>CM061748.1:118506067-119106067 GCA_030979885.1 Lolium multiflorum
CCTCCGGATTGATGCTTGAGTAGTTCATCCTTGGACTATGGGTCCATAGCATTAGCTAAGATGGTTGTCTTCTCCGCTTGTGCTTTCATTGTTATAGATCTTGTGAAGCTGCCTAACATGATCAAGATCATCTATTTGTAATGCTACATGTTGTGTTTGTTGAGATCCGCTGAATATAGAATATTATGTTAAGTTGATTATCAATCTATCATATATGTGTTGTTTATGTTCTTGCATGCTCTCCGTTGCTAGTAGAAGCTCTGGCCAAGTTGATACTTGTAACTCCCAGAGGGAGTAATTATGCTCGATAGTGGGTTCATGCCTCCATTAAATCTGGGATCGTGACGGTAGGTTCTAAGGTTGTGGATGTGCTGTTGCTACTAGGGATAAAACATTGATGCTTTGTCTAAGGATATTGTGTTGATTACATTACGCACCATACTTAATGCAATTATCTGTTGTTCGCAACTTAATACTGGAAGGGGTTAGGATGATAACCTGAAGGTGGATTATTTAGGCATAGATGCATGTGGATAGCGGTCTATGTACTTTATTGATCAATGCCCTGATTAAATCACACATAGTAATCATCGTTGATATGTATTGAATCTTTATTTGCATCAATTACTCACCTGTAATTTGTTCACCCAGCATATTAGTTATCTTATTGGAGAGACCACTACTGTGGACACCGGTCCATTCTTTACATCTGAATACATTCTCTTGCTTTTACTATTCTTTGCAAACAAACACCACTTCCACTCGATACACTTAATCCTTTGTTTTCAGCAAGCCGGTGAAATTGACAAGACATCATTACGTTGGGGCAAAGTACTTTGATTGTGTTGTGCAGGTTCCACGTTGGCGCCGGTTTCACGGGTGTTGCGCCGCACTACATTCCTCCACCAACAACCTTCACGTGCTTCTTGGCTCTCCTACTGGTTCGATAACCTTGGTTTCATACTAAGGGAAACTTGCTTCTATACGCATCATACCTTCCACTTGGGGTTCCCAACGGACGTGTATATCTACGCGCATCAAGCTAAATTTCTGGCGCCGTTGCCGGGGAGATCAAGACATGTTGCAAGGGGAGTCTCCACTTCTCAATCTCTTTACTTTGTTTTGTCTTGCTTTATTTTGTTACTACTTTATTTGCTGCACTTAAACAAAACACAAAAAATTCAGTTGCTAGCTTTACTTTGACTACTTGTCTTATTTCTCTATATCAAAAACACAAAATTAGTTACTTTGTCTTTACTTTATTTTCCTAGTTTACTTTATTCTTTATTTATAATGGGTACTCTGAAAATACTAAGTTGTGTGATTTCATAGCACAAATAATAATGATTTTATATGTACTCTTATTGCTCTACTACAGGAGAATTCTATGAAATTAAACCTTCTTCTTTGAATCTTGTTATATGAGAGAACAATTTTTCGTGTTAGTGCGATGATCTTGCTGCCCATCTTAATAATTTTGTTGAACTTTGTGAAATGCAAAAAGTATAAGGATATACATGGTGATATTATTAAACTGAAATTGTTTCCTTTCTCATTAAGAGGAAGAGCTAAAGATTGGTTGCTATCTCTGCCTAAGAATAGTATTGATTCATGGACTAAGTGTAAAGATGCTTTTATTAGTAAATATTATCCTCCTGCTACTAAGATTATATCTTTGAGAAGTAGCATTATGAACTTTAAACAATTTGATAATGAACATGTTGCTCAAGCATGAGAGAATGAAATCTTTGGTAAAGAATTGCCCAACCATGGACTGCCGACTACTTGGATGATCATCCAAACCTTTTATGCGGGATTGAATTTTTCCTCGAACCTATTGGATTCCGGTGGAGGTACTTTATGTCCATCACCTTGGTGCCGCAGCTAAATTACTTGATGATATGATGATCAATTACCCTGAATGGCACACCTGAAAGAACTCTCAAGGTAAGAAGGTAAGTCTGTTGAAGAAACCTCTTCTTTGGGTGATAAGATTGATGCTATTATGTCTATGCTTGCAAATGGTAGATCTCATATTGATCCTAATAATGTTCCTTTAACTTCATTGGTTGCTCAAGAAGAAAATGTTGATGTGAATTTCATTAAAAGTAATAATTTCAACAACAATGCTTATAGGAATAATTATGGTAACAACTTTAGGCCATATCCTTCTAATAGTAATGGTTATGGTATTATTATGGTAATTCTTACAACAATAATAAGAGTGTACCCTCTGGTCTTGAGGCCATGCTTAAAGAATTAATTAGTACACAAACTGCTTTCAATAAAACGGTTGAAGAAAAGCTTGGTAAAATTGATATTCTTGCTTCTAAGGTTGATAGTCTTGATCTTGATGTTGATCTTTTAAAATTGAAAGTTATGCCTGAGAATGTTGAAGATGCTAGGTTTGCTAAAACAAATGCCATCCAAGTTAGAATTAATGATAATATTAGATTGTTGGCTGAATTGCATGCTAGGTGGGATAGGAAAAGAAAAACTTGCTAAAGAAAATAATGTAGCTAAAGTATGGACTATTACCACCACTAGTAATGTTAATTCTTCACATGTTGCTGCACCTCCTACTATCAATGTTAAAATAATTGGTGTTGTAATGTTTCTCCTAGTGTGAAGCGCCTGAAAAGCTGCTGAAAGCTAGCTGAAGCTGCTTTGTTTGTGATAAAGTTGCTGAAATTTTCAAAATATTAGTGACAATGATTCCATTGCTGTAGAACATTATGGTTTAGACTTTGATGATTGTCATATTACTGAAGTTATAAAGTTCTTACAAAAACTTGCTAAGTCCTAATGCAAGTGCTATAAATTTAGCCTTCACAAAACATATTACAAATGCTCTCATTAAAGCTAGGGAGAAGAAATTAAAACTTGAAGCTTCTATTCCTAGGAAGTTAGAAGATGGTTGGGAGCCCATCATTAAAATGAATGTCAATGATTTTGATTGTAATGCTTTATGTGATCTTGGTGCAAGTATTTCTGTTATGCCTAAAAGATTTATGATATGCTTGACTTGCCACCATTGAAGAATTGTTATTTGGATGTTAATCTTGCTGATAATGTTAAAAAGAAACCTTTGGGGAGGATTGATAATGTGCGCATTACGGTTAACAACCTTGTCCCCGTTGATTTTGTTGTCTTGGACATTGAATGCAATGCATCTTGTCCTATTGTGTTGGGAAGACCTTTTCTTCGAACCGTTGGTGCTGTTATTGATATGAGGGAAGGTAATATTAAATATCAATTTCCTCTCAAGAAAGGTATGGAACACTTCCTTAGAAAGAGAATGAAGTTTCCTTTTGATTTTATTATTAGAACAAGCTATGATGTTGATGCTTCTTCTCTTGATGTTACTTGATTAGCACTTCTGCCCTAGCTGAAAGGCGTAAAAGAAAAGCACTTCTTGGGGAGATAACCCATGTATTTATTTTACTACAGCAATTTTTGTTTTGTTGAGTCTTGGAAGTTTTTACTACTGTAGCAACCTCTCCTTATCATGTTTTTGTGCCAAGTAAAGTTTCTATGCTAAAGTTGATGTTATATTTGGGATCCCTGCGCAGAAACAGCATTCTTTGTGTGTCACGAATTCTGGAATAAGTCTCTGTAAAAAAATCGAAAAATCTGAAAATTTACGAGCGTGATCCTCGGATATGTACGCAACGCCATTAGTTTTGAGTTTTTCCATTGAGCAAGTTAAGTGCCCAGTCCGGATGCATCTTTACGGACTGTTATGTTTTTGACAGATTCTGTCTTTTATTTCCCATTGCGCTTTTGCTATGTTGAATGAGTTTCTTTGTTCCATTAACTTTCGGAAAGCTTTGTGCAATGTCCAGTATTAAGAATGATTGTGTCACCTCTGAATATATGAATTTGTGGTTAAGCATAACCCTCTCATGAGTTTGCTTGAAGTTTGTGTGAAGGAAGTTTTCAAGGGTCAAGAAGAGGATGATATACTATGATCAAGAAGAGTGAAAGGTCTAAGCTTGGGGATGCCCCGGTGGTTCATCCCTTCTTCATCGACAACATTATCAGGTCACTTCTAGTGAAACTATATTTTTATTCCGTCACATCCTTATGTTCTTTACTTGGAGCGTCGGTTTGTTTTTATTTTTTGTATTTTGCTTTGAATAAAGTTGGATCTCGCCATTCTTATGGAACACTTGTGTTCTTAATTGTGCTTTAATGTGGTGAAAGCTTATTGCTTAGTTAAATTGCTATTTGGTTGGAATTGGAAAATGATGCATATGGTTTGACAATTTGGCAATTGTTTGAGCTCTCATAGATCATGTTTAAGCTCTTGCATCATGTAGTTTAATCTATTGATGAAGAACTACTGTAGAGCTTGTTTATGGTTTGCATGATTAGTCTCTCTAAGTCTAGATATTTTCGGGTAAAGTGTTTGAACAACAAGGAAGACAGTGTAGAGCCTTATAATGCTTGCAATATGTTCTTGTGTGAGTTTTTCTGTACCTGTTCATACTTGTGTTTGCTTCAAACAACCTTGCTAGCCCAAACCTTGTACTGAGAGGAAATGCTTCTCGTGCATCCAAACACCTTGAACCAAACTCCATGCCATTTGTGTCCACCATATCTACCTATTATGTGGTATTTTCTGCCATTCAAATTAAATTACTTGAGTGCTACCTTTAAAATTTCATTCCTCTACCTCTACAATATATAGCTCATGGGACAAATAGCTTTAAAAGCTATTGTGGTGATGAATATGTAGTTATGTGTCTTAATTCTTATAAGTTGCTTGTTGAGCGGTAACCATGTTTTAAGGACGCCATCAACTTTATCTTTGTTGGATATCATGTGAGATGCTATGCATGTTCGTCTTGTCTGAAGTAGTGGATTTCATGATCAAATGGTTTGAGTATGCATATGTTAGAGAAGAACATTGGGCCGCTAACTAAAGCCATGTATCATGGTGGAAGTTTCGGTTTGGACATACAGCCTCAATCTCTTATGAGAATATTAACTATTGTTGAATGCTTAAGCATTAAAAGGAGGAGTCCATTATTTGTTGTCTATGTTGTCCCGGTATGGATGTCTAAGTTGAGAATAATCAAAAGCAAGAAATCCAATGCGTGCTTTCTCCTTAGACCTTTGTACATACGGCATAGAGGTACCCCTTTGTGTGACACTTGTTTGAAGCATATGTTATGCGATGAGAATCCGTGTTTTCCGAGATAGTAGGACAAGGTGCGAGCACTATTAGTACTCTATGCATGAGACATGCAACTTGTAGGAAGTATTATGCATAGCACATATGAATTATTACTACCGTTGACAAAATTGTTTCTATGTTTTCAAAACAAAAACCTAGCACAAAAATAGTAATCAATGCTTCCCTCTGCGAAGGGCCAATCTTTTACTTTATTGTTGAGTCAGTTTACCTATTCTTTCTATCTTAGAAGCAAACACTTGGTTAACTGTGTGCATTGATTCTTACATGTTTACTTATTGCAGCTGTTATATTACTCTATGTTGACAAATATCCATGAGATATACATGTTACAAGTTGAAAGCATTCGCTGAAACTTAATCATCATGTGTGTATATGTATTCTACTTTGAATTTATTGCTTATGAGTTATCTCTTATGCAAGTCTTATTGAATACTTGTCTTGAAAGTACTATTCATGAAAAGTTTTGTTATATGATTCATTTTTTAGTCATTATCTTTGTTAGCAATCTTGTTGAGATCACTCCATTCATCTCATATGATTTACAATAATGTTGATCAAGATTATGTTGGTAGCATGTCACTTCAGAAATTATTTGTGTTATCGTTTACCTACTCGGGCCGAGTAGGAACTAAGCTTGGGATGTAATCGTCTCAAAGCATTATCTATAATTTCTTATGTTCCATGCTACTTTTATTAATACTTGAGTGTTTTACACATAGTTTACAGCGTATTTTCCGGCTTTAACCTATTAACAAGATGCCGAAGTGCCGGTTCCTGTTTTCTGCTGTTTTTTCAGAAATCCTAGTATAGAAATATTCTCGGAATTGGAGCACGAAATCAACGCCCGGGGTCCTATTTTTGCAGAAGCTCGGAGAGTCCGAAAGGGAGACCAAGTGGGGCCACGAGGTGGCCGAGACACCGGGGCGCGCGGCCTGGGCACAGGCCGCGCGGCCCCGTGGTGTCTCCACCTCGTGTCGCCCGCTGACCTGCAACTCGCCTACTTAAAACCTCAGTCGCGAGCCACCTTGTCGAGGCCCGATACGAGAAAGCATTCTTGAGAGGCCACCGCACCAAAATCCTCTCGGGGATTCGGAGATCGCCTCCGGCACCTCGGGAGAGGGGAGATCATCACGGGAGGGCTCATCATCATGCCCGCCTCCCGGATTGATGCGTGAGTAGTTCATCCTTGGACTATGTGGGTCCATAGAGTAGCTAGATGGTTGTCTTCTCACCTTGTGCTTTCATTGTTATAGATCTTGTGAGCTGCCTAACATGATCAAGATCATCTATTGTAATGCTACATGTTGTGTTTGGTGAGATCCAATGATAGAATATTATGTTAATTTGATTATCAAATATCATATATGTGTTGTTTATGTTCTTGCATGCTCTCAGTTGCTAGTAGAGGCTCCGGCCAAGTTGATACTTGTAACTCGAGAGGTAATTATGACCGATAGTGGGTTCATGCCTCCATTAAATGTGGGACAGTGACAGAAAGTTCCTGGGTTGTGGTCTAGCTGTTGCTACTAGGGATAAAACATTGATGCTTTGTCTAAGGATATTTATTGTTGAGCCCACATTCCCTTTGTGTAATGCAAATTATACATTGTTATAATAACTCTTTTGGAAAGGGGTTAGGATGATAACCTGAATTAATTGGATTATTTAGGCATAGATGCATGCTGGATAGCGGTCTATGTACTTTGTCGTAATGCCCCGATTAAATCACATAGTAATCATCGTTGATATGTATTGAATCTTTTATTTGTCAATTGCTCACATTGTAATTTGTTCACCCAGCATGTTAGTTATCTTATTGGAGAGACACCACTAGTGAGCTGTGGACCCCGGTCCATTCTTTACATCTGAATACATTCTACTGCTTTTCTTGTTCTTTGCAAACAAACACCATCTTCCACTCGATACATAATCCTTTGTTTTCCAGCAAGCCGGTGGGAATTGACAACCTCACTTTATTACGTTGGGGCAAAGTACTTTGATTGTGTTGTGCAGGTTCACGTTGGCGCCGGTTTCACGGTGTTGCGCTTCATTTCTCCACCAACAGCCTTCACGTGCTTCTTGGCTCCTCTTTGGTTCGATAACCTTGGTTTCATACTGAGGGAAACTTGCTTCTATACGCATCATACCTTCCACTTGGGGTTCCCAACGGGCGTGTACATCTACGCGCATCAAGGCCCTCAAGGATTGTACTAGTAACCTGCTATGAGTGTATATGATGATCACACGGTACAATGGTGCTCCTTGAGGTGTATCCGGCTGCTCTGGGAGGCTAAGGTAGACGAAGGTCTCTCTCTCAGGACAGCTCGCTAAGACTAGAACGAGTAAGAAGTGATCGATCCCCCCCGCACGAGGGGGCGGCTTATATAGGCACCGACACTTTACATATAAGTCCCTATAGTTTAGAGTGGCCGGCTTGGCCGGCTCCGGCTCCGCTCGTTCCCGGCGTTGACGTCGGGGGAGCCGTTGAGGGCGTAGTGGCACGTCCATCCGCTGCCCGGGTCGGCGGTATGGCGAGGTGGTGTCTACGTAAGCCATCATGTCCTGTGGCAGTGCAGAGCCCGGCGTGCGCCATGATGGCTTTGTCCACCCGCGTGGCCTTGTTGCTCCCGGTGCCCGCGCTTTATAGGAGATGAGGTCGGCGTGGACCTTTGAACCGGACCACCTACCCAGCTCCTTCCAGTGCAACCAGCCTCGAGTCGGTCTGAGGTACAAACCCTAGTCGGATATGGCTTGTAGAAGCCGGCCTAGCTTCTGGCGTGGAGGCCATCGCCGGGCCGACTGGACATGGGAGCCAGCCGGCTCCAGGGCAACCCGACCCACTGACTCCGGTAGGCCCACTCCTCGGCCCGACCTTTACGCCCGAGCCGGCCGACCGCCGGCCGCTCCAGCGTCCGTTGCCCTACCGGGGTCTTACCCCGACATTGGCTTGAAGCTAGCAGGTCCTGCGTTTAGAAAAGGACCTAGAGCAGGTTTTCCATGCTTCTAGATATCTTTCGCTTGTATGCGGGGCGGCGGAGAGAGGGGCCGTGAGAGTCTCTACTCAGCCGTGCCTTCCTTCGACTTGCTTAATCCAAACTTCCTCCGGCAGACGTTTCTTTCGCTGCACGCTTTGCTTTTTCACAAGTGCTGATGACGCTTCCGGCTTGCCACAAGAGTTTGGGACCGGATTGAATTTAATGTCCGGCTTCGGCTTCGGTGCGCCGGAGTTTCCGCCGCCTCGGGCCTTGCGCCCGACTTGACCGTTCTGATGGCTGGTCGGTGTGGCCGTTTCGTATGGTCACATCATTGTCTCCTCCGGATCCGGTGCGGTAGTGGGGGACGTGGTGTGGCCGTTTCTGGTAACTGTTGCCGTCGTGGGGGAAGTTATGGCGTAGTAAATCCCAGTCGTGGCCCACGATCGCCACGTGGCCGTGCAACTGGCGCGTCAGGCGGCTATAAATGCCCCTGGGAGCGGTACCGAGGCGCCCTTCTTCTTCCTCGCGCTCTCACTCCACTCCTCTTCGCTCAAGCGCTCCCGCACGCCATCACCTCTTCTTCGGTGACCTCCTGGCGAACTCCGGCGACCAGACGCGGCCGGACTCCTCCGCCGCCCGGCAGCCGTCCGCACGCCAAGCCGGCGCCACGGGGCCTCGCGTTTCGACCTTGCGCTCGTCGCCCCCGCGCTCTCCCCCGGTGAGGAGCGGTTCTTCTTCGCCGTTCTCTCTTGGTCTTCTTCTTCTTCCTCTCCGTCAATGGCCCAGCCGAGCGGTTCTTGGAGGGGTTCATACATGCGCGAGGATGATATCGCGCGGCTGGTGCGCCTTCGCCGGATTCCCCAGGAGGTGATCACGAGGGTGCCCGGCGAGGAGATCGAGCCCGTGCCGGAACCCGGCGAACGTGTGGTCTTCGGAGCGCACTTCGATCGAGGGCTGGGCCTGCCGGCTTCGCGTTTCTTCCGCCAGTTCCTCGACTTCTTCGGCTTGCGACCTCATCACACCTTAGCCAACGCACCGTCCTCACTCGAGCCCATACGTGACCTTCATGGAGGGGGCTACGCCGGCTTGTGGCCGGACGTGGTTTTGGAGCCGGCTCTTCTACCTCAAGTCGCAGATGACCGAGGGCCGCCTGAGGACCTGTGGCGCCGCCCTCTATCCTCGCACGGGTACGTCCTTCCCGAAGATCCCAACGGTGGATTCGGTGAAGAACGCAGATGTCGTTCTTCTACGTGCGGAACGACAACCCGGCCTTCGACCGGCTCACTTGCCGGAGTACAATCCGGCTCCTCCGACAGGCCGGCTCAACTGGGGCCACAATGGCAAGTCGGCGGACCCGGACGCGGAGGTAAACCTCCTGTGGGACTTCTTGGGAGAGTGCGTCTCGGGGGGCCGGCTGAGCGCCGAGGACCTCCTCTGCACTTACACCGAGCGCCGGGTGCTGCTCCAGGCGCATCCACAAGATTGGGCATGTCCGGCCGGCTGGATCCGACCCGGGCGCGATCGAAAATTGGCGCTTACCAAGGCGGGTTGCTCTTCGGGTGAGCCGGCATCACCAAGGCCAACATGCAAGAGAACTGGGATTGGGGGTTGCCGCCTTACGACCGGTCATCGCCGCCCGAATTGGTAAGTTTGGTGTTTCAGCCGTCTTCCGGCTTGCGGCTGCGTGGCCAGCTTGTTGCTTATTTGTTTTGCTTTCAGCTTTTCGGCCGCAAGGTGTTGAGGACGGCGACATGCGAAGATGCCGGGCGCGGATCATGTTGATCCGGGCGACCAAGCTTTGGCGACCAAGCCGGTGACGATGATACGCGGGTGCCGGACCAGGGCGGCCAGGGGGAGCACAACCCGCCACCCTCGCCGGAGCAGCGGGAGGAGGAGCGGCGACATCCACTACGGGGCCGATCCGGCGGTGCCACAACGCACGAGGCCGCCCGCGCCTCGGCGACTGCGCGAGAGGAAGAAGCCGGGCCGCCGGCGGTCCACGGCCAGGCCGGAGAGCATGGGCCAAGAAGCGGCGCCGAGCAGGGCCCAGAAGGTTCCGGAGACGGCCGGGTGAGTCCTTTTTCTCCGTTGTTTGATTCCTTTTCTTTCCTTTCTTCATATTTATCTTCTTCTCTTTGTCCGACTAGGGCCGCCATAAATGTTACCGGGCGCGGCTGCGGGCTGGCTGCTGCGCCGCCGTTCCGTCGGCAGAGGGGGCCGACGCCGCCGCCTTCGATGCTTGCGCGCGCGCCGCCCGTTGTTGTGCCGCCTGCGACTACGCCGCCTTCCGTGGGGCGTCTTCTTGGTGCGCCTCCTTCAGCGGCAGGCCGCGGCGCCGGAGGTGAAGTCGGCCCAGGGGCCCGCCTTGGATGAGCTGTTTCAGCGCCGCGCGCCCACTGACAGAGACTGCGGCCGGGGCAGCAGTGCCGCCGGCGGGAGCGCGCGGGGCTGTGCCGCTGAGAGGGCCGCCTCGGCCTTCGGAGAAGGCGGCCCCACCCAGGCAGCTGCGCCGCCTCCGGCCCGGGCCGCCGAGGGGAGCCGAGGCAGGAAGGAGCCGGTGAGGGAGGAGCCAGCGCGCTCGAAGGACGCCGACTCCCGGGCGTTGGTGAGGACGAAGGGCCCGTCGGAGCCGCCCTCAGGCCTCCACGTGGCCAAGGGTGCCCGGCTGCTGAGCGTGCCGTCCGCCTCCGACTCCAGCCTTGGCTCGGCTGGTACCATGGAGAAGGCGTGGCACCAGGCGGACTCCTGCGAGGTGATCAGCCGGGAGGGGCGACTGGCACGGCGCCCATGAGATGCTCTTCTCGACTCACCAGAGCCAGCCTCCAAGGCCAAGGCCTTGAGACTATTACTTGGTGGCGGCCATTTGGAGGATCTTGACAAGGTTGGTGGCTTCTTATCTTATTTTCTGCAATTTTATTGTTATCCTGGTAGCCCTCCGAGGCATGGGCCGGCTGCTTGGAGCCGGTCCGGGTTTCGCCTAAGCAACTGGTTCTCTATCAGACGGTTGCGGATCGACGCACCGTCTTGTACAACCAGGTGGTAACCAGCTACCACAAGGCCAAGATCGAGCGGGCCGCCTTGGCTCGCGAGCTAGAGGTTGTCAAGGGTAAGATTTCCTTCCTTTTGTCTTTACTCTTTTTCTCTGATTTCATCCGGCTGATGATTTTTCTTGTCGCTTTGCAGCCGAAGTGCCCGGGTTCCGCAGTTGGAGGAGGATCTTCGGATCGCCCGCGCCCAGTGTGCCGAGAGCGAGGAGGCGGGCCGGGCTGCTGCTGCCAAGCTGAGGGTGGCCGACGGCGAGCTGACGCGGCTGCGCAAGCTTGAAGCCAACCACTCAAGGAGCTGGCCGCCCTCGGGAAGGGTGAGGGAGGAGAAGGTGGAGGGCTCCATCAGCGATTGAGAAGGTGGAAGTGGCGGCAGACTTCGGTGACCGCCAAATCAAGAGCGTCGCCACCGCCAAGCGTGGGTGGGGGAGATTAGCCGGCTCCACCGCGGCTTGGCGGGTGAGTCCTTGTACCTTTCCTTTCCTTCCCCTTTGCCGGCTTTCGGTGTCGGCTGCCGCTTAGGTTGGCGGCCAGGCGCTTGATCTTTCGTTGTCTCCATCTTTGAGTGGGGCGGTCGGTTCTTGCGTGCCAGCGATTTACTGCCAAATCTCCATCTTCGGTAGACGTCGGTTCTTTCCGGCTGCTGCCGATCTGCTAGAGCTTCTTCCATATTCAGGCTGGGGCAGTCGGTTCTTGCCGGCTGCCGCGGTCTTCTTTAGACTTGAAATCTCCATCTTCGGTGGGCTCGGTTCTTGCCGGCTGCCGCAGTCTACAAAGCTTGGAATCTTCATCTTGAGGAAGGGGCGGTTCTTCACCTGCCGCGGTCTTACCAACCGAATCTCCATCTTCAGTGGAGACATGGTTCTTGCCGGCTGCCCGGTTACAAAAGTGCATTTTCTGTCTCCGATAAGCCCGACTTGCTTTCCTTGCGGCGACCCTTCTGAGCGAGATGCGCGCTAGCTGCAGCCGGCAGGGCGCGGGATGCGCGCCGGCAGGGCTACCGGGGCGAGCTCGACTGCTTCTCCATGGACAACTACCTGGCGTCCATGGCCGCCCGCGTCGAGCCCATCACGAAGCTCGGTGGGAACTCCGGAAGCGGCGGAAGAGCTGATTCGGTTGCTGTGGCGGCGAGACGCTGCCGCGGTTCCTTAGCCTCATCAAGTGGTGGAGACGGCGCGGACGCTTCACGACTAGAAGGAGTCGGCCGCGCGTGCTGGGCCGATATGGCCTCTCCTTCGTGCTTTCCTGGTACGACGAGGTCAGCCTCGACCAGCTGGGTGCGGCGGGCCGACGTGGAGGAAAACCTCCGGCGGAGAACAAGACGCCCGGCTTGCCCGCGCCTGCGCCGGCTTCGACTGTCGACAAGCGCATCTTCATCGAGGACCCGAACCCGCGAGGGGCGACTCGGATGAGGAGCCCGAGGACGAGGAAATCGAGATGGAGTCCCCGCCGCCTCGTGCTGATCCGGCTGGTCCTCCTCCAGCCGGCGCTTAGATTTTCCTGTTTATGTAATCTTGCTTTTGCAAAGACAAATTATTAAATCCCCGGGATGCCGGGTGCGCATGTAATGACAATATTATCGTCTTTTTATTATGGTACACTTTTAATGTGTTTGTTAATCATTTGTGTGCCGGCTTGCTTTCTTCCGGCTTGTTCGCTTTTTCCCATCCGCCCCACTCTTTGGCGTTGCCCTTGCCGATCGTACGTCCGACTTGCGGTCCGTCGCCGGGTCAAGAGCGTGCCGCTGGGTGAGGCCGATAGTATTTCAGTCGAACGAGCCGAGTTCGGCAATCCGGCACTTTTATGAAGAGTTGTGCAAGTCAATTCGCTTTCTCTTTCTCTTAGTCGTCTTTCGCGTGCCGGCTCCCTAGGCTCTTACTCCCGCCAGCCGGACGGCCGGGTTGCGGTCTGTAGCTGGTCGGAAGCCGGCTGTCGGAAACCGGATCACGTTACTGAGCCGGCCGCGTGAGAGGGTGTTAGCCAATCGGCAAAAACGATAGAGTATGCGAGAAAATTGTCGAAATCGGCGCTCTTAGCGCTTGCCTTTTCATAGCTTACAAAAGGGGTACAAGGGATACATACAATCCTGCTCTCAAGTGTAAAATGGTCGGAGCAACCTAACATTCCAGGGACGTTTTGTCTCCTCGTCAGTTTGCTCGCCTTGTTCTTCTTGGCCTCTTGGGCATCTATGAGATAGTAGGAATCATTGCCTACTGCCTTGCTGCTCACGATGAAGGGACCCTCCCATGGGATGCTTTATGTTGTCCGGCTGTCCGTTGGATCAGCCGGAGCACTCTCCTTCTCGGAATGCTAAGGGCTGCACCTTCCGGCTGTGATAGCGTCGGAGGCTTTTCGGGTATATGGCCGATCGGACTGAGCCAACAGCCGGGCCTCTTCGACCAGATCGACTCCATCTTCACGAGCCTCTTTAGCTTCAGCTTCTGTGTAGAGCTTGATCCTAGGCGCGTCGTGCTCGATATCAGTCGGAGCGGTTTGGCGTGGTGCGCAGACTCCAAAGCACGGAGGGCAGCTCTTCTATCCAGCAGCCGGTTGACCGCTCAAGCGGCTCTACCAGCCAGGGCCGGATGCCGGCTAGGATAAACCGTTTGCCTTCTCCACTTGGCCGTTGGTTTCTGGGTGCGCCACTGATGATAGGTCCATCCGGATCCCCATCTCCCCACAGTAGCGTTTGAATATGCCTTCAGCGAAGTTGCTGCCGTTGTCGGTGATGATGCTGTGGGGGTAGCCGTACCTCACAATTATCTCCTTGAGGAATGTGACAGCTGTGGAGCCGTCCAGCTTCTTGATCGGTAACACCTCTACTCCTGCTATGAGTGTATATGGTGATCACAGTACAATGGTGCTCCTTGAGCTGTATCCGGCTGCTCCTCTGGAGGCTAAGGTAGACGAAGGTCTCTCTCCCAGAGCAGCGCTAAGACTAGAACGAGTAGAAGTGATCGACCCCCCCACACACGGGGGTAGCCGACTTATATAGGCACCGCAATTTACATATAAGTCCCTATAGTTTTAGTGGCTGGCGCGGCTCCGGCTTCCAGCTCCTTCCCGAGGCGTTGACGTCAGGGGCCGTTGAGGCGTAGTGGCACGTCCCATCCGCCTGCCCGGTCAGCGGTATGGCGGGTGGTGTCTGTCGCCATCATGTCCACCGTAGCCGATGCGCCGGCGTGCGCCATGATGCCCATCCGCCACGTGGCTGTTGCTCCACGGTGCGCGCTACGGGAGATGAGGTCGACGTGGACCTTTGAACCGGACCACCTACCCAGTTCCTTCCGTGCAAGACTCGCCAGCGTCGGTCTGAGGTACAAACCCCAGTCGGATATGGCTTGTAGAAGCCGGCCTAGCTACGGCGTGGGAGGCCATAGCCAGGCCGACTAGGACATAGAGCCAGCCGGCTCCCGAGGCAGCCGGCCACAGCCGGCCTTTGCCGCGAGCCGGCCGACCTCAAGCCGGCCGCTCCGCGTCCATTGCCCTACCCGGGGTCTTCCCCCCGACACATCTTCCTTAATGTATCTGCATACATAAGGTTTAAGCTGCTGCCACCATCTATAAAGACTCTCGACACGTCAAAACCAGCAATTACTGCGGGTAAGATAAGTGCAGATTGCCCTAGTCGAGGAACTTGCTGCGGTGATCCGCAATTGTGAAGTAATGTCTTGTCCCGACCAATTTAGGTACTCGACTGTTGGAGGAGGCATCTTCTCTGCCATGAACACTTGCCGCGAGATTACTTTCTTGTTAGATGGCCTAGCTTTCGAATCATCGAGACCGCACCATTGGAGTTAGGTCAACATATGGAGGTGGGTGTGGTGTTGCCGCTATTCTGAGCTGATGCCGATTTTCATCCGTAATTGCGGGAGGAGGTGGAAGATGTATCTCGCTCCTTGGCCCCTGGGGGTTTCTATTCATTGCTTGGGCATTGGCTATCCCTGCGGCCCGCAACATTGCCTGAAATTGCGGCATCTTTTTGGAGATGTCCGACTGCCTCTTTCCATTATTGTCGAGATAGAAGTGCATCTGACATGGCCCGTTCATCATTTCCTCGGGAGACACATATGGTCTTTGAAACCTTGGTCCACTATTTTGCCTGTTACCACGGAAATCACCTCTATTGTCGCCTTGTTGCTCATTGCTTCTTTGGTAATCATCTCGACTATTCCCTCCAGAGTTTCCTCGGAAACCAGCCGATATGTGGCCGGGAGCATCATTATTGTAGAACTGGCGAGAAAATCGCCTTCTATTTTGAAAACTTCGACTGCGGTCCTCCTCTGGCGACCTATGTCGCTTGTTGTGTATTGCATCCTCTCCGTCTGCCCATCTGTTTGCTATCTCCATCAATGTTGATATTGTCTTAGGGTTGGTTCTCCCTAAGTCTTCGACGAAATCTCCCCGTCGAATTCCTGCCACGAATGCGTCTATTGCTCTCTCGTCAGATATATCCTCTGCCGAGTTTTTAATAATGTTCCACCTCGTATATATTTTCTCATTGATTCGTCGTGTTTCTCTACACGCCCTCAGCTCTTCCAATGACGCGGGTTTCTTGCAGGTGGATCGGAAATTCCTCACGAAGATATCTTCAAAACTATCCCAGCTGTCGATGGAACCTGGGGGATTTCTTTATCAAGATCGCGTGGCTCCACTCAAGTGTACTTGGATGCTGCATGGCTGTTGCCCTGGTTCCGCCTATCAACTTCACCATCTCGAGGTAATCAACGAGCCAATCCTCGGGATCTTGTAAGCCGTCGAATTTCTTGAAATTTTCGGATAACTTAAACCCTTTCGGAACTCGAGTTTTTCGAACTCGTCTCGTAAAGCACGGGAGCCCACACATATCTTCGTCGGCAACTTCCGGTGAATGCTGATGTTCTCTTCTGTCGCGCTCTATCCACCCTTGCTTGAGCTTGTGTCTCTTGCTCCACTTGCTCTCGGTGGATCTTGCCTGCGGTGGGTCGTGGACTATTTTGCCTTGAGTTCGTTCGGGAGGTGTAGCTGCGAACGCTGTTCCCATGACTCCAACTCCAGCCATTGCCATATTGAACAATGCTTCTCTCGGGTCCCAAGGAGGTGGTCTGGACGCGAGGATATAAGCTTGCGTTGCCATGTACCCAGCTTCTGGTGTTTTCGGGATAATATTTCCCCTTGTATCAATCGTCATGAAGGACATGTCGAGATTTTGAATTATATTTCCTCTCTCTGCTTCAGGTATATTTTGCAACCGAGATCTTGCTCTTCTTCGAGCTTCTCTGTGACTATCTCCCGAAGTTCCTGATTGTCGCCTGCTTGACGCGGAGGCTGCCTCCTTTCTTCTATTCAGGGATTCTGTCTGTTTTTCCAGCTCCCTACTCACACGAGCAAGTCTATATTGATAGGCTTGTAATTCTTCTGCAGTAGCAGTGGTGGTCATTGGTTCTGAACCATCCATGGCTTTTGCGGCTCTATCCCACGCTGCCTGCGGGAGCTGAACTCTTAAACGTGGAGTGGTCCCAACATATTTTGTGCCTAAACCTTTTCTGAGATCAGAGGGATCAACGTATGGATTTCCCAAATCGTCGAAATCCTCTGACGTCTCCGGTTGTGCTCGGTTTGTCTCCTCAATCGCGTAGATCTGATGATATTTTGAGTGTTGATTTTTATCGGGATGGTGACACCATCATAGAGATTGGTGAAGACCTTTCCGATGGCAGAGTTGTCGATGAAGTTGAAGTCGTCGCGCTTTGTCGGAGTCGGCCGGGTTATAACAGAGTCCGTAGGCGACTCGAAGGATGTGTCGCTGAAGATCTTGGCGAGCTTTCCGCTTGCCTTGGTGTCGATGAAGCATGACGACGAAAACTCCATCGCTCGATGAAAAGTCAGAATCGATCGCTGAAAATTCCGACGAGATCGGAACTTCGAGACGATAGGATCCTTCCTTGTTGACGCCAAATCGAAATTCTCCGAACGTCATGACGATGGGCTCCTCCAGATACGCACATGCATCCAAACGGGAGGGCGGGTGAGGAATAAAATCGACTAGATCAGTTTTTCCTGTTTACCTCGATCCATCGCATTGCTTGCTACCGAGAAGTCGACGATTTCGGACGTGCCATCAGATCAGCTCCTTGCAACCTCTAATCCCCCCACAGGCGCCAATTGACAAGGGATTAACTTGTCAATGCCTATAGATTGTAGACTAGGGTTTGCTAGAAGTAGAGGGCAAGTAGATCTTGAAGGTTTCAGCCGAAAAGTACTCGCTGATTGTAAAAACTAGGGTTCTGTTGACAATAGATTCGATCCTTTCTTTGTCCCTCGACTCCCCCTTATATAGGAGGTGGAGTCGAGGGTTTCGTAGTATACAAGTTACAGAGTCCGAGAGGGTTTTGTACCCGTCCCGTATGATTACAAGTCTCTATATTTCCTAATACAATCTATCTTTCCTTAATACTAATTGGGCTTCCGAATCTTCTTATCCTTCGAGTTCTGGGCCTTCATTAAACCCCGGGTACTATCTTCGGCAGGCCCGTTAGGGATGCCTATGTCACCCGAAGATCTGTTGAATAGGCCATGCCAGATGCATTTCTACCTCGACAACGAGGGAAAGAGACAGTCGGGTCATCTTCAGAAGGACTGTCGAACTTCTCTAGCTCTGCGAAGATACGCGGAAAACACGAACACGCAAGCAGCAAACAGGGGGTACGTGCAGGGGCCAAGGAGTGAAATTCACCTACCACCACCACCCGCAATTACCAGCGCAAATCAACATCAGCTGCAAATTGCGGCACCTCGGGGCAACGACGGTGATTTCATAGGCACAACATGAGCAGTGTCGATGATTCAGAAAAGCAGACCCTCCAGCAGAGCGCAGAAGTTAATTTCACGACAGGTTATCATGGCAGAAAAGTCGCCTCCACCAACCATCGAGTACCTCAATTGGTCGGGACAAGCAATAGGATTCACCCAAGAGGACCACCCACCTCAAGTTCCAAGACCAGGGCAGTCAGCTATGATCTTACCGGCGGTGATTGCGGGATTTGAGGTCTCCCGCATATTCATAGATGGCGGAAGCAGTTTAAATCTCATATACACGGATACGCTGCGGAAGATGAATATCTCTCTGGAAAATTTGACACCAACGGATACGCGTTTTCATGGCATCACACCTGAGAAGCCAAATTATCCCCTAGGAAAGATCCTACTTGACGTACATTTTGGAACAAGAGAAAACTTCAGGAAGGAGAAGCTGGAGTTCGAAGTTATCGATTGGCCGTCACAATATCATGCTCTCCTGGGGCGACCCGCATATGCCAGATTCATGGCTGTGCCGCATTATACATACCTTAGAGGATCCCCGGACCCAACGTCCCAATCACATTCAAAGGAAGTTTCGCTCTGGCAGATAAGTGCGACAAGGATTTTCACAAGCTGTCCAAAACATTCGGGATGCAGGCTGAGTACGAAGCATCCAAACTCACCACCAACTACGACGTGTTACCCGACGGAGGGAGATCCTTGCAGGAGCAAGCTTTCGACACCTCCAAGAACTCTAAGGAAGTGTAGATTCACCCAACAGATCCAAAAAAGACGACATCCATTGCGTCCAACTTGGAAAGTGCATAGGAAAGTGCGCTCGCCGAGTTCCTCCGTGAGCGCTGGGAAATCTTTGCATGGTGTCCATCTGACATGCCAGGAGTACCCATGGAACTCGCCGAGCACCCCTCAATCTATATCCAAGAGCTAGACCAATTCGACAACCTTTGCGGCGATTCTCCGAGCAAAACCGCAAAGCCGTGCAATCTGAGATTCGTCGGCTCAAAGAAGCGAGTTTTATCAAGAAGCTGCACACTGAGGCCACGTGGGTCGCTAGCCCAGTGCTGGTCCCAAAGAAAAACACTGAAGTCCTTCGCATGTGCGTCGATTTCACGTGTCTCAACAAACATTGTCCAAAGGATCACTTTCCCCTCCCGAGGATCGACCAAATTATCGATTCCACGGCAGGTTGCGAACGTCTTTCCTTCCTCGACGCGTATTCTGGTTACAATCAGATCCGCTTGAAAGAAGAAGATGAAGTCAAACAGCTTTCATAACCCCTTATGGTGTGCTCTGCTACAGAACAATGCCCTTCGGGTTGAAAAACGCGGGAGCCACGTATCAGCGGATGATGGAGAAGTGCCTCGCCACGCAGATTGGAACAAATGTTCAAGTGTACATCGACGATGTCGTCATAACAACAAAGCAAGGATCATCTCTGATCGATGATCTCAAGGAAACCTTTGACAACCTCGACAAGTTCCGCCTCAAGTTGAACCCGACACAGTGTTCCTTTGGTGTTCCTGCGGGGGAGCTCCTCGGATACTTAGTGTCAGCCAGGGGAATCAAGGCCAATCCAAAGAAAATACAGGCTATCTTGACGATGAGAAAACCAACCAAGCTCAAGGAGATACATCAGCTGACTAGACGTGTCACAGCTTTGAGTAGGTTTGTCGCCAGATTAGGAGAAGAAGCGTTGCCTTTTTACGGGCTAATCAAGAAAGGGGAAAATTTCGAGTGGAACGAGGAAGCAAACAAAGCTTTTGAGCATCTAAAGCGGACTATTTCAACACCACCAGTATTGGTGGCACCCCGGGAGAAGGAACCCCTGCTGTTATACATCGCGGCCACACCTCAGGTGGTCAGCACATTCCTCGTGGTAGAACGGGATGAAGAAAGAAAAATTCACGGAGTTCAATGGCCAATATATTTCCTCAGTGAAGTTTTGTCACCATCCAAACAGCGTTACCCGCAATATCAGAAGTTGGCCTATGGAGTTTTCATGTCAGCACAGAAGTTAAGGCACTATTTTTCGGCACACCCGATAATAGTGGTCAATGAGGCACATCTCTCAAATATATTAAACAATCCAGAAGCCATAGGACGTGTCTCCCTTTGGGGAATCGAGCTTTCCCCTCGGGACATCACATATGAGAAAAGAAAGGCAATCAAGTCACAAATTATGCCAGACTTTGTCGCAGAGTGGATGGAACTCCAAAATACAGGACCACCAGATTTATCGAGTACTTGGCACATGAACTTCGACGGATCCAAGAGGTTAGAAGGAGCCGTAGCAGGCGTGGTACTTGTTTCACCCCAGGGAGACAAGATGAAGTATATATTGCGGATGACCTTCCCCAACGCATCCAATAATGAGGCAGAATATGAAGCCCTGATTCACGGGATGAAGATGGCAAAGGCGTGCGGTGCTACTCGCTTAAAAATCTTCGGCGACTCCCAGTTGGTGGCTCAACAGGTGATGAACAAGTGCGATGCTGTCAACGACAGCATGATAGCATATAAGGAGGTATACAATGAACTCGAGAAAACCTTCGACGGCTGTGAGGTTAAACACGCGAGCAGGCTCAGCAACGATGAAGCCGATGGTTTGGCAAACATCGGTTCGCAGTGCCTTCCCACACCACCTAGAGTCTTTTGGTAAGATATTAGTGAGAGATCAACCAAGGTGAAGAAGGTGCCGAAACAGCCAAAGAAAAAGGAGAAATCCAAGAAAGACTCGGGGGCTCCAGCAGCTCCAGAAACACATACATCGGAAGATGAGGAGGAACCAGAGGAAGTCATGATGATTAAAATTCCTTGGATGCGGGTTTATCTGACGTACATCACGAAGAAACAGATACCCGAGGATCCGGTTGAGGCAAGGCGAGTTATTTGACGATCCAAAGCCTTCACCGTGGTCAAGGGAGAGCTATACAAAAGAAGCATCTCAGGAGTGTTACAGACGTGTGTCACACCGAAGAAGGGCGAGTTATATTAAAGGACATACACGAAGAAATATGTGGCCACCACGCAAGCATTCGAGCAATAGCAGACAAAGCTTTTCGTGCAGGATTTTATTGGCTGATGGCAATAGAGGATGCAAAAGTAACCGTACGCACTTGCAATGCGTGCCAAAGATTCGCATCCAAGCCCCACACTCCAGCAGTAGAATTAATGTCGATACCATTGGCATGGCCTTTCGCACAATAGGGGCTTGACATGGTGGGAAAATTACAGAAGTCCTGGCCAGGAGGACACGTGTATCTGCTCGTGGTTGTTGAGAAATTCACCAAGTGGATCAAAGCAGTACCAGTAACTTTGGCAGATGCAACATCGGCGGTGAACTTCATCAAGGGGATAGTTTTTCGGTTCGGTGTCCCCAACAGCATAGTTACGGACAATGGCATCAATTCATCCCCTGAGAATTCAAGGACTACTGCGCAAGCGTGGGTATCAAGCTACAGTTCGCATCGGTGGCGCACCCGCAAACCAATGGTCAAGTCGAAAAAGCAAATGGTCTTATATGCAATGGCATCAAGAAGCGTCTATTAACATCGCTGGAGAAAGCGCGACATACCTGGGTCGACGAACTGCCTTACGTGTTGTGGAGCTTACAAACAACGCCAAACTCAGAAACCCAAGAAACACTGTTCTTCTTGGTCCATGGAACCGAGGCAGTGTTGCTGATAGAAATAGAACACAACTCCCCCAGAGTCGTGGAATATGAAGAGGAAACTTCGCAGAAAGCACGGGAGGATGATGTTGACGCACTCGATGAAGCGAGAGATGAGGTATTATCAAGAGTACACGCATACTAGCAGAACCTTAAAAATTATCACAGCCGACGTTTGCGGCCAGGTCCTTTCAAGTCGGCGATCTAGTCCTTTGACTCACGCAAGATGGACACGAGAAATTTGAATCTCCATAGTTAGGACCGTATGTTGTTACTGAAGTTATTCCGAGAGGAGCTTATCAGTTGAAGGACAAGAAATCGGGCAAGGATGAACCAAACCCGTGGAACGTGGCGCAGCTACGGCGTTTCTACGCCTAGAAATCAATATAGTATCAACTATGTAAGCATACATTGTATCTAAAGAGCTCGCAAGTTTTCAGACGCACTCTTTTCCTTTCAGGGCACCGAGTGGGGCTGTAAGGTTTTTAATGAGGCGGGCTTGCGATGCTGCAATATAGCATGGTTGAAATAAAAATAGTGATGGCATATACTTTTTTCAAGCTAGGCTCGGGGGCTCGAACCCGAATTTTTTTCAATATATTCGACTTCAAAGCATCTCTTAATTCACATGCCTTGGTTCCATGAAAAACCTCGCAAACAATAAACATAGTCATGCCAGCCGAGATACTCGGGGGCTCAAAGGAAAAAAACATAACGCAAGAATTTGCCTTGACTTTACACGAGTCTCGCAATGATAGTTACAATACATACGACTTACAGATATATGCAACTCTGCGCTTTGGTTCAAACCTAACGCATTTGAAAGAAAAAGAAAAAGAACTCTTATATCAATATATATATGCTTATGTTTTCTCTTGTAGCCCGGACAATCTGGTTGAATCATCATACCGAAATTCCTTGAAGAAAGTGGCGTCCACCCTAAGAAGCTCATCGATCATTTTTTTGGCGACGGGAGCCACAGCCGCATTATGCTTGTCAACATTTACCCGCCTCTTCGACATCTTGAGGTAAAAAGTATCGACAACATTGCCAAAGTCCAGCTCCGAGTGGCAGATCTTCAACCAAATCAAGGACACCTTGGCGCCGACCACCATTTGAGCCTTCACAAAGTCGAGGATACTGTGCACGTCTTTAAATTTACCCATAAGCTCGGTAAGATTTTCAGGCTGAGGGTTCCGAGGAAACATAGCATTGTACACCATGGCCAAAGTACTGCCAAAGAAGTCACGGAATTCCCGAACATGGGCGGCTTGATCCTGGAATTGAATGATACGGCGAGTGCGACCCTCATCTGCCCATAAGTGAATATCATTCATCTTGGCAAGTCTAAGAAGGACTTCGACTCGATAGTTTACCATTTGTTCTTCGGCGGCAGCATCCAGAAACAAACCTATAAGCAACACAAGGAAGAAACAACACAGCGTAAGAAGGGATACGAAGAATATCAAGGAAGCGGCAATATAAAAGTAACATACCAGCCATATCTTGACTTGCATCAGTCATCAAGTCAAGCATATAGCTCTCGCGTTGAGCAGCTCGCGAGGCATTGGTAGTCGCATATTCCTTCAATTCAAGAGCTTCATGTGCTTGATGAAGAGCAGCTTGCTCACGATTCGAAGATTTGCGATTGGTCCATAACTGTCACAACCTGTTTCTTCATCGCTTGCAACTGTTGTCGCATATCGGCCATCTCTTGGTGGATCGAGTCAGCACACAAGGAATCATCCAAGGAAACGCCGCCAGGAGTTCTGGAAGAATGAGAAGTAGCGGGTGAAGCGTTGGAAGGTCCAGCTCCAGTATAGTTATCAAAAATAAACTGGAAGACAAGAAAAATCAACATCAATCATTCGGCAAGGCACATCTTTTCATTTATATTTAGCACATTTACATAAAGCGAGTCCTTTCAAATAGAGAGCCTGTAATATCCCAGGTTTAGAGGCTACAAAAAGAGAGAATAGAGATGTCTGCATTGCATTGATGCATAGAAAATTTGGGGAATTATCGCGCTTTCAAATAAAACTTGTCACAGTAACAGAAGTTTCACTTGACTTGATGGAATTGAAGTAGATCATCAAGTCAAGCGCTATAAACCTCAATGTGACCTTTCTTAAACCCTTGTTTTGGGTAGACATAATTTGATCCATAGGTTGGATCAAAAGGAACTAGAACTATTACACCATACTTTAAGTGAGGATCAAATACCAAATCCTATAAAGGATCATAGCGTAGTATTCCTTACAACAACACATTCTTTAAGAATCAAACCCTAACTTATTAACACTTAAAAGTTAGCAACTACCTTTGTGTGTAGTTTAACTCACTTCTAAACTTATTACCAAATAAGGTAAACCACAGGGTCTAAAGTGCATAAAACCCACACATTCTTACTTAAATCATAACTTATTAAATATATGGAATATCATAAAACTAAATCCGTTTACATTATGAATTATAGTTCAAAATATTTGAATAAAACTAGCTATGAGTATTTTGAAACTCATATGATCATGCCCTGGTGAAATCAAACACCAACTATCCAAAATAAAGGAATAACCCTCAACCTTGACATTTTGACCAATATTATAATGTAAATCCAACCAAATATGATATAGTGACTCATCCACAATAATAAAACCATCCACAAGATATTTAGTAACAAATGCCACTTGGCTATCCAAAGATAAATCATATGAGAGGATAAGGATCATGCCACATAGGATGAAAATATCTACATGACTTGCATCCCAAGCTATACCACCTCATGCTCAAAGGATTGCTATGGATGAGGGAATGACAACCAAGCACCTTACTCATCAAACAAAAACAAGAGTCACCCACCTATATGTCATGATACAAGAGCTTGCCCAAGCCTATAAAAGGAGCCACACCCTTCATCCATTTGATGATCTAGTACCATGTTACAAGGAAACCAAAACCTTGAGACCAACTATACATTAGCTAGGATCAAGATGAAGAAGCTAGCTAGGAGGTGGAGGCATACCACAAGATGCAGGTTTATCAGATTTCCTAAAGAACAAGCTACATAGATAGCAAGGTAGAATTCCTAGGCAAACCATGTATTTTGATTATCATATCATCATCTCTTGAGTAGGACCTTAGGATATTCCAATACATTTAGAAGTGAGAGAGATTATAGATGCTAACCATAGCCATGTCTATCCTAGATAATACTAGAGTAGTATTAAATACTACTTGTTCAAACCAACCTTTAATCTTGGAGGTGAAAGCCATATTTTATTAGTGAAACATAACCAAAACCCTAGACCACTTTATTATTTCCTTACTACCTCAATTGATAAGTAGAAGGGAAACCCTAGATCATACCCACATATATAGAACCTATGCCTAAACCCTAACTTGTGCATCACAATTAAACCCAAAGACCATACCCTAAACTCAAGTACTAGTACATAATTAGTTGATCAATCAATAGCAAAGATTCTAAAGTAAACCTAAATAAATTTCCATGCCTTAGCAATAGTTTGGCACATGAAATCATGAACCGAATATCATCTCCAAATTAAGAAACCAATGTAGTATTAAATTAGAAAGTGTTATTTGCAGGGAGATACCAAAATACATCTAACTTTAACATTTGGTTAATGGGGTACTACCTGAAAAGCAAATTTGAACACTCCCACATTTAAAATATTGAATCCTATTTATGAAGGATATTTCTTATCTTTCTCAATAGTGTTTACGGATATATATAAAAACAACCAACATAGTATATTAAATAAAACACCCAAGTATCTATTACTTGTAATATTTTAATAGAATACAGTCCAGGACAAAAACCTACAAAACAAAAGTGGATTCAAAATTTGAATTCAAATAGCAAATTCAAAACAGAAAATAAAAAAATAAAGGGAGGAGGAGACTTACCTGGTGGACCGCAGCAGCCCAAAACCAACCCAACAGCAAGCCCACAACGCAGCCCAGCCCACGAATGAAGCAGCCCAAGAAAACGTATCGATTCATGGGGGAGAACGACGTCGTCTTCTTCCTTCTCCCTCGCATGCTCGACACGGCGACGTCGCCGGCCACGTCTGTGTCGCTGATAAGACCAAACCGGACGCTGCTGAAGGTTCCAGAAACTTTTCCAATCCCTCTCGCGTCCGAAATATCTCCTTCGCGCCAAGATTCGTGCCTGACAGTAGCTCACCGTCGCTCGCAGTATCCCGGCCATCGCCGTCGATGAAAGGATGAACCAGACCTCGCCTTGCTCTATAAATATGCCTGGAGCTTCTCCAGGAAACCCTAGAACCTCGCCGCCCATCCATTTCTTCTCAGTCGCCTTCTAGCTCTCGTGTTATTCCACTTACTGTCACCGGCGTTGAGCAT
The DNA here is from genome assembly GCA_030979885.1 of Lolium multiflorum. Lineage (NCBI taxonomy): Eukaryota > Viridiplantae > Streptophyta > Magnoliopsida > Poales > Poaceae > Lolium > Lolium multiflorum. The sequence continues at coordinate 118,532,147 of CM061748.1, forward strand.
GGCGCCGTCGACTGGGGTCATCCCGGAGCCCGTGGCGTAGCTCAGTCGACGCGCCTGGCCTCGTAGATCATCTTGGTGGAGTACAACATCAAGGGGAGCTCGGTGCAGTGCCAATTTTGGAAGTCCCATTCTCGGTATTTCGCTAGTAATGGCTAAATCGAGATCGACTCCGGCGGCAATCGTCGTCGCTGACTACACCATCATACTCAGGGTGAGTTTGCGCGTTTATAGAGCCAGCACATGCTTCCTAGAGTGCATCCTAGGTCGGGTTCGTGTTTTGGCCAAGCCGCGCCACTGCAGTTTGAGTTCGCCGGAGTAGCTCCGATGACCTTTAGGTGGTGGCGTTGATGCTCCCTTGCTCAGCGTCGAGTGTCGCGGTTCGAACGCACTTCAAATCATCGTCTATAGTTCCCTGTAGCGTCATCGCCGTCGTTCACCAGCGTGTTCTCCGACGAGGATGACATGTCCCTGCCCGTCAGCAGCTTTGACTTGGTCTTCTGCCCGCGTGGCAGTTGACTGGTCAAAGACCCCACCTGTCTGTCTCTAGGGCTAGGGTATGAACCGGTATGTTTAGTATTTCTCTTTAATTCAAAATCCAGAAAATAACTGAAAATTTCCCGAAAATATAAATTCATTTCAACTCAGAAAAATATAAATGAGATATCAAACTACTCACAAAAATAAACTCTATCCAATAAAAATATAACATGAAAATGTTTCTCAAAATAAAAATTCAATTGTTTAAACCTATATTAATTATGCCTTTTCTTTTATTCAAAATTCAATTTGAATTTAATAATTAGTTAAGTTTCAAAAGTAAATAATAACTATTCAGTAGGTAAAGAAAATAATAAGATTCATTTTCTTATTCATATTTTCATTAACTTAAATATTAGTGGTATTTTAAAAACCCTAATTTGCAAATTACCATTTTCCATTTTCTTTAAATAATAACAAGCAAGAAAATATTAAAAGCTAATATTATTTTGGTAGTTCAAAAGTTGTTTATTTACTTAAACCTTTTTAGATATCAAGTTATTATTTAAAATCTAATAATAACTAGAAAACCCTAATTTCTAAATCCAACCCTAACTAGTATTTATTCTAGTTATTAAATCGTTTAACATAATAAAATGCTAAGACCATTATTAATTTTATTTCAAAGTATTTAGTAACTCAACTCCATTACCAATTATTATTTTAAAAATGATATCACAACCTAAAAACCTTGATCTCATTACTTTATGTGATCATCCCAAATTAGATTCAATTCTAAAACCCTAGGGGTTTATCACATGTGATCATATGAACTTCACCTTTACATATAGCTTAATAAGCAACAAATGAATGCATGCTCATGATCCACTAAAATAAAACCAACTCACATGAAGTCATCATTTCATGTCTTTATTTTTTTTGAATAAACCTTATATGATCCACTAGTGCCACTTAGGTGCAAACCCTAATTTGTTACTCTCATAATAACACCATTGATCACCATTCCTAAATACCACACCATTGGTATCAACCTTAACCATCATTACTTAGTAGAACCATGGTGATCAATCATAACACCAACCTTGAATAGTAATTCACACTACCTGCTCATACTCAACTAAACCCTACAAGTGATAGAGTATTATGAACTATCTTGGTTTAGGAACTAACTATTCCTTACTCAATGAATCCTAGTAAACCCTAGAAGCACATAGCTCATATTTGTAGTAGTTCTTGTTCAGTAATAAACATGTTTTTCAAAAGTTATTCTTTTGAAGTAAATAACAAGAAAACCATATAAGGAAATAGTTCCTACTTGAAATACTTATTATTTCTTAATTAACATGTTCTTCAAAAGTTATTCTTTTGTAATATAATAAGTAAGCATCAACCATGCACTATAAGACTTAAAATTGATCACTACTCTTCATTTATTATGCAATCACTATTCCTTGTGTGTATGATTGTTATGATGCACTATACCACTTGTTTATAATGCTAAAATAACCAAACCTTAATAAGAACCTTGTTTGTGGAACCACTCTAAAAGTACAACCCACCCTAAAGAAATATTTACAACTCACCCGATCCTAAATCATCGGGGTTAGGTTACGCTCGGGACGATTGCATCTCATACTATGCATTATAGCATCTTTGCCAGTTCTTTAAACATTGTCCTTACCGGACGATGATGGTATTTTAGCATTTGGAGTTATCAGGTATCGAAGCTTTTGCATGCATAATATTGCAGTCAAGAAAGGCAAGTTCATCGCTTGCTCATGTCATTTTATTATTTTTATCAAACTATATGCAAAGTACTATACTTATCACTCTTGCATTGAAAAGCAAAATATTATTTTACAATTATGAACGAATGAATACTGGTGAGCAGATGGGTAGCTACGCACGCATAGAGAGACCGACGCGTGGCTAACACCGTTTGTTTCTCTGTGAGGCGTGTCAGCATTGTTAAGACCCATCGCTGCATGTGACTGGTTTGGCCTGAAAAGAAATCTCCAACAGTGAGCCATACAAGGCAAAAGATAACACCTCGATCCATTCAAACCAGCCTGCATTCTTAATATATCTAACAAGTGCATGCACGTAATGGTGTGGGCTCCATTAGCATGTCTGCATTGGATTCCACACACACGAAAGAAAAGGCACTGGAGCCTGGAGGCTCATGCCTTCACCGAAATGACTGGAGGCCTCGAATGTGGTCATGCCATGCTGCCTAGCTATTCTTCGATCAATTGCAATAGAGCTGATACGTATGTATGAACGCCATGACCACGTACTTGCAGCTCGACGACGGTTCGGACGAGAAGCCCGTGAGCAACTGAGCAAGGACCGGCCGGTGGCGAGGAAGCCGGAAGTATTGGAATCCATACAAGCCAGCTGACGTGATTATGCATGTAGTATATGAAGAGCGGGTTTGCACCTTGTGCTGGCCGACAACACCTGCAGCCGGCCTCCTCGATCGCCGCCATACTCTTTCTTTTCACGCGTCAAACCATTAGCTCGGCCAAGGTTTCCTCCTAACAAACGTACTTCACCTGCAAGGAGCAGGTCGCATGCCATAGCTTTCTCGTCAGGAGAACACGTGAGGCCAGTTCAAGCCGCAAAAGCAGATTCCACACCGTTTGGTCGCCGTCAGTGATGGCAGAATCTCAAAGCAAATCCAGTGGTAGAGGGACTATGCATAGCTACCCATCTGCTCACCGAATCCACTCTCCAATTATGAATATGACTATGTGGTGGACAATGGAACCATGGTATGTGTTGATTGATGGAGGTTCCATTGACAGGCAACTATTCATCTAGAACTAATCACCAATGCCGGCTACTGATTCTAGTGTCGTATATATCGCGTTAACCATGAGATCTATAATGGCTCTGGGAAGTCAGATGTATCTTTTCCCTTCTGCATATCAACGGACTTGATAGAGCCTGGCTGGGTGTTGTGATAACACTGAAGTAGGTTGGGAAATCCTTTTAAATCCCCATCCATGTGGATGAGAGTGCTCTACCGTCTATGATGGATTATCCATAGTACATCGGGGGTAAAGCCATATGATCGGAAGAAGTCTACCGGGGATGTACGGATGGACAAAAGGGTGGGTATGCAGGGTCGTGGAGAAGGCAGTGATTGGCTTGGATCTTACACCTGGCCTCACACAAAGGAAGTGTGGACGGGAAATTCGACACCTGGTTGGCAACAAGGATAAGTTCTCTTATGGAAAAAGTAACGCACCTCTGCAGATTGTATCAAGTTGTGGCTTGTCACTCCCTGTTCCGGGAATTGAACTACGTACGCGGCAGGAAAGGAACTCCACGAAGTTCTGGACAACCTGTGAATACTGCCGGGCATAGTTTTCTAAATAAAATAAACCTTTTAAAGAAATGTTTACGAAAACTTGAATTGGCCTATGACTTTCTGGTCTGTGGCTGTAGCTCGTGCACGATACACCTATTTCCTATAATAAACTTTGTTTAGTACGCTCGTACTCATCCCTCTTTGAATCCCCTGCTTAGAGTCACCGAAGGAGAAACTACCGTGGAACTCGAAGACAAAGGAGTCAACTCCAACAAGATGGAGAACCCAGATCAATGAAGTCAATGGAGTCAGCTTCTGCATCCGCTAGAGTGGAAAACCTAGACCAGTAATAGAAGGGAACCATTTCCCTAATCCTAGTACCTAAGTAGCTAGAGTTCTATAGCAAGCCAAGTAGCTCTAGAGATAAAGTTAGCAATAAGTTAGACTATGAGTTGTTCTTTTAGAGCTTTATTTCAAGTTTTACCTCACCGTAAAGTAGGAGGCTATGTTGATCTTCTGTAAACAGTTCGTGTATCCTTTTATAGACATGCCTTGAACTCGCATATGTTTCTGTTGTACCACTCTGAGGGATGTAATATGAGTGGAACGGTGTTCACTTGTGTTATGTCAACGACTTGCGTACTACACTATGCAGTGGTATGCTGCATCACCGCAGAGCCCATACAAATTGTCGGGAGCAACAAAAGGCGGAAATAGCTACAAAAAATGAGAAAAGGAAAAAGAGACGCGGGTTAGTCTACTTGACATCCGCCCGAGCAGTGCTAGCAGAAGCGGAGGACGTTGGGTCAAGGAAGGTGATGACTTTCTTCGAGAAGGCCTTGGCGTTCTTCACTAGAACCTCCCACTTCGCCGAGTTCAAGCCCTGCTGAGTGCTAGCTTTCACCCAGTCAACTTCTTGGCCGCTGGCCGCGACAAGGGCAATGGTACCTTCGACTCCAATCTTCAGGCTAGCCTGACGATAGGCCAAAGCTGGATCATCCTTCACCGGGAAATGCTTGGTGAGATGGGAGAAGATCTCCGAATGGGTATCGTTCGGGAAGAAGTGGGGAAGACGCGCTTCAGGGCGTCCCGTGCGGACTAAATGCATGTGCGCGCCAAGTCGCAGTTCAGTTCAAGAATATCGAGAGCGTCAATAAGACGATCATCGGATTCTTGGTTCAAAGTATACTGCTCACCCATCTTCCCTGCTGGAGAAAAGAAGGAGTTCGTCAACACTAAATGATACGGGGCGACTTTCGGTCTTCACCGCATCATGTGCTTCATCGCCAACACGGCACGCAAAGGTGAATCTTCTCCTTTACGTGTGCCCCGAATCGCCTATTTGGGACGATATACTACTTCATACTCCGTCATATCTTGATGATAGGAACTCGACGACAAGTACGGAGGGAAGAGAGGATGCCATGGAGAACCGAGGACGCAAGGCCGATGTCACGGAAGCATGGAAGAGAAGGAGAAAGAGGAGCTGGACGCTCCAAGCCGGAACTTCCGCCCGCCACCGCTGGAACTTCCGCCCAGATTCCATCCAAGAATGAAGATGCTCACGCTGAAGAATCCAGCCGGAACTTCCTCCCCTTCGGACCGGAACTTCCGCCTAGACGCTCCCGGAAGGAATCCAGCCGGAACTTCCGCCCCTCATGGCCGGAACTTCCGCCCCCGACCGGAACTTCCGCCCTCAGCGACCGGAACTTCCGCCCTGTCGAACCTCAGCCAGATCTCAGCCCCTTTGGCTTGTAACTTACCCCTTCGCCCCTACCTATATATAGGAACCTACCCCCACCTTCGTGAGGGAGAGATGATGTTTAGATGAATGGGCTTATGCCTCTATTATCCCTTTGTGGATTCGGGAAACCCCCACCTTAGATTAACCATCTATTGTATCCCTCTTTATCCGGATCTTTTTCCATTCTAGTAATTCCATCAATTGAGAATCTCTTGCTTTGCAACTCTATTCTTAGTTGGTCTTTTACTCTTTGGGAATTATATTTGGATTTGTCGATCTTTTGCAAGAGATTCTACCTTTGGTCTTTCTCTTACAATTCTACCGGTTGGTGGTTCGGGCCAACGAGGATAACCGATTGTGTTGTGTGCCTGTGTTTGTATCGTGTTCTTCGCGTTCATCCACTTCCCCGCGAATCCCCCTCCGCAATCACACTCACCCGGGTCAATCCGTGAGATCGGGAAACCCACACGGGCTCAACCCGCATCACTAAAGATAAACAAAAACAAGTAAAAGTAGAAGGTAAATGAAAGCATGGCTTACTCAAAAATCTTCGGTTATGTGTTTCAAAGCGCTCCACTATAGCATTTTCACGCTCGACTTGCTGGGCCTCTTTGTCACTCGAAGCGTCCTCAGCGGCTTGAAGCCTCTGGCGAAGACCTTCGATAGCAGCGACATCTTTTTCAGCCTTTTTGCATGCTGTCTCGCTGGCTTTGAGCTTGGCCTCTAGCTCGTCCGTGTTCCTCGGCATGGTGGAGTGCATCTGAAAGGAAAACGTTAGAGGACGCAGAATCAAGATGGGGGTATGTAACATATTAAGAGCAGCAAAGCTTTACCTCTTAAAGTAGCGGCCTCGTCGCGGAACCTGATAAATCGGGAGGCCAGGTTGACCAGCTCTGTCATTAAGGGCTGCACAAAAGTCGACAAGGTAGAAAAACATCATCAGGGGAGAAAAATTCGACAAGCAAAAAAGACGACATGCAGGGAAAAGGGAACTTACATCCTCAAGGAGAGGACCCGACGTACTCCCAGTGGCAAGCTCATGTGTGCTACCAGCCCCGATTCTAGCTTTCTTCGACTTTGGCGCTCGGGGGCTGGGCACGGGAGTTGGTGCTTCTGGGTTATGCTTCGGGGGAGGCGAGGTTTCCGCAGCGACACGATGTTCTTCAGAAAGAACCAGCGTGTTGAAGGTGCTTGTAGGAGCTGGCCCATGAGCTGCGGGTTCCTCCTCTTCCTCCCCTCCGTCGGCTCTGTCAACATAACAGCAAAATAAAAATATCAGAGATCCAAAAGAAAAGGAGATAGAAAAATACAAGAAAGAGCAACTTACGAGCTAACAACACCAGTCATGGTGAAGGGGTCGAAGGCCTCTTGTTCATCCGGAGAAGATTCTTCGGTAGATGGTTCGGCGAGCTTGGACGCGCTGGAATCTTCTTCATCGTTTCGTTTCCTCTTGCGCCCATCCGGATAAGTGGCAGGAGGAGGAGAGACAGAGTGGGCAGATTCAGAACGTTTTTCTGATTCGGTGTCTTTGTCTGAAGAACCCACAGATCTTTGAGATCCTGCGGGTTTACTCTCAGGAAGGGAGGATTCCTGTGAGTCGTCGGCAATAACGAGCCGCTCATCTACTTCCCCACCTTCAGGTAGTGGGGGAAGAGAAGAGAGAGTTTGGTGGTTCTGCAAGGAACAACGCAAGAGAAGACAAGAAAATAAATACACAAAAGGGAAAACAACAGCAATCGAAAAATAGAAAGTACAACTCGAAAGAAAATACTTACTTCGGGAAGGGAGTGGCTATCACTAAATGGATCCACGCGACAGGATGAAGGAACTTCATGGTTTTTGTTCAAGGAGGTGAAGCGGCGAACGATTTTCTCCAAGTCCTTCACAGAGAGATCCTTGGAAACACGGTCGGCATCTTCAGCACCCAAATACATCCAAAGAGGATTTTCGCGAGCCTGTAATGGCTGCACTCGAATCCGAAGGAAGTATGCAATAATTTGCACACCCGAAAGTTCTGCCCCGTCGGTGTTTTGAAGCTCGTGGATGCGGTTAAGCAGGGCGTCAGTGGCTGCTTTTTCTTTGGTTTGGCTTCCGTGTCTCAAGACTTGCGCCTCTGAATTTCTTCGGCACCGTCAAAGGGCGCAAGACCATATTCTTGGGCGGAGGAAGACTCATCCTTGATGTAAAGCCACTTCCTGCGCCAGCCTTGGATGGAGTCGGAGAACTTCATGTCGAAGTAGTCGACATTGGGGCGGACGCAGATACAAACGCTACCCACGTTGTAGATGACATTTTTCGAGTTGTTGCACCGGAGGAATAAAATGCGTTTCCATAGGCCCCAGTGAGGGTAGATGCCCAGGAAACACTCACAAAGGGTGATAAAAAGATGGAGACATTGAGAAGGGAGTTTGGGGTCAGCTAGTGCAGCTGGATCCTGTAAATAAAAAGCAAACCACGAAAAATGCGTGGACATGAACAACTAGGTCGCGAGTGAGGAAGTCAATGAAAGTTACCCGGAATCCAATGGGAGGATGAGGATAGCTCTCGTCTCCATGCATCTTCAGGGCCTCCTTCTTCAGCAGACCCATCTTCTTCAGAATCTTGTGGTCTTGGGCGGAAAGCTTTGACCTCTCCCAGCCAGAGATATTCGCTTTCTTCACGGGCTCGTCAGTGCCTGGGGCACGGTTCTTGCACTGCTTGGTGCGGGGAGCCATGGAGGACAGTTTGGTGGAGAAACAGGGACTAGGAGAGCATGTGCGCGAGGAGCTCGGGAAGCAGCAATGGCGGAGAGAGAGAGGGCTTGTGCGGCGCAGCGAAGGGGATGAATGAGGAGTAGGAAGTGGATTTATAGGGAGAAGATGATGCGTCCAGCCTTTGGATGAAAAAGGGGGAGTGTTCCGAACCCTACGCGTGTGCAAAGGGTAAAAAGGTCTTACCGCTCAAATTTACTGAGGGGAAGTTACTTTGCGCGTGCCAGAAATTACGGAGGACGTGTGTCCCCCACTTGCGCGAAGTGTCGACGGCACAGAGTTTCGGACCCACGACCCAGTGAGATGACAGGAGTCGTAGCTTCCCAAGGTGGGCGTCGTGGCTATCATCAGCAACGACATTATTCAAGAAAGCTTTGAGTGGTTCAAAAAAATATAGCGACAAGAAAACATCGAGTTCTAAAAAAGTGCATGGTTCAGAAGAAAAACTTCGAGAGCCTATAATCAAATGCAAGAATCTGTTCATATGCTCGGGGCCTACTCTTATCAAAAGTATTTGATATGGAAAAGGTGTCCAATCTTTCGATGAGATGAAGATAATTCGATTTGTTGGTGGAGTTCGTGCTTGACGATCCTACTACACGTGCAAAGCTCGTGCGCCAATGCAATCACTAGGACAATCTCCGGGAGTTACTGATCTTGCGGATGCACGATCAACTTGACCAGCGAGGGTCTTAATTCATACCTGAAATCGAGAACAAGTAAGAACTAAAGATGCAATCAAGATATTGCGGATATAGATAAAAGCTTTATTGATAAAGGTGGGATTCCGAATAGTCGGGCTTGTTCTGGGCATTGGCCTCAAAAGAAGTACACGAAGTTGCAGCAATTGGCTAACTTTTAGTCTAATCAAAATCCAAGTTCTAATGACGGCTACGGAGGGATATATATGGGGGAAGTGAAGGGATTTTCGTCCAACCAGCTAGGGTTGGCCAAAAACACCCCTAAATGGGCCTTCCTCCACTTATATGGCCTCTTAAAATCCCCTAAAATACCTAATCCAAAACTACATGGGCCTGACCCATTAAATAAGGTGACGCGGCACCAAAAATAACTCTTTGGACGAATTTTATGATGGAGTAACTTGTATAATTCATCCAAGCATCGTTGCTTCACTATGGTGGCTTCAATGTTCTGAAATCCTCGCTTGCAACGCCATCCTGAATCCTTGCAGGTCTGCTGCCATCTCCATGCACGTTTCTAATCCAATGCTTGGCGTCCATGCTAGATCCATTCCTAAATAATATAAATACATTTTATTTAGGCAACATCATATTCTCATATATATTAGGAAGGATTCCTAGTAACGAAGGTAGCTGATAATTTAGTTGAAACACACAAGCTCATGCGAGAGGTCCTTGTATTTGAAGTCCAAGAGGATATGTGGCTGTAGGAGTATCGGTTGTATCTATCATAGTGATGTCCTCATCATCCTCCCCTTCTTGAATTGAAGTCGTCATCGACGTAGTCTCATCTTTTTCACCAAAATATGGCTTCAAATCGGAGGTAGGGATGTCCTCATCAGCCTCCCTTTCTTGAAAGAAAAGCCGTCCTCGGCGATGTTTATTCTGTAAACATGCTAACAAAAGAGACAAGGTATATGCATGGTATATGTATATGTCATCCGTTTTAATAGCTCTTTCATGTTTCCTATTTAAGTTTGTACATATACCAGTATTGTTGTAGCATAGAAGCTCATTAGTCCCCATTAAACATTTATCACAACTCAGTTTGCAGATATAAGTGAAGCACATATTAACTAATTTCAAATTTTAATGCTCATCATTAAACCATCCCAATAGTGGTAAACCAAAATTCAGTATTTCTAAATTACATGCTACAACTAGCTTAAATAAGCGATCATGCAACAAGCTTTTTAGCATAAAGTCTATACCGGTATTGGAGGTTATATCAAAATGATTGAACATAAGTGGAATTTTACTTCCCATCAAACCAATAGTATATGGAACATCATCATATGTAATGGAAATTTTATTCACCAAAAATTCATTTTCTACGCCATACTCTCCAATTAAATTAAAAGTATAACCATGGGCATAAACACTCTTCAAACTAGATGATACCCCGCGCGTTGCTGCGGTACCAATGTTGGTAAAGACAATTGAGAATAGAGCACATAAGAATATATGAGAAAAACATAAAGCTTATACATGTATATTGAGAAAATAAGATTAGGTGATATATTTAGGAATCCACGAATGCGAAAATACAAAAGGGTTGTCATATATTGAAGTTGCTCGGTATGTATAGATCACCCCATTTGATGCGCGTGAAAAATTATCAATGTGCTGTTAGATGCTACTCTCGAGATTTCAATAATATATAGGTCAATAAAATCTGCTTCCCACTCATCCGAAAAGTTTTTTATCGAGGTCAAACGCAAAAAAAAGTCTCACCTGTTAAATATAATAGGGATTATATATAAATGCAATCAAAGATGTGATAATATTGCATATTTGTAACCCGCATAATACATATAATGATATTTTAGTTTATACATAAATAATGTAAAATTCGATGGTAATTTTGTGGGTACCATACTAAATTGGACGCAGTCCTAGCGGTCATTTAAACAATAGGTAGAGAATATTTATAGAAATACAACCAGGAAAAACATTAATAATATATAATTGTAAATGGTAAATTAAAATCTGTAATATATATAATTCAGCTGAGATCGACAATTCAAGTGTGTAATTTTATCTTCTCATTGCATGACCTGCTGCTCCAAGATATATATAATCATCTGCAAGGGAAATATAAAGATCGTGGAGTTGGATTGACAACAACTTCCAACTGATGAAGGAAAAGTTTGTAGAAATTGTACAGGGCTACAATGAATTTGTTGCTGGAATTTTGGGCATTTGGCCTTTGGCCCATGGCCCATTATCAAATTCTGAAACTCTCATGGCCCATTCCAATAATCAGTGGCAGCACTAGTGGGAGCTAAAATTTAGTCCCACATTGCTAGTTGGGAGAGAGTTGGAGTGGTATATAAGGTGGGCTGTTCTAGTCCTAGTAAGTGAGTGAGAAGAGAGAGAGCCCTCGCGCACTCCTCCTCCTCCGCCGCCCGCCTCGTCACGACACGTCACGACGCGCCGCGGGTTGCGGGAATCTCGCCGAGCCGAGCTTATCTTTTTGTTGTTTGGGAAATTAATTGTGTAATCAATTCTGAGTCATTAACGGACGCGTTACTCAGCCGTTTTGCCTTCCGGATTTTCTGGATCGTGGCTGTGCCGACTCGGACGTGGGCTGCGCCTCACGACCTTCCCGAACCGCACTATATAAGCGCGGACGAGAACCCTAGCCTGCACGTGCCACATATGCGACTACCTGTTTCAGTTCATCGCGCCGCCGCCTTCGTCTTCCTCATCCCGTCCGTCGGCGTGCACCGACTGCCGGGACAGAGGCCTCCGGAACCCTGCCTCTCGTGAACTGTACGGGTGAGGGGCAATCAGATTTTTGGGGAGCGCTCAGGCGCGACTACTGGCATCACGACGTCGTCATCGGACGACGAGTTCGATGACAACTTCTTCCCGGACCTCAGCGACTTCTTCGACAACCTCAACATGGGCGACAACGACGCTGCTGCGAAGTATGTGATCTTGTCGTTTCTCTTTCAGTTTCTGTTAGAGCTTCTTGTTCTAGTTTCTGTGGTAGATGCGATCGGTTTGTCTTGTTTAGATGTGATCTGTTCATCTACCTTACTAGTCTGCACGATTAGTTTATTTATTATTTTCATAGTCATGATTTATCAATTACTCGTACGGATTATTTCATATGGATATTTGCTTATATATTCAACAATCCAAAAACCTGATTATAAGCAAATCAATTCAAGCAGCATTGCTGCCGCTACTCGACCTCCCTCCTTTGATGGTATGCATTACAAGAGGTGGCGCACAAAGGCAGTCCTATGGTTTACAAACCTAGGCTGTTTTAGCGCCACAGATGCTAGACCTGAGGGGCCTCTCTCTGCAGAGGAGCAGGGAAAGTTTGAGAAGGTCGACGCCATGTTTAAGGCGGCCTTGTTCAGCATTCTTGGGGACAACATTGTTGACCCGTACATGGCTTTCGACCATGGTAAAGATGCGTGGGATGCGCTCGAGGCCAAATTTGGGGTCTCGGACGCTGGCACTGAATTGTATGTCATGGAGCAATACTATGACTACAGGATGACTGATGAGCGCTCCGTGGTGGAGCAGGCTCATGAGATTCAGTCCCTTGCCAAAGAACTTGAGCAGTTTAAGTGTACCTTACCGGACAAATTTGTGGCCGGTGGCATTATTGCCAAGCTTCCTCCTTCATGGAGGAACTTTGCTACTTCTCTGAAACATAAGAGACAAGAGTTTTCCGTTTCGGATCTCATTGGCTCGCTTCATGTGGAAGAGAAGGCGAGAGCAAAGGACACACGCGCTCGTAGTTTTGAGGGAGGTTCTAGTGCCAATGTGGTACAGAAGAAAAACTTCCAATCCCACAAGTCTAAGAATAAGAACAATGGAAAAGGCAAGTTTGACGAGAAGAACAAAGCCTCAAACTCAACCAACTTCAAGAGGAAGACTCCTTATAAGAAGAAAGGAAACTGCCATGTTTGTGGCGCTCCTGGACATTGGGCTCCTGATTGCCCAGAACGCCATGATCGGCGTGGGAACAGCGGCAAGTCCGCAAATGTTGTTATTGGCGTTGATACTGAGATGAAGGACGTTGGGTATGGTATTTCTCCTACTGTCCTTTCAGTATGTAATTCTCCTGATTGGTGGATAGACACCGGAGCCAATACACATGTATGTTCTGATATGTCTATGTTTTCTTCTTATCAGGTTGCAAGGACTTCCTCCGTGCTGATGGGAAACGGCTCACGTGCTTCTGTTCGTGGTGTTGGTACGGTGGATCTGAAGTTTACTTCGGGAAAGACCATCCAGCTGAAGAATGTGCAGCACGTTCCCTCCATTAATAAGAATCTCGTTAGCGGATCGCTTTTATGTCGAGATGGTTTTAAGTTGGTTTTTGAGTCCAATAAAGTTGTAATTTCCAAGTGTGGACAATTTGTTGGAAAGGGTTATGTATGCGGAGGCTTGTTCCGCTTATCTCTGTCAGACATATGTACTCAAATTATTAATCATGTTTGCAATGATAGTGAGTCCGATATTTGGCATTCACGACTTTGTCATATTAATTTTGGGTGCATGACGCGGCTAGCGAATATGAATATAATTCCGAAATTTGCTATTGTCAAGAAATCCAAGTGCCAAGTATGTGTGCAAGCAAAGCAACCACGTAAGTCTCACAAGACTGCGGAGGCAAGAGACTTGGCACCGCTGGAGCTTATACATTCGGATCTTTGTGAAATGAATGGCGAATTGACAAAAGGAGGGAAAAGATACTTCATGACTTTAATTGATGACTCTACTCGATATTGTTATGTGTACCTCCTGAAATCTAAAGATGAAGCTCTTAATTACTTCAAAATCTTTAAAGCTGAAGCAGAAAACCAACTTGATCGAAAGATCAAGCGGCTAAGGTCTGATCGTGGTGGAGAGTATTTTTCCAACGAGTTTGATTCTTTTTGTGCGGAACATGGTATTATCCATGAGAGGACGCCTCCCTACTCACCTCAGTCAAATGGGGTGGCCGAAAGAAAGAACCGTACTCTAACTGATTTGGTTAACGCCATGTTAGATACATCGGGTCTATCCAAGGCATGGTGGGGGGAGGCGATATTGACTGCATGTCATGTCCTAAACCGTGTCCCCACAAAGAACAAAACCCTTACCCCGTTTGAGGAATGGGAAAGGAAAAGGTTGAAACTCTCTTACCTACGAACTTGGGGTTGTATGGCGAAAGTAAATGTGCCAATACCCAAGAAGCGCAAGCTTGGACCAAAAACCGTGGATTGTTCTTCTGGGATATGCTTTTCATAGCATTGGCTATAGATTTTTGATAGTAAAATCTGAGGTACCCGACATGCATGTTGGTACAATTATGGAGTCGAATGACGCGACTTTCTTTGAGGATATCTTTCCTATGAAGGAAACGTCTAGCTCATCAATTCAGGAGATGCCCAGTTCATCTACTCAGGAATTATTTCCTGAACCTACCATGGCTATAGAACACTTTGACAATCCCGTGGAGGATGACAATGAAGCTCCCAAAAGGAGCAAGAGACAGAGGACTGCAAAGTCTTTTGGTCATGATTTCATTGTGTACCTCGTGGATGATACTCCCACCTCTATTTCAGAAGCCTATGCATCTCAAGATGCTGACTACTGGAAGGAAGCTGTCCGTAGCGAGATGGATTCCATCCTAGCTAATGGAACTTGGGAGGTTACTGATCGTCCTTATGGGTGCAAACCTGTGGGATGCAAATGGGTGTTCAAGAAAAAGCTTAGGCCCGATGGTACTATTGAAAAGTACAAGGCACGTCTTGTGGCCAAGGGTTATACCCAGAAAGAAGGTGAAGATTTCTTTGATACATACTCACCTGTTGCCAGATTGACCACCATTCGAGTGCTACTATCCTTGGCTGCCTCACATGGTCTTCTCGTTCATCAAATGGATGTTAAGACTGCTTTCCTAAATGGAGAGCTTGAAGAGGAAATTTATATGGAGCAGCCTGATGGATTTGTAGTAGATGGTCAAGAAGGAAAGGTGTGTAAGTTACTGAAGTCTTTGTATGGGCTTAAGCAAGCACCTAAGCAGTGGCATGAGAAGTTTGAAAGAACTTTAACCGCTGAAGGCTTTGTTGTAAACGAAGCTGACAAGTGTGTATACTATCGCCATGGTGGGGGCGAGGGAGTTATTCTATGTCTCTATGTCGATGACATATTGATATTTGGGACCAGCCTTACTGTGATTAAGGAGGTCAAGGAGTTCCTATCTCGTTGTTTTGAGATGAAGGACTTGGGAGTAGCTGATGTGATCTTAAACATCAAGCTGCTGAAGGATGACGATGGTGGGATTACTTTGCTTCAGTCCCACTATGTGGAAAAGATCCTGAGTCGCTTCGGGTATAGCGACTGCAAATCTTCTCCAACGCCTTATGATCCTAGTGTGATAATTCGAAAGAATAAAAGAATTGCTAGAGATCAATTGCGATATTCGCAGATCATTGGCTCGCTTATGTATTTAGCCAGCGCCACGAGGCCTGACATCTCCTTTGCTGTAAGTAAACTCAGCCGTTTTGTGTCTAGACCTGGAGATGTTCATTGGCATGCTCTTGAGAGAGTTTTGCGCTATTTGAAAGGCACTGCGAGTTATGGCATTCACTATACCGGGTATCCAAGGGTACTTGAGGGTTATAGTGATGCAAATTGGATATCTGATGCTGATGAGACTAAGGCCACAAGTGGTTATTTGTTTACACTTGGAGGTGGCGCTGTTTCCTGGAAGTCTTGCAAGCAGACCATCATTACGAGGTCAACTATGGAAGCAGAACTCACAGCATTAGACACAGCCACTGTTGAAGCAGAGTGGCTTCGTGAGCTCTTGATGGACTTACCTGTGGTTGAAAAACCAATACCCGCTATTCCTATGAACTATGATAATCAAACTGTGATCGTCAAAGTAAACAGTTCTAAGGATAATATGAAGTCATCAAGGCACGTGAAGAGGAGACTGAAAACTGTCAGGAAAATGAGAAACTCCGGAGTTATAGCGTTGGATTATATCCATACGTCTAGAAACCTGGCAGACCCCTTCACAAAGGGACTATCACGAAATGTGATAGAAAATGCATCGAGGGAGATGGGTATGAGACCCACACTATGAGTTGTCCACGGTGGTAACCCACTCTATGTGATCGGAGATCCCGTGAATTAGAACTGGGAGACAAGCTGTTGGTCAGCTTGGAGGAGAGTATATATCCCTATAGCAATTTTACCACTCCGTAAGATGCAATACTCTCCTAATCTGCATGGCAGGTTGATAATTATCTTAATGTGTTCTAAGTGGCTTATTTTAGCAGAGATGTTGTCCTGCAGAACATCTTTTGAAGAACACACCTATATGAGCCTGATTGTTAAACGTCGCAATCTATGAGAGTTGGGTGCTCTCTAGTAAACTCATGAAAGGCCCTGGAGTATGACGTATAAGCTCCAAACCGCGAGGAAGCCTCGCGGCAGCCTAGTATCGGTCTAGGCTTTGTATGAAGCTAGTGCGCAGAAAACTTGTAGTTCAAGGCATAGTCCACTATCCAAGTTGCAATCTAGTGTAATATGAAGCTTTAAGTGGAAGTTCAACTTAACAGTCTCCACGACATACCGGTATATAAAACAATGTTCTGGAAACTTATTGATAAGATGTGCCAATGAGAGTTTGTGGGGGATTGCTGGAATTTTGGGCATTTGGCCTTTGGCCCATGGCCCATTATCAAATTCTGAAACTCTCATGGCCCATTCCAATAATCAGTGGCAGCACTAGTGGGAGCTAAAATTTAGTCCCACATTGCTAGTTGGGAGAGAGTTGGAGTGGTATATAAGGTGGGCTGTTCTAGTCCTAGTAAGTGAGTGAGAAGAGAGAGAGCCCTCGCGCACTCCTCCTCCTCCGCCGCCCGCCTCGTCACGCCTCGCCTCGCCTCGTCACGACACGTCACGACGCGCCGCGGGTTGCGGGAATCTCGCCGAGCCGAGCTTATCTTTTTGCTGTTTGGGAAATTAATTGTGTAATCAATTCTGAGTCATTAACGGACGCGTTACTCAGCCGTTTTGCCTTCCGGATTTTCTGGATCGTGGCTGTGCCGACTCGGACGTGGGCTGCGCCTCACGACCTTCCCGAACCGCACTATATAAGCGCGGACGAGAACCCTAGCCTGCACGTGCCACATATGCGACTACCTGTTTCCAGTTCATTGCGCCGCCGCCTTCGTCTTCCTCATCCCGTCCGTCGGCGTGCACCGACTGCCGGGACAGTAGGCCTCCGGAACCCTGCCTCTCGTGAACCTGTACGGGTGAGGGGCAATCAGGTTTTTGGGGAGCGCTCAGGCGCGACTACTGGCAGCACGACGTCGTCATCGGACGACGAGTTCGATGACAACTTCTTCCCGGACCTCAGCGACTTCTTCGACAACCTCAACATGGGCGACAACGACGCTGCTGTGAAGTATGTGATCTTGTCGTTTCTCTTTCAGTTTCTGTTAGAGCTTCTTGTTCTAGTTTCTGTGGTAGATGCGATCGGTTTGTCTTGTTTAGATGTGATCTGTTCATCTACCTTACTAGTCTGCACGATTAGTTTATTTATTATTTTCATAGTCATGATTTATCAATTACTCGTACGGATTATTTCATATGGATATTTGCTTATATATTCAACATTTGGGCAAATCAATTACCTTCATAGATGAGTCAACGATAGAGGTAAGTAAATGCACGCAGAGCCATATATCTTCTCCTCGACAATATCGACCATCTTCATTCTCCTGCAAAATTTAATAAAACAGCAAAAGCATCAGGGCTTTGAGGAGCACATTCACATGCCCCTACACGAAAGAACCATATATCCCGCTTTGAACCTCTCGATCAAGTTCTTCCTGATGCAATCACCAGTTGCAAACGATGCGGGCAGCTGACAAAGCGGACCAACTGTCCAAGGCCAGGATAATCACCATCAGGACCTCTAGAAGCATTGTTGCAACCCACGGACATAGTCACATAGCAATGCGCATCAATTATTAATAAACCTGCTGAGACACAATAAGAAATCAGTAGATCATCAAATCTGAAGTTGCACGGATGGAAAACGTCGGCGACGGAGCGCATACGCAAACTGGAGGCACCTTGGCATCCAGCGCTTTGCTGATTCTTCAGATGTTGGTTTCGATCCCTCTTCCTACAGGCTACAGCCATGGGGCTGCGAAGGGGCTTCTAATTACTCGGCTCTCCAGCATATCTCTGGGCAGAACTTCACAAAATCTTAAGAGTCACGAATTCTCAAAGCGGGTGCGTGGAGATCCAGTTGTGGCAATCTTGCTGAGACGACGGAAGTGGAGCAGATCCATTGCTTTAATAGGGAGAGTAATCCATCGGTTACTCTTGAGCAGGAAATCCATTAATTTGGTATTAATTTGGTGTAGCACATGAAGAGATCAAACGCAATCAATCTGTGGGCGGCGTCGGTCCAGCCCACCTATGAAGGATTGGGGACGAAGCGAGCAGAAGCTAAACGCTACGACCATTTGCGTGACCGATCAGGGTGGGACAAAAGGGATGACGTGGCTTCACCAGAAGGCAGGAAAATAAGTTAGTGGGGGATTGCTATTTAGAGATAAAAGATATTTGAGTTCAGCAATTTTATTTCTAGCATGTGATAGAGACATAGGAGGATCCATCTTAATAGACCATAAACAAATATCATTGAAAATTTCAGTTTTCACTTCATCATGTCTAACCAGTTTTATGTGAACCAAATCAGATTCAAAAATTATGTCACATGGTCCATTCTCAGTGTCACTTATCTCAACAAGCTCACTCATATGAAAACACGAATTAGAATCTACAATAGGTGCACTTAAACCATCATCTATCTCAGTTGTTTGATCACATAACATCAAATTAATAGCACAATCCTCTAATATAGGTGGTGTGACCAAATCATTTTCTATCTCATCACATGGCATATTTAAGACAACATTGCATTCACCAATCTCATGTGGAGGAACAAAACCAGTAAGCATCTCAGTTGATTGATCAGAAGATAATTTCAAAGTAACAAATCTATCCTCAATCAACTCAATAGACAAATCATCACATGACATATGTAGATCATCATGGAAAACATCATTCACATGTGGAGGGACAAACTCAATACCTTTAGTTTTACATGGTGAATCCGACGTAGAAGATGTTCGCAGTGACGTGTCACAAGATTGCGGCTGGGTGACTCGCACAATAATATTCATGCATGGAACGTTGGAAGAAACAACCGGTGCTAGTGTGCATGAATTGAAGGAATTGGGATGGTCCAACATTTTCTCATGTATGTGTTTCTCAAAAGCACAAGCGCGAACATATATACCAATAGTAGAACCAGGAATATACTTAAACATAACCTTAATATCAGGATTCAAGCCGTTGAAAAACATGTTTATAGTATTTTACTCAAATTCATTTATATCACAACGGTACATGTAAAAATTAAATTCCTGATAGTAAGCATGCACGGTGTTACTACCTTGTTCTAACCGTTTAAGTTTGCGGATCATTTCACGTTGATGAGAAAGAGGCACAAATCTATGTCGCAAAGCAGATTTTAAATCTCCCCAAGTGGTAGGTTTATTATCAATATTTTCTTTATAAGTCATATCCCACCAAATGGAAGCAAAATCTGTAAAAACTCTAGCAGCAGTTCTTACTTTCTCATGATCGGACACATTTGCCATATCAAGCTCTGATACCACTTGATATGGCAAAGGTGTCCGATCTTTCGATGAGATGAAGATAATTCGATTTGTTGGTGGAGTTCGTGCTTGACGATCCGACTACACGTGCAAAGCTTGTGCGCCAATGCAATCGCTAGGACAATCTCCGGGAGTTACTGATCTTGCGGATGCACGATCAGCCTGACCAGCGAGGGTCTTAATTCCTACCTGAAATCGAGAACAAGTAAGAACTAAAGATGCAATCAAGATATTGCGGATATAGATGAAAGCTTTATTGATAAAGGTGGGATTCCGAATAGTCGGTCTTGTTCTGGGCGTTGGCCTCAAAAGAAGTACACGAGAGTTGCAGCAATGGCTAACTTTTAGTCTAATCAAAATCCAAGTTCTAATGACGGCTACAGAGGGATATATATGGGGAAGTGAAGGGATTTTCGTCCAACCAGCTAGGGTTGGCCAAAAACACCCCTAAATGGGCCTTCCTCCACTTATATGGCCTCTTAAAATCCCCTAAAATACCTAATCCGAAAATACATGGGCCTGGCCCATTAAATAAGGTGACGCAGCACCAAAAATAACTCTTTGGACGAATTTTATGATGGAGTAACTTGTATAATTCATCCAAGCATCGTTGCTTCACTATGGTGGCTTCAATGTTCTGAAATCCTCGCTTGCAACGCCATCCTGAATCCTTGCAGGTCTGCTGCCATCTCCATGCACGTTCCTAATCCAATGCTTGGCGTCCATGCTAGATCCATTCCTAAATAATATAAATACATTTGATTTAGGCAGCATCATATTCTCATATATATTAGGAAGGATTCCTAGTAACGAAGGTACCTGATAATTTAGTTGAAACACACAAGCTCTTGCGAGAGGTCCTTGTATTTGAAGTCCAAGAGGATATGTGGCTGTAGGAGTATCGGTTGTATCTATCACAGTGATGTCCTTATCAGTATTGTCTATACTTCTGTTAAGAGATGAGGAAAAGGAAAAAAAATACAAAGTTGATTAAAGAAGCAAAAAATTGAGCCTACAGCCAAGTGCAAACACTCGGCTGTAGCCTCGGGGGCTACTCCCATCGGGAGCGCTGGTCGCGCACCCGATGAAATATGAGGAAGAAGAAAGAAGAGAATGACAAGACAATATAGAATTGCAGACGAAGTATTTTCATCGTACATCTTCGAGTTACACATAACTCGTCATGTACTCCCATCGGGAGATCAAGATATTGTCATCAGACAACTCGAAGAAATTCACAATTCCAGCAGCCGACAAAGGCACTCGACAATATATTCTCAGAGCGCGTCCGCCGCGGTAAAAACTCTGAATGACGTAACATTTTACGAAGATAAGTCCCCAGGATCCGTCCTATGCGGCGTGGTATCGCACCCGAATGCGCTCTCTACTTCATTCGTATCAACATATGCGAACAAAAATCCTAGCGGACGCTTAGGTACTCGATAAAACATAACTAGGATTCGATTCACGATAAGTCCTTAAGAGGCGCATGTCGTATACCGAGTTCAAGTCCAGGGAGTTGAACTTGAAGTAGGTTTATGCGGGTTTGCCATAAGAGAAGTTAACTGATACCTGATCCGTCAGATGAACCCACCCCATTTACCAATATCCATGTACAAAATAAATGTTAAGCAAAAACATTCAACTCTATGATGTATAAAGATGCGAATCAATCCTATGAAGGAGATTTTGCTTGATTCTACGATTCAAAGAAAATCTCAGGGGCTACTGACATAGGCATGCCGAATGGGCATGTCAAATAAGGTACCCAAGGTTATCTGGAGGCCCACGACTCGAAGCTTTCAAGGCCCAGGAGCCCATACAGTATCGATAAGGAATATACAAGTTGTATTAGGAATTACAAGTCATGTAACAATACGGGAGAATCTCGAATGTGTAACATCCCAAAAATTCAATAAAGAGATAAAGAGAGAGTTTCCAACACTCAAATTTGAGAACTAACAAAAACTTTTTCACAACACAAGTGCTATGCATATACTCATATTTTATTTTGTGCTAAGTGTGCATATTGCCATGATGATTGTTGGTGTGGGTGCCAATTTGCCAAAACCCTAAAACCATGATCACTTAATCAATCAAACTCAAGGAAAATAAAAGAAGAAAGAAATAAGAAAAATACTACACACACTCACATATGAAATTGGCCAATTATGCAAATGCTTAACCTAGGCCATATTTGCTTGCACCATTAGTTGTACTTGGGTACTAGACACTTAATATCACTTTTAGGAACAAAGAAACTCAAATTGAACCAAGTTTGAAATCAAAATCAACTCACATGCAATTATGGTCATTTGTGACAATTATAACCAGATGCCCTCTTTGAGCCCCTGGTTTGGAGGTTTTCTAAACTAAACTTTGCCCAACCTTTGCACCTCATCTAAGACAACATAAAGGTGAACAACTTTGCCCAAAACAACCCCTGAAAATTCTTTTTCCAATTCAAATGATGATCAAGCAAAGTTGGAACCAGAATACAAAATGTAGATCATATGCATTTTGTGATTTTGCATTTCAACACCATTTGGACCACCACCACCACTCTACTGCAAATCTTATTCATTTCAAACCCACCAAATTTCATCCAAAAATTCCAAAGTATTGTTCTTGCGGGCATTTCATCAAACACTTGGAGAGCACAAATCTGCCAACTCCATGCAATGCAATGTACAGCAGTTCATAGCCTCAACCATCGACCCTAGGTCATCCTTAGTACCTCTCTGATCTCTCTGGACCTTGCCAAGTAGAAGAGACAAGCTGTGGTACATAAACTCATCACCATTTGACCAAAACAATGCCATGCCGTGGCATGGCATGACCTCACATGCCATCTCTCTCCCTGGCCCTCTCCATCGTGCACCACCGTGTCACACTTGCTCCTCACACTCTCCTGAGCATGCTAGCCACGGCCCTCGACAAAATCATGCACCATACACGCCAGGAACGTGGCGCCCAGACGCGCCCAGAACGTGCACACGCGCGCCAGAGCACACATGGCGAGCGTCGCAGACGCGCCCGGCCACGTCGTCGCGCCACCCTCTCCGTTGACCTCAGCCCCTTCTCTCTGCGCCAACCGCTTCGTGACGTCACCGTGCACCGCCAAGACATCACCATTGGTCCGCAGGAACGCCGTAGACGACGCCCACTTCGCCGACGTCCGCCGCGGTACTGGCAGCTCCCGTCACCCTCTCGTCCTCGTCTGTGCATCAATTTCACCGCAATCAAGCGCAGCATGACCGCATTGACATCGCCCACACGCGCGCGTCATCGCCAGGCCACCAGCTCCCCTGTAGCCGCGTCGTCGACGATGACTTCATCCGAGCGCCACGGCCACCTCCAGCAGCTATAAAAGGAGGCCCTCCCGCGCCTAACTCTTCACACCAACCTTGCTCCCCTCTCTCTTCTCAAGCTCCTCGTCCACTCCTCTTGCTTGATTCACCACCGTAGCCAGTAAATTTGGTCGCCGGAGCCCGCAGAGGTGCTGAGAAGGGCGCCGCCGTTGCAGTGCACCTTAGGCGACGCCACTGCTACCAGGCGCTTCGCCATCGTCGACAACCTCCTCACGCACGCTGCCCACCCTCGCTGGAGCCTCGGTGAGCCCGTCGACCCCCTACCTGCGCCGCCAGTGCCTCCCTCTCGCCGGAGACGACGACGCTCGTCGTCCGTTCGATCTCTCCCTAATCGTGCGGCTCACATCTCGCGTACCGATTCGCTGTTAGAAACTCGCTAACGTGTGGCCCCCACTCGTCAGGCGGCCCGCTGCGCTAGACGCACTGCTGGGCCGGCCCGTTTCGTTTCTCCTCTGTGCAGCCCACCTTCTTTCCCGCCTAAGCCCAATAATTCAAATAGGGATTTTCGAATTTGATTAATTATTCTCTGATGCTGTTTTCAAAATTAAATAGGATATAATCCACCAAACCAAATTTGACAAATTTTATATATTTGGAAACCTTGTTAAAATATCTACAAGACTACACTGGTCTCAACCTTAGATTAGTTGTAGAATAAATGTGACAAAATAAACAAGGCAGGGCCTTTTGCCACTTCAATTAATTATTAAAAATTGAATAAAAATGCTTTGGAGTTGATTGCAACTCTCAGAAATCATATTTCACATTGTATATCCAAATCTGTAAAAATATTACATAGTTGTTTTTATGATTATGGCTTAGTTTAAAAATTGGCCCTATGGCTAATTCTAGATCATTTTAATTATGCAACATCATTTATTAAAATGTATGAGAGCTTCTCTCTCATTTAAATCTTGTCTCAACTAAGTCAACAAGAGGTAGAGACCATGGTCAACTAAATCTCATGTTGAATTAGTTGATGATATTAAATCATTACCAGGTGTTATTAAAATGCATGAGGTGCATCACCTCATTTAAATCATTTTTCCAATTGATCATTATGAAGAGGTTAACTTTGGTCAACCTAGGTCATATGCTATTAATTGAGGAAATTAAATCTTAATAAGTTTCAATGAGAGGAAATTATTTCTCTCAAGAATTAAATAGAAACCCTAATTAATATTTGTAATGAGAGGAAATTATTTTTCTTAAGAATAAAACAAAGTCAACTCACATAATAAGCATGTTGTGATGATAGTTTAGTTTGAGTGACTCATGTGTGTGCTTAGTCTAGTACTTAAGCTTTGTGTGGTGATTGTGTGTATTGTATTCGTATTTAGACGCTAGTACCGAGGAATACACCGAGGAGGAGGAGGTCTACTTCCAAGGAGAGGAAGACCACTTTGACCAGTACACCACTCAAGGCAAGCTAATATTCTTGCAATGTGCAAAGCTCCCCAAGAGCAAAGCACCCCCACACTTTACTTTATGTTTACTAAGCCCATCCCAGTTTTTACTACAAGCTTTTACTTACAAGTTTTATTGCTTTATTTTATCAAAGTACTTTTTGATTCATGATTCACTTGGTCTAGAGTAGAACAATATCATCAAAGTTAGCCTATGGCAACCAAAGCTAGTTAGCACCCCTCATGACTAGTGGCTAGTGCTAAATAACTAAAATTGACTACTCTAGATGGGAACATTGTGAAATGAAATGACTTTGAAAGGTTTGAAGGTGAATATGACTTGAATGAAATGAATGACTTGGTGAATTGGCTAAAAACTAATGGTTGGGTTCAGATGCGATACCATTCCAATTTACAAGTACCCCCACAATACCTGATTATGGGTAGGGTCTAACTAGAAGTTTATATGTCTTAGTATGGGTTCCCTCTAAACAAGCGTCATAGGGGTTATGCCGAGGCTGCCTCCGTTAAATGTGAAATGATGTGAAATGACGTGAATGAGGTGAATTGTCCGGCCCAAGCCGTGTGCAGTTCCCAGGCTGATGGTTTGTCTTCACTGGGAGGCCAAGCTCATGGGGAGAGGTACCTATACTAGGATGTGTAAATGAAAGGTTAGGGTTGATGATCCGCGTACTGAGTTACGATTATTCAGAGTTATCTCTGACGGATGTAATCAAATGTTGTGGCACAAGTGTGCAACCTCTGCAGAGTGTCAAACTATTCGAATAGCCGTGTCCACGGTTACGGACAATTGGAAAGGCCATATTGTTCCGTCATTAGATCTCTTTTTGAAAAGGATGGTTGAATATGAAGTGCTGACTTGAATTTTGAAACACAACAGAGTTGTGGGAATGACACTAATGTTCCCACTTGAGTTAGTTAGCATATGATTAGTCTTTATGAAATGCTTATGAACTAAAATTGGCTTTATGCAAATAAAACTAGAACTTAGCACCCTGATACGTCGCAAACGTATCTATAATTTCTTATGTTCCATGCTACTTTTATTACAATACTTGGATGTTTTATACATACTTTACAGCATTATTATACATTTTCCGGCACTAACCTATTAACAAGATGCCGAAGTGCCAGTTGCTGTTTTCTGCTGTTTTTGGTTTCAGAAATCCTAGTAAGGAAATATTCTCGGAATTGGACGAAATCAACGCCCAGGGTCCTATTTTTGCACGAAGCTTCCGGAAGTCCGAAGAGGAGACGAAGTGGGGCCACGAGGTGGCGACACACCAGGGCGGCGCGGCCCAAGCCCTGGCCGCGCCGGCCTGTGGTGTGGGCCTCTTGTGTCGCCCTTTAACCTACCCTTCCGCCTACTTAAAGCCTCCGTCACGAAACCCCCTGTACCGAGAGCCACGATACGAAAAACATTACTGAGAGGCCGCCGTAATCCCATCTCGGGGATTCAGGAGATCGCCTCCGGACCCTGCCGGAGAGGGGAATCATCACCGGAGGGGCTCTACATCATCATGCCCGCCTCCGGATTGATGCGTGAGTAGTTCATCCTTGGACTATGGGTCCATAGCAGTAGCTAGATGGTTGTCTTCTCCGCTTGTGCTTTCATTGTTATAGATCTTGTGAGCTGCCTAACATGATCAAGATCATCTATTTGTAATGCTACATGTTGTGTTTGGTGAGATCCGATGAATAGAGAATACCATGTTAAGTTGATTATCAATCTATCATATATGTGTTGTTTATGTTCTTGCATGCTCTCCGTTGCTAGTAGAGGCTCTGGCCAAGTTGATACTTGTAACTCCAAGAGGGAGTAATTATCCTCGATAGTGGGTTCATGCCTCCATTAAATCTGGGACAGTGACAGAAAGTTCTAAGGTTGTGGATGTGCTGTTGCTACTAGGGATAAAACATTGATGCTTTGTCTAAGGATATTTGTGTTGATTACATGACGCACCATACTTAATGCAATTATCTGTTGTTCGCAACTTAATACTGGAAGGGATTCGGATGATAACCTGAAGGTGGATTATTTAGGCATAGATGCATGCTGGATAGCGGTCTATGTACTTTGTCGTAATGCCCTGATTAAATCACATAGTAATCATCGTTGATGTGTATTGAATCTTTATTTGTTAATTGCTCACCTGTAATTTGTTCACCCAGCATGCTAGTTATCTTATTGGAGAGACACCACTAGTGAACTGTGGACCCCGGTCCATTCTTTACATCTGAATACATTCTACTGTTTTACTGTTCTTTGCAAACAAACACCATCTTCCACTCGATACGTTTAATCCTTTGTTTTCAGCAAGCCGGTGAGATTGACAACCTCACTGTTACGTTGGGGCAAAGTACTTTGATTGTGTTGTGCAGGTTCCACGTTGGCGCCGGTTTCACTGGTGTTGCGCCGCACTACACTCCTCCACCAACAACCTTCACGTGCTTCTTGGCTCCTACTGGTTCGATAACCTTGGTTTCTTTCTGAGGGAAAACTTGCCACTGTGCGCATCACACCTTCCTCTTGGGGTTCCCAACGGACGTGTACATCTACGCGCATCAAGCACTTTTTCTGGCGCCGTTGCCGGGGACCGAAGAAAAGTTACACCACAAAGATTTCTATCTCCCACGTCAACTGCACGCCAGCAGCACTTTTCTGGCGCCGTTGCCGGGGAGATCAAGACACGCTGCAAGGAGTCTCCACTTCCAATCTCTTTACTTTGTTTTTGTCTTGCTTTATTTTATTTATTACTTTGTTTGCTGCACTTAAACAAAACACAAAAAAATTAGTTGCTAGCTTTACTTTATTTACTGTCTTGTTCTCTATATCAAAAACACACAAAAAATTAATTACTTGTCTTTACTTTATTTGCCTAGTTTACTTTTTGTTTATTTCATCATGTTTCCTCCTAAGTACACTCTAAAAGACATACCGGTAGGCCGAGGGTCTATAATTGGAAGAGATAATATAGAAGATTTTTTCACTCACGTTAGTACCGCTGAGGATTTTGAAGATAGACACTTGGTAGAGCTTGCTCCTACTTATGAAATTGCTGCTGCTTCTTTAGTACACATGCTGGAAACTAAATTTGTTAATCTCAATCCTATTATCCAACACATGTTTCTCACACTTGGTGATATGGAGGAAGGAGAAAAGAAAGATTTTGTTTTAGAAACCCTTCTTAAAGAATTTGGTGGTGTAGCGAGAGAGGCTAGAAAAGTCTTTGCTAGATATAAAATGCTTGGTTCTTACACCAACTTTGTTAGTACCCTTGAAAAGATGGACATTGATAGAATAAAGTACACTAATAATGTTAATGATGGTGGGGAGATTAAGACAACAATACCTTGTAAGCTCCTAGGAATGCATGAAGCTCTAGAAAATAACTATGGTTGGCTTGTTCCTGAAAATTTGTTTGATGAGAATAGAAAGCCTAAGAATAATGAAAAAGGAGCCTCTGAAACTTACATAGATAAGATAACATGCATTGTGGAAGAAACTTCCCACGCCCCTGGAGAGAATGTTGATGCTCCATCTCTTGATGTTACTTGATTTGCACTTTCTGCGCCTAGCTGAAAGGCGTTAAAGAAAAGCACTTCTTGGGAGATAACCCATGTGTTTATTTTACTACAGCAATTTTTGTTTTGTTGAGTCTTGGAAGTTGTTTACTACTGTAGCAACCTCTCCTTATCATGTTTTTGTGCCAAGTAAAGTTTCTATGTTAAAGTTGATGTTATATTTAGGATCGCTGCGCAGAAACAGCATTGCTGTCTGTAACGAATTCTGGCATAAGTATTTGTAAAAAAATAGAAAAAATCTGCAAATTTACGAGCGTGATCCTCAGATATGTACGCAACTTTCATTAGTTTTGAGTTTTTACATTTGAGCAAGTTAAGTGCCCAGTCCAGAAGCATCTTTACGGACTGTTCTGTTTTTGACAGATTCTGTCTTTTATTTCGCATTGCCGCTTTTACTATGTTGAATGAGTTTCTTTGTTCCATTAACTTTCAGAAGCTTTGTGCAATGTCCAGAAGTGTTAAGAATGATTGTGTCACCTCTGAATATGTGAATTTGTGGTTAAGCACTAACCCTCTCATGAGTTTGCTTGAAGTTTGTGTGAAGGAAGTTTTCAAGGGTCAAGAGAAGAGGATGATATACTATGATCAAGAAGAGCGAAAGGTCTAAGCTTGGGATGCCCCGGTGGTTCATCCCTGCATATTTTAAGAATACTCAAGCATCTAAGCTTGGGGATGCCCAAGGCATCCCCTTCATCGACAACATTATCAGGTCACTTCTAGCGAAACTATATTTTTATTCCGTCACATTCTTATGTTCTTTACTTGGAGCGTCGGTTTGTTTTTGTTTTTGTTTTGTTTTGAATAAAGTTGGATCTCGCCATCCTTACATTGGAGATATTACGCTCCGCTTTTTCATATGGAACACTTGTGTTCTTAATTGTGCTTTAATGTTCATGGCGAAAGCTTATTGCTTCGTTAAATTGCTATATGGTTGGAATTGGAAAATGATGCATATGGTTTGACAATTTGGCAATTGTTTGAGCTCTCATAGATCATGTTTAAGCTCTTGCATCATGTAGTTTAATCCATTAATGAAGAACTACCGTAGAGCTTGTTTAATTTGGTTTGCATGATTGATCTCTCTAAGTCTAGATATTTTCGGGTAAAATGTTTGAACAACAAGGAAGACAGTGTAGAGCCTTATAATGCTTGCAATATGTTCTTGTGTGAGTTTTGCTGTACCTGTTCATACTTGTGTTTGCTTCAAACAACCTTGCTAGCCCAAACCTTGTACTGAGAGGAAATGCTTCTCGTGCATCCAAACACCTTGAGCCAAACTCCATGCCATTTGTGTCCACCATATCTACCTACTATGTGGTATTTCCTGCCATTCCAAAGTAAATTACTTGAGTGCTACCTTTAAATTTCATTCCTCTACCTTTACAATATATAGCTCATGGGACAAATAGCTTAAAAACTATTGTGGTGATGAATATGTAGTTATGTGTTTTAATTCTTATAAGTTGCTTGTTGAGCGGTAACCATGTTTTCTGGGGACGCCATCAACTTTATCTTTGTTGGATATCATGTGAGATGCTATGCATGTTCGTCTTGTCTGAAGTAGTGGATTTCATGATCAAATGGTTTGAGTATGCATATGTTAGAGAAGAACATTGGGCCGCTAACTAAAGCCATGTATCATGGTGGAAGTTTCAGTTTGGACATACAACCTCAATCTCTTATGATAATATTAACTA
This sequence comes from Lolium multiflorum, assembly GCA_030979885.1. NCBI lineage: Eukaryota > Viridiplantae > Streptophyta > Magnoliopsida > Poales > Poaceae > Lolium > Lolium multiflorum. The sequence continues at coordinate 118,561,963 of CM061748.1, forward strand.
TTGTTGAATGCTTAAGCATTAAAAAGAGAGTCCATTATCTGTTGTCTATGTTGTCCCGGTATGGATGTCTAAGTTGAGAATAATCAAAAGCGAGAAATCCAATGCGTGCTTTCTCCTTAGACACTTGTACAGGCGGCATAGAGTTACCCCTTTGTGACACTTGGTTGAAGCATATGTTATGCGATGAGAATCCGTGTTTTCCGAGATAGTAGGACAAGGTGCGGGCACTATTGGTACTCTATGCATGAGACATGCAACTTGTAGGAAGTATTATGCATAGCACATATGAATTATTACTACCGTTGACAAAATTGTTTCTATGTTTTCAAAACAAAAGCTCTAGCACAAAAATAGTAATCAATGCTTCCCTCTGCGAAGGGCCAATCTTTTACTTTATGTTGAGTCAGTTTACCCATTCCCTTCTATCTTAGAAGCAAACACTTGTGTTAACTGTGTGCATTGATTCTTACATGTTTACTTATTGCACCTGTTATATTACTCTATGTTGACAAATATCCATGAGATATACATGTTACAAGTTGAAAGCAATTGCTGAAACTTAATCATCCTTTGTGTTGCTTCAATGCATTCTACTTTGAATTTATTGCTTATGAGTTATCTCTTATGCAAGTCTTATTGATACTTGTCTTGAAAGTACTATTCATGAAAAGTTTTGCTATATGATTCATTTGCTTAGTCATTATCTTTGTTAGCAATCTTTTGTTCAGATCACTCCATTCATCTCATATGCTTTACAATAATGTTGATCAAGATTATGTTGGTAGCATGTCACTTCAGAAATTATTTATGTTATCGTTTACCTACTCGAGGACGAGTAGGAACTAAGCTTGGGATGCTTGATACGTCGCAAACGTATCTATAATTTCTTATGTTCCATGCTACTTTTATTACAATACTTGGATGTTTTATACATACTTTACAGCATTATTATACATTTTCCGGCACTAACCTATTAACAAGATGCCGAAGTGTCAGTTCCTGTTTTCTGCTGTTTTTGGTTTCAGAAATCCTAGTAAGGAAATATTCTCGGAATTGGACGAAATCAACGCCCAGGTCCTATTTTTGCACGAAGCTTCCAGAAGTCCGAAGAGGAGACGAAGTGGGGCCACGAGGTGGCGACACACCAGGCGGCGCGGCCCAAGCCCTGGCCGCGCGGCCCTGTGGTGTGGGCCCCTCGTGTCGCCCTTTGACCTACCCTTCCGCCTACTTAAAGCCTCCGTCACGAAACCCCCAGTACCGAGAGCCACGATACGGAAAACATTACTGAGAGGCCGCCGCCGCGAATCCCATCTCGGGGGATTCAGGAGATCGCCTCCGGCACCCTGCCGGAGAGGGGAATCATCACCGGAGGGCTTGATACGTCTCAAACGTATCTATAATTTCTTATGTTCCATGCTACTTTATTGATGATATCTACATGTTTTATACACATTATATGTCATATTTATGCGTTTCCGGAACTAACCTATTGACGAGATGCCGAAGTGTCAGTTCCTGTTTTCTGCTGTTTTTGGTTTCAGAAATCCTAGTAAGGAAATATTCTCGGAATCGGACGAAATCAACGCCCGTACCCTATTTTCACCGGAAGCTTCCAGAACACCCGAGAGGGACCAGAGGGGGCCACTGGGCACCACACCAACCCGGCATGGCCCGGGGGGCGCGCCCTAGTGTGTCGTCGCCTCGTTGACCTTCGACGCCGCCTCTTCGCCTATATAAAGGTCCCTGACCTAAAACACGAGAAAATAAGCCACGGTACGAGAAAAGTTCCGGAGCCGCGGCCATCGCGAAGCCAAGATCTGGGGGACAGGAGTCTGTTCCGGCACGCCGCCGGGACGGGGAAGTGCCCCGAAGGCTTCTCCATCGACACCGCTGCCATCTCCACCGCCATCTTCATCACCGCTGCTGTCTCCCATGAGGAGGGAGTAGTTCTCCATCGAGGCTCGGGGCTGTACCGGTAGCTATGTGGTTCATCTCTCTCCTATGTACTTCAATACAATAATCTCATGAGCTGCCTTACATGATTGAGATTCATATGATGATGCTTGTAATCTAGATGTCATTATGCTAGTCAAGTGGATTTTACTTATGTGATCTCCGGAGACTCCTTGTCCCACGTGTGTAAAGGTGACAGTGTGTGCACCGTGTGGGTCTCTTAGGCTATATTTCACAGAATACTTATTCACTGTTATGAATGGCATAGTGAAGTGCTTATTTATATCCCTTTATGATTGCAATGTGCTTTGTATCACTATTTATCTATGTGCTACTCATGTGATGTTATTAAAGTAGTCTATTCCTCCTGCATGGTGTAATGGTGACAGTGTGTGCATCGTGTAGTTCTTGTCGTAGATTATGATCATAATCTCTTGTAGGTTATGGAGTTGATTATCGCTATGATAGTATTGATGTGATTTATGCCTCCTTCATAGTGTGATGGTGACAGTGTGCATGCTATGCTAGTACTTGGTTTATTTTGCAAAGATCTATTATACTCTAAGGTTACTTAAACATGAATATCGAATGTTGTTGCGCTTGTTAACTCCGGCTGACAAAGGATTAATTTGTCAATGCCTACAGATTGTAGACTAGGGTTTTGCTAGAAGTAGAGGGCAAGTAGATCTTGAAGGTTTCAGGCGAAAAGTACTCGACGATTGTGAAAACTAGGGTTATGTTGACAGTAGATTCGATCCTTGCTTCGTCCCTCGACTCCCCCTTATATAGAGGGTGGAGCCGAGGGTTTCGTAATACACAAGTTACAGAGTTTGGGAGGGTTTCGTACCCAACCCGTAAGATTACAAACCTCTATCTTTCCTAATACAAACTATCTTTCCTTAACACTAAATGGGCTTCCAAATCTTCTTATTCTTCGAGTCCTGGGCCTTTAGTAAACCCCGGGTACCATCTTTGGCAGGCCCATTGGGGATGCCTATGTCAGTAGCCCCCGAGATTTTTCTTGAATCGAAGAATCAGGGAAAATCTCCAACTTTACTCATTACATAATCTTTCGATATGCAAACACTATTTTGTACAGGGATAACGGTAGTTGGGGCTAGTTCATCTGATGGATCAGGTACTAGTTAACTGCTCTAGTGGCAATCCGCAAAAACCTACTTCAAGATCACGTCCCTGGACATGATCTCGGGATACTGGTGTAAACTTCGACAGGTGCCGCTTAAGGTCTTACCATTCTGTCGAGTCCCAGTCATATTTTATCGGGTACCTAACGCGTCCGTTAGGATTTTTCTTCGCATCTGTTGATACGGAAAAAAGTAGCAATCCGCCGTCAGAGACGGTGCCACGCCGCTCAGAACAGATCTGGGGTCTTACCTTCGCAAAGTTTTGCGGCATTCAGAGATTTTGTCGCGACTTTTAGCGCTCTGAGAATATATTGTCGAGTGCTTTTCGGCTGTTGGAATAGCACATTTTATCGAGTCATATTTGATGACTTATTTTGCCTTCCCGATGGGAGTATATGTAGAGTTATCTGTGTAACTCGAAATATACTCACTTCTTTATTTTAATCAAAATTCATCGGGTACGCGAACAGCGTTCCCGATGGGAGTAGCCCCCGAGGCTACAGCCAAGGACTTGTGCTTGGGTGTAGGCTCCACAGATTAATATCCTTTGCCGCTATATTTATAATCTTTCTCGATATTTTTGTATCTATCGGGTGCGCGACCAGCGCTCCCGATGGGAGTAGCCCCCGAGGCTATGAACAAATGCTTGCATTTGGTCATAGGCTCTCGCCATTTCTATCTTGTCATACTCGAAATTTTCTATTTTTCCAAAGTAGCCCCCGAGCGTTTGGGCAAAAACTTGTATTTGATCAAAGGCTCCCGAAATAATCTTGTGTTGTCGATAATCTCTCCAAGCTTCATAGTCGAGCTTTTCTTTTACCTTGATGACGTCGTTGCTGATGATAGCCACGATTTCTGTTTTGGAAACATGCGAGAACCGCTTCTCTCACTGCCTTGTGGGTCCAAATTCCTCATCTGATTGACACGTCGTGCAAGTGGGGGACACATGTTCTCCACTTTTTCTGGCACACGTTCCGTAACCTCTTCAATGTTAAAATACTTTTTTACCCTTGTATTCACGTGGTTATCATCTACCACACCTCTTTTCCATCCAACGGTCCAACGTTTCGCCGCACCCCTATATAAGATCTTCTTCTTCCTCCTCGAGCACTTCTGCTCACGCCGTTCTCCCCTCTGCAAAATCTTCTCCTGCGCCCCACAACTCCTTGAGCTCATCTTCTCCAAGCTGTACTCCTGCGCCATTGTTGATGCCACCGCGTCGATTGACCAAGCACACCACGCCTGAATCATCAATGGCTGCCGCAGATCTGGGGACCGCGGAATGGGAAAGGTCCAAGATCACCAACCAGGACATCAATCTCCTGAAGAAGCTGGGGATTAGCAAGAAACCCAAAGCGGTGTGCTTTCCTAGTGAAGAAAGCTACCCAACCCCTCCAATGGGGTATCGGGTAAGTTTCGTCGATCATCTCATCCGCGGTCTTTCCGCCCCCATTCATCCTTTTCTCCGTGGATTGCTTTTTGTTTATGGTCTTCAACTTCACCACCTCACGCCCAACTCAATCCTCCATATCTCCATCTTCATCACCCTCTGCGAGGCCTTCCTTGGTGTCCAGCCTAACTGGGCATTATGGAAGCGCATTTTCTTTTGTCGCCGTAATGGCTCTCCCAATGTCGCCTATAATATAGGCGGCGTTGTTATTTCCATTCGCTCCACAGTCAATTACTTCGACGTCAAACTCCCTGACTCCGTTCAAGGGTGGCGCAAGAAGTGGTTGTATATTCGGGAAGAGAACCATGGATGTGCTGAAGACAATATCCCTCCTTTCGATGGTGCCGAAAAAATCCTTCGCCGCCGTTCTTGGGATGCAGAGGCTACCGAAGAGGAAAAAGCTTCGACAGAGGCCTTGATGACTCGCATCCATGAGTTGCAGAATACTCGTGGCAAAGAATTGTCAGGTATCCAAATTACAGCGTATTTCCTTAGAACCAGAGTGCAGCCTCTTCAGGCTCGCAAAAACCCTCTCTGGAATTATGCTGGCGATGAAGATACAGATCGTTTGTCGACAAATTTGGAAATCAAGGACTTGGAGAGGCTTGTCCGAAAAATCTCGTCTCTCAACAAAAAAGATCCTATCCCTTCCTCTTGTCGTGTAAAACCATACAACGCCACCAATGCGCTTCCTAAGGTAAACATTGTCGCTTAATTTGTTATTGCCTTGCTATTTTTATTGTTACTCCTTTTTTGACATCTTCCCTTATTTTTATATAGGACCATCCAAATCTTGTTTCGCTTCCTCCCCTTCCTGAAGGTGGAGAAGTCGAAGAAAGGGCGGTTATCTCCGATGATAACCAAGATGCCCCCTCTTTTGTGAATGAACCCGCAGAATCTCGAAAATCTGCGGGATCTGATGAAAAGGAAGGTGCCTCTGAAGCCACTGCATCGGCACAATCTCCTCCTCCTGCTGTTTCTCCGAAGAACAAAAGGAAAAGGAATGATGTCGAGGATTCCGGCACCTCCAAACCCGAAGAAGCTGTTCCTTCACGCCAGAAGGCAGCTTATGATCCATATCTCGAGACCCTCATCAGTTCGTAAGTCCTCTCTCCCTCTTGTTTTATTGCACTTGAAGATTTTTGTCTATCTTGCTTTTTATGTTGTCAACATTTAATCGTAGTGATGATGAAGAAGAAGTACCAGCTCCTGATGTGGCTGCTCGAACGAGTACGTCACATACACTAGTCGCCTCGGAGACGCCAGTTGAAGGAGAAGAAACTTCGCCTCCTCAACAAAACGTCGGCACTGCTACTCCTCCTTCAAGCCCCCTTGTCCCTTCTCCAAAAAGGGCAAGGATTGAAACAATCCCGGAGCCTACTCTCCAATTGAGTAGCTCCTCTAACCCTCTCTTGGATGATGTAAGTTCTTAATTTGCTTGTTACTGTCTATATTTCCTCCGTTTGCCTCTGCTTGCCATCATTTTTCCCATACCAACATTTTCTTTCTTTGTCCTTCCTTGATAGCCTACGATCAAAGAGCTTCTTCGCATTGGTGCCCAATTCATTGGGTACCGTGAATATGCTAGTAAGGCTGAAGGTAAGGCCTGGCTACTTCTTTTTTCTTCTGCTTTCTTACTCCTTTGTTGTCGACGTTTTTAACTAATGTCAACTTTCTCGGCAGAAAAACTGGCAGAAGTCAACGAGCGTGCCAATACACTTGCTCAGAAATTAGAGCAAAGTGAAGAGGCTCGTAAAAAGGCTGAGTCAGATGCTGTTCAAGCTAGGCGAGAAGCTGACAAAGCCAAGGCCGATGCTGCTGGTGTCGAAGATCTTAGGAAACGTCTTCACGATGCCGAGACTTCGTTAAGCGAGCACATAACTGCACAATCTGCTCGTGAAGAAGCGATCCTTAAGCGTCTAAGGACGCAAAATCGTCGCTTTGTCAGTAAGTATCTGAGCCACTTCATATCCTTTGGATTCTTCTTTTCTGCACTCATTTGTTGATCGGAAATTTTTTTATTTCGACAGATAAGACTTCTCAGGAATTTGAGCTTGAAGATCCCGACAATGATCCTCTTCTTGACGCCGTTTCGTTCCTTGAATTTCATGGGACAAGCACGTGAGGGCATTGATGAAGCTAGGACAGGGCTGTCGCGGCTTTTCCCCTACTTCTTCCCGAAGAAAGAGGAACCCGCGACTTTCCTTGCTCTTGCCAAGTGCTTTAATCCACCCGAAGATCTTGGACTGAAGATGCGTCATGAAAATATGAAGGTTGCCGTTGAAAGCACTGTTGCCTTGGTTGCTGATAGTCAACAGACCATCGACTGGGCGAAAGTGGGCGACACGGAGCAGATAGAACAAGCAAAATGGCGATCATTGATCAAGGCGGCAAAGCTTAACACGAAGAAAATCCTGTCTTATCTCGGGATCAAGCCATCTTCAACTCCTAGCTCATCAAGGCCGGAGGTCTAGTTGAATGCTCCTTTGCTTTGTTTTTCTTCTTAGTTTACCTCCTTCTTTTGGTACTGCCGCCATAGTGCTCCTGGCGATGATTAGGTCTTCTAGAGGTCCTTCTTTTGTAACAGACATGTATATATTATGAGAATGAATGGAAATCTATCTTTTTCTCAATGATTGATGTCGACATTTTATTTTTTCAGTTAATTTTTGACAACTATACGTCAACTCCTGGTCCTTCCGAAGTTTTCCCTTCGTTCCTTCCGAAGAAAACCCCTGTCGCTGTTAAATTTGTTGAAGATTCTGCGAGTAAGGATTCGGCAGAAGATTTGGAAGAACTTCGACGACAACTCCAATCCACGAAGAAGCAATCACTTATGCTCATGGAACAATCTCGAAAATCTTCTGAAAGGGAAAAGGTTGCGCTCCAACAAGCTCAAGATGCCATAACTGAAAAGGACGCCGCCGTTGCTGAAGCTGCTGCAGCTACAACCCGCGAAAATTTTATGCTTCAACTGCTGACAGATGCTAGCTTGGATATGGCAGGTGTGCTTCATTATCATTGTCGTGCTTTTTCTTTTCCTTTTTACTTGTCTTCTCATTGCTCACTGGTTCTTGTAAAAAATAGGTTCTTTTTTGGATGCTACTACTGAAGATGAGCGTGTCGAAGCTCGATCCAATGTACTTCTTCGTCTTGCCAAAGATCATGGTTCAAGTTTTTGGGGCACACCTGAACGAACTCGCCAGATTGTCAGGTTTCAGGATCGCGCACTCCAGGTTCGCGATTATCTTGACTTCTGTACAAGGACTCTGTCTTTGGTCTACGGCACCATGTTTCCTCGGAACAAGATGCCAGAGACTCTTCCTGCTTTAATGGATAAGTTTCGGGATGCTCCTCGAATCCATGGCTTTGTGCGGGCCCAACTGGCTGCTGGCGCAAGATTTGCTATGATTATGATAAAGATCTGCTACCCGAAGTTAGACGTGGGGCAAATTGTTCCAAAGTGCTTGGCCAAGATGTCGAAGAGGAAGAGAAACTTCGGCAAATATGATGATATTGTTACTCCTGTTGCCGAAGATATGATGGATGAACTTCTTCGGATGGATGCCGAATTCTTCGTGAAGGGCAGCTATGCTGAGCATAGCACTCGTGCTGTAAATAATGAGCGCTTAACCATAGACAATATATTGGGAAATCCTTGAAGATAAACTTGTTCCGAAGATTGTTTCTTGTGTATATGATCTGTATTGTAAAGTCACTATATTTTTATTTTTACCGCCAAGCCCCCGGGCGTTTTGATTGCAGTATTTTTGTTTTTATAATGCGAGGTTGTCCCAAGGCAAAATAAATTATACTTTGTACTATTTTTGCGGGTATGAGTCTCCGAGCTTTATATTGACCGCTATTTTGTCGATATTTTTATCTTGGCGAGGTACTTTATACCAAGGCGAGATATTTTTTGCGAGTTGTATTTGTCGACACTATGTATATATATATTGTAACGTTTAGGAAGAAGCCCCCTCGCCTGTCGAGAAAAGGATATATAATTCCACTATCTTTATTATATTGCAGCACCGCGAGCCCGCCTCATTAAAAACCTTTTCCGGCCCCACTCGGTGCCCCGAAAAAGGAAAAGAGTGCGTCTGAAAACTCGCGGGCGTTTCAGTACATTGTATGTTTACAGAGGAGACTATTTCGGCATCTAAGCGTAAAAACGCCTGAGCTGCGCCACGTTCCAAGGATTTGGCTCGGCAATCCCCGTCTTCTTGTCCTTGATTCTGTATGCTCCTCCTTCGATTACTTCTGTTACGATGTAGGGTCCAAGCCATGGTGACTCGAGTTTTTCATGGCTTTTTTGATTGAGTCGCAAAACCAAATCGCCAACTTGGAAGGATCTTGGCCGCAATCGTCGCTGTGGTAGTTTTTCAGGTCCTGTTGGTATTTGGCGACTCGTGACAGGACTTCGTCTCGAGCTTCATCAAGTGCATCGACATCATCCTCCAAAGCTTTTCTCGAAGTTTCTTCATCATATTCTGTGACTCTTGGAGAATCATGCTCTATTTCTATCGGCAGGACTGCTTCGGCTCCATGGACCAGAAAAAACGGCGTTTCTGCGTCGCCGTATTTGGTGTTGTTCGAATACTCCACAACACACTTGGCAACTCCTCCGGCCAAGTATGCCGAGCTTTTTCCAACGGTCCTAGCAGGCGCTTCTTGATACCATTGCAGATGATGCCATTGGCCTTCTCGACTTGACCGTTGGTCTGTGGATGTGCAACAGACGCAAAACTCAATTTGATGCCCACTTCTGCGCAGTATGCTTTGAACTCCTTGGACGTAAAATTGCTGCCGTTATCTGTGACAATGCTGTGAGGGACTCCAAATCTAAAGACGATGCTTTTCACGAACTTGATCGCCGACGCGCCATCCGGTGAATTTATCGGCTTTGCTTCTATCCATTTATTAAATTTGTCGACAGCAACAAGCATATACTCATATCCTCCTGGCGAAGCTTTGTGTAGTTTTCCCACCATGTCGAGACCCCATTGAGCAAAGGGCCAAGATAGTGGGATTGGCATAAGTTCTGCTGCGGGAGAGTGAGGTTTGGCGGCAAATCTTTGGCACGCGTCGCAAGTTCTCACTATTTCCTTCGCGTCCTCGATTGCTGTTAACCAATAAAATCCTGCTCTGAAAACTTTAGCCGCGATAGCTCGGCTGCTCGCGTGGTGCCCGCATATTCCTTCGTGTACATCTTTCAGGATGATTCTTCCTTCTTCGGGTGTAACACATCTCTGTAGCACGCCCGAAATGCTTCGTTTGTACAACTCCCCTTTTACCACAGTAAAAGCTTTTGATCTCCTAATTATTCGCCTTGCTTCAACTGGGTCGTCGGGTATTGTTTTCCTTAGGATGTATGATATATAAGCCTGCATCCATGGAATTTGCACCATCATGACTAGCTCCTGTTCCTCTTCTTCTTCTACTGGGTCTTTGGTGGTACTCGAGGATTTCTCTTTTTTCTCCTTCTTTATTTTCGCTGGCTTTGTTGATCTCTCGCTTATCTCTTCCCAAAACACGCCTGGAGGGATCGCGAGACATTGTGACCCGATGTTTGCAAGAACATCGGCTTCATCGTTACTCAGCCTGCTGATGTGGTTTACCTCGCATCCGTCAAACAATTTTTCCAGCTCATTGTACACCTCTTTGTATGCTATCATACTTTCGTTGACTGCATCACATTGGTTCATAACTTGCTGTGCCACCAATTGTGAGTCGCCGAAGATTTTCAATCGGGTTGCACCGCAAGCTTTCGCCATCTTCATCCCGTGTATGAGAGCTTCATATTCTGCTTCGTTGTTAGACGCGTTTGGGAACGTCATCCGTAAAACATATTTCAACTTATCGCCTTCAGGTGATACTAATATCACGCCTGCTCCAGCACCTTCCAATCGTTTGGACCCGTCGAAGTTCATGGTCCAAGTTCTCGATAAATCTGGAGGCCCGTGTTTTGTAGCTCCATCCACTCCATATGCCAGTTTCTGATATTGCGGGTATCGCTGTTTTGAAGGCGACAGTACTTCGCTGATGAAATATACTGGCCTCTGAACTCCATGAAGCTTTCCTTCTTCTTCTCTCTCGACTACTAGGGCTGTGCTGACCACCTGAGGTGTGGCTGCAATGTATAAGAGGAGAGGTTCTTTCTCTTTAGGCGCCACCAAGATTGGTGGTGTCGAAATTGTCCGCTTGAGGTTCTCGAAGGCCCTATCTGCTTCCTCGTTCCATTGAAATTTTTCCCCCTGTTTGATCAATGCGTAGAACGGCAATGCCTTTTCTCCTAGCCTGGCGACGAATCTGCTTAAAGCTGCGACTCGCCCCGTTAACTGTTGTATTTCTTTCAGCTTTGTTGGCTTTCTCATAGTGACGATGGCCTGGATTTTTTCGGGATTAGCTTCAATCCCCCTTGCTGATACTAAGAACCCGAGAAGTTCTCCTGCAGGAACTCCAAAAGAGCACTTTGTCGGGTTCAGCTTGAGGCAGAACTTGTCGAGGTTGTCGAAGGTTTCCTTCAAATCTTCGATCAGAGTCGACCCTTCTTTGATGTTATCACGACATCATCGATGTAGACTTGCACATTTTTTCCAATCTGTGTTGCTAGGCACTTCTGCATCATCCGCTGATATGTTGCTCCCGCGTTTTTTAAACCAAAGGGCATTGTTTTGTAGCAAAACACGCCATAAGGTGTTATGAACGCTGTCTTGGCTTCATCTTCTTCTTTTAATCTGATCTGGTTATAACCAGAGTACGCGTCCAAAAAGGAAAGACGTTCGCATCCTGCCGTGGAGTCGATGATTTGATCGATCCTTGGGAGGGGAAAGTGATCCTTAGGACAATGTTTATTGACACACGTAAAGTCGACACACATGCGAAGGACTTTTGTGTGTTTCTTCGGCACCATCACTGGGTTGGATACCCATGTGGCTTCTGTAGATATTTCTTTAATAAAACCAGCATCTTTGAGTCGATCTATTTCTGATAACATAGCTTTGCGGTTGGGTTCCGAGAAACGCCGCAAAGGTTGCTTGATTGGTCTTGCGAGAGGATCCAAATTGAGGTGGTGCTCGGCAAGTTCCCTGGGTACTCCTGGCATGTCAGCTGGACACCATGCGAAGATTTTCCAGTGCTCACGGAGGAACTCGACGAGCGCGCTTTCCTATGCGATATCCATGTTTGTTGCGATGGATGTCGTTTTCTTTGGGTCTGTCGGGTGGATCTGTACCTCTTTTGAATCCTTGGTTGTGTTAAAAGTTGGCTCTTTAGAAGACCTCCCTACCTCTGGCAGCACATCATAATCAGTGAACCTTGGCGCCATATATTCTGCTTGCATCCCGAAAGTTTCTGACAGTCGATGAAAATCCTTGTCGCATTTATCGATAACGCGAAACTTCCTTTGATTGTGATAGGTCCCTTGGGCCCGGAAACCTCCACAACAGATATGTATAGTGCGGCACTGCCATGAACCTGGCATACGCTGGTCGTCCTAACAGAGCGTGATATTGCGACGGGAAATCCACAACTTCAAACTCCAAATTCTCTATCCTGTAATTTTCTCGGGTTCCAAACTGAACGTCGAGATTGATCTTGCCCAACGGATAACTTGGCTTCTCTGGTGTGATCCCGTGGAAACGTGTATCAGTTGGTTTCAGGTTTGCCAGGGATATGTTCATCTTCCTCAATGTATCTGCATACATAAGGTTTAAGCTGCTGCCGCCATCTATGAAAACTCTCGACACATCGAAACCAGCAATTACTGCGGGTAAGATAAGTGCCGATTGTCCTGGTCGAGGAACTTGCTGCGGATGATCCGCGATTGTGAAGCCGATGTCTTGCCCCGACCAATTTAAGTACTCAACTGTTGGTGGAGGCATCTTCTCTGCCATGAACACTTGTCGTGAGATTACCTTCTGCGCCCTGTTAGATGGCCTAGCTTTCTGAATCATTGAGACCGCACCGTTGGAATTAGGATCAACATATGGAGGTGGATGTGGTGCTGCCGCTATTCTGAGCTGGTGCCGATTTTCGTCCGTGATTGCGGGAGGAGGTGGAAGGTGGATCTCACTCCTTGGCCCCTGAGGATTTCTGTTCATTGCTTGGGCATTTGCAATTCCTGCGGCTCGCAACATTGCCTGAAAATTTCGGCAGTCTTTCTGGAGATGTCCTGACTGCCTCTTTCCATTGTTGTCGAGATAAAAGTGCATTTGACACGGACCGTTCATCATCTCCTCGGGGGACACATAAGGTCTTTGAAACCTTGGTCCACTGTTTTGCCTGTTGCCGCGAGAATCACCTCTATTGTCGCCTTGTTGCTCATTACTCCTTTGATAATCATCTCGACTATTCCCTCCAGGATTTCCCCGAAAGCCAGCCGATATATGGCCAGGAGCGTCGTTGTTGTAGAACTGGCGAGAAAATCGCCTTCTATTTTGATAATTTCGACCACGATCCTCTTCTGGCGATCTGTGTCGCTTGTTGTATATCGCGTCTTCTCCATCTGCCCACTTATTAGCTATCTCCATTAGTGCTGATATGGTCTTAGGGTTAGTTCTCCCTAAGTCCTCGACGAAATCTCCTCGCCGAATTCCTGCCACGAACGCATCTATTGCTCTCTCGTCAGATATATCCTCTGCCGAGTTTTTTATGATGTTCCACCGCTGTATATATTTTCTCATCGACTCATCGTGTTTCTGTCGACACGCCCTCAATTCTTCCAATGACGCAGGTTTCTTGCAGGTGGATCGAAAGTTTCTCACGAAGATATCCTCGAAATTATCCCAGCTGTCGATGGAGCCTGGGGGAAGTTTCTTTATCCAAGATCTTGCAGCACCACTCAAGTGAACTTGGATACTTTGCATAGCTGTTGCTCTGGTTCCTCCTACCAGCTTCACCATCTCGAGATAATCCACGAGCCAATCCTCGGGATCCTGCAGGCCGTCGAATTTCTTGAAATTCTCGGGTAACTTGAACCCTTTTGGGACTCGAGTCTTTCGAACTCTTCTCGTAAAGCACGGGAGTCCACACATATCTTCGTCGGCAACTTCTGGTGAGTGCTGACGTTCCCTTCTTTCTTGTCGCGCTCTATCCACCCTTACTTGAACTGCTGTATCTCTTGCTCCACTTGTTCTCGGTGGATCTTGAACCGTTGTAGCGGGTCGTGGACTATTTTGCCTAGGATTTCCTTCGGGAGGCGTGGCTGCAAACGCTGTTCCCATAACTCCTACTCCAGCCATTGCCATATTGAACAATGGTTCTCTCGGGTCCCCAGGAGGTGGTCTGGACGCGAGGATGTAAGCTTGCGTTGCCATGTAACCTGCTTCTGGCGTTTTCGGGATGATATTTCCCCTTGTATCAATCGTCATGAAAGACATGTCGAGATTTTGAATTATATTTCCTCTCTCTGCTTCAGGTATATTTTGCAGCCGAGATCTCGCTCTCCTTCGAGCCTCTCTATGGCTATCTCCCGAAGTTTCTGATTGTCGACTGAGCTCGCTCGACGCCTTGACGCGGAAGCTGCCTCTTTTTCTCCTATTCAGGGATGCTGTCTGTTTTTCCAACTCTCTACTTACCCGAGCAAGTCTATATTGATATGCTTGTAGTTCTTGTACAGTAGCAGTGGTGGTCATTGGTTCTGAACCATCCATGGCTCTTGCAGCCCTATCCCACGCTGCTTGCGGGAGTTGGACTTTGCTCGAGTTGAAGTCCCAGCATATTTAGTGCCTAAGCCTTTTCTGAGATCAGCGGGATCGATGTAAGGATTTCCCAAATCATCGAAAGCCTCTGACGTTTCTGGTTCTGATCGGCCTGCCTCTTCTATCGCATAGATCTGATGGTATGTTGTGTATTGATTTTTGTCGGGATTGGTGACACCATCATATAGAGTGGTGAAGACCTTTCCGATGGCAGCAGATTTGTCGATGAAGTTGAAGCTGTCGACGCTGTCGGAATCGCTGCTTATAAAGGAGTCCGCAGACGACTCGAAGGATGTGTTGCTGAAGATCTTGGCGAGCTTTCCGCTTGCCTTGCCGACGAAGCGTGGCGACGAAAGTTCCTCGTCACTCGATGAAAAGTTAGAATCGACCGCTGAAAATTCCGACGAGATCGGAACTTCAAGACGGTAGGATCCTTCCTTGTTGACGCCAAATCGGAATTCTCCGAACGTCATGACGATGGGCTCCTCCAGATAGGCACATGCATCCACACGGGAGGGCGGGTGAGGAATAAAGTCGACTAGATGAGTTTTTTCCTGTTTACCTCGATCCATCGCATTGCTAGCCACCGACGAACTCGACGATTCTGGACGTGCCATCGAGATCAGCTCCTTGCAACCTCTAATTCCCACAGACGGCGCCAATTGACAAAGGATTAATTTGTCAATGCCTACAGATTGTAGACTAGGGTTTTGCTAGAAGTAGAGGGCAAGTAGATCTCGAAGGTTTCAGGCGAAAAGTACTCGACGATTGTGAAAACTAGGGTTATGTTGACAGTAGATTCGATCCTTGCTTCGTCCCTCGACTCCCCCTTATATAGAGGGTGGAGCCGAGGGTTTCGTAATACACAAGTTACAGAGTTCGGGAGGGTTTCGTACCCAACCCGTAAGATTACAAATCTCTATCTTTCCTAATACAAACTATCTTTCCTTAACACTAAATGGGCTTCCGAATCTTCTTATTCTTCGAGTCCTGGGCCTTTAGTAAACCCCGGGTACCATCTTTGGCAGGCCCATTGGGGATGCCTATGTCACCGGCATTGAGGGTTCGTGTAATCCTACACAATTAGTGGTGTTCATCATCCAACAAGAGTATATGTAGCACAAAGGAAAGAGAACTTATTTATTATGTGATCAATGTTGAGAGTGTCCACTAGTGAAAGTATGATCCCTAGGCCTTGTTTCCACCACAAAGAATTGCTTCCTACGCCAGCAAGCTATTCTGGCGCCGCTTGTTTACTGTTTTACTGCATCTTTACTTTCTACAATATTACCACCATCTATACCACCTGTGTTTTACTATCTCTTCGCCGAACTAGTGCACCTATACATCTGACAAGTGTATTAGGTGTGTTGGGGACACAAGAGACTTCTTGCTTTGTGATTGCAGGGTTGCTTGAGAGGGATATCTTTGACCTCTTCCTCCCTGAGTTCGATAAACCTTGGGTGATTCACTTAAGGGAAAACTTGCTGCTGTTCTACAAACCTCTGCTCTTGGAGGCCCAACACTGTCTACAAGAATAGAAGCACCCGTAGACATCAAGCTATTTTCTGGCGCCGTTGCCGGGGAGGAAAGGTAAAAGGTACTCACACTCGGATCTCGGCTACTAAGCTATTTTCCGGCGCCGTTGTAAGAAGCTATTTCCTTTAGATCCTGCAATTGCATCTTTTGGTTTCTTGTTTACACTAGTTAGGCATAATGGAAAGTAATAATGATCTTCTTATTCTATTTCCTGAGTTAAGACATGGATTGTTTGCTGCGAAAATTAAAAAACCTATGGAATCTTGTTTGCATGCTAGTAGCAATGATATTAGTATGAACGCTTTGAACACCATTGTTGTTAATGATATGGAAAATTCTAAGCTTGGGGAAGCTGGTTTTGATGAGCATGATATTTTTAGTCCCCCAAGCATTGAGGAGAAATTTTTCTTTGATGATACTTTGCCTCCTATTTATGATGATTATAATGATAGCTACTTTGTTGAATTTGCTCCCACTACAACTAATAAAATTGATTATGCTTATGTGGAGAGTAATAATTTTATGCATATGGCTCATGACAAGAATGTTTCATGTGATACTTATATTGTTGAGTTTGTTCATGATGCTACTGAAAGTTATTATGAGAGAGGGAAATATGGTTATATGCATCTTAATAATATTAAGTTTCCCCTCTTTATGTTGAGAATCTTGAAATTGCGCTTGTGTTGCTTTTCTATGCTTGTCACTTTGTTCTTCATGAATTTATTTGTGTACAAGATTCCTTTTCATAGGAAGTGGGTTAGGCTTAAATGTGCTTTGAATTTGCTTCTTGATGCTCTCTTTTGCTTCAACTCTTATTTCTTGCGAGAGCATCATCATTAAAATTGCTGAGCCCATCTTAATGGCTATAAAGAAAGAACTTCTTGGGAGATAACCCATGTGTTTATTTTACTACAGCAATTTTTGTTTTGTTGAGTCTTGGAAGTTCTTTACTACTGTAGCAACCTCTCCTTATCATGTTTTTGTGCCAAGTAAAGTTTCTATGCTAAAGTTGATGTTATATTTGGGATCGCTGCGCAGAAACAGCATTGTTGTCTGTCACGAATTCTGGCATAAGTCTCTGTAAAAAATTCGAAAAAATCTGCAAATTTACGAGCGTGATCCTCAGATATGTACGCAACTTCCATTAGCTTTGAGTTTTTCCATTTGAGCAAGTTAAGTGCCCAGTCCAGATGCATCTTTACGGACTGTTCTGTTTTTGACAGATTCTGCCTTTTATTTCGCATTGCCGCTTTTGTTAAGTTGAATGGGTTTCTTTGTTCCATTAACTTTCAGAAGTTTTGTGCAATGTCCAGAAGTGTTAAGAATGATTGTGTCACCTCTGAACATGTGAATTTTGATTATGCACTAACCCTCTAATGAGTTTGCTTGAAGTTTGGTGTGGCAGAAGTTTTCAAGGGTCAATAGAAGAGGATGATATACTATGATCGAGAAGAGTGAAAGGTCTAAGCTTGGGGATGCCCCAGTGGTTCATCCCTGCATATTTTAAGAAGACTCAAGCATCTAAGCTTGGGGATGCCTGATGACCCACAAGTATAGGGGATCGCAACAGTCTTCGAGGGAAGTATTACCCAATTTATTGATTCGACACAAGGGGAGACAAAGAATACTTGTAAGCCTTAACAGCGGAGTTGTCAATTCAGCTGCACCTGGAAACAGACTTGCTCGCAAGAGTTTATCAGTAGTAACAGTTTTATGGCAGGAAATAGTGAAATAACAAAGGTGAAATAAAGACAGCAGTAGTGATTATAGTAAACAGCAGGATTAAAATACTGTAGGCACAGGGACGGATTTAATGGGCGTTGCATGGATGAGAGAAACTCATGTAACAATCAAAGCATGGGCATTTGCAGATAATAATAAAACGGTATCCAAGTACTAATCAATCAATAGGCATGTGTTCCATATTTAGTCGTACGTGCTCGCAATGAGAAACTTGCACAACATCTTCTGTCCTACCAGCCGGTGGCAGCCGGGCCTCTAGGGAAACTACTGGATATTAAGGTACTCCTTTTAATAGAGTACCGGAGCAAAGCATTAACACTCCGTGAACACATGTGATCCTCACATCACTACCATCCCCTCCGGTTGTCCCGATTTCTGTCACTTCGGGGCCATTGGTTCCGGACAGCGACATGTGTATACAACTTGCAGGTAAGATCATAAACAACGAATATCTTCATGAATAAATAACATGTTCAGATCTGAGATCATGGCACTCGGGCCCTAGTGACAAGCATTAAGCATAACAAGTTGCAACAATATCATAAAAGTGACATCTACGGATACTAGGCACTATGCCCTAACAATCTTATGACTATTACATGACCAATCTCATCCAATCCCTACCATCCCCTTCAGCCTACAGCGGGGAATTACTCACACATGGATGGGGGAAACATTGCTGGTTGATGGAGAGGCGTTGGCGGTGATGGCGGTGAAGATGTCCTCCAATTCCCCGTCCCGGCGGAGTGCCAGAACGGAGACTTCTGGCTCCCGCGACGGAGTTTTGCGATGTGGCGGCTCTCTGGAGGGTTTCTGGCGATGTCGACTTCTCCCCGTGCGTTTTTAGGTCGAACCCGATAAGTAGTCCGAAGGGGGCGTCGGAGGCCGGCCGAGGGGGCCAGACCACATGGCCGCGCGGGCCCCCCTGGGCCGCGCCGCCATGTGGTGTGGGGCCCTCGGGCCTCCACCTCCTTCGCCCTTCTGGCTCCATCAATATTTTGGTAAAATAGGGCCATCTGAAGAAATTCCGAGGATTTTCCCGAAAGTTGGATTTCTGCACAAAAACGAGACACCAGAGCAGTTCTGCTGAAAACAGCGTTAGTCCGTGTTAGTTGTATCCAAAATACACAAATTAGAGGCAAAACAATAGCAAAAGTGTTCGGGAAAGTAGATACGTTTTGGACGTATCAACTCCCCCAAGCTTAGCTTATTGCTTGTCCTCAAGCAATTCAGTTAACAACTGAGCGATAAAAGAACTTTCACGAACACATTTGCTCATATGATGTATATATTCTCATGCTATGGCTAATACTTAAGCAGTTCATAATGAGATACATGCAAATAAGATCATCCAACAGCTATGTCAATCATGGAGAAGTACCAACAATTAATAATAAGCACCATGAATCATGTATATAAGCAGGATTGCAATGTTCATAAGAGAATATGATAAAGTGGTATCTCGCTTGCCTGTATTTGATCGGCAAAACATAAATGCCGAGGCACCTCTTGAGTTCATAGAAAGACTAGAATTAGTGATTGTCAAAGATAAAAGCATCAAAGTTATACCACAATCAATCATATTTTGAGACAAGCATATTATACTAAGAATGACAGTTGTGCTCTCAAGATAGTGCTCAAAGAAAGAATGGAGACACAACATAAAAAGTAAAAGATTGACCCTTCGCAGAGGGAAGCAGGGATTAACATGCGCTAGAGCTTTTCATTTGTAAAGCAGGAGTAAAATTATTTTGAGAGGTGTTTGTTGTTGTCAACGAATGGTAATGGGTACACTAACTACCTCATCAACCGGACTCACAAGAGCGGCTCCCATTTATTTATTTTTGGTTGGCACTCCTTCCAACCTTTCTTTCACAAACCATGGCTAACCGAATCCTCGGGTGCCTGCCAACAATCACATACCATGAAGGAGTGCCTTTTTATTTAAGTTTTATTATGATGATGACACTCCCCCCAACCTTTGCTTACACAAGCCATGGCTAACCGAATCCTTCGGGTGCCGTCCAACAATCACAAACCATGGAGGAGTGTCTATTTAAGTTAATTAATTTGGGACTGGGAATCCCATTGCCAGCTCTTTTTGCAAAATTATTGGATAAGCGGATGTGCCACTAGTCCATATGAGAGTCCGTCAAAAGTAAATGACAAGGTTGAAAGCTAAACACCACATCCTTCCTCATGAGCTATAAAACATTAACACAAATTGAGAAGCATTTTGAAAGTTTTAAAGGTAGCGCATGAGAATTTACTTGGAATGGTTTGAAATGCCATGCATAGGTATTTATGGTGGACACTTTGGAACAACTTGGTTTTCAGGTGTTTGGAAGCACGAGCGGCGTCACCGCTCAGTACAAGTGAAGGCTAGCAAAAGACTAGGGAGCGACAAATCAAGAGAGCAGTAACTGTCATAATCATGCTTGCGGCAAAATAAATTAACGGAGGCATAAAAGTGATACAATAACTCTGAAGCAATATAAATCATCGAGGCTTAATTGACTTTTGTTCAGTCATATGCATGCGTGAGCATGTGCCAAGTCGATATAAATGAATTATTCAGAGGAGGATACCACAATGCCATACTTACTTATGAATAAAACAATGCAAGCAAACATTCATGACATGCTACTCATATTAATAAATTGGAACTAAACATGAGAGATCATGAGCTACTAGACTTTCTCAAATAACATATACCTCACATGAACCAACTAAGCATGCTCATATGGATGAGTATATGTACAAAAATGAAAGCAAATAGAGTTCATACCAGCCTCTCACCACAATCAGATTGTCGTAGATCGTCATTATTGCCTTTCACTTGTGTAGCTTGGATAATATGAAATGAAAACCACGCTCCAGCCACCGAAGACCATTGAACTCATGATGAACTTTACAAACCAAAGAAGAACAGAAAATATTTTTGGTGTTTTCGAATTAGAAACAAGAACGAAAGAAAACAAGCAAACAAAGCAAAATCTTTTTGGGTTTTCTTATAGCAAACTAACGATAGCAAATAAAGCAAACTAAGAACAAGGAACCAAATAAATAAATGGTGAAGAGAAACAACAGAAATATTTTTGGTCTTTTTGTGTTTTAGGAGAGAAACAAAGCGAAAACTAAAGAATGCAAACTAACAGAAACACAGAAAAGCAGGATGACAGAAATCTGCCAAATCCTGACAGCAGTACAGAAATCGAATTTAACAAAAATCTTCCATTGCTCAGACCAAAAAGTGTTCAACTAATGAAAGTTAGATAACAATCTGGGGAACATGCTCAAAAATTGGCAACTCAAAATAACGTTCTGGCTGTGCGTACGAATTTTTTTGGTAACAGCACAGAATCTGTTTTTGGACAGCACTTCCCCAAATATCATCTCCCTCTCATTAGAAAACCACTCTAAGAGACTAAACAAGTATGTACAAGTATCCAGCAATCATAATATGCAAAGAATGAGTGATGCCGGTATACCTCCCCCCAAGCTTAGGCTTTTGGCCTAAGTGGAGTTCATTCCCAACGAGGGTCGGAGTTCCACGCCGGTGGATCATACATGGAGTGGTAATAGGGCCCCTGTGCAGAAGAATATCGTGGAGGCTCCACATGACCATGATGTTGATATGAGGAGCTCGCTGCATCGGATGAAGAGTCGGGGTGCTCCTCGGCCTCCTCCACATTTTCCCTCGCACGACGGCTTTCTCTTTCTATGTATGCATTTAGCTCATTTTCTGTGATCGACCACCCGTTCCTGGCATCAAGGTTAAACAAAGCAGGTGCAGGCAATCGTACTAGTTTTTCAATTTTCTTAGTTATACTCCAACTTTTCTTATACAAAGTTATCCTATAATGCAGGTTGTTCAAACTAGATGCATCTGAAATAAACTCATGTCTAATCATGGAAACCACATCAAGCTTCTCTATAGAAAGCGGAATATCTAAATGGTGAGGTTCTACACCATGCATAGCTAATAAGCGAGAGGCGATAAGACCTCCACAAATTCCTCCTTTCTCACGGTTAGTAGCAAGTCTACAAGCTATTAAAGCACCCAAATTATAAGTCCTATCCTGTTGCAAAGCAGCAGCTAAGAAGGCCAAGTCTGGGACAGATAATTTACCTCCAGTCCTTCTTGCAAGAACGCACTTTGTAATGAAATAGGCAAAGTAGCGGATGGCTGGATGTTGAATGCTACTAATCTTACCATCATCATTGGAGAGGCTCCTCCCATTACAAATCCTTGTATAAAGATCTGAGAGCTCCCGCGGTGTTCCCCTGATCTTCTCGCAGGATCCCCATTGCGGTACTCCAATTGCTGCACAAAAAACACTAAATGGCAAGTTGACAGCTTTATTGTAAATTTTATACTGGACCATGGGGTCAGATCGCGACCAATTGAACTTGAAGTCCTGCACAAAAGACATAGTTAATTTTGCATATTGTCTTGGCTCTCCTTCAACAAAACCACTCAGCCCTGCACGAGAGATTAGAGTTTGCACATCTTGTAAAATCCCCGCACTTCTCATAAAGTCCACGCATGGGTAGTAAGAGGGGTATACTCCCTCCTCACGATTGACTCTTGTAACTTGCTGGACTTCCAATTCTTCTTGGTTCAATTGGGGCACACCTCCTTCCATTTTCTGAAATTTTCAACAATCATTATAAAATTTGATTTCAAGGTGTGTAATTGAAGGGAACTACTATAGGAACTTGCTAGAGTGCTAAACATGCATCAAAACTAATTTCTACCACTTAGAACAAGCATGCAAGCTCACTAAACATGTTATCTACAGCAGCAAAATATTCAAGATATACTCAACCAAATGAAATTCTAATTGGACAATCAAAGGAGTCACATACCAAGGAGTAAATGTGCCAAATTTCAAACAGAAATCTGGGCTGAGCAAGGAGATCGAAAAATCGCGAGTTCTTGAGCAGAAACACGAGTGAGAGAAACTTGGTACGAGTTTTTTCGGGAGAGAGAAGGTGCTGGGAGGAAGAGATGGTGTAGTGGGGCAAGGGGTGGCCCACACCACATGGTGGCGCGGCCCCCTTGCTGGCCGCGCCGCCCTATGGTGTGGCACCCCCTGGTGCCCCACAGGTCATCCTCTGGTGCTCCCAGGTGCCTCGTCGAAAAATAGGACCAACGGTGTAATTTTTGTAATTTTTAGAGAACTTTGAAAAATGCACATTTCTGGGTATTAAATTAATGATTACTGCGCAGGAAAATGATTTCTAAAATCTTAAATGACTAAAGCATATTGCAAAACAAAAGTGCTACAGCAAGTAAAATAGGTGGAGGGAGAAAGAAAGAAAGAAGTGTTGTTTAGCTCTTTTATGCAATAAAATATACTTGTTAACAAGGTTGATCAAGTCTTGCTACCAAATAAATTTTATATGACATAAGAAGAAATAAACCTCAAATCAATCATGTTACCTTATATTGAATTGATATGGATCCAATCACAAGAGTTTGGTATTCTTCTTTAGGCTCATATATAGGACAATCAATGGATCCCACTTTGATAGTTTTCACATTAAAAATTGTATTGACTCCACATACTTTATCAATCCTCTTGGGAAAATAGACAGTGTGTTCCTTATCATCAACATTGAAAGTAACCATGCCTTTATTGCAATCAATAACAGCCCCTGCAGTATTAAGAAAGGGTCTTCCAAGAATAATGGACATATTATCATCTTCAGGCATTTCCAACACAACGAAATCAGTTAATATCAAGCAATGCTGAGTAACTTGAACAGGAACATTTTCACATAAACCAACAGGAATAGCAGTAGATTTATCAGCCATTTGCAAAGATATATCAGTTGGTATCAATTTATCTAAATCAAGTCTCTTATAAAGAGAAAAAGGCATCACACTCACACCTGCTCCCAAATCACATAGAGCAGTTCTAACATAATTATTCTTGATGGAACAAGGAATAGTCGGTATACCTGGGTCGCCCAACTTCTTTGGAATCTTACCATTGAAGGAGTAATTAGCGAGCATAGTAGAAATCTCCTCATTGGGGACTTTCCTTTTGTTAGTAACAATATCTTTCATATACTTTGAATAAGGAGGCAATTTAATAGCATCAGTCAAAGGGATTTGCAAAAATAAAGGTTTCATCCAATCACAAAATTTATTATAATGTTCCTCCTCCTTTGATTTTAGTTTCTTAGCAGGAAAAGGCATTTGCTTTTGAACCCAAGGTTCTCTTTCATTACCATGCTTCTCAGTAATAAAGTCTTCTTTAGTGTACTTTTTATTTTTAGCATGCTTTTCAGGTTCTTTTTCAATTTCTTCTTTATCAGGAGTATCATTCTTATCATTATCTTCCTCATGTTCATTACCACTTTCAGTTTCAGCATCAGAAATAGAAATACTATTAGGATCATTAACAGGTTCAGAGGATTCTACAACATTCTTATGTTTCTTTTTCTTTTTCTTAGATGGAGCACTAGTTTTAATTAGTTGAGAATCTTGTTCAATTCTTTTGGGATGCCCTTCAGGATATAGAGGATCCTGGGTAGAAACACCACCTCTAGTTGTTACTTCACAAGCATATTTTTCTTTAGAATTATTTCCCAACAAGTCATTTTGCACTTTAGTAAGTTGATCAATTTGAGTTTGAACCATTTGAAAATGTTTAACAAGTATCTTAACATCATTGGAGGTTCTCTCCACAATACCATGCAATTCACTAATAGCTCGGGAATTTTCCATTAAATGATTCTCTACTCGCATATTAAAGTTTTCTTGCTTAACAATATAATTATCAAATTCATCTAAGCATTGAGCAGGAGATTTTGAATACGGAATATCTTCTCTAGTAAAGTGTTGAAGCGAGTGTACCTCAATCATGGATGAAGGGGGAATTGTCTCACATATATCTTCAATAGGAGGTAAATTCTTCACATCTTCAGGTTTAATACCCTTCTCCTTAAGAGACTTCTTGGCTTCCCTCATATCTTCATCATTCAATTTAATCATACCCCTCTTCTTCACTATCGGTGTCGGGGTTGGTTCAGGTGTAGACCAATCATCATGATTCCGGCCTATTTTAGCCAATAATTCTTCAGCGTCGTCTGGAGTTCTTTTCCTGAAAACACAACCAGCACAACTATCCAGGTATGCCCTAGACTCAATAGTTAGTCCACTATAAAATATATCAAGTAAATCATGCTTTTCCAAATCATGGTCAGGCTGAGCTCTAATAAGAGAGCAAAATCTCGCCCAAGCCTCAGGCAATTTCTCTCCATCTTCCTGGTCAAAATTATAAATTCTCTGCAAAGCAGCATGTTGAGCACTAGCAGGAAAGTATTTTCGAAAGAAAACATCACGCAAGTCAGTTGGACTTTTAATAGAACCAGGAGGCAAATTATTATACCAAGTTTTAGCATCATCCTTTAATGAGAACGGAAAAATTTTAGCGACAAAATAAGTACGCATCTTGACATCATCAGAAAACACGCCACTAAGAGTAGATAACTCAGTCAAGTGTTCAACAGCACTTTCTTTTTCAGTACCACAAAAGGGTGTTTTCTCAACAATAGCTATATGAGATAGGTCAAGAGAAAAATCATAATCTTTATCCCTAATGTTTATAGGAGATGTGGCAAATTTAGGATCAGGAGATGGTTTATATCTAACAGCATGTTCTGCAAGCAACTTTTTAATTTTTCTTGCATCAGTAGTAGCCTTGCATTTTTCAATAAAATCATTATCAAGCTCTACATAATCTTCATCAAGATCATCACTAGAATATTCAACAGACTCAGGTGAATTAACAGGTGTAGGAGTTTCAGTATTTTCAATTTGTCTAGACTTAGCAATTGTAGCATCTAGAAAAGATCCCAATGAACCACTATCATCAAGCACAGCAGAAACATTATCAATATTATGAGAATTTTCAGATTCAGCAGAAGTACCAGCACGCGAAGCATGTGGCGGTGAAACAAGTTTATCAATCACAGATGGTGAATCAAGAGCAGCGGAGGTACTCAGAGTTGTACCTTTTCTTGTAGTGGATGGTAATATGGCGATCTTAGTATCGCGAGGTTTACCCATAATGGAGAATTTGCAGCGAACAATATCAATCCAAGTGAACTTCCAAATAAAGCTATGCTCCCCGGCAACGGCGCCAGAAAATAGTCTTGATGACCCACAAGTATAGGGGATCGCAACAGTCTTCGAGGGAAGTATTACCCAATTTATTGATTCGACACAAGGGGAGACAAAGAATACTTGTAAGCCTTAACAGCGGAGTGTCAATTCAGCTGCACCTGGAAACAGACTCGCTCGCAAGAGTTTATCAGTAGTAACAGTTTATGGCAGTGGAAATAGTGAAATAACAAGCTGTGAAATAAAGACAATAGTGATTATAGTAAACAGCAGGATTAAAATACTGTAGGCACAGGACGGATTTAACGGGCGTTGCATGGATGAGAGAAACTCATGTAACAATCAAAGCATGGGCATTTGCAGATAATAATAAAACGGTATCCAAGTACTAATCAATCAATAGGCATGTGTTCCATATTTAGTCGTACGTGCTCGCAATGAGAAACTTGCACAACATCTTCTGTCCTACCAGCCGGTGGCAGCCGGGCCTCTAGGGAAACTACTGGATATTAAGGTACTCCTTTTAATAGAGTACCGGAGCAAAGCATTAACACTCCGTGAACACATGTGATCCTCACATCACTACCATCCCCTCCGGTTGTCCCGATTTCTGTCACTTCGGGGCCATTGGTTCCGGACAGCGACATGTGTATACAACTTGCAGGTAAGATCATAAACAACGAATATCTTCATGAATAAATAACATGTTCAGATCTGAGATCATGGCACTCGGGCCCTAGTGACAAGCATTAAGCATAACAAGTTGCAACAATATCATAAAAGTGACATCTACGGATACTAGGCACTATGCCCTAACAATCTTATGACTATTACATGACCAATCTCATCCAATCCCTACCATCCCCTTCAGCCTACAGCGGGGGAATTACTCACACATGGATGGGGGAAACATTGCTGGTTGATGGAGAGGCGTTGGCGGTGATGGCGGTGAAGATCTCCTCCAATTCCCCGTCCCGGCGGAGTGCCGAACGGAGACTTCCTCCCGCGACGGAGTTTCGCGATGTGGCGGCTCTCTGGAGGGTTTCTGGCGATGTCGACTTCTCCCGTGCGTTTTTAGGTCGAACCCGATAAGTAGTCCGAAGGGGGGCGTCGGAGGCCGGCCGAGGGGGCCAGACCACATGGCCGCGCGGGCCCCCCCTGGGCCGCCATGTGGTGTGGGGCCCTCGGGCCTCCACCTCCTTCGCCCTTCTGGCTCCGTCAATATTTTGGTAAAATAGGGCCATCTGAAGAAATTCCGAGGATTTTCCCGAAAGTTGGATTTCTGCACAAAAACGAGACACAATTCTGCTGAAAACAGCGTTAGTCCGTGTTAGTTGTATCCAAAATACACAAATTAGAGGCAAAACAATAGCAAAAGTGTTCGGGAAAGTAGATACGTTTTGGACGTATCAATGCCCAAGGCATCCCCTTCTTCATCGACAACTTATCAGGTTTCTTCTAGTGAAACTATATTTTTATTCCATCACATCTTATGTACTTTACTTGGAGCGTCTGTTTGTTTTTTTTCTGTTTTTGTTTGAATAAATGATTGCCTGGGAGAGAGACATGCTCCGCTGGTTCATATGAACACATGTGTTCTTAGCTTTTAATTTTCATGGCAAAGGTTGAAACTGCTTCGTTAATTGTTATATGGTTGGAAACGGGAAATGCTACATGTAGTAATTGGTAGAATGTCTTGAATAATTTGATACTTGGAAATTGTTGTGCTCATGTTTAAGCTCTTGCATCATATACTTTGCACCTATTAATGAAGAAATACATAGAGCTTGCTAAATTTTGGTTTGCATAATTGGTCTCTCTAAGGTCTAGATAATTTCTAGTATTGGGTTGAACAACAAGGAAGACGGTGTAAAGTCTTATAATGTTTACAATATGTCTTTTATGTGAGTTTTGCCGCACCGGTTCATCCTTGTGTTTGTTTCGAATAACCTTGCTAGCCTAAGCCTTGTATCGAGAGGGAATACTTCTCATGCATCCAAAATCCTTGAGCCAACCACTATGCCATTTGTGTCCACCATACCTACCTACTACATGGTATTTCTCCGCCATTCCAAAGTAAATTGCTTGAGTGCTATCTTTAAACAATTCAAAAGTTATTACCTCTTATTTGTGTCAATGTTTTATAGCTCATGAGGAAGTATGTGGTGTTTATCTTTCAATCTTGTTGGGCAACTTTCACCAATGGACTAGTGGCTTCATCCGCTTATCCAATAATTTTGCAAAAAGAGCTGGCAATGGGATTCCCAGTCCCAAATTAATTAACAAAAATAGACACTCCTCCATGGTATGTGATTGTTGGACGGCACCCGAAGGATTCGGTTAGCCATGGCTTGAGAAAGCAAAGGTGGGGAGGAGTGTCATCATAATAAAACTAAAATAAAAAGACACTCCTTCATGGTATGAGATTGTTGGCAGGCACCCGAGGATTCGGTTAGCCATGGTTTGTGAAAGAAAGGTTGGAAGGAGTGCCACCAAAAAAAAATGGGAGCCGCTCTTTGAAGGTTTGTCTGGCAAGGGGGTTAGAGTACCCGCTACCATTCGTTGACAACAACAAACATCTCTCAAAACTTTATTTTTATGCTCTCTTTATGTTTTCAAAATAAAAGCTCTAGCACAAATATAGCAATCGATGCTTCCCTCTGCGAAGGGCCTTTCTTTTACTTTTATGTTGAGTCAGTTCACCTATCTCTCTCCACCTCAAAAAGCAAACACTTGTGTGAACTGTGCATTGATTCCTACATGCTTGCATATTGCACTTGTTATATTACTTTACATTGATAATATCCATGAGATATACATGTTATAAGTTGAAAGCAACCGCTGAAACTTAATCTTCCTTTGTGTTGCTTCAATACCTCTACTTTGAATTATTGCTTTACGAGCTAACTCTTATGCAAGACTTATTGATGCTTGTCTTGAAAGTACTATTCATGAAAAGTCTTTGCTTTATGATTCATTTGTTTACTCATGTCATTACCATTTTTTTATCGCTGCATTCATTACATATGCTTACAATAGTATGATCAAGGTTATGATGGCATGTCACTTAAGAAATTATCATTGTTATCGTTTACCTACTCGAGGACGAGTAGGAACTAAGCTTGGGGATGCTTGATACGTCTCAAACGTATCTATAATTTCTTATGTTCCATGCTACTTTATTGATGATATCTACATGTTTTATACACATTATATGTCATATTTATGCGTTTTAACTAACCTATTGACGAGATGCCGAAGTGCCAGTTCCTGTTTTCTGCTGTGAAATCCTAGTAAGGAAATATTCTCGGAATCGGACGAAATCAACGCCCATCTATTTTCACCGGAAGCTTCCAGCACCCGAGAAGGACCGAGGGGGCCAGGGCACCAGACACCACCCGGCGCGGGCCTAGGGGCGCGCCCTAGTGTGTCGTCGCCTCGTTGACCTTCCGACGCCGCCTCTTCGCCTATATAAAGGTCCCTGACCTAAAACACGAGAAAATAAGCCACGGTACGAGAAAAGTTCCAGAGCCGCCGCCATCGCGAAGCCAAGATCTGGGGGACAGAGTCTCTGTTCCGCACGCCGCCGGGACGGGGAAGTGCCCCCGGAAGGCTTCTCCATCGACACCGCTGCCATCTCCACCGCCATCTTCATCACCGCTGTTGTCTCCCATGAGGAGGGAGTAGTTCTCCATCGAGGCTCGGGGCTATACCGGTAGCTATGTGGTTCATCTCTCTCCTATGTACTTCAATACAATAATCTCATGAGCTGCCTTACATGATTGAGATTCATATGATGATGCTTGTAATCTAGATGTCATTATGCTAGTCAAGTGGGTTTTACTTATGTGATCTCCGGAGACTCCTTGTCCCACGTGTGTAAAGGTGACAGTGTGTGCACCGTGTGGGTCTCTTAGGCTATATTTCACAGAATACTTATTCACTGTTATGAATGGCATAGTGAAGTGCTTATTTATATCCCTTTATGATTGCAATGTGCTTTGTATCACTATTTATCTATGTGCTACTCATGTGATGTTATTAAAGTAGTCTATTCCTCCTGCATGGTGTAATGGTGACAGTGTGTGCATCGTGTAGTTCTTGTCGTAGATTATGATCATAATCTCTTGTAGGTTATGGAGTTGATTATCGCTATGATAGTATTGATGTGATTTATGCCTCCTTCATAGTGTGATGGTGATAGTGTGCATGCTATGTTAGTACTTGGTTTATTTTGCAAAGATCTATTATACTCTAAGGTTACTTAAACATGAATATCGAATGTTGTGGCGCTTGTTAACTCCGGCATTGAGGGTTCGTGTAATCCTACACAATTAGTGGTGTTCATCATCCAACAAGAGTATATGTAGCACAAAGGAAAGAGAACTTATTTATTATGTGATCAATGTTGAGAGTGTCCACTAGTGAAAGTATGATCCCTTGGCCTTGTTTCCACCACAAAGAATTGCTTCCTACGCCAGCAAGCTATTTTCTGGCGCCGCTTGTTTACTGTTTTACTGCATCTTTACTTTCTGCAATATTACCACCATCTCTACCACCTGTGTTTTACTATCTCTTCGCGAACTAGTGCACCTATACATCTGACAAGTGTATTAGGTGTGTTGGGGACACAAGAGACTTCTTGCTTTGTGATTGCAGGGTTGCTTGAGAGGGATATCTTTGACCTCTTCCTCCCTGAGTTCGATAAACCTTGGGTGATTCACTTAAGGGAAAACTTGCTGCTGTTCTACAAACCTCTGCTCTTGGAGGCCCAACACTGTCTACAAGAATAGAAGCACCCGGAGACATCGGGGCTCTACATCATCATGCCCGCCTCCGGATTGATGCGTGAGTAGTTCATCCTTGGACTATGGGTCCATAGCAGTAGCTAGATGGTTGTCTTCTCCGCTTGTGCTTTCATTGTTATAGATCTTGTGAGCTGCCTAACATGATCAAGATCATCTATTTGTAATGCTACATGTTGTGTTTGGTGAGATCCGATGAATAGAGAATACCATGTTAAGTTGATTATCAATCTATCATATATGTGTTGTTTATGTTCTTGCATGCTCTCCGTTGCTAGTAGAGGCTCAAGTTGATACTTGTAACTCCAAGAGGGAGTAATTATGCTCGATAGTGGGTTCATGCCTCCATTAAATCTGGGACAGAAGGTTCTAAGGTTGTGGATGTGCTGTTGCTACTAGGGATAAAACATTGATGCTTTGTCTAAGGATATTTGTGTTGATTACATTACGCACCATACTTAATGCAATTATCTGTTCGCAACTTAATACTGAAGGGGTTCGGATGATAACCTGAAGGTGGATTATTTAGGCATAGATGCATGCTGGATAGCGGTCTATGTACTTTGTCGTAATGCCCTGATTAAATCACATAGTAATCATCGTTGATATGTATTGAATCTTTATTTGTCAATTGCTCACCTGTAATTTGTTCACCCAGCATGCTAGTTATCTTATTGGAGAGACACCACTAGTGAACCGTGGACCCCGGTCCATTCTTTACATCTGAATACATTCTACTGCTTTTACTGTTCTTTGCAAACAAACACCATCTTCCACTCGATACGTTTAATCCTTTGTTTTCAGCAAGCCGGTGAGATTGACAACCTCACTGTTACGTTGGGGCAAAGTACTTTGATTGTGTTGTGCAGGTTCCACGTTGGCGCCGGTTTCACCGGTGTTGCGCCGCACTACACTCCTCCACCAACAACCTTCACGTGCTTCTTGGCTCCTACTGGTTCGATAACCTTGGTTTCTTTCTGAGGGAAAACTTGCTACTGTCTCCTTTTGTAAGACAATGATGGTTTGTAATGAATGATGACTTATGATATCAACTGTTATGTCTCGCAACAACAATATTCCTGGGATTGCGATGAAGGACATAATAGGCATCTGGACTTAAAAATCCGGGTGTTGACAAGTTGGTATCAGAGCCATTGTTTGACCTTAGGAGACCCTAGTTTAGAATGGATGTCCTGAAAAATTTAGTTTCAAAAACAAATGAAGTGAATATTTCTGAAAAATTATTCACTCTCTTACCCTTGAGATCTTTTCAAAAAGAGAAACCCATGCTCTATTTTTCCTTGAAAATTCTACATAAAAGTTTGCACACTTGATTAACTTACTCATCTTAAATTGCTCACAGATGGAATACCAATGTGAATCCTATCAGCTTGGCCATGGAGGAGACCTAATGTTCGAGAAGGATCTGGAGAAACTAGTTGAATATTTAGGACGCCCGTATCCCGAGTTCTTCGGAATACCCCTCAACCATCCGTCGGGAGGACCACCTCGGTGGGAAGTTACTGCAGATCTGAGAGGAAAGCTAGGAGCCCCAATATGGGAAACCATATGGTTTTCTGTAACGGGAAACACTTGGAAGGATGGAATAGCCAAAGCCATGCAGGAAGCAATTGCCCGTCTGTGCGGACAAAATGAGAACAAGATCAAGAACACTCGCTTCATTTACTACCCAAGACATGACCCCATGGGAAGACCAATAACCATGCCACCGCACCCGGAGATGAACTACTATGTTGCCTGCCTAGACTTCCTACTTCACAAGACCCGCAAGGAGTTAGACAACGCCCGCACTGGTCGCTAAGCACATCACCCATGAAGATGAAGAGTAGTATCACTAAAGCACTATCGTAGGTGTGAGTTTGTATCAGGATCCCCTTGTATCGTAGAGCGATGAATGGTTCTTAAAACCAACGGTGTGTTAGATTTGTAATGTGTGATGTTTGGTATGAATGAAAAAGTGTTGTTGGTTTTACCCCCTCAACACTACTCAAGTTTTGAAACTTTTTGAATTTAACTCAAACAAACCATAGAAATTTCCCTCTTATCTTATCATCTACCTCAATCTTCAGATGGCCCCACCAACCCGCAGCGCCAACCAGGATGCAATGATGCAAATGCTGCAGATGATGATGGAAGACCGCGAAGCCGAGAGAGCTGAACGACAAGCCAACATTGCTGCACTGCAGCAGATAGCTCAGAACAATCAGGGCCATGGAAACCACGATCACCCTGGATCGAAGCTGAAGAACTTTCAGAACACCAACCCTCCGATGTTTAGCAAGACCGAAGAGCCACTTGACGCAGATGATTGGCTCCAGACAATGGAGAACAACCTAGAAGTTGCGGGAGTAGAAGCCGCAGAGAAAGTACTGTTCGCCACCCATTACCTATCAGGACCTGCAAGAGCCTAGCGGACAAGCGCCCGTGCAATGAATGCGGGACAGATGATGACCTGGGAAGATTTCAAGCTGAATTTTAGCAAGTATCATGTGCCTCAAGGACTGATCAAGAAGATGAGAGACGAGTTCCGTGAACTCAAGCAAGGAAGGATGTCCATGGTGGAATACCGCGACAGGTTTCTTACCCTGTCAAGGTATGCCCCGGATGAGACCGACACCAACGAAAAGAGGAAGGAGAGATTTCTGAACGGACTACATGACGAGATGCAAACGGTGTTAGTGAACATTCCGTTTGCTGACCTCGAAGCTCTAGTGGACTCAGCAATACAGATGGAAGGGAAGCTGAATCAAGCCAACGAGAACCGCAAGAGAAGAATGATGAACCAGAATGGACCCCACCATGCACAGAAGCACCGCAACAACTCAACTGGAGGATTTGCCCCAAGATACAACAAGCCCCCTGCTCAGACTTACCGCCCAAACTACTCCAACAATAATGGAGGACCCCCGAAGCCCGGAGGCAACAACCACCACAGCAACAACAACAACCACCCCAATGGTAACAACAACAACCCCAATACTGCCCCGAGGACTGGAAGCAACACTGTTCCCGTCACCCCCAAAGATAAGTCAACTGTAAACTGCTATGAATGTGGAATTGTGGGTCACTACTCCAATGAGTGCCCCAAGAAGCTTGCCAGGATTGCCGCCAACACCGCTGCACCTGCTCAGCAACAGCGCCGCTTCGCTTAAAAGGAACCAGAACAACCGCAACGGCCGCCTCTACCACATGAATGCAAGAAGCACAGGAAGCACCTTAGGCCATGCCAAGTATGTTTCCTGTTAATCCAATTGCCCAATCTCTCTTAGGAACCTAACTTTTCTTAAAATCTCGGGACGAGATTTTTTTAAGGGGGAAGGGTTTGTAACATCCCAAAAATTCAATAAAGAGATAAAGAGAGAGTTTCCAACACTCAAATTTGAGAACTAACAAAAACTTTTTCACAACACAAGTGCTATGCATATACTCATATTTTATTTTGTGCTAAGTGTGCATATTGCCATGATGATTGTTGGTGTGGGTGCCAATGTGCCAAAACCCTAAAACCAAGATCACTTAATCAATCAAACTCAAGGAAAATAAAAGAAGAAAGAAATAAGAAAAATACTACACACACTCACATATGAAATTGGCCAATTATGCAAATGCTTAACTTAGGCCATATTTGCTTGCACCATTAGTTGTACTTGGGTACTAGACACTTAATATCACTTTTAGGAACAAAGAAACTCAAATTGAACCAAGTTTGAAATCAAAATCAACTCACATGCAATTATGGTCACTTGTGACAATTATAACAAGATGCCCTCTTTGAGCCCCTGGTTTGGAAGTTTCTAAACTAAACTTTGCCAACCTTTGCACCTCATCCAAGACAACATAAAGGTGAACAACTTTGCCCAAAACAACCCCTGCAAATTCTTTCTCCAATTCAAATGATGATCAAGCAAAGTTGGAACCAGATTACAAAATGTAGATCATATGCATTTTGTGATTTTGCATTTCAACACCATTTGGACCACCACCACCACCACTCTACTGCAAATCTTATTCATTTCAAACCCACCAAATTTCTACCAAAAATTCCAAAGTATTGTTCTTGCGGGCATTTCATCAAACACTTGGAGAGCACAAATCTGCCAACTCCCACATTGCAATGTACAACAGTTCATATCCTCAACCATCGACCCTAGGACATCCTTAGTACCTCTCTGATCTCTCTGGACCTTGCCAAGTAGAAGAGACAAGCTGTGGTACATAAACTCATCACCATTTGACCAAAACAATGCCATGCCGTGGCATGGCATGACCTCACATGCCATCTCTCTCCCTGGCCCTCCCCGTGCACCACCGTGTCACACTCGCTCCTCACACTCTCCCTGAGCATGCTAGCCACGGCCCTCGACAAAATCGTGCACCAGACACGCCAGGAACGTGACGCCCAGACGCGCCCAGAACATGCACACGCGCGCCAGAGCCCGCATGGCGAGCGTCGCAGACGTGCCCGGCCACGTCGTCGCGCCACCCTCTCCGTTGACCTCAGCCCCTTCTCTTTGCGCCAACCGCTTCACGACGTCACCGTGCACCGCCAAGACATCGCCATTGGTCCGCAGGAACGCCAGACACGCCCACTTCGCCGACGTCCGCCGCGGTACTGCAGCTCCCGTCACCCTCTCGTCCTCGTCTGTGCATCAATTTCACCGCAATCAAGCGCAGCATGACCGCATTGACATCGCCACACGCGCGTCATCGCCAGGCCACCAGCCTTCAGCCGCGCCGTCGACGATGACTTCATCCGAGCGCCACGGCCACCTCCAGCAGCTATAAAAGGAGGCCCTCCCGCGCCTAACTCTTCACACCAACCTTGCTCCCCTCTCTCTTCTCAAGCTCCTCGTCCACTCCTCTTGCTTGATTCACCCCCGTAGCCAGTCAATTTGGTCGCCGGATCCCGCGGAGGTGCTGAGAAGGGTGCCGCCGTTGCAGTGCACCTTAGGCGACGCCACTGCTACCAGGCGCTTCACCGTCGTCGACAACCTCCTCACGCATGCTGCCCACCCTCGCTGGAGCCTCGGTGAGCCCGTCGACCCCTACCTGCGCCGCCAGTGCCTGATATGTCTCCAACGTATCTATAATTTCTGATGTTCCATGCTTGTTTTATGACAATACCTACATGTTTTGTTCACACTTTATATCGTTTTGATGCGTTTTCCGGAACTAACCTATTGACGAGATGCCGAAGCCGTTTTTTGCTGTTTTTGGTTTCAGAAATCCTAGTAAGGAAATATTCGGAATCGGACGAAATCAATGCCCAATATCTTATTTCTGCACGAAGCTTCCAGAACACCCGAGAGGCACCAGAGGGGAGCCTGGGGGGCCCACACGCCAGGGCGGCGCGGCCAAGGCCCTGGGCGCGCCCCCCTATTGTGTGGCCCCACCAGGGCCCCTCCGAGGCTGCCCTTTCGCCTATAAAAAGTCTCCGTCGCGAAACCCTACACGAAAAGCCACGGTACGAGAAAAGTTCCAGAGCCGCCGCCATCGCGAAGCCAAGATCTGGGGACAGAGTCTCTGTTCCGGCACGCCGCCGGGACGGGGAAGTGCCCCGGAAGGCTTCTCCATCAACACCACCGCCATCTTCACCGCCATCTCCATCAACGCTGCTGCTCCCATGATGAGGAGGGAGTAGTTCTCCCCCGGGGCTAAGGGCTGTACCGGTAGCTATGTGGTTAATCTCTCTCTGTACTCCAATACAATGATCTCATGAGCTGCCTTACATGATTGAGATCCATATGATGAGCTTTGTATCGCTACTAGTCTATGTGCTACTCATGTGATGTTATTAAAGTAGTCTATTCCTCCTGCATGGTGTAAAGGTGACAGTGTGTGCATCGTGTGGTTCTTGTCGTAGATTATGATCATAATCTCTTGTAGGTTATGGAGTTAATTATCGCTATGATAGTATTGATGTGATCTATTCCCCCTTTCATAGTGTAATGGTGACAGTGTGTATGCTATGTTAGTACTCGGTTTATTTTGCAAAGATCTATTATGCTCTAAGGTTACTTAAATATGAATGCTGAATGTTGTGGCGCTTGTTAACTCCGGCTTGAGGGAGCTCTTGTAGCCCTACACAACGAATGGTGTTTGTCATCCAACAAAAGAGTGTATGTAGCACAAATGAGAGAAGTTATTTATTTATTATGCGATCAATGTTGAGCGTGTCCACTAGTGAAAGTATGATCCCTAGGCCTTGTTTCCAATACTGCAAACACCGTTTATTTACTGTTCTGTTGCATGTTTACTCGCTGCCATATTTTATTCAGATTGCTATTACCACTCATATCCATCTATACCACATGTGTTTTACTATCTCTTCGCCGAACTAGTGCACCTATACATCTGACAAGTGTATTAGGTGTGTTGGGGACGCAGGAGACTTCTTGTATCGTGATTGCAGGGTTGCTTGAGAGGGAAATCTTTGACCTCTTCCTCCCGAGTTCGATAAACCTTGGGTGATCCACTTAAGGGAAAACTGCTGCTGTTCTACAAACCTCTGCTCTTGGAGGCCCAACACTGTCTACAGGAAAAGAAGCGTGAGTAGACATCAAGCTATTTTCCGGCGCCGTTGCCGGGAGGAAAGGTAAAAGGCACTTATACTCCGGTCCCAGGTAACTAAGTTATTTTCTGTTGCCGTTGTAAGTGCTCGAAGCTATTTCCTTTAGATCATGCAATTGCATCTTTTGTTTTCTTGTTTACACTAGTTAGGCATAATGGAAAGTAACAATGAGCTTCTTATTCTATTTCCTGAGTTAAGACATGGATTGTTTGCTGCGAAAATTAAAAAACCTATGAAATCTTATTTGCATGCTAGTAGCAATGATATTAGTATGAACGCTTTGAACACCATTGTTGCTAATGATATGGAAAATTCTAAGCTTGGGGAAGCTGGTTTTGATGAGCATGATATTTTTAGTCCCCCAAGCATTGAGGAGAAAATTTTCTTTGATGATACTTTGCCTCCTATTTATGATGATTATAATGATAGTGGTCTTTTGGTGCCGCCTACTATGGAGAGTAAATTTTATTATGATTATACTATGCCTCCTACACTTGATGAGAATAATAATGATAGCTACTTTGTTGAATTTGCTCCCACTACAACTAATAAAATTGATTATGCTTATGTGGAGAGTAATAATTTTATGCATGTGGCTCATGACAAGAATGCTTTATGTGATAGTTATATTGTAGAGTTTGTTCATGATGCTACTGAAAGTTATTATGAGAGAGGGAAACATGGTTATATGCATCTTAATAATATTAAGTTTCCCCTCTTTATGTTGAGAATCTTGAAATTGCGCTTATGTTGCTTTTCTATGCTTGCCACTTTGTTCTTCATGAATTTATTTGTGTACAAGACTTCTTTTCATAGGAAGTGGGTTAGGCTTAAATGTGCTTTGAATTTGCTTCTTGATGTTCTCTTTTGCTTCAAATCTTAATTCTTGCGAGAGCATCATTAAAATTACTGAGCCCATCTTAATGGCTATAAAGAAAGAACTTCTTGGGAGATAACCCATGTGTTTATTTTGCTACTGTTTTGTTGTGTCTTGGAAGTTGTTTACTACTATAGCAACCTCTCCTTATCATGTTTTTGTGCCAATTAAAGTCTCTATGGTAAAGTTGATGCTAGATTTGGATTGCTGCCCAGAAACAGCATTGCTGTCTGTCACGAATTCGCGCAGATCTCTCTGTAGAAGAGTCAAAAAAATCTGAAAATTTGCGTGCGTGATCCTAGATATGTACGCAACTTTCATTAGTTTTGAGTTTTTTCGTTTGAGCAAGTTAAGTGCCCCTGCAAAATTCGTCTTTACGGACTGTTCTGTTTTTGACAGATTCTGCCTTTTATTTTGCATTGCCGCTTTTGCTATGTTGAATGAGTTTCTTTGTTCCATTAACTTTCAGAAGCTTTGTGCAATGTCCAGAAGTGTTAAGAATAATTGTGTCACCTCAACATGTGAATTTTTATTATGCACTAACCCTCTAATGAGTTTGCTTGAAGTTTGGTGTGGAGGAAGTTTTCAAGGGTCAATAGAAGAGGATGATATACTATGATCAAGAAGAGTGAAAGGTCTAAGCTTGGGGATGCCCCGGTGGTTCATCCCTGCATATTTTAAGAAGACTCAAGCATCTAAGCTTGGGTATGCCCAAGGCATCCCCTTCTTCATCGACAACTTATCAGGTCACTTCTAGTGAAACTATATTTTTATTCCATCACATCTTATGTACTTTACTTGGAGCGTCTGTGTGCTTTTATTTTCGTTTTGTTATTTTTAGTTCTCTGAATAAATTCATGCTCATGTGGGAGAGAGACACGCTCCGCTTTTTCATATGAACACTAGTGTTCTTCATTCTTGCTTTTAATGTTCAAGGGCGAAAGTTGATCGCTTCACTTGTTGTTATTTTGTTGGAATCAGAAAATGCTTCATATGGTCTTGAATAATTTGATACTTGGCAATTTTTTTGAGCTCTCATAGATCATGTTTAAGCTCTTGCATCATGTAGTTTAATCTATTAATGAAGAACTACCGTAGAGATTGTTAAATTTGGTTTGCATGATTGGTCTCTCTAAATCTAGATATTTTCTGGTAAAGTGTTTGAAAAACAAGGAAGACAGTGTAGAGTCTTATAATGCTTGCAATATGTTCTTGTGTAAGTTTTGTTGTACCTGTTCATACTTGTGTTTGCTTCGAACAACCTTGCTAGCCCAAACCTTGTACTGAGAGGAAATGCTTCTCGTGCATCCAAACACCTTGAGCCAAAACCCATGCCATTTGTGTCCACCATATCTACCTACTATGTGGTATTTTTCTGCCATTCCAAAGTAAATTACTTGAGTGCTACCTTTAAAATTTCATTCCTTTATCTTTGCAATATATAGCTCATGGGACAAATAGCTTAAAAACTATTGTGGTGATGAATATGTAGTTATGTGTCTTAGTTCTTATAAGTTGCTTGTTGAGCGGTAACCATGTTTCTGGGGACGCCATCAACTTTTTATCTTTGTTGGATATCATGTGAGATGCTATGCATGTTCGTCTTGTCTGAAGTAAGTGTGATTTCATGATCAAATGGTTTGAGTATGCATATTGTTAGAGAAGAACATTGGGCCGCTAACTAAAGCCATGTATCATGGTGGAAGTTTCAGTTTGGACATACAACCTCAATCTCTTATGAGAATATTATCTATTGTTGAATGCTTAAGCATTAAAAGAGGAGTCCATTATCTGTTTTCTATGTTGTCCCGGTATGGATGTCTAAGTTGAGAATAATCAAAAGCGAGAAATCAAATGCGTGCTTTCTCCTTAGACCTTTGTACAGGCGGCATAGAGGTACCCCTTTGTGACACTTGGTTGAAACATATGTCATGTGATGATAATCCGTGTTATCCGAGCTGATTAGGACAAGGTGCGAGCACTATTAGTACTCTATGCATGAGACTTGCAACTTGTAGGAAGTATTATGCATAACACATATGAATTATTACTACCGTTGACAAAATTGTTTCTATGTTTTCAAAACAAAAGCTCTAGCACAAAAATAGTAATCCATGCTTCCCTCTGCGAAGGGCCATTCTTTTACTTTATGTTGAGTCAGTTTACCTACTTCTTTCTATCTTAGAAGCAAACACTTGTGTTAACTGTGTGCATTGATTCTTACATACTTGCTTATTTGTATTCATCATATTACTCTATGTTGACAATTATCCATGAGATATGCATGTTGAAAGTTGAAAGCAACTTCTGAAACTTATATCTTCCTTTGTGTTGCTTTGATGCCTTTACTAAGAATTTATTGCTTATGAGTTAGTTCTTATGCAAGTCTTATTGATACTTGTCTTGAAAGTACTATTCATGAAAAGTTTTGCTATATGATTCATTTGTTTAGTCATTATCTTTGTTAGCAATCTTTTGCTTCAGATCGCTTCATTCATGTCATATGCTTTACAATAATGATGATCAAGATTATGATGGTAGCATGTCACCTCAGAAATTATTTGTGTTATCGTTTGCCTACTCGAGGGCGAGTAGGAACTAAGCTTGGGGATGCTGATACGTCTCCAACGTATCTATAATTTCTGATGTTCTATGCTTGTTTTATGACAATACCTACATGTTTTGTTCACACTTTATATCGTTTTGATGCGTTTTCGGAACTAACCTATTGACGAGATGCCGAAGTGCCGCTCTTGTTTTCGCTGTTTTTGGTTTCAGAAATCCTAGTAAGGAAATATTCCGGAATCGGACGGAATCAATGCCCAATATCTTATTTCTGCACGAAGCTTCCATAACACCCGAGAGGCACCAGAGGGGAGCCTGAGGGGGCCCACACGCCAGGGCGGCGCGGCCAAGGCCCTGGGCGCGCCCCCCTATTGTGTGGCCCCACCAGGGCCCCTCCGAGGCTGCCCTTTCGCCTATAAAATGTCTCCGTGCGAAACCTACACGGCCCACGGACGAAAAGTTCCGAGCCGCCGCCATCGCGAAGCCAAGATCTGGGGGACAGGAGTCTCTGTTCCGGTACGCCGCCGGGATGGGGAAGTGCTTCCGAAAGGCTTCTCCATCAACACCACCGCCATCTTCACCGCCATCTCCATCAATGTTGTTGCTCCCATGATGAGGAGGGAGTAGTTCTCCCCCGGGGCTAAGGGCTGTACCGGTAGCTATGTGGTTAATCTCTCTCTCTCTCTCTGTACTCCAATACAATGATCTCATGAGCTGCCTTACATGATTGAGATCCATATGATGAGCTTTGTATCGCTACTAGTCTATGTGCTACTCATGTGATGTTATTGAAGTAGTCTATTCCTCCTTCATGGTGTAAAGGTGACAGTGTGTGCATCGTGTGGTTCTTGTCGTAGATTATGATCATAATCTCTTGTAGGTTATGGAGTTAATTATCGCTATGATAGTATTGATGTGATCTATTCCCCTTTCATAGTGTAATGGTGACAGTGTGTATGCTATGTTAGTACTCGGTTTATTTTGCAAAGATCTATTATGCTCTAAGGTTACTTAAATATGAATGCTGAATGTTGTGGCGCTTGTTAACTCCGGCTTGAGGGAGCTCTTGTAGCCCTACACAACGAATGGTGTTTGTCATCCAACAAAAGAGTGTATGTAGCACAAATGGGAGAAGTTATTTATTTATTATGCGATCAATGTTGAGAGTGTCCACTAGTGAAAGTATGATCCCTAGGCCTTGTTTCCAATACTGCAAACACCGTTTATTTACTGTTCTGTTGCATGTTTACTCGCTGCCATATTTTATTCAGATTGCTATTACCACTCATATCCATCTATACCACATGTGTTTTACTATCTCTTCGCCGAACTAGTGCACCTATACATCTGACAAGTGTATTAGGTGTGTTGGGGACACAAGAGACTTCTTGTATCGTGATTGCAGGGTTGCTTGAGAGGGAAATCTTTGACCTCTTCCTCCCTGAGTTCGATAAACCTTGGGTGATCCACTTAAGGGAAAACCTGCTGCTGTTCTACAAACCTCTGCTCTTGGAGGCCCAACACTGTCTACAGGAAAAGAAGCGTGAGTAGACATCAGTGCCCTTGATACGTCTCCAACGTATCGATAATTTCTTATGTTCCATGCCACATTATTGATGATATCTACATGTTTTATGCACACTTTATGTCATATTCGTGCATTTTCTGGAACTAACCTATTAACAAGATGCCGAAGTGCCGTTTTCTGCTGTTTTTGGTTTCAGAAATCCTAGTAACGAAATATTCTCGGAATCGGACGAAATCAACGCCCAGGTTCCTATTTTTCCCGGAACCATCCAGAACACCCGAGAGCCGCCAGAGGGAAGCCCTGGGGCCCCACACCACACCCTGGCGCGGCCGGGGGGGCCGCGCCGCCCTATGGTGTGGTGGCCCCAGGCCCCCTCCGAGGCTGCCCTTTCGCCTATTTAAAGCCTCCGTCGCGAAAACCCTATTACGGAGGACGAAACCCACGAAACTTTCCAGCCGCCGCCATCGCGAAGCCAAGATCTGGGGGACAGGAGTCTCGTTCCGGCACCGCCGAGCGGGGAAGTGCCCCCGAAGGCTTCTCCATCGACACCGCTGCCATCTCCACCGCCATCTTCATCACCGCTGCTGCTCCCATGAGGAGGAGTAGTTCTCCATTGAGGCTCGGGGCTGTACCGGTAGCTATGTGGTTCATCTCTCTCTATGTACTTCAATACAATAATCTCATGAGCTGCCTTACATGATTGAGATTCATATGATGATGCTTGTAATCTAGATGTCATTGTGCTAGTCAAGTGAGTTTTACTTATGTGATCTCCGGAGACTCCTTGTCCCACGTGTGTAAAGGTGACAGTGTGTGCACCGTGTGGGTCTCTTAGGCTATATTTCACAGAATACTTATTCACTGTTATGAATGGCATAGTGAAGTGTTTATTTATATCTCTTTATGATTGCAATGTGTTTTGTATCACAATTTATCTATGTGCTACTCTAGTGATGTTATTAAAGTAGTTTTATTCCTCCTACACGGTGTAATGGTGACAGTGTGTGCACTCGTGTTAGTACTTGGCGTAGGCTATGATTATGATCTCTTGTAGATTATGAAGTTAACTATTGCTATGATGGTATTGATGTGATCTATTCCTCCTATCTGGCGTGAAGGTGACAGTGTGCATGCTATGTTAGTACTTGGTTTAGTCGTGTCGATATTTCATGCACTCTAAGGTTATTTAAATATGAACATTGAATTGTGGAGCTTGTTAACTCCGGCATTGAGGGTTCGTGTAATCCTACGCAATGTGTTCATCATCCAACAAGAGAGTGTAGAGTATGCATTTATCTATTCTGTTATGTGATCAATGTTGAGAGTGTCCACTAGTGAAAGTCTATTCCCTAGGCCTTGTTCCTAAATATCTATCGCTGCTTGTTTACTGTTTTACTGAGTTACTACTGCTTGTTTACTTCCCGCAATATTACTACCATC
The DNA here is from genome assembly GCA_030979885.1 of Lolium multiflorum. Classification (NCBI taxonomy): domain Eukaryota; kingdom Viridiplantae; phylum Streptophyta; class Magnoliopsida; order Poales; family Poaceae; genus Lolium; species Lolium multiflorum. Next base: position 118,605,447 of record CM061748.1, read on the forward strand.
AACTGCACGCCAGCAAGCTATTTTCTGGCGCCGTACTACTGCTCATATTCATTCATACCACTTGTATTTTACTATCTCTTCGCCGAACTAGTGCACCTATTAGGTGTGTTGGGGACACAAGAGACTTCTTGCTTTGTGGTTGCAGGGTTGCATGAGAGGGATATCTTTGACCTCTTCCTCCTGAGTTCGATAAACCTTGGGTAATCCACTTAAGAGAAACTTGCTGCTGTTCTACAAACCTCTGCTCTTGGAGGCCCAACACTGTCTAAAAGAATAGAAGCACCCGTAAACATCAACCCTCCCCTCTCGCCGGAGATGACGACGCTCGTCGTCCGTTCGATCTCTCCCTAATCGTGCGGCTCACATCTCGCGTACCGATTCGCTGTTAGAAACTCACTGACGTGTGGCCCCCACTCGTCAGGCGGCCCGCTGCGCTAGACGCACTACTGGGCCGGCCCGTTTCGTTTCTCCTCTGTGCAGCCCACCTTCTTTCCCGCCTAAGCCCAATAATTCAAATAGGGATTTTCGAATTTGATTAATTATTCTCTGTTGCTGTTTTGAAAATTAAATAGGATAGTCCACCAAACCAAATTTGACAAATTTTATATATTTGGAAACCTTGTTAAAATATCTACAAGACTACACTGGTCTCAACCTTAGATTAGTTGTAGAATAAATGTGACAAAATAAACAAGGCAGGGCCTTTTGACACTTCAATTAATTATTAAAAATTGAATAAAAATGCTTTGGAGTTGATTCCAACTCTCAAAAATCATATTTCACATTTTCTATCCAAATCTGTAAAAATATTGCATAGTTGTTTGTATGATTATGGCTTAGTTTAAAAATTGGCCCTATGGCTATTTCTAGATCATTTTAATTATGCAACATCATTTATTAAAATGTATGAGAGCTTCTCTCTCATTTAAATCTTGTCTCAACTAAGTCAACATGAGGTAGAGACCATGGTCAACTAAATCTCATGTTGAATTAGTTGATGATATTAAATCATTACCATGTGTTATTAAAATGCATGAGGTGCATCACCTCATTTAAATCAGTTTTTTTAATTGATAATTATGAAGAGGTTGACTTTGGTCAACCTAGGTCATATGCTATTAATTGAGGAAATTAAATCTTAATAAGATTCAATGAGAGGAAATTATTTCTCTCAAGAATTAAATAGAAGGGAGGCTTCCAAGACTCAGGGCCCTGGTCCCTACGTCGTCCCGCAAATGTTCCGGCACACGTCCTGGCGGTTGCAAGGGCGTGCCACCTGACCTATACCTGGTCAGGAAGGTGTTGGATTGCTTCGATTAGTTTCCTGCACTCAGGTTGCCCTGTGGATCGGCTCAAAGAGCCGATCGCCCCATGGCTTACGTCGGGTTAACGATGACATGGGGCTCCTGCTTGATCAATATAAAGTTAATCTAATCTACGACAGTTTAGGGTTTTCACCGCATGATCGGAACATCCTGCGCGTAGTTGAGCCTAATAGACACGAAAGATAATGGAAAACTAACCCTAAAAGAGGCCTAAAAACCAACGTTAAGTTAATTCCCGGAACATCCCTCTTAGGACTAACAAACCATACCTTACGTACTACCGGATCGTTCAACCCGTTTGCAAGGCCTAACCATACGATATTAAACCAATCCTTGAAGAATCAAGGAGCAACTATAACAGATTGGATCTACTAAATAACGAACAAGCAAGGTGCTGCCCTTATACCTAGGTAGGTATAAGGGCAGCTAGATATCGAGGGGCAGCATAGCTAAGCAAGCATGTATAAGAAAAGCATCCATGCAAGCCCCAGAACACCTATGATAAATAGTGCTACTCGCCATCAACAACGCTTCAGCACGAGCAACACAAGGTAAACGAATAAACGTGTACTGCCTAGATCGCAAGATGCGATCTAGGCAGCATGATGCTTACCCGGAAGAAACCCTCGAAGAAAGGGGTGGCGATGCGCCTGATTTGTGTTTGTTGTGAACGTGATTGTCCTCCTTTTTCGATAACCCTAGATACATATTTATAGTCCAAGGGACTTTCTAATTCGGGCGTGCACCTAACCGTGCACGGGTTAAACTCTATCTTTTAATTCTAAACTAAGATGCAATCTACTATATTTACAGATACACGGGCAATCTAGCCCAAACTCTTCGCGCAAGGCCGCTTCAAAGACGCTCCACGTGTATATCCTTCAAGCCCATCTTCACTTACGGCCCATCTCCTGATTTGGCCAAAATCCGGTGATAACACATGCCCCCTGGTTTTGGTAATGATAATTTCAAAACCACTCTGTTTTTCCTTCGAGGGTCATGTCGTGGAGCAGAACCGTCGCAGTTTTCATCATGATGCCTTGCCTCCTCAACTTCACATTTGACAGTTTTGGCACCACATCCTTGGAAACTGCTCGAGGATTAAACTTCCATCACATCCCTTTTTATTTAAGCTGCGTTGAGCAGTTCGCTTCACATCCTCTGCTCTGCACCAGCCATAGGCCCAAAAAACCGTCTCCTACAACCCATGTCTTCCTCCTCCTCCTCTTCCGCTTCTTCCAATCCTCTCCTGAGCCGATTCCAGAGTACAACCAGATGGAGGCGTACAATAGGCGCGCTCCCAAGCATTGGGATGAGCAGGAGTGGGACTTCGATTCGTGCCAGACGGGCCACCCGAGGACCTCGTCTGGTCAGATGGTGACATGCCCTTGACTGACGGGGAGGACGACCTCCGGTTCCTGATTGACGGAGAACTGGAGGCGGAAAATGATGATGGCCTCTCCTTCCGGGGTAAACTCACCTCCTCCGTCAAAGAAGAAGAAGATGACGAAGACGATGACATCTCCTCCGACAAGAAGGAGGAAAAGGAGGATGACACCTCCTCCGATGAGCCGCCACCAAAGCGCATCCGTGGTTGGGCTTGGTCAGATGAAGACAACGACAATGAGGAAGAGGAAGCCCTGTTGAAGGCTACGGCAGCAGCGACGAAGAACTCGTCAACAGCAGAGCGACGGCGGCTACCCCAGCGACGGTGAAGACAGCAACAGCCCTTAGAGTAGGGACTACTAGCATAGGACTAGCAGTAGCAATCTATTCTCCTTTTGTTGAGCAATCGGCTCCTCTATGTAAGAAATCCCCTTTTCAATGAAGAACCTCCTTTAATTCAATTTTGCCGATTCCCTTTTTTGCTAATTTAGCCGATTGTCAACTTGGTCAATGCTCAATGAGCCGATGGCAACGCATCAGTCCCTCACGATAAATTGCGAGACAGGTCAAATCAGTTATCCCCTCAAACGGTAACTTGCAACCCTTGCTCAAATTCAGATCCCAAATTCCCAATCGAACAAGTCCAGCCCGCAGCCGCGCGAACCCTAGATTTTGGACACGCAAATCCAAACTCCGCAGCGAACCCAATGGCGAAATCATCCAGCGCCAATGCCACGGTCTCTGGCCTGAAGGTAATCCTTAACCGCTCCAAATCACCAGGGCAAAGCCTCTGAAAATTTTGAAAATCCGGTCTCCTTCAGGTTTAGACAGCTTTGCCGATGACGACAGCACTCGGCAGTTATATTCCATCATGATCCGTCCCTGCTTCCTCCCAGTTGGCATGAGCACCTCAAACAGGATCATAAAACCTGGTTATGGATCTTCACCAGCTGCCCCCCGAGCCTCAGTCATCGAGAACAGCATGAGAAAGGTGGGCAAGAAAACTTACGCACAAAGAGTCGATGCACCAAGAGGGCTCGGAAGGATCAGCAAACCCTTTCCTCGAACCAAGAAGCTTCAAATGTAATGGCTCTCCAACTCCTCCTAGCTTAAATCTTGTGCTTTGCTGCTCAGATCGGCTCACCATCTTTTTTGCAGACTGATGAAGCTTCCAGTGGGGATGCTGATGAAGTTCTGATGCCCTCCACAACTCTGGACGTAACAACCTCTAAAGGTGACATCGACCAAGTCGCCACCTTGGCCAAACCCCAGGAAAAACGCCACAGCCGATCGCTTCGTCATCGGCTGTTCCCATGGTCCTAGGAGAGGTATGCTCCCTTTGTTGGGCTCGCCCTTACCCTGATCTGCATGCTTATGCTGCTCTTGTTGTTTGTCAGGGTTGTGATCTCTCAGGGCTGTCGTTCGACCCTGAACCTATCGAGCCGGCCCCTCCACAGCATGTGATGAACCAAGTCCCAACGTCATCGCTGCCCAACTCCAACGCCTCAAAGCTCTGCTTTCTTCACCCATTGAAACATTGGTCGAAAACTATGAGGAGGTGAAGAACATCCTTGAAGAAATCCAGCCCCACGTCCCAGTGACGCTGCAGTTGAAGCTCTGGCCAGTCGTGACGTTGCCTACTCAAGTGGTAGTTCAAACTCTGTAATTCTAGAGTCGATGGCTGTGCATCGGCTTTTTATTCTCAAGTCGATGTCCGAGCATCGGCTGTGCTTAAAAATTTTCTATTTTCGATTTTTTATTAGCCGATCGATTTCATGAATCGGCTCCTCCTGGGTACATACTTCGTGGCCTCGTACCTTCTCTGTGTGTATGCCCCCCGAGCCGAATCCTTCAAGTGATTGAAGATATCGGCTTTCCAGCCAACTATAAGCCTGTCACACCACTCACCATGCTAAATAGCACAGCGACTAGCAAGTGTGGTGAGAATGATTTTGGCCGATTGCTGGAATCGGCCTCCCTTGCAGTTGTATCGTGTAGTAAAGGTCTATACTTCACCTGTATAATCCCATGCGAAACAGTCTGGGTACTCTTTCAACAGGGCTATCAATCGGCTCCTCAGCTGTGGATCCAACTTTTTGCTGATAAATGTCGGTCGTGGCTTATCCCCAGGACCAATGTCAATCTCTTCTAGTTCATCAGCTGATGTAAACCCATACCCCAGCTTTCCATCGCCTGCTAAATCAATGTTGAACACAGGCAGAAGGCATGTTGAGGCTAATTTTGGCCGATTGCTAGAATCGGCCTCCTTTTTCATTGCAATGCTTAATGAGGGTTTACAACTTCTTGTTTCTCTGCTATGGCTACGTGACATGCTTGAGGTGAGATCCTTGCTTTTTATTTTTTGGGGCCGATCGCTGGGATCGGCCTTGTCACACACGTCCATAGACTTGGATCTTGCTACTCTGTCAGGCCAGTGGATAAGACCAGCCTCACCCCGTTTTTTGAAGCTTCGATGCACTCACAGCCATCCAGATTAATTCCAGAGAGCGGCTCTTGGTCGTTTGCCTCCCAGATGTTCATGGCAGCTAGCGAGATCTCGATCGAATCATCTGCATGAACAACTTCCACTTCATCTCCATCCCATTGTATGATGCACTGATGCATTGTGGATGGAATGCAACAAGCGTGGATCCAATCCCTTCCTAGCAGGACAGCGTAAGTGCTTTTGCTGTCGACGATGAAGAACGACGTAGGGATGGTTTTTCGGCCGACAGTTAAGTCTACGTTCAGGACACCTTTGGCTTCTGACGCTTGGCCGTTGAAATCGCTTAGTGTGACGTTGGTCTTGATCAGATCTTCATTGGAACGTCCCAAACGTCGCAACATGGAGTACGACATTATATTGACTGCTGCTCCCGTGTCAACCAGCATCTTGCTGATAGGCTGCCCATTGATATAACCTTTCAAGTATAGGGCTTTCAGATGCCTGTAGCTCCTCTCTCGTGGCTTCTCAAAGATGACTGGCCGCGGTCGCAATCAAACTGTGCCACTGACACTTCCTCGTCTCTTGGAGCACAAAACTCTGATGGAAGGATGAACACCATGTTTGTATCAGCCGATGCCTCTGCATCGGCTTTTGTCTGCTTGGGTCGCCACACTTTCTTTGGTGGGCGAGTCTCCATCTCCAATGTTTGCTGAATTTTCACAGCCAAATCGGGCCATGCTTTCCTCAATGTGTACAGGTACTGCGCCTCGGCTTCCTCCAAGTTCCGTAGCCGTTGTACTCTGCGCTTTTGGGAGTGGCTGAGTCCATCAGGGCACAACCTTGGCCGGTGATATCTATCTTCTTCCTCTGACTCGAAGTCTTCATCTTGAGACGACTCAGCTCGTCGTTCGAGGTGGGAGAGGCCCTAGACGCTGAACACCGAAACTTCATTTGTTCCCTTCCTTTCCGTCTACATTGGGCAGTTCTCGATTGTTGGCAATCGGCTCATTCCTGAGTCCCAGCAGTGTTTGAAGAAAGGACAGTCCCAATGCTTATCCATGTCCTCTTGCTCTCTTGACCTCCCTCTAGCGTGACGCTCATACCCTTCTTGGTCTCTATCATATCGACGATACTTCTTGTCATCTGCATCGACCGACGATATCTCTCATCATCTACGTCGTAGCGCCGACGTCGGTCATACTGCTGCTCATATTTGTTAAGGAGATGTGCGGAGAGTGGTCGTTGATACCGCACGCTTCTCACTTCTTCCTCTCACAAGTACCGTCTGTCATCATGCTGGGGCCGGTGCGTGATCGGCCTCCTCTTTATCTTTGCCACGGGAGTGACTGCTCTCTGGCTTATCCTTGCTATGGCGATCTGCAAGCCCTGCCATGTTGATATCAAAAGAGAAACCTGGCTCGCGTCTTATGCAGTGACTGAGATCCACCATGTTGACGTCAGGAAACGGATGCGTGTCAACTCTCATGGCAAACTGACCGAAGAGTAATCGGCCTTGTTCTATCGCCATTTGAATCTGTCCGCGCAAGACTTTGCAGTCATTGGTGGCATGAGTGAACGTGTGATGCCATTTGCAGTATGGCCTGCCGTTCATCTCTTGTAACGTGGGGATTTTGTGGCCTTCGGGTAACTTCAGCTGTTTTTCCTTCAGCAGCAAATCAAAAATCTGCTCCGTTTTGCTTAAATCAAAGTCAAACCCTTTTGCAGGCCCTGGTTGTTTCACCCACTTGCAAGACACGGGCTTTGCCCCCCGAGTCCATTCAGCTACAGCGACTTCCTGATCTCCAGAATCTTCATCTTCTTCCATCTCGATCAGGGCGACGCGCTTGAACTTGTCCTGGTACAATTCTGGGTGGCGCTGTTCATACAATGTCAATTTCTGAACCATATGCGCCAGTGAATTGTAGTCTGCTTGGAAGGTCACGTCTTTGAGCGGCGCTGACAGGCCTGCTATCGCCAGCTCGACTGCTTCCTTCTCAGATAAACGAACCGAATAACATCGGTTCCTGACGGTCCTGAAGCGCTGGATGTATTCAGACACCGTCTCTCTCGCCTTTGCCGAACCTGGGTCAGATCGGCAATGCCAGCTTCAGTAGCTTCTGAATGGTATTGTATGTGGAATTGTTCCTCCAGCTGCTTCCACGTCCGAACCGAATCTGGTGGCAACGAGGTGTACCACCCAAAGGCCGGACCCGTGAGAGATTGTGAGAAGAACCTCACACGTAGCTGGTCCGAAGCTGAGACCATGCCCAACTGTGCCAAATATCGGCTCACGTGCTCAATTGAGCTAGATCCTTCTGATCCACTGAATTTTGTGAAGTCAGGGAGCCGATATTTAGGCGGTAGTGGGATTAGGTCATACTCGTTGGGATACGGCTTGGAATAGCCGATCATTCTCTTCTTCGGCAGGATACCGAACTGGTCTCTCAAGATTGCAGTAATCTGATCCACCGTAGGAGCTGCGGAGGTTGAGCTTTCATGACTTGTTCCGGTGGCATATTTAGCTAGCCACGCCTGTTTCTCAGCATCTGCTCCAGAACTGCCTCCTGCTGTGGCAACCCCTCCGGCTGTGGCAGTCCCTCCTGCTGTAACCTGGCTCATCCAGTTGTTGCAGTCCGGCACGTATGTGCACACGTATCCATGCGGGATCTCCTTGGGCGGCTCATACAAGAATTGATAATCGCCAGGATCACCTCCAACCTTGTAGACGACGTACGCCGGTGAACCTTGTTGCTGTGGAGCTGCAACCGTGTATGGCAGTGGTGGTCGAGTGTAGAACGGTATCTCTCCCTGGTGAGTTCCTAGAGCAGGTCCTGACGGAGAATACTGATGCTTCATGATTTCTTGCACCACGTGAAGCGCAACATGCTCCAAAGTGTTCACCAGGCTCTCAGCCGATGTAGAGAATGAGCAACGGCATAGTTAATTTCCTGTCGCAGGGCTCTGGTACGTTCCTCCGAAGGGAGAGATAGATCTAGTCCCTCTAACGCGCCTTCGGGTTGGAACCCTTTGAACTTAATGCCGTGCGAACGGGTCTTCTCGAAAGAGCCGATGAGATCGGCTTCGAAGATGGCCTTGAGATCATCATATTTCTTCTTGTGCTCAGCAGGCAGATCTTCGTACTTGATCTTTTCTTCCGCCATCTCGGATGTTGACGTGGTTGTTGCGGAAGATGGTCCCATGATGTCTACGGGTGCTTCTATTCTTGTAGACAGTGTTGGGCCTCCAAGAGCAGAGGTTTGTAGAACAGCAGCAAGTTTCCCTTAAGTGGATTACCCAAGGTTTATCGAACTCAGGGAGGAAGAGGTCAAAGATATCCCTCTCATGCAACCCTGCAACCACAAAGCAAGAAGTCTCTTGTGTCCCCAACACACCTAATAGGTGCACTAGTTCGGCGAAGAGATAGTGAAATACAAGTGGTATGAATGAATATGAGTAGTACGGCGCCAGAAAAGTGCTTGGCGCGTAGTTGACGAGGGAGGAAAAGTGCTTAGTTGCCGTGCAGTTGATGGTAGTAATATTGCGGGAAGTAAACATGCAGTAGTAACGCAGCAGTAGTAACTCAGTAAACAGAACAAGCAGCGATAGCAGTATTTAGGAACAAGGCCTAGGGATTAGACTTTCACTAGTGGACACTCTCAACATTGATCACATGACAGAATAGATAAATGCATACTCTACACTTTTGTTGGATGATGAACACATTGCGTAGGATTACACGAACCCTCAATGCCGGAGTTAACAAGCTCCACAATAATGCTCATATTTTAGTAACCTTTAGTGTAAGATAGATCAAAAGACTAAACCAAGTACTAGCATAGCATGCACACTGTCACCTTCATGCATATGTAGGAGGAATAGATCACATCAATATTATCATAGCAATAGTTAACTTCGCAATCTACAAGAGATCATGATCATAGCATAAACCAAGTACTAACACGGTGCACACACTGTCACCTTTACACACGTGCAGGAGGAATAGAACTACTTTAATAACTTTGCTAGAGTAGCACATAGATAGTAGTGATACAAAACTCATATGAATCTCAATCATGTAAAGCAGCTCATGAGATCATTGTATTGAGGTACATAGGAGAGAGATTAACCACATAGCTACCGGTACAGCCCCGAGCCTCGATGGAGAACTACTCCCTCCTCATGGGAGCAGCAGCGGTGATGAAGATGGCGGTGGAGATGGCAGCGGTGTCGATGGAGAAGCCTTCCGGGGCACTTCCCCGTCCGCAGGTGCCGGAACAGAGACCCTGTCCCCAGATCTGGCGCGATGGCGGCGGCTCGGAACTTTTCTCGTATCGTGGCTTCTCTGTAAGGGTTTTCGATGCAGGGGCTTTATATAGGCGAAGAGGCGGCGCAGGAGGGTCGAAGGGGTGCCCACACCATAGGCTGGCGCGGCCAGGGCCTAGGCCGCGCCACCCTATCATCTCGGGCCCACAGGCCCCCTCGGCGGCTCTCGGGTGTTCTGGATGCTTCCAGGCAAAATAGGAACCTGGGAGGTGATTTCGTCCAATTCCGAGAATATTTCTTTACTAGGATTTCTGAAACCAAAAACAGCAGAAACAGGAACTGGCACTTCGGCATCTTGTTAATAGGTTAGTTCCGAAAATGCACGAATATGACATAAAGTGTGCATAAAACATGTAGGTATCATCAATAAAGTAGCATGGAACATAAGAAATTATCGATACGTTGGAGACGTATCAGCATCCCCAAGCTTAGTTCTGCTCGTCCCGAGCAGGTAAAACGATAACAAAGATAATTTCTGAAGTGACATGCCATCATAATCTTGATCATACTATTTGTAAACATATGTAATGAATGCAGCTATCAAAACAATGGTAATGACATGAGTAAACAAATGAATCATATGACAAATACTTTTCATGAATAGTACTTCAAGACAAGCATCAATAAGTCTTGCATAAGAGTTAACTCATAAAGCAATAAATCAAAGTAAAGGTGTTGAAGCAACACATAGGAAGATTAAGTTTCAGCGGTTGCTTTCAACTTATAACATGTATATCTCATGGATATTGTCAACATAAAGTAATATAACAAGTGCAATATGCAAGTATGTAGGAATCAATGCACAATTCACACAAGTGTTTGCTTCTTAAGGTGGAAGGAGATAGGTAAACTGACTCAACAATAAAAGTAAAAGAATGGTCCTTCAAAGAGGAAAGCATCGATTGCTGTATTTGTGCTAGAGCTTTTATTTTGAAAACATGAAACAATTTTGTCAACGGTAGTAATAAAGCATATGAGTTATGTAAATTATATCTTACAAGTTGCAAGCCTCATGCATAGTATACTAATAGTGTCCGCACCTCGTCCTACTTAGCTTGGACTACCGGGTCTTTGCATGCCATGTTTCAACCAAGTGTCACAAAGGGGTACCTCCATGCCGCCTGTACAAAGGTCTAAGGAGAAAGCTCGCATTTTGGATTTCTCGCTTTTGATTATTCTCAACTTAGACATCCATACCGGGACAACATGGACAACAGATAATGGACTCCTCTTAAATGCATAAGCATGTAGCAATGATTATTATTCTCATATGAGATTGAGGATATATGTCCAAAACTGAAACTTCAACCATGATTCATGGCTTTAGTTAGCGGCCCAATGTTCTTCTCTAACAATTTTGCATGCTCCAACCACTAAAATGATAGATCCTTCAGACAAGAAGGACATGCATAGCAACTCACATGATATTCAACAATAGTTGATGGCGTTCCCCAGAAACATGGTTATCGCACAACAAGCAACTTAATAAAATATAAAGTGCATAAGTACATATTCAATACTACGATAGTTTTTAAGGCTATTTTGTCCCATGAGCTATATATTGCAAAGGTAAATGATGGAATTTTAAAGGTAGCACTCAAGCAATTTACTTTGGAATGGCGGAGAAATACCATGTAGTAGGTAGGTATGGTGGACACAAATGGCATGAATATTGGCTCAAGTATTTGGATGCATGAGAAGTATTCCCTCTCGATACAAGGCTTAGGCTAGCAAGGTTATTTGAAACAAACACAAGGATGAACCGGTGCAACAAAACTCACATAAAAGACATATTGTAAACATTATAAGACTCTACACCGTCTTCCTTGTTGTTCAAAACTCAATACTAGAAATTATCTAGACCTTAGAGAGACCAATTATGCAAACCAAATTTTAGCAAGCTCTATGTATTTCTTCATTAATGGGTGCAAAGTATATGATGCAAGAGCTTAAACATGAGCACAACAATTGCCAAGTATCACATTATCCAAGACATTTTAGAATTACTACATGTAGCATTTTCCAATTCCAACCATATAACAATTTAACGAAGAGGAAACTTCGCCATGAATATTATGAGCTAAAAACACATGTGTTCATACGAACCAGCGGAGCGTGTCTCTCTCCCACACAAGGATGAACTTATTCAGAGAATGGAAATAACAAAACAAAAACAAAAATAAAAGCACACAGACGCTCCAAGTAAAATACATAAGATGTGACCGAATAAAAATATAGTTTCAAGAGAAGGAACCTGATACTTTGTCGATGAAGAAGGGGATGCCTTGGGCATCCCCAAGCTTAGATGCTTGGGTCTTCTTGAAATATGCAGGGATGAACCACCGGGCATCCCCAAGCTTAGACTTTTCATTCTTCTTGATCGTAGTATATCATCCTCCTCTTGACCCTTGAAAACTTCCTTCACACCAAACTTCAAGCAAACTCAATAGAGGGTTAGTGCATAATCAAAAATTCACATGTTCAGAGGTGACACAAACATTCTTTTCACTTCTGGACATTGCATAAAGCTACTGGACATTAATGGATCAAAGAAATGAATCCAACATAGCAAAAGAGGCAATGCGAAATAAAAGGCAGAATCTGTCAAAAACAGAACAGTCCGTAAAGACGAATTTAAAGCTGGCACCAGACTTGCTCAAATGGAAAAACTCAAAACTAATGAAAGTTGCGTACATATCTGAGGATCACGCTCGTAAATTGGCAGATTTTTTCGAATTTTCTACAGAGAACTGTGCCCAGATTCGTGACAGACAGCAATGCTGTTTCTGCGCAGCGATCCCAAATATAACATCAACTTTGACATAGAAACTTTACTTGGCACAAAAACATGATAAGGAGAGGTTGCTACAGTAGTAAACAACTTCCAAGACACAAATATAAAACAAAGTACTGTAGCAAAATAACACATGGGTTATCTCCCAAGAAGTTCTTTCTTTATAGCCATTAAGATGGGCTCAGCAATTTTGGTGATGCACCCGCAAGAAATAGTGTTTGAAGCAAAAGAGAGCTTCAAGAGGCAATTCAAAACACATTTAAGCCTAACATGCTTCCTATGCAGAAGAATATTATACACAAATGAATTCATGAAGAGAAAAGTGACAAGCATAAGAGGATAAAACACGAGTAACTTAAAGATTCTCAACACAAAGAGGGGAAACTTAATATTATTAAGATGCATATAACCATATTTCCCTCTCTCATAATAACTTTCAGTAGCATCATTGATGAAATCCACAATATACCCGTCACTTAAAACATTCTTATCATGGTTCATATGCATAAAAGTATCATTAATTTTGGCATAAGAAGAGTTATTCTCATTAATAGTAATTGGAGCAAGATTATTATCAAGAATTTGAACATGGTAAACAAGTTGCATACTAAGGGAATGGTTTTTAGCAAGCCCATCATAACTATGACAAGTTTCATAAGGATAATTGTAACATGTGTCATATACATCTCTATAGCAATTATCTAAACCAGAATATGTAATATCATCATTTTCACTAAAAGTAGAAGTCTCAAATATAGGATCTTCAAGCACAACATCCCCAAGCTTAGGGCTTTCAATATCATCGTTTAAGGGGACATGAATAATGCTATCATCATTACTTTCATAATCAGTACCAAAGAGATTTCCAATATCAAAGGTAGTGTGCTCATTCAAATCATGATCGCTAATGTATGTAAAGGGCATAGGAAGATCATCGTATTCAGATTCATTATCACAATAATCATTAGGAGCAACATACTTACGGTTACCTAGCGTTATCTCGTTCACGCGGGGATACGCCGTTACCTCTTTCTTTTTATTCTCCTTCTTCTTCTTCTTCGTTCCTTCTTCTTCTCCTTCTTCTTCTTCTTCTTCTCTTCCTTCTCCTCATTCCCTTCTTTAGGAGGAAGAGGCTTGAAGGGTGGCTTGTCCGCATAACCTGATTTACTTTTAGAAACAATAGAAGAAACTTGGGAGGATCCCTCCTTTTCATTAATTAGTTGAAAACACACAGCGGTCCTATCATATTTTGGCAAGGTGTCATCTTCTAAAATATTTTGTATGTAAGTATTTGTATGGCTATTATCAATGCAATAAGAAAGACAACCATGCAGGACATCATCAATTTTTCTTGATAACTCTTCACACTTCAAAAATAAGGTAAGTTCATCATGCTGATTAGGAATAATTTCATCATCACAATACAAATTTGCAGCACTCATGGGGTTTGAATTATCATTGGAGGAACATTGAAAATTAAAATGACCAACTCTATGGCAAAGTTCACAAATAAAAGGATAGAGGGCACACACTTTTTCTCCAAGATCATCTAGAGCTCTAGACCACTTTCTAGTTTTTTCATTTCTGTGATGGATACAATATTCATCTTCTATTTGATTAATTCCACAAGGTCTATGTATTCCACAAAAATTAACATGCTTATAGGAAATAGCATTCTTAGGAGTTTGAGCATGCTTATTGCAATCATTAACAACAATGTCATTCTTCATGCAAGCCTCTTTAAAAGGTTCATGATACTTATCAAAATTCTTTTTAGGCAATTCTAAATGAGAAGCAAAGGCTTTATAAAGATTTGCAGCAACTTGAGAGTCAAGACCATAAGTAGCACTCATATTTCGAAATTTATCAGTATTCATAAAAGTTTCAATGCATTCATAATCATAGTTTATACCTGACTCTTTACCTTTGTCGTTCTCCCAATCTTCAGCGTTCTCCTTAATCCGATCAAGAAGGTCCCTTTTAAACTCTTCTTTATTGCTCGTGAATGATCCAGAACAAGCAGTATCCAGCAAGGTCTTATCTTGAAAAGAAAGTCTTGCATAGAAATTATCAATGATGATATTACCTGGAAGCTCATGATTGGGGCATTTGAGCATTAAAGTCTTCAATCTCTCCCATGCTTGGGCAATACTCTCTCCATCATGAGGCCAAAAATTATATATATGGTTTCGATCTTTGTGAATTTCACTTGGAGGATAGAACTTGGAATAAAATAGAGGCACAATATCCTTCCAATCAAGAGAGCGCCCGTCCTTCAATAGTTTATACCAATGCGCCGCTTCACCAGATAGCGACATAACAAATAATTTCTTTCTAACTTCATCCATTGAAATACCTGCACACTTGAATAACCCGCATAATTCATGCAAAAACAGTAAATGATTCCTAGGATGGACAGTTCCATCCCCTTCATAGCGGTTATCCATAACACGTTCAATAATTTTCATAGGTATTTTATACGGAATACTTTCAGCAGGTGGATTTAAAATATCAGAAGCATCATTAAAGTTATCGCATATGGGAGATAAAGCATTATCAGAACAAAATATTTCTTCCAAAGCGGAGGAGCTAAAAAGATTATTTTTATGTAAACCAGCTTCCCCAAGCTTAGACTTCTTCATAGCATTAGCAGTAATTGCATTCATACTAATAACATTGCTACTATCATGTAAATAAGGTTCCATAGGTTTTTTAATTTTTGTATCAAACCATCCATGTCTTAAATCAGGAAATAGAATAAGAAGCTCTTTGTTGTCCATTATGCCTAACTAGTGTAAACAAGAAACCAAATGTCGCAATTGCAGAGTCTAAAGGAAATAGCTTCGAGCACACACACAATGGCGCCAGAAAAGTACTGTTACCTGGAACCGGAGTATGAGTGCCTTTTACCTTTCCTCCCCGGCAGAAAAGTGCTTGATGTCTACGGGTGCTTCTATTCTTGTAGACTGTGTTGGGCCTCCAAGAGCAGAGGTTTGTAGAACAGCAGCAAGTTTCCCTTAAGTGGATTACCCAAGGTTTATCGAACTCAGGGAGGAAGAGGTCAAAGATATCCCTCTCATGCAACCCTGCAACCACAAAGCAAGAAGTCTCTTGTGTCCCCAACACACCTAATAGGTGCACTAGTTCGGCGAAGAGATAGTGAAATACAAGTGGTATGAATGAATATGAGCAGTAGTACGGCGCCAGAAAAGTGCTTGGCGCGTAGTTGACGAGGGAGGAAAAGTGCTTAGTTGCCAGGCAGTTGATGGTAGTAATATTGCGGGAAGTAAACATGCAGAGTAACGCAGCAGTAGTAACTCAAGAAAAAAGAATACAACGATAGCAGTATTTAGGAACAAGGCCTAGGGATTAGACTTTCACTAGTGGACACTCTCAACATTGATCACATGACAGAATAGATAAATGCATACTCTACACTTTTGTTGGATGATGAACACATTGCGTAGGATTACACGAACCCTCAATGCCGGAGTTAACAAGCTCCACAATAATGCTCATATTTTAGTAACCTTTAGTGTAAGATAGATCAAAAGACTAAACCAAGTACTAGCATAGCATGCACACTGTCACCTTCATGCATATGTAGGAGGAATAGATCACATCAATATTATCATAGCAATAGTTAACTTCGCAATCTACAAGAGATCATGATCATAGCATAAACCAAGTACTAACACGGTGCACACACTGTCACCTTTACACACGTGCAGGAGGAATAGAACTACTTTAATAACTTTGCTAGAGTAGCACATAGATAGTAGTGATACAAAACTCATATGAATCTCAATCATGTAAAGCAGCTCATGAGATCATTGTATTGAGGTACATAGGAGAGAGATTAACCACATAGCTACCGGTACAGCCCCGAGCCTCGATGGAGAACTACTCCTCCTCATGGGCAGCAGCGGTGATGAAGATGGCAGTGGGAGATGGCAGCGGTGTCGATGGAGAAGCCTTCCCGGGCACTTCCCCGCTCCGGCAGGGTGCCGGAACAGACTCTGTCCCCCAGATCTTGGCTTCGCGATGGCGGCGGCCTGGAACTTTTCTCGTATCGTGGCTTCCTCCGTAAGGGTTTTCGATGCAGGGGCTTTATATAGGCAAAGAGGCGGCGCAGAGGGTCGAAGGGGTGCCCACACCATAGGCCGCGGCCAGGCCCAGGCCGCGCCACCCTATCATCTCGGGCCCACAGGGCCCTCCGGCGCTCTCGGGTGTTCTGATGCTTCCGGCAAAATAGGAACCTGGGAGGTGATTTCGTCCAATTCCGAGAATATTTCTTTACTAGGATTTCTGAAACCAAAAACAGCAGAAAACAGGAACTGCACTTCGGCATCTTGTTAATAGGTTAGTTCCAGAAAATGCACGAATATGACATAAAGTGTGCATAAAACATGTAGGTATCATCAATAAAGTAGCATGGAACATAAGAAATTATCGATACGTTGGAGACGTATCATCCCACCGGGCATGCCAGAATGTGTTGCCTGCCAAAACCCACCGGCGAGCAGTGGTTAAGCAACACGAAGAGCCGGGAGGCTTCCAAGACTGGGGCCCCGGTCCCTCGACGTCGTCCCGCAAATGTTCCGGCACATGTCTTGGCGGTTGCAAGGGCGTGCCACCTGACCCATACCTGGTCGGAAGGTGTTGGATTGCTTCGATTAGTTTCCTGCATGGCGACACGTAAACATTAAATACGAGCCCTATCGGCTCTCAGGTTGCCCTGTGGGTCGGCTCAAAGAGCCGATCGCCCCATGGCTTACGTCGGGTTAACGATGACATGGGGCTCCTGCTTGATCAATATAAAGTTAATCTAATCTACGACATTTTAGGGTTTTCACCGCATGATCGGAACATCCTGCGCGTAGTTGAGCCTAATAGACACGAAAGATAATGGAAAACTAACCCTAAAAGAGGCCTAAAACCAACGTTAAGTTAATTCCCGGAACATCTCTCTTAGGACTAACAAACCATACCTTACGTACTACCGGATCGTTCAACCCGTTTGCAAGGCCTAACCATACAGATATTAAACCAATCCTTGAAGAATCAAGGAGCAACTATAACAGATTGGATCTACTAAATAACGAACAAGCAAGGTGCTGCCCTTATACCTAGGTAGGTATAAGGGCAGCTAGATATCGAGGGGCAGCATAGCTAAGCAAGCATGTATAAGAAAAGCATCCATGCAAGCCCCAGAACACCTATGATAAATAGTGCTACTCGCCATCAACAACGCTTCAGCACGAGCAACACAAGGTAAACGAATAAACGCCGCCTAGATCGCAAGATGCGATCTAGGCAGCATGATGCTTACCCGGAAGAAACCCTCGAAAGAAAGGGGTGGCGATGCGCCTGATTTGTGTTTGTTGTGAACGTGATTGTCCTCCTTTTTCGATAACCCTAGATACATATTTATAGTCCAAGGGACTTTCTAATTCGGGCGTGCACCTAACCGTGCACGGGTTAAACTCTATCTTTTAATTCTAAACTAAGATGCAATCTACTATATTTACAGATACAAGGGCAATCTAGCCCAAACTCTTCGCGCAAGGCCGCTTCAAAGACGCTCCACGTGTATATCCTTCAAGCCCATCTTCACTTACGGCCCATCTCCTGATTTGGCCAAAATTCGGTGATAACAGTTTCAATGAGAGGAAATTATTTCTTTCAAGAATTAAATAGAAACCCTAATTAATATTTGTAATGAGAGAAGATTATTTTTCTTAAGAATAAAACAAAGTCAACTCACATAGTAAGCATGTTGTGATGATAGTTTAGTTTGAGTGACTCATGTGTGTGCTTAGTCTAGTACTTAAGCTTTTTGTGGTGATTGTGTGTATTGTATTCGTATTTAGACGCTAGTACCGAGGAATACACCAAGGAGGAGGAGGTCTACTTCCAAGGAGAGGAAGACCACTTTGACCAGTACACCACTCAAGGCAAGCTAATATTCTTGCAATGTGCAAAGCTCCCCAAGAGGAAAGCACCCCCACACTTTATGTTTACTAAGCCCATCCCAGTTTTTATTACAAGCTTTTACTTACAATTTTTATTGCTTTATTTTATCAAAGTACTTTTTGATTCATGATTCACTTGGTCTAGAGTAGAACAATATCATCAAAGTTAGCCTATGGCAACAAAGCTAGTTAGCACCCCTCATGACTGGTGGCTAGTGCTAAATAACTAAAATTGACTACTCTAGATGGGAACATTGTGAAATGAAATGACTTTGAAAGGTTTGAAGGTGAATATGACTTGAATGAAATGAATGACTTGGTGAATTTTCTAAAAACTAATGGTTGGGTTCGGATGCGATACCATTCCAATTCACAAGTACCCGCACAATACCTGATTATGGGTAGGGTCTAACTAGAAGTTTATATGTCTTAGTATGGGTTCCCTCTAAACAAGCTTCATAGGAGTTATGCCGAGGCTGCCTCCGTTAAATGTGAAATGATGTGAAATGACGTGAATGAGGTGAATTGTCCGGCCCAAGCCCTGTTCCCAGGCTGACGGTTTGTCTTCACTGGGAGGCCAAGCTCATGGGGAGAGGTACCTATACTAGGATGTGTAAATAAAAGGTTAGGGTTGATGATCCGCGTACTGAGTTACGATTATTCAGAGTTATCTCTGACGGATGTAATCAAATATTGTGGCACAAGTGTGCAACCTCTGCAGAGTGTCAAACTATTCGAATAGCCGTGTCCACGGTTACGACAATTGGAAAGGCCATACTGTTCCGTCATTAGATCTCTTTTTGAAAAAGATGGTTGAATATGAAGTGGTGACTTGAATTTTGAAACACAACTGAGTTGTGGGAATGACACTAATGTTCCCCCTTGAGTTAGTTAGCATATGATTAGTCTTTATGAAATGCTTATGAACTAAAATTGGCTTTATGCAAATAAAACTAGAGCTTAGCACCCCTTACTAAAATTGATAGTAATTACAATAGTATTAGTTTGCGAGTACTTTAAAGTACTCACGGCTGTGTCCCTGGCTATTCAAATGGCCAGAATATGAGGAGGAGCAGCAATATGAAGATGACGGCCAGCAGGACGTCTACAACAACTAGGAGTCGCCTAACGTCAAGCGTTGGCCTGTGGAACTAGATAGTCCACTTCCTATTACGCTTCCGCTACTATGTTGTTCGTTGATCAATAGATCAACTATTTGTGTAATATTGGATCATGTGATCCCCTTTTGTAAGACAATGATGATTTGTAATGAATGATGACTTATGATATCAACTGTTATGTCTCGCAACAACAATATTCCTGGGATTGCGATGAAGGACATAATAGGCATCTGGACTTAAAAATACGGGTGTTGACAGGATGCCTCCTCGAAGTTTGTAACTTGTACGACACAAAATCCCTCGGCTCTTCCTCCTATATAAAGGGGAGCCGAGGGGAGAAGAAATGATCGAATCTATTTTCAACACACACCCTAATTTTTGAGTCGAGTACCTTTTCGGCTGAACCTTCGAGATTTACTTGTCATCTACTTTCTACGAAACCCTAAGTCTACAATCCGTAGGCATTGACAAGTTAATACCTTGTCACCCCCCCCCCCCGCCGCATCTAGGTTACCGTCTCTATCCTTTCAACCCCTCTACATGTTATCAATATGGTGGAACTCTCTCGATCTATTCAATGACTACCTAAAACTATATATAGAGGCAAACAACTCTCTTTCTTGGTAGTTGAATATGACATGAATCCTATGTACCTGTTGTACTACATAAGTAGTCTTGACTGACCACGACATGCCAACCATGCTAGACGTAGTATATCTACAACTCTATTTCGTGCCCGCGAAGAAAGAGAGTTGTTTGTCTTTACATATAGTTCCACCATATTGATACCACGTAGAAGGTTTGTTCTCTGTGTTAATACTTTTTCCAATTATAGTGATACGCTGTCGTGTGTTCCGTGGTTTTTCCGTTTGAGTTTTCCACGTAAAAATCTTTGTTGTTGTTCTTCATTTGATCTATTTTTATTGTGCGGTTTTGTAACAAGAACCAACACCAGTGTTCACCCTCTGTGCAAAACTTAAACCGTCCTTCCCTGAACTCAACTAGGAAGCAAAGGCGCGGCGGCACGCCGCGCCAGTAATATATATTTTCTTGTATTGATAGTGTACCTGTTTTTGGGTGTATATTTGATAATTTTCAGTGCTAAAATAATGCAGATAATATAAGAGACAATATTCAGAAAATTGGGGACTCGGTACATACTTTGCATTGGATTGCATCATGGATAATGTAGATGAAGACGGTGCTGGTACATATTCCCGTTGAATTGGGCATACAGTGCTGAACTGCTGATACATTTGTAGAGGAAGAGGAACTGATACATTTGTAGAGGAAGAGGAACAGATTGGTGGTAGCACGCAGTGGCTGATGAAGAACGGTGGGAGGTGAATCGAAGATAGCCGATATTGGACTGGCTACTCCAACCGATGCAAGCAGATCCATCATTTACCTGGTACGCCACTATTTTTTAAGTACTTACTATGGTGCTATATATTGAAACTGAATCTCTCTTAGGCTGGAACGTTGAAAGCAATCGAAATATTGAACTGGAGTACAATTTGACCGTCACTTTGATAGTTTCTATTTCTAACTGAACTGCTGCGACTATGAGTTGATTAATACTATTGTCTAAGGAAATATAGAGTACAAACTGTAGGTAAAAGATGCCGTAATGCTTTGAGTTTTGCTTTCGATCTGGTTAACTGGCTGTATTTTTCTCTGGGTGACACAATAAGAGGTAGTACAAATACAAAAGGAGCAGAGGAAGATCTTCAGTACATACTGATTGTATTACGACTATACAACTGACCATGGCATAGTACGAAACCAGCTGGTAATGAAAAGTACACGTGGTATAACTACAATATTGTATAGACTGCCATGTCCGAAGATGTTCTTGTTGGTAGCCTCAGCACACTGAACGTTCGCAGTCGTCTTCTACAGATACTGAAGTTAGTTGTCCGAGCGTCACCTTTGGCCCTGCAATTAGTCTCAAAGTAATCAGTGCATATCATGTGTGAAGAATGCATATGAACTTACGGCACCAACATCTAAGCAAGATACGGCTCGTTTAAGACTGTGTTGGCATCTACAGACATATCAAGCAGTGGACATTTAGAGCATCTCCAGTCGCGTCCCCCAAAGCGTCCCCCAAAGGGATTTGGGGCGCGCCGGACCAAAAAAGCGTTCCAGCCGCGTCCCCCAAAGCCCTTTTGTCCGGGCGGCGCGGGATACGGTGTCCGGCGCTCCCCGTCCCCGTCCCACAGGGGACGCTCGGGGGACGCCGGACACAACGAAAGCGAGGCCAACCGACGCGGGCCCGACGCGTCAGCGGCACGGGGAAAACCCCGTCGCCACCTTTGTCAAGCGACGCCGGCGTCCCTGTTTTCCCAGGCGACGCAGGGACGCGTCTCGCGTGCATGGCCGCGTGGCCGTCCGCGCCGGAGTTATTGCGTGCAACCACCCGCTGCCGCCGCTGTTTTAAGACGCCCTGCAGTTCTCGCCGCTCACAAACCTTCTCGTCGCCGCCTCCTCCCCCTCCCAGATCTTCTCCTCCGCCGCTCCAAAAATGTCGAGCTCTTCCTCCCGCAAGATCGCCGCGGCGAACGGCTTCGGCCGCGGCAGCCTCACCGTGGCGGAGGCGTGGGCGCTGTACCACGCCCGTATCCAGTCCCGCCGGACATGCGGCTGCCAAGCAGCGGCGGCTGGAAGATGGCCGTGAACGGCATTGGCGTCCCGCCGCCGCCGGCCGGGCTCGGACCAATGGAGGGACGCCATCAAGGCCCGTCGGGCTCAACTGACCGCCGAGGAGCGGCGGATCCGACGTGGGCGGTCAACGACAACGACGCCTGGTGGACGACGTACGGCGAAGTACGACGTCGAGATGCACAGCACCGACAACCTCGTCGGCGGCCCCAACAGCTGGAACAGGGAAGGCCGCGCCCTGTTCTGGGGCGTTCCGGGGCGCACCCTCGAGAACGTCATCCGCGGCCTCCGCAACGGCGCTCCAAGGCTGGAGATGCCGTCGTCGCCGCCGGCGTCTCCTCAATGGCAGCCGAGGAGGACGACGTACTCGTCCTCCTCGCACTCTTCTTCCTCGGGACCGGCGCGATCGACGCCGTCCTCGTCGTACCGGTCGGCGCCCTACACCGTCCCCAAACGGGAGGTTAAGGAGGAGCCGGCGACGCCCGTCAACACGAGGCGTGGCGGTAGCGGCAGCGGGCGGCAGCAAGGGAGGCGCGGCGGCGCCCTCCTCATCCCGGCCGGAGGTGAAGGAGGAGCCGGAGGAAGCGTCGCAGGCGGCGCTGCTGGCGGAGTACGAGCGGCAGCAGCGGCTTATCGCCAGCAGCGACGACCCCGAGGACTGCCCAGGGCTGCGGGCGGCGTTCTTGGCGTCCATGGACGACAAGGACGCCTGGAGGGGCGACCTGGACGCGGCGATCGCCATGTCCATCCGCGACTCCGGCAAGCCGCTGGTGGACCTCACCGACGACGGCGAGGCAGGACCAAGCGGCTTGGTGAAGGACGAGCCCGTCAAGCAGGAGGTCGTCACCGACGAGATGTACAACTTCCAGCAGTATTACGACGCCTCCGGCCGCCGCAAGTGGTTCTAGATTAGGTTTAGTTTAAATTTAGTCAAATTTCATTCGAATCTATGTAAGTTTGGACGAATCTAATCGAATCTAGCTAAGTTTAAAATTTGCGAAATTTTGTTTGGGGACGCGACTGGGAGCGACGTCCCCAAACGCACACGAACACGTCCCCCAAACGCTCAATCCGGCGCGGTTTGGGGGACGGTTTGGGGGACGCGGCTGGAGATGCTCTTACACTTGTTATCCGGGGATACCATCCGATACCTCAAACATATGTGGTGACATATACCATTCAGCAGAGGGAACTATACCTAGCTAGTTATACCATAGTCGAACTGAACTTTGTTCAAGAAAATAATATACTTATTGGGAAACAAAGAGGTAGCTTTGATCTCCAAATCTGAACTCTCTGTCCAGCGCTGGTTAATATTTACAGTCCTTAGGTGAGCCAGTGTGTCACCCATAGAAAATCGATATATCTCTATGATAAGGATACGACACAATTATTTTCTCATCGGTAGATAGATTGATTGCCCCTGGATATAGCTAGAAATTTATCTGCAATAGAATGAACCACTGCATTAACTGGTGCACACAGCCCTGAATTTTGCCAGGCGGGGCCAGCGAAGATTTCCTTATCCTTATCCGGCAAACCTCAACAATATTCATTTTGGATTTGTATGGCAGGAGCTGTACACCTGTAAAACCACAGGGTAACCATTACTATAAGTCACACAGCTCGGAGAAAATGCTAGCCTTAGTTGAATGGAAAACTTAGCCTAGAAGCATGTCCCAACAATTGTTTACAACAAAGAAAGGCAGAGTAATAATACGAAGAAAAAAATAGTGTGCAATAGTAGTAGTTCTACTGACTGAAAAGACTGCAGTAATATGATCTACAAAGAAAGCAAGTAGTTGCATATTACCTGCCGTTCGGATAGCTGAAATCAATACTGTCGGACGGCAATGCAATCGGAGTGAAGTAGCAGGGAAAACCATTGATAGGTGTAAGAAAAAGAAAAGGAATTAAGGAAGAAGACGACCTGGAGGAATGTATCGGGGAAATTGGATCGAAAACTTAGAGACGAACAATGGCAAGATCAGCTTAGCGCACCGTGAATTAGTGCCAATCAGAAGGTAAAGATCGGTAAGAGAAAAGAGATTAGAAGAAATCAATCTATTTTCAGTAAACAAAACGGCTGTGGCAAGTGGAAAATCTTCCTGAAATTCGAAGAATATAGTGTGCAGAAAAATGAAAGGAGTCACCACCATACACCCTCGGAGCATCTGCTCAGACAAAACACCTGAATCAACTTGGAAAAGCAGAAAACCTCGACGAAGTAGATTGCCCACAGCATGGATCACGACCTGGAGGCCCACCCCGCCCCGCCCACGTATTAGCAGAAGAACCACCACGGCGAGGGGGCTGTGAAACAAAACATCTTGAAGCACCCGATACTGAGAAGGAGGCCGGGCAGGCGGACGACCGGCAGCGCCATGCACATACAGAGAGAATCTGTAGAAATAAGAGGCACGCATCATAGATTCATAGAGCAAGAAGAAGAGCACGATGCGATCCAATCAAAAGCAAGTGAAAACAGTACCGGATCAACCAAAACATGAACAGACAAAAGCAGATTAAATTAAACAAAATACCAGAAACTAAGAGCAAAAGGAAGATTAAACAAAATCGGGGATGCCGCCGGAAGAAAGTGTAGCCCTTCGCGGTCGACGCCTCCGTCACCGCCAGTCGCAGACGCCGGCCTCTCCGTCACCGCGTGAACCCGCTGGAAGAAGGCAAAGCGCCTCACAGTTGCCGAGTTCTCCGTGGATGAGGACAGGAAAATTCTGTGGGAGAAGAAGAAGAGGACACGTCCTCAAAAAGAGAAAAACGTGGCAAAACACCGACCAAATCGCCACCGCATTAATCTATATACCGCGATCACCGGCAGTAGATCGCAACAATATAAGGAAACAGACCGCACTAGCCGGTAACCGGTATCCCAACGATCAAAAAAAAAAGGAAACAAAAAGTAACCAGCCCGACGGTATTAATGCAGTAAAAAGGAAGGGGTACGTGTCATGAAACGGGAAAAGGAAAGAGAGCAAAAATAGAAATCGCTATCAAGACGCTAAAACGTTTAACTTTTATATAGTGTATAATGTGTTGTCATTTGTGATTGTGTAAGTTGCTAGCATCGCCACATTGATATCCCCGCTACAAAAAAAAAGCATTTTATTGCAGTGGGCTTGTGTAACAATACACAACCTCATCAGAGATGTGCTATCAAAAAAAGGGATAATAAACTAATCGGCATGTATAGCAAATAATGAGAAAATTCAAAAACAACAAAATACTTCAAATACGATTTCATATTGACCCATATAACAAATGTTAGATTTGGCCAATTAACCTGACCCACATAAAGTAGGAATTGACATATCTTTGACAACCCATATATATGTCGACGATATATGGGGTCAGCCCGTATAACTATGGTATACGGATGGCTACCTCATCCTTCTGGCGGAAGCCAAGACCTAGGATTCCAATGTGGGGCTGCACCAACCTATCTGTTGTGCGATGCCCGGACTCCTGGACGGGTGCCCAGCAGCATAACATATGAAAAGTTTTTTTTTTTTGAATAACAACAGGAGAAGGTCAAGTCGACCGGTTGACCCAGTTTATAAGGAAAACCGGGCCTAAAAACCGTACAAATTGGTCCTGTTTTTGAGGAAAAAAGGGCCAGAAAACCGCACAAACAACAGAGCCTCATCGCCCATGCGACCCAAAGCCACCATTGCACACAACAAACACATCCGTGCCTGGAGCCGCCGCTCCAGCTTTCCCAGCTCGGTCATGAGCCGCAACGCCGCACAGACTAGATGCCTCATAGCCCAAACTACACAAGACGATCCTCCGCAAACCACGAACATCGCGCCAAAGGATCCGGGGCCGCCGCCCCCACGTGCCAGCCAGACCGACCTTCCGATCGCGTCGACCGGGCCAACGGACCCGCTACCCACGTAGCACAAGAACGCCACCCTTGCCTTGCTAGATCACAACCACACCCCATATGCATGTAGCTGCAAGGCCATTCGAGGCCGCCACCTCGACGATCCATCCACCGTCCGGAGCCGCTGCCCCGGCGTCCACCATCTTCGGTTGCAAGGCAACCATGCCTAGTTGACGCAAACCTGCCACACCACAAGTGTCGAGGCCTCCAAAGGCGGCGCCTTCAAGAAGGTAGCGACATAGATGCCGCCGTCGCCCGCTCCCGAGGAGCTGAGTGCTCCCGGGGAGCTGAGGTTTTCACCCGGAGACCACCTGACACCCGCGACGACAAGAGATGTAGCTCACGAAGACACCTTCAAGAAGGAGAACGGCACCCACGGGTACCGCCGTCATCGGCACCTACTCAGAATAGGTGCAAAGCTTTCGCCTGGCATGTCGTCTCCGCCATCGAGCCCCACTTGAAGCTCAGGTACAGGGAGCGCAACCAACAGAGCATGGGACCTTGCCGCCGACAACCCAACGCAGCATCCAACACCTCACTCCGCAGCCAACAGCTGCCGGAGCACCAGATCAGGAGGGGAGCCGTCAAAGATTCCGTCACCAGCCATCACGCCGTCGAGGAACCGCACCATGGGCCCGTAGAAGCCCAGATCGGCCCTGCCCACAGCGACCTCCACGGCTCCTCCGCGCCAAGGACCTCTCAGGCCGCCAGCGCGCTTGCGGAGAACCAGGTCGGACCAGCGCCCTCAACAATCGCCGGTCGCGACCGCTGCAGCCCGATGCCGTGACCCTTGGCGCCCACTCTGAAGCCGTCCGCTCGTTTGAGCGCGAACGACCTGCCCCTGTTAAACAATACGTATGCCTGTATACGTATTGTACAGGACTTGTACTTGTACTACTATATAATTGAAAGATCCCTACCCAACGAGGCACGTTGGGACAGCCATATCGTTTTCCTGTTCGTCTTATATGGTATCAGAAGCAGCGATCCCGACCTAGGGTTTCCGCCGCTGTACGCTTCCGCCGACGCCGTCGTTCCAACTACACCGTGGCTGCGATGGCCACTGCGTCTTCAACATCGACGACGGACGTCCCTGTCTCTGCCTCCACTTCGTCGGCGCCTCTCGCTGCGCCCTCGGTCTCCTCCGTGCTGCCCTCGACGCAGCTGAGTGCTGGTCTCGGCGCGCCGCCGCCGCCGCCGATGTCTGGCGCGCCGCCACCGCAGATCCCTGGCGCGCTCCCGACGCATCTCTCTGGCGCGCCCCCAACGCTGCTCCCTGGCGCGCCCCCAACGCTGCTCCCTGGCGCGCCCCAGCAGCCGCTCCCTGGTGTGCCGCCGCTGCCCGGGATGTTCCAGCCCGCCCACGTGACCTCCTTGTCGGGCGTGACGGACGCATCGTCTTCCTCGCTTCCGGGAACGATGGGAACTATTCTCTCGGACGCCGCTATCTATACCGATGCCCTTGCTGCATCCCTGAGGTATCAGCACATGATGGGTTTCCCTGGATACTCAACACCGGGCTCCTTCCCTCTTGCGCTAGGGGTTCACCCGCAGTCAGCGCCGAGGGCTTCGCCATCAGCGTCCGCATATGGTGCCAGCTCCTCCAACCTTCCACCAAGTCAGCTCCCCATGATGCCATACCATGCCGGTTTCTTCCCCAACCAAGTGCCCTCCAGCGTTGTCACTATTACGTCGGCCATCACCATTAAGTTGACAAGTGATAACTACATGTTCTGGCGTGCACAAGTTGGACCGCTGCTACGGAGTCATCTTCTTATGGGCTATGTTGATGGATCTCTCGTCTGCCCCGACCCACACATTGTTGTCAGTCACGCCGGCAGTCTACATCAGCAGCCAAATCCGGCACACCAGCATTGGATTCAGCAGGATCAGGCGATCCTATCAGCCTTTGTTTCCTCCATGACTGAAGGTGTACTTGGTATGATCATGTTCGCAGCCACCTCACGTGAAGCTTGGGAAACTCTCAGTGGAGCCTTTGCCTCTACGTCCCATGCACGAGCCTCGGCGATCAGGCAAGAGATGGCAGACTTGAAGAAAGAGAACAAGACAATTAATGTTTACTTTCATCAGATGAAGGCACTAGCAGACTCATTGGCCAGTATTGGGATGCCTCTTCGCGACGATGAGTTCATATCCTCTCTCCTTGCCGGCCTAGGTACCGAGTATGATGCTCTATTTGAGGTGGTCAATGCTCGGAATACTCCTATGCAGATTCGGGATTTGTACTCACAGCTCCAGGCCACCGAGCAACGCAAGTTGGCGCAACGCCGTAACAGTGGAGGAGGTGTTCATTATCCTGCTGCACATGTTGCTCCTGTCGGCCCTGTTGCTGCATTTGGAGCCTCTCGCGGTGGACCACGACCTCCCGCGCCCTCTTCAGCGTCCAAGGTGACGCCTACTGCCAATGCGCCCAAGGCAACCACTGGCCGTGGCAGTGTGGTGTGTCAGCTCTGTGGGGTTCCCCGCCATACGGCGTCCAGGTGCTACAAAAGGTTCAACCGTGATTTTCTGGGTCTTGGCAATGATGGGAGCAATACTGAGAAGCAAATTTCCATGGCAATGACTGCCTCTCATGGGTCTTCTGGCACTCCTCACACTGTAGACCCGGCGTGGTATGCAGACTCCGGCGCCACGCATCACATCACTCAAGAGTTGGACAAGCTCACAACTCATGAGCCATACCGCGGCACCGACCAGGTCCACACAGCCAATGGAACAGGTATGCGCATTCATAATATTGGTCATGCTATTCTGCCTACTCCATCATCTAAGTCTCTAGCCCTCAATAATGTCCTTCATGTTCCTCATGCCAGTCGTAACCTGTTATCCATGAGTAAACTTTCCTATGACAATAATGTGTTCATTGAACTTCATCCTCATGATCTTTTTGTCAAGGACCGGGACACGAGGGCACCCATTCTTAGAGGTCGGTGCAGTGGAGGTCTCTACGAGATTAAAGCCCCTGTCATCAAGCAAGCACTTAGCAGCGTCAAGGTGTCTCGTGATATGTGGCATCGCCGTCTAGGACATCCAGCCTTACAAGTAGTTCAACATGTTCTTCGTAGTCATGAGTTACCATCCCTACATGAGTCCAATAAGATTGAGTCAGTTTGTGATGCTTGTCAACAAGGGAAGAGTCATCAGTTACCTTTCTCCTTGTCTACACGTGTAACAAAATTTCCCTTAGAAATCATTTATTCTGATGTATGGGGTCCTGCCCACACGTCTGTTAGTGGACATCGTTTTTATGTAAGTTTTGTTGATGCTTATAGTCGTTTCACTTGGCTTTATCTCCTTAAACATAAATCTGATGTCTATGATGTGTTTCTCCAATTCCAACAACATGTTGAACGTCTTCTTAATCGCAAAATTATTCATGTCCAAACTGATTGGGGTGGTGAGTATGAAAAACTACATCCTTTCTTTCATAAACTGGGTGTCTCTCATCGTGTGTCATGTCCCCACACACATCAACAAAATGGCATTGTTGAGCGCAAACACCGTCACATTGTTGAGACTGGTCTTACTTTGCTTGCTCATGCTTCTGTTCCCTTGTGTTACTGGAGTGATGCCTTTGCTACAGCTTGTTTTCTCATTAACAGGCTTCCTAGTCGCACTATCGACATGAAAACTCCACTTGAGAAACTCCTAAAAGAAACACCTGACTACACCTTTTTTAAGGTCTTTGGGTGTGCTTGTTGGCCTCATCTCCGCCCCTACAACAATCATAAGCTTGAGTTTCGGTCAAAGAAATGTGTGTTTTTGGGTTATAGTTCCCTTCACAAAGGATACAAGTGTCTTCAAGTTCCCTCCAATCGAGTCTACATCTCTAGGGACGTTATTTTCGATGAGCACGTGTTTCCTTTTGTCAATATGCCTAATTCACACACCTTGCCACCTGTTTCCGAGTCCTCTTTACTCTCAGCTGACCAATTTATGGATGTTGCACATGCTTTGCCGTTGCTTGCTGACCATGGTGCAGGTACTGGACGCGGAGGACGCCTGGAAATTTTACTTCCGCCTTCTTCATCGGCTCACGTGGATCATGGAGTTGTGCCCGTGCATGGCCTGGCCTCGGGCTCCGTGCAGCCATGCACCGAGCAGCCGGCTCTCCTTGGCTCTGGCTGCATGCAGCCATGTGCTGAGCCACCAGATCCTTCCGTCTCGGGCTGCGTGCAGCCTTGCACCACGCCCCTGGCTCCACTCG
Organism: Lolium multiflorum; assembly: GCA_030979885.1. NCBI lineage: Eukaryota > Viridiplantae > Streptophyta > Magnoliopsida > Poales > Poaceae > Lolium > Lolium multiflorum. The sequence goes on from CM061748.1 coordinate 118,635,613, forward strand.
ACTTGCATTGCATCCCTGACTTCACTCCGCATGCACCGCATGCATGCCAGGAGACAGCCCTGCCTGCCGCTAGTTTGCCTGCGCCCGCGCGTGCTCAGGTGACCCCGCGTTGCTTGTTTCCTGACTCTCCTGTCAGCACCTGCAGGAAGGATAATAGCAGCAGCGGTGTTTTGCACAGCATCAGTGATGTGGTCTGAGACCCCGATTGTGGCCCGATCTCCCGAATGACCCAAGGAATCGAAGGGGGAAGAGGGGGAGAGGCGGAAGAACACGAAGAATACGAAGCACACACGAAGATCCACGCACACCAACCCGATACAATCGATGCTTACCCTCACGGCTCGATGGACCGTGCCAATAGAATCCGCCCGGAAGAGACTCGAGGTAGAATTCCGAGAGGAGAGACCGGTGAGGAAGGACGAATCAAGGAGTGAGAGAGAGAGTGCAAGCACTAGAATCTCTTACTACCAAATCCATACATCCACAAGGGTTGCCTTGATTACAGAGGGATGATACCCAAGGGAGACTAAGCTCAAAGTTAGGTTTGAGTTCTAAACAAGTCTAAAGAGTAAAGGAGGGGGTCCAGCTACTTAAATAGGCAAGCACAGCCAGCAAGGGCGAACAGGTACGCGAATGGATAAGTCAAGGCAGTTTGGTGGGGTATTCCCGTCGGATCCGGTTGGGCGTCCGGTCAGACCGGGCCTGTGGCCCGGCTGTCCGGTCAGGGGTCCGGTCTGACCGGGCCTGGACCGGGCTGTCCGGTCATGGATCCGGTCGACCGGTCGCGAACCGGGAATCTGCGAAGAATCCGGTCTTGGGTCCGATCGTCGTCCGCACGAGGGGGCTGGCCCGGTTGCGCCCGGTTGACCGGGCCGTGGCCGGGCGTCCGGTCTGGGTCCGGTCCGACCGGGTCCTGGACCGGCCAGCGTCCTTTTCTTCCTTGGCGATCTTCGGGCGACGGTGGCTTCGGCTTCATGTTCATCTCCAGGTTCTGCTGCTCCTCTCCTTCCCTTGACCATGACGTCTCATCCTCTCCGGGGTCTTGGTGCTCCATGTACCTAATCACACAAAGTGTTTCGGCATGAGGTAGCATTCCATCCAATGGTGTATCGAGGTCGAGGGTAGTGAGGAGCGAGTTCACCTTGTCATGTATGGCTTTAGCTCGAGCCCGTGTCATTGGTCCACTTGGGGGACTTGTTGGCCTTGATGTAGTGTCGTTAGCGGGGCTACATCATCTCCCCCCCTTGGGAGAGAGTCGTCCTCGACTCTTGTTCCTCCTCATCTCCATGATGTGGGGAGAGATCCGAGATGTTGAAAGTGTTGCTCACCAAGTACTTGGATGTCGGTATGTCGATGACGTAGGCGTTGTTGTTGATGCGCTTGAGTACCTTGAAAGGCCCATCTCCTCTTGGCTTGAGCTTGGAGTTGCGTTCTTGAGGGAACCTTTCTTTCCTTAGGTGAACCCAAACGAGGTCTCCTTCTTCAAACACTCGTTCTTTCTTCTTGGCGTTGAGGCGGTTAGCTTGGCGAAGGACATGGTCTTGTATGGTTGCTCTTGTTTCTTCATGTAGTTTCTTCATGGCGGTGGTGCGCTCGTCGAAGTCCATGTTGGTCCTTTGATGAAGAGGGAGTGGGAGGATGTCGAGTGCCGTTGGAGGTTCGAATCCATAGACGATCATGAAGGGACTCCGTAATGTTGTGGAGTGCTTGGCTCTATTGTAGGCGAACTCCGCGTGGGGGAGGCAATCTTCCCATGACTTCAAGTTTTTCTTCACAAGTGTGCGAAGGAGTGTGGAGAGGCTTCGATTGACCACTTCGGTTTGTCCATCGGTTTGAGGGTGCGAGGACGATGAGAACAAGAGCTTGACTCCAAACTTTGCCATAAGCGACTTCCATAGATAACTCATGAACTTGACGTCTCGATCCGACACAATGCTTGCCGGTATCCCATGTAGGCGAACCACTTCCCTGAAAAACAATGAAGCAATGTGTGAAGCATCATCGCTCTTATGACATGGTATAAAATGTGCCATTTTTGAGAACCTATCCACTACCACAAAGATTGAATCATGCCCATGCTTTGTTCTTGGTAAGCCTAACACAAAGTCCATGCTTATATCCGACCAAGGTGCATATGGAATGGGTAGAGGTATGTAAAGACCATGGGGGTTGGATGTTGACTTAGCTTGTAAGCACGTTGTGCAACGGTTGCAAAGGCGCTCCACGTCTCGCTTCATGCGTGGCCAATAGTAGTGTGTGGATAGCATCGAGAGAGTCTTGTCGCGTCCAAAATGACCCATGAGGCCACCTCCATGTGACTCTTGCAAAAGCAACTTACGAAGAGAAGACTCGGGTATGCAAACTTTGTTAGCTTTAAACAAGTAGCCATCATGTAAGTAGAAATCATCAAAACCTCGGTCAATGGAACACTTTTCAAAGATTGGTCCAAAGAAAGAATCGGAAGGGTAAAGTTCTTTGATCTCCTCAAGACCCAAAATGTGAAACTCCAAGCGGGTGAGTAGAAGAGTAATCTTGCGGGAAAGTGCATCCGCAACCACATTTTCCTTGCCCTTTTTGTATTTGATTACATAAGGGAAGGACTCTATGAACTCAACCCACTTAGCATGTCTCTTGTTTAAATTGTGTTGACTTTTCAAATACTTCAAGGACTCATGATCCGAGTGGATAACAAACTCTTTTGGCCAAAGGTAGTGTTGCCAAACTTCAAGAACACGAACCAAAGCATAAAGCTCCTTGTCATATATAGGATAGTTGAGGCGTGCGCCATCCAACTTCTCGCTATAGTATGCCACGGGTTTTCCATTTTGCATGAGGACACCACCGATTCCAAGGCCACTCGCATCACATTCTATTTCAAATGTCTTGGCAAAATCGGGAAGAGCAAGTAGTGGTGCCTCGGTGAGTCTCTTTTTCAATTCATCAAAAGCTTTTTGTTGCGCTTTGCCCCAAACGAACGGAACATTCTTTTTTGTAAGCTCGTTTAAAGGGCAAGCAATGGTGCTGAAATCTTTCACAAAGCGGCGGTAAAATCCGGCAAGACCATGGAAGCTTCGAACTTGACCAACATTTGTGGGAGTGGGCCAATTGTGGATGGCCTCAACTTTGGAAGAATCAACTTCAATCCCGTTGGCGGAAACCACAAAACCAAGAAAAACCAATTTGTTTTGAGCGAAATGGCATTTTGGAAGGTTGGCAAAGAGCTTCTCGTGGCGCAAGATGCATAAGACTTCTCTCACATGTTGAACATGGTCCTCGAGATTTTTGCTATAGATGAGAATATCATCAAAGTAGACAACCACGCTCTTGCCAATGAGAGGTCGCAAAATGTGATTCATAAGACGCATGAAAGTGGAAGGAGCATTGGAAAGACCAAACGGCATGACGAGCCATTCATAGAGACCAAGCTTGGTCTTGAATGCCGTCTTCCATTCATCACCAATTGCCATACGAATTTGGTGGTAGCCACTACGCAAATCAATCTTAGAGAAAATGGTGGCACCACTCAATTCATCAAGCATGTCATCTAAACGCGGAATGGGATGTCGATAACGGACGGTAATGGCATTGATAGGGCGGCAATCCATACACATCCGTTGCGTCTCATCCGGTTTAGGCACAAGAATGACGGGAACGGCACAAGGGCTAAGGCTTTCTCGGACATACCCTTTAGCGAGGAGGTCTTGAATTTGGCGTTGTATCTCCTTGGTGTCTTCGGGGTTGGTGCGGTAGGCGGCGCGGTTTGGTAGTGGAGCGCCGGGTATGAGGTCGATGCGATGCTCGATGCCCCGAAGCGGTGGTAGTCCATGAGGTAGCTCGTCGGGGAAGACGTCTTGGAACTCCTTCAAAAGAGACAACAAAGACGAAGGAATGTTGGTTAAGTCATTAGTCTCCGACGAGAGGCCCTTGCAAATGAGCACGTAGTGTATGGTGGTGGATGGGTTGTCTTTCACTTCTCTCCACTTTTGGTGGTTAGGAGGACACTCTTTCTCTCACTCATATGTGGGTGGTGGCGCTCACTCTCTTTTTGGTAGCTCCTTCTCCTCTCAACTCACTATGGTGGGTGTGGTGTTGTGCCCTCGCTAAAGCCTTCGCATTGTCGGCGATGATTTGGCTAGGAGTCATTGGGCGAAGCTCGAACTTCTTGTCCTTGACCTTGAAGGTGTATGCATTGGAGAAACCATCATGTATGGCCTTCTTGTCAAATTGCCATGGGCGGCCAAGCAACATGTGGCACACGGTCATAGGCACCACGTCACACTCGACGGTGTCTTCATAGGGTCCTATCTTGAAGTTGACGGTGACGGTGTGTTGAATCTTGACATTGCCCTTGTCACTCAACCATTGGACATGGTATGGATGAGGATGCTTGCGAAGCGTGAGGTTGAGCTTCTCACATAGCTCGGTGCTTGCCAAGTTGTGGCAACTCCCACCATCGATGATGACCTTGATTGACTTGCCACCAATGCCGGCACGTGTTTGGAAGATGTTGCATCTTTGGTCTTCCATAGCTTGGGGTTGAGTGGTGAGCACTCGAGTGACCACAAGAGAAGGGCTTGGATCATGTGTGCATAAGAGAGGGTCTTCTCCACTTTCTTCATCATAGTCTTCCTCATTAGCAACGGCGGCTTGCACTAGGGCTTCATATTCACCTTCACTTAGAGTCTCTATGTCACCATTTTCCATAGTGATCATGACCTTGGTGTTCTTGCACTCAAAGGATTTGTGGCCTTGAGTACCACACTTGAAGCAAGTGACATTGGAGGGTCCCGTAGAGGCCTTAGAGGAGGCGGTGGAGGATACCGTTTGCTTCATGCGACTTTGTATGGAAGGTTGCTTGGAAGGTGTAGAGGATGCGGATGGCTTGACACTTGTTGTAGGAGTTGATGTGGCAAGCTTGGAGGCGAAGTATTGCTTGGACTTCGAGTACTTGATGTCCTCATTCACTTGACGCTCGGCCTTGGAAGCTTGGTGAACTAACTCAACCATGTTGGAGTATTGTTGGAACTCCACAATCCTCTTGATGGGGTAGTTGAGGCCATTGAAGAACCTAGCGATGGTTTGGTTCTCGGACTCTTGGATGTTTGCTCTCATCATGGTTAACTCCATCTCCTTGAAGAATTCCTCAACGGACTTGGTGCCTTGCTTCAACTTTTGTAGCTTGTTGAAGAGATCGGTCTTGTAGTGTGTAGGGACAAAGCGGGCTTGCATCTCCTCCTTCATGTCTTCCCAAGTATCAATTGGAGGATCACCCTTTTCTTCCCTAAGAGTGACAACTTGTTCCCACCAAGTGTTGGCATAATCTTCAAACTCGAGGGAGGCCATGGCTACTTTCTTGGCACCGGAGTAGTTGTGTATGCGGAAGATCTTGTCAACCTTGAGTGCCCATGAGAGGTAGGCCTCGGCATCGTCTTCACCCTTGAACTTGGGCATGTTGAACTTGAGCTTTCCATACATATTCTCTTCATCTTCCATGTTCCTTCGGCGAGGACGGATGCCTTCATCTCTTGCGACTTGAGGTGGTAGAGGAGGTCTTCCACGACCAACCATAGCATTGGGTTGGCGGTTGAGGTGCACACTAGCTTCACTTGGCTCATGTTGAGGAAGTTGTTGCGGATCTTGACGAGGTTGTTGACGTTGTCCAATGTTGGCTCTCTCATCTTGATCTTGTTGAGGTTGTCCTCGGCCCCTTTGGTCATGGCGAGGATGATTCCGGAGATCACGCCTTGGTGGATCTTGATGACCTTGGTCTTGAGCATCCACATGGGCTTGACGATGAGGTGCCGGGTCCATGTTGTGGAGGACGTTGTCTTGGGGTTGGTCGTCATGCCCATGGTGGGCATGGCGAGCCGCTTGATGACGATCTTGGTGAAGAGCTTGTTCTTGTTGCGGACGTTCATGAGGACGAGCATGGCGATGGAACTCTCCGCGCCTTGAGTTGGAGCGAGAATCATCATGACGAGTGTGCGGTCGACGAGAGCGATGATGATCTCCATGCCTTGAGTCGGAGCTTGAGGACGAATGGTGATCATGGGAGTAGTCATCATGTGAGGTAGTCGATGACGATGAGGAAGTAGAGCGATGTCGATGTCGGCGTCCCAAGTTGTTGATGGCGCGCTCGAGGCTATCCATGCGCCGCTCCATGTTTGCATCATTGGCCGTCACTTGGTCATGCAAGTTGTCCGTAGCTTCACGAAGAAGATTCATATCTTGGTTCACTTGGCCGAAGTTGTGAGCCACTTCTTCATATTGTTGGTCGATGCGTGTCTCGAACAAATTGAGTTGGTCCTTGAACTCTTGGCGTTGCACCCATAGGTTGTGTTGGGTGGCCAACCTCTCGGAGGGGTGTAGGACCTCATCCTCCTTTCCTTGGTCTCCATGCCTATCCATGATCACAAGACAAGAACTATGTTGTGGATGTTAGTGGAAGGAGACTACCTCTCACTCTTACCGTGGTAAGATAGTATTGAGGCAATCAACCAAGCCGAAAGTAAGACCAATTGTATCGGGACACACACAAAGGCACACGCAAAAGCTAGCAAATATGGTGTTAGGAGTGGATGGTGGAAAGCCAAAAGACGAAATCCAAAATCGAGTATGTTGTTAAGAGTGGGTAAGGTCCAAAAATCCAAGTGTCAAAGTGGCGATCACTATAAACACGGAAAAATGTGGAACTCACACACGGGATGAGCGGGGTTAGTGCAACCAAGGAACGAGCGGAAAAATGAAAAACCCCTAAGCAAGGGTGCTCAATGTCACACTAACGCAAGAAGAGATCGAAGCTAGGTTGCATAGATTAGAAACACCAAGATTCGCACGAGGTCTCTCTTCTCTATCTCTCTTGCTTGCTTAAAAGCTTTTCACTCTTTTTGTATCGGTGGCACTTTGCACTTTGTTTTTCTCTTTTTTTTTTACTAGCACACTATGCTCTTACTCTTTTGCTGGCCACTCACGAGCTCCACTTATGAGCTATACTCACACAACGCACACCCTCACGGTCGGGACCTCGTGCGATGTTTCGCAACACTCGGAAGCTTCGCTCGTGGGATAGATCGCAAAAAGAAGAGGGCTACAAGGGTTACTGCAAGTTATACCTGCGATGGTGGAGATGGTGGTGGTGGTGGTGGTCGGCGGTGGTGTTAGACGATGTCGAAGACGAGGAGCCCGGTCGGTGGTCCGGTCGGACCGGGTGTGTCGCCGGCTGCTCCGGTCTGGGGTCCGGTTGACCGGCTTCTGGACCGGCTGCTCCGGTTTGCGGCCGGTTGACCGGGTTCTGCGCCGGACGGTCTGGTCTGGGGGCCGGTTGACCGGGTTTGAAACCGGGTTCGTCGATTTGGAGCTTTCTCTCTCCTGTTCTTCCCCAAACCAAAACCAAATCGGCCAAAACGAAGGGAAACGATGGAATTGGAGGCTCAAAGGTGGGGAAATAGTAGATCAAACACAACAACACCAGATCCACGGAGCAAAACCACTCAAAACTCAACCAAATCACAGATCCGTCCAAAGGCAATTTAGGGCTATTTTTTGGAAAATTTTCTAGAAACGAAATTGGGTGGGTGGAGGGTCAAATCCGCGGAAACCAAAGGCTGCTGATACCATATGATGTGGTCTGAGACCCCGATTGTGGCCCGATCTCGCGAATGACCCAAGGAATCGAAGGGGGAAGAGGGGGAGAGGCGGAAGAACACGAAGAACACGAAGCACACACGAAGATCCACGCACACCAACCCGATACAATCGATGCTTACCCTCACGGCTCGATGGACCGTGCCAATAGAATCCGCCCGGAAGAGACTCGAGGTAGAATTCCGAGAGGAGAGACCGGTGAGGAAGGACGAATCAAGGAGTGAGAGAGAGAGTGCAAGCACTAGAATCTCTTACTACCAAATCCATACATCCACAAGGGTTGCCTTGATTACAGAGGGATGATACCCAAGGGAGACTAAGCTCAAAGTTAGGTTTGAGTTCTAAACAAGTCTAAAGAGTAAAGGAGGGGGTCCAGCTACTTAAATAGGCAAGCACAGCCAGCAAGGGCGAACAGGTACGCGAATGGATAAGTCAAGGCAGTTTGGTGGGGTATTCCCGTCGGATCCGGTTGGGCGTCCGGTCAGACCGGTGACCGGGTCCGGTCAGGTCCGGTCGACCGGGCCGTGACCGGGCTGTCCGGTCATGGATCCGGTCGACCGGTCGCCAACCGGGAATCTGCGAAGAATCCGGTCTTGGGTCCGGTCGTCGTCCGGTACGAGGGGGCTGGCCCGGTTTGCGCCCGGTTGACCGGGCCTGTGGCCGGGGCGTCCGGTCTCTGGTCCGGTCCGACCGGGTCCTGGACCGGCCAGCGTCCTTTTCTTCCTTGGCGATCTTCGGGCGACGGTGGCTTCGGCTTCATGTTCATCTCCAGGTTCTGCTGCTCCTCTCCTTCCCTTGACCATGACGTCTCATCCTCTCCGGGGTCTTGGTGCTCCATGTACCTAATCACACAAAGTGTTTCGGCATGAGGTAGCATTCCATCCAATGGTGTATCGAGGTCGAGGGTAGTGAGGAGCGAGTTCACCTTGTCATGTATGGCTTTAGCTCGAGCCCGTGTCATTGGTCCACTTGGGGGACTTGTTGGCCTTGATGTGGTGTCGTTGGCGAGCGGGGCTACATCAATCAGCAGTTCGGATACCAGCGGATCCTCCTTGTCTCCTGCCTCCCCGACAGCAACACCACTTGCCTCTCCAACTGAGACATCAGCTTCATCACCTGAATCAGTCGAACCAACTCCGCCACTTGGACCAATTACTCGTCTACGTCGTGGCATACAGCAGCCCAAACGTCGCACCGACGGTACTGTTGCTTGGAGCTGCGTTCTTGCGGCGCATATAGCGCAGAAACACACAAATGAGCCTCGTGATTTTAAAGAAGCCCTTCGCATTCCTCATAGGCGTGATGCTATGGAAGCCGAATTCTCCGCGCTTCAGGCAAATGGTACGTGGCAACTGGTACCTCCTGTCCCAGGTATTAATCTGATTGATTCGAGGTGGATCTTTAAAGTGAAACTGCATGCGGATGGCTCTATTGAGCGTTACAAAGCACGGTTGGTTGCTAAGGGGTACAAACAGCGATATGGTTTGGACTATGATGAAACCTTCAGTCCTGTGGTCAAGCCTGCCACTATTCGCCTATTGCTGTCAATGGCTCTTTCTCATCGTTGGCATCTTCGTCAACTTGATATTCAGAATGCATTCCTCAATGGCTATCTAGATGAAGAGGTATATATGAGGCAACCTCCAGGTTTTATTGACTCTGATAAGCCTGGTCATTACTGCAAACTTATCAGATCACTCTATGGGCTGAAACAGGCCCCTCGTGCTTGGCATGCCCGTCTTAGCTCTGTTCTTGGTACTTTGGGGTTCTCACCTTCTGTGGCTGATACATCTTTGTTCATCCTTCGCCGCCCGGATATCACTATTTACTTATTGGTCTATGTTGATGACATTATTGTTCTCAGCTCTACTGCTGTAGCTATTCCCAGGTTGATCAGCCAGCTTCGCTCAGAGTTCTCTGTTAAGGATTTGGGCACTCTCCACTATTTTTTGGGGATTGAGGTTTCATCACCTACCTCTGGCAGTCTTCTTCTTCGGCAGCGCAAGTATGCTCTTGAACTTCTTGGGCGCGCTAATATGTTGAAGTGCACTCCTGTGACCACTCCCATGGCATCGTCTGAGCGCCTTTGCAGTACTGATGGTGATCCACTCTCGTCTGAGGAGGCTACTCATTATCGTAGAATTGTTGGTGGGCTTCAGTATCTCACAGTGACTCGTCCTGATCTGTCCTTTGTTGTTAACAAGGTGTGTCAGTACCTCCATGAGCCACGTACACCTCACTGGTCCGCAGTTAAACGTATTCTACGTTATGTTCGCTACACTGTTGATAGCGGATTGCAGCTTCGGTCGTCATCTTCCACTCTCCTCTCGGCATTTTCAGATGCAGACTGGGCTGGCAATATGGATGACAGGCGATCATGGGGGGATATGCTATCTTTTATGGAGGGAATTTGATTGCCTGGAGTGCTCGTAAGCAGTCTACGGTCTCGAGATCAAGCACTGAGTCAGAGTACAAGGCTCTTGCTAATGCTACAGCTGAGGTTGTCTGGGTTCAGTCACTACTGAAGGAACTAGGTGTTGTTCAAGTTCGGCCTCCAGTGCTATGGTGTGATAATATTGGTGCCACATATTTGTCATCTAATCCAGTTTTCCATGCTCGGACAAAGCATATTGACACTAGTAGGAAAACCATTATAGGTGGAAACCACCTCTGTGGCGCACCAAAAATCTCATGCGCCACAAAAATATTTCTGTGGCGCACCACCTAAATGCGCCATAAAAACATTGATGTTCTGTGGCGCATATGCTTGCACGTGCGCCACAGAAGATGGAGATTCTGTGGCGCACGGTGAGCAGTGCGCCACAGAAAGTTCGTGGGACCCACGCTGGGTCCACCACTGCACATGGCCGAAGGAAATTCTGTGGCGCATGATCCAGCGTGCGCCACAGAAAGTTAAGTTTCTGTGGCGCACGTTGGTCCATGCGCCACAGAATTTCCTGCGGGGACCACCCCCGGCTCACGCCACCATGATTCTGTGGCGCATGAGCTGTTATGCGCCACAGAAGTTCATGTTTCTGTGGCGCATATCAGCTAATGCGCCACAGAAAGTGAATAGTAGATCTCACTTTTGGAGGCAGCTTTCCCCCTCTTTTCTTCCACCCACCACCCTTTCCATTCTTGTCTTCTCCAACCAGCTCGTGTTCCTCCTCTCTCCCACTCCATTTTGGTCATACTTTTCTCCATTGTTGATAGCTCTAAGCCTATTTTGTGGGCATATTTGTGAGGGGAAGCCACACCAACTTGTAGAGGGGTACTAAAAACCACAATTCTCTTTCCCTCCTCCTCCACTTTCCCTCTTGCATGGTCCATTGTTTTGTCTCCACCACCCCATCCTCTTGCTCCACCATGATGTTGGTAGATTTGTGAGAGGTTGAGTACTATTGGATGCATGTTTTGTGTGTATGGATGTTTTGTAGGTGAAGATTATTATCGCGCTCCCGGACGGTTTGCGGTGGCGAGAAGATGATGTTTATATGTGTTGAGCTTTGTGTTGTGGTTGAATGTTTGCTTGCGAAGAAGCTTATTTGTGTTGTTGGTTTGTGCCGGCGTGTGGTGCATGGATGTTTGCCGAAATGTTGATTCATTTCCATTTCGGCAAATTCTTGCACTAGCCATATGTCCCACTTTTAGGATAGGTCATGTCGAAATTTTCCGGCGATCATGCATGCATGTGTGTTTATGCATGGTGTGTGTGGTTCTAATTAACTCTCTTTTGCTCTATATATGTATGATGCAGTCAACCATGGTCGTCCATATGAGGGAAGGACAAGTGGTTAGATACAAGGTGAACGCGAAGGCCGACATGGTTAGGAACAACATGACCCTGATAAGATGTCCGTGTCGAAAATGCGGACTCCGGCAGTGGATCGACCCTGATTCTGGACAACTGGAGGAACACCTGCTCAGGCGCGGTTTCATGCTCGGCTTCAACGAGGAGCCGGCGGCAAATGTTGGTCATGAAGAAGAGGCCGACATCGGGCGAGAAGACGAAGAGTCTCCCGAACATGGTGTTCATCATGAGGAAGGAGAGGGCGATGAAGGAGATGATGATGCCGGAGGAGATGGTGGTGGAGATGCCGAGAGGAAGCAGACGCCGCTAACGTCGGCCCTGCGGGACCCTCATGTTCAAGAGCTTCTCCTGAAGGACACGGGCAACGCCAAACCTGAAGCCAAGCTGGCGCAAATGGAGGTAGACGGGATGACTCCATTGTATCCAGGGTGCCGGCCCGAGGATACACGCTTGAGTGTAACGCTCGAGTGTCTGGAGATGAAGGCGGAACACAAATGGACCGACAGCAGCTTCAGCGATAACATGAAATCCTGGCATGCTCGTCTTCCCAAGGACAACACATTGCCGACAAGTATCGACGAGGCCAAGAAAGTAGTTTGCCCACTCGACCTACCGCACGTAAAGTACCACACATGCATCAATGATTGTGCACTTTTTCGGAATGAGTACAAGGATAGAACCACATGTCCGGTGTGCGGCCAAGGACGGTACAAGAGAGGGAACAAGAAAGTTCCTCTGAAAGTTGTCTGGTACTTTCCTATCACTCCCCGTCTGCAGCGGTATTTCGTAGATCCTAAGGAAGCAAAGCTCATGCAATGGCACGCGGAAAGGGAGAAGCCCGCAGATGATCCGGAGAAGGGCAAGATCCTGACACACCCTGCAGACGCTAGCCAGTGGAATGCGTTGGACATTGAGTTCGCAGATGAGTTCGGGAGCGAACCGAGGAACATTCGTCTGGGCATGAGCACCGACGGACTCAATCCCTTTGGAAACCAGAGTAGCACGCATAGCACCTGGCCCGTGTTTGTATGGCCATACAACCTCCCCCCTGGCTGTGCACAAAGCAGCGGTACGTACACATGAGTATTCTTATTCAGGGGCCAAAACAACCGGGCGTGGACATGCATCTGTATCTCGGTCTGTTGAAAGAGGAGTTAGCCACGCTGTGGCAGACGCCGGCCCCTACTTGGGACGCGTACAAAAGAGATTATTTCCCTCTCAGAGCCGCATTGCTAACGACAGTGCAGGACTATCCTGGTTACGCATATGTATCGTGCCAGGTGAACCACGGATTCAAGGGATGTGTCAAGTGCATGGATAAGACCCCGCATCTGCAGCTGCCGAAGCCTCCCGGGTCTTGTAAAACTGTGTTCCAAGGGACTCGAATGTGGCTTCGCTTCGATCACCCGTGGAGAAAACGCAAGGATCTGTTCAACGGCGAAGAGGAGCTCGGAAGAGCCCCACGACCGAGGAGCGGCGAAGAAATATCCGAGCTTTTGGAAAATTGGGAAGAGTGCCCCGCGCCGGGAAAGAAGCGACCGCGGGAATCGCCGCTGCTGGGAGTATGGAAAGCGAGGTCTGTTTTCTGGGACCTGCCGTACTGGAAGGTCCTCCACACGCCCCATAGCCTCGATGTCATGCACATCACGAAAAACGTTACCGAGAGCCTACTTGGCACTCTGATGAACATGCCGGAGAGGACCAAGGATGGCCCGAAAGCAAGAACCGACCTGAAATTGCTTGGCCTCAAGAAAGAACTTCAGTACCCCACCGATAGTGATGATGATGATGAACAGACGGAAACGACTCAGGGTCACCACAAAAGGGCTAAGAAGAATGAGGTGGTGGTGCTTAAACCTGCCTGCTTCACTCTGAGCGAGGAGGAGCTCGAGAGGTTTTTCGAGTGCCTCCTAGGTGTAAAAGTTCCACACGGTTACTCGGGGAAGATAAGCAGATATCTGGACGTAGCGAAGAAGAGGTTTAGCGGGATGAAGTCTCACGACTGTCACGTGCTGATGACACAGATACTTCCCGTTGCGATGCGAGGGATAATGGACGACCACGTCCGCGAGACGCTGTTTGGCCTCTGCAACTTCTTCGACGTCATCTCTAGGAAGTCCATCGGCGTTAAGCAGCTCAACAGGCTACAAGAAGAGATCGTCGAGATACTATGCGAGCTCGAGATTTACTTCCCGCCAGCGTTCTTCGACATCATGGTGCATCTGCTTGTCCATGTAGTGGATGACATCATCCACCTCGGGCCGACATTCCTGCACAACATGATGCCATTCGAAAGGTTGAACGGTGTCATCAAAGGATTCGTTCGCAACAGGGCCCGTCCAGATGGAAGCATAGCCAAGGGCTTTCTCACCTACGAGTGCATCTCCTTCTGCCAGAACTACCTAAGCACCGAGAACGAGGATGTCGGTCTGCCCACCAGGAAGCACGTCGGCAGGCTAGCAGGGTTTGGTCACCGCGAGGGCTACCGCGCAATGCATGTCGGCATCGCTGGTCGACACGCCGACTTTGACAGGGCACACCGAGTCGCGCTACAACACATAGAATTGGTCAGCCCTTGGGTGGATAAGCACAAAAGCTTAATCGAGCAGAAGTTCATCGACCTAGGACGGCCGAGGAAAACAGGGGACGTTACGAAAGAGCACAACTCCAACTTCACGGGGTGGTTCAAGAAAAGGCTACTGGAAAGTCCCGCACCGATGCCTTCTACTGAAGAGCAGAAACTCATATTCTCCCTGTCACAGGGACCCGGGCACAACGTAAGGACCTATCAGTCGTACGACATCAACGGCTATAGATTCTACACCGAGGAAAAGGACAAGAATAGCGAATATCAAAACTCAGGAGTAACTATGCTATCCTACACCGATGACAAGACTGATGTCAAGGAAAGATTCTACGGAAGGATCGAGGAGATTTGGGAACTCGACTACGTTGGAGTGACGATACCGATGTTCCGTGTGAGATGGGCCAAGAGCGTCGAAAAAGATGGACTATATTTCACCACCATGGTTATACCCGATGCCAAATCGAAGACCCCCTCCGCGAAAAATGAGCCGTGGGTGCTCGCTAGCCAAGTTGAGCAATGCTTCTTCATTACCGACCCGTCAAAGCCCAGCCGTGTGGTCGTGAGGAGGGGCAAGAGGAGCATCATCGGAATGGAAGGAGAAGCCGACAAGCAAGACATCGACAAGAACGGCGATCCGAAGATCGAAGAGGAATTTGACAAGTACTTCGACAAGCCTACTACTTATTCAAAAGTAAGAAGGAAGACCACCCTACCGGCTAAAGGTTGCCCGTACACGAGAAGAAATCTCAAGGTGGCCGGGCTAAAGTATTCAACAACCGCGATGAAGAAGGGCAAGAACATTGTCAAGAAACGCTAGCTAGCCACCGATCGGAACCGAGAAGTTCAATTGTGGCTTTTTTTGTGTACTATGTACTTTGGCAAAAACACATGTGTGTATATGTGTGTGTATGACACACAAGCATCCATACATGCATGTGTGTGTGTGGATGTGTGTATATTGTGATTTTTTTTTGAATTATCTATATTAATTAACTTGCATAACATTTATTTCTTGAATAAAACACTAGGAATGTATTAAATGAAATAATTTTAAAAATTAAGAAATAATTTTATATTAGGAACATATATATGATGCAGGGTTAAGAAATATGGCTAAGTGGCGCATAACATGCGCCACGTAATGCCAAGACTCCGTGGCGCATGTTGGCCTTAGTGCGCCACAGAAGTTTGGCACTTAGCCATATTTCTGGGAAGCCCCAATCCTTCTCTAGAATTTCAAAAACTTCTGTGGCGCATGTTGGGGATAGTGCGCCACAGAAAGTTGAAATTCTGTGGCGCACATGGTGCTTCGTGCACCACAGAATTACAACACTTAGCCATATTTCGTCCTCGCCCCCTTTCTTCCTCGCACAACCTTTCTTCCCCAACCGCCGCCAACCCTAGCGCCCAACCACACCGCCGCGCTCGCCCTCGCCGCTTCTCTCGCCTCGTCGCCCTCGCCGCCGCTGCTCTCACCTCGCCTTCGCCTCGCCCTCTCCGCCCCGTCTCGCTTCGCCGCGCCCAGAGGAGAAGGAGGAGCGCCGCCCGCGCCCAGAGGGAGCAGGAGGAGCGCCACCCGCGCCCAGAGGAGCAGGAGGATCGCCGCACGACGCCCACGCCCTCGCCTCGTCGACGACCACCGCGCCTCCCCCTGGTAATTCCCCCCTCCCCTCTCCCCCTCCACTCTGGTCATGTTTTTGCTCGATTTGGCACTACTTGGTCGAATTGATCTGTGAATTGAGGTTACTGCGTATTCACCAAGGAATAGGTTTCTGAAATTTAGATGATTCAACTGAAATTTAGATGATTCACCAAGTTTGAACTGTATTGAGGTCTACTGAATCTCATTCAATTAATAATAATTAGTTTCAACTGAAATTTAGATGATTCCTGCATATGAAATCATGTAGTAATAATTAGTTGATGCAGTAGGTTAGAAATTGCAAGCAAGCAAGCAACCTAGTACATAGAAATTTGAATTTATACTGATAAAATGGGGATAAAATCTTCTCTTGCAGAGAGGTTAAAGGCACTGAATTTATACTGAATTTATGCTTGATGTTTGCTCTTGACAATCACTGTTACTGACATGTTACTGACTTGTTGATATATTTTGGTATTCATTTATACTGATGTGGCAAGTATAGCAGTAGCAAGCTAGAGTAGCAGTAGCAGTAGCAGTTATAGAGGAAATAGAAATGGTTTTGCTTATATAATGATTTACTTGATGGCTGGTTGGTGAGCTTATGCTGTAATTGACACCTTCACATAATTGTCAGCACTGTTAGTCCTCCCTTGTGTAAAATACTGGTTATACCTGTATATTGACAGTAGTAGCAGTTCAGATGGATACAGCTTTGTATTTTGGATGCTTACTGGTTCATATCTGCTTGCTTGCAGTGCTTGCTTGTGACTAGGATTAACTTAGTAAACAATATGTCACTAAATTTCAGTCAGAGGAGCAAACTGAATTATAAAATGAGCAAGTAAAATGAGCAAACAAAATTTCTAGACATTCTCTGATAGGCTACAGTATTTCTGATATGCTACAGTACACAAGCAAAAATGCAAGTCTGATATGCTACTGTACACACAAGCAAATATCATGTGTTTGTTAAACCCAGCCAGTGTTGTGGGTGGGTAGCATCATGCTTGCATCATGTAATGCTTGCATCAATTGTGTATGTGTGTATGTCATGGATTACCATTTATGTGTAGCAATACTGGTTCCATGAACTGAATATAATGTTCTGCATTTATAGTGTTAACTGAATTCCATTGAAGAGTTAACTGAATTCCATTGAAGAATATAATTACTGTGATTATATATGTCTGGTTGGCAGTAGCATTTTTAATTCATCATGTCACTTCATTTCTATACTGATAGTGGCAGTAGCTAGGTTAGTTTATTGCAAGTAAATTATACTTGTAGCCATTTCTATACTCATTGCTTCCATGATCATCCCATAAGTGTAGCCTCCATGATCACTATTTGCCACTCCCACTGTATTTATGTTCATCTAGACAGAGGAAAGAAGATCACAAAACAGCTCTAACTACCTAATTAAGCCAGATAGGATGCACACATTTCACCAATCAAATCAATGTTATTCTTAAATAATCAATACTACAAAATAAAATGCCCTGGTTAATACTACAAAATAAAATGCACACATTTTCTGATAGGCTACAGTATTTTGATATGCTACAGTAACTAAAATGCTACAGTTACTAACCAGAGAATGGTTTTTTCTCATACTGGTTTTTTCTCAATGAGTAACAAGCAAGCAAGCAATGAGTAAATCAAGCAAGCAATGGTTTTTTCTCATACTTGGTTTTTTCTCAATTACTAACCAGTATCTAAGCAAGCAAGCAAGCAATGTGTAAATCAATGGTTTTTTCAGCATATAGAATGTTCAGACTTGAGGACTTGTGAAGTCAGTGCCTTTGTCATTCTTTGATTCAGCATATACTAGAGCTATTTTCTTTTCATTACTGGCTATATATTTTGGATACAGATGGATCTAGCTTTGTAAGAAATTATAAACCAAATATGTTCAGACTTGAGGACTTGAGGACTTGTGCTGTTCAGACTTGAGGACTTGAGGACTTGTGCTGTTGCTTGTGCTGTTGCATGTTGCTTGGCTGTTGCATATACTTGTGTTGTTGCTTGGCTGTTGCATGTTGTTGGTGGCTGCTGTTGTTGCTGGTGGTATGCATGCTGGTGTTGTTGGTGCTGCTACATGCTGGTGCTGTTGGTGGTATATTTTTATGTGAATTGCTGTTGTGTATGGACCTGGTGGTATATTTTTATGTGAATTGTTGCAGGGACTTCAAATGAGCTGCCCATTTCTCCCGAAACGTTGATTCACTTCCGTTTCGGTTGAGAAATGGGGCTCCTATGTCCAAAAATTAGCAAAGGTCATGCCGAATTTTCCGGCCGACAATTGTACTAATAGATTTCATCCTCTTCTTTATAGAAATTGCAAATATGTCGGCCGACGACAACGTGGCCGGCACTTCTAAGGCCGCCATGACCCTCGAAGAGGAAGCCAGAGCGGCGAACGTCGAGTTCTGGGAATTCGGCCCCTCCCAGCGACAAGAGGAGGAGGAGGTGGACTTGGCGGCGGAGGAAGTCGGAGCTGACCGTCAGATGACTGAAGCTGGGGAGGAGGAGGAGTATGAACCCACCACCGACGGCGCCGCCCACACGGGGGGTGACGGCGTCGGGGAGGCTGACGGCAGCGGCAACCCGGCTGCTAAGAAGAAGAAGAAGCCGCGGAAGGATCGGAAGCCGACGGTGCTCGCCAACACCACCAGCGAGATCACATTGGTCTCCGAAAGTGGGCAACCACAGGAGCCGGAGGCTGTTGCCGCTGGGTACGGCATGCAACTCGGGTGCATTGTCCGGGAAAGCATGTCGATCAACACGGTGAAAATCCGAGGTGAAGGCAATGAGCATTTGGTCGAGCTCTGCCTTCGGAAGCTTCACCGACGGTACAAGTTCCCGGCGCCATACAATAACTTGGAAAGATCCAACCCGGTGAATAAATTGGCCATCACGAAGATGAGCAACGCCCTGAGCAGCTGGAAAAGCCGGGTGAAGGCCAAGATCGACAAAGGTGAAAGCTTTGAGAGTATTAAGAAGGGTGAGCCGATGCTCGATGAAGCAGAGTTCCAGATATTCAAGGAGCGGCTGGATAGCGACGATGCGAAAGCATGGACGGAGTGGGGTAGACAAATGCATGAGCTCAACTTAGGAGCACATCACCTTGGAAGCGGCGGTTATAGAGGAAAGATTCCCATTTGGGAAAAGGAGGACGAAGAACTTGCACGTGCTGGGAAACCGAACCCATGGTTGAAAATTACGGACCTGCAGGTGAGGTACTTTGTCCGGGCCCGCTACACTCTGGACAGGAATACAATGGAATTCGTTACCGAGCATGACGACGTGAGGAAGTTCGAGGAAAAGCTGGTAAGGGAATTTACTCGCGCGGTCCATTGCTGCACATATTACATATATGACGTGAATGCAATGCCCTAAATGTGTTCACCCTATCCTTGTCTGCAGAACGAGCAGTTGGCGAAGGCCGATCTCCCCGAGGCCGAATCGTCGTCCCAGGGCTCGACGGAGCCGTGGGACACGCCTTTCAACAGGGCGTTGAATATCCTCAAGGAGAGGCCAGTATCCAAGCCGCCGACGTCGGCTGGACGTGTCTGCGGCTTTGGTACAAGCATGAAGTTTCGCGAGTACTACAAAGAGGAAAACAGCAAGAAGAGAAGGAGGAGCGCGATGTCAGAAGAGGATAAAGCCGAGGTGGAAGAGCTGAGGAAGAAGGTCTCCATGCTCGAGGAAAAACAGGCAAACTCGATGGACAAAGATGAGGTGGACAAGCTTTTCGAGAAGAAGCTCCGCGATTTCCTGCCCCCTCAGGTCATCGAGGGGATAGCTGCGTGGAATGCGGCCGGTCAGGTGGGGTCGATAAAAGTGCCTAGCGCCGGGGCCAGCAACTCGATCTTCAACGCGTCGCCATCTCCGGATCTGGTTACCCCGCCGCCCACCATCGCCGCGGGGCAGCCGATGGAGTTGGATGAACCGGTGCCCCCCGCTGATCCTGCCGAGGCTACCAAGGCGCAGCCGGCGGCGGCGGTGCTTCATAATGCACCCGAGCCCCCGAAGATTGATAGGCCGGCCGCCACTGTCTCCACATTAGCACAGCTCAACGCCATCACCAAGGTACTTAACTAATTAGTTATTCCATGCCATCTCCTTCATGCGTTTTGATACCCGGCTATCTAATTAATGATGCCCAACATTACTCAGGACACTCCTTGCGTGCTCCTTCACTGCGCGCCCGGCGGCGAGTTGAAGGATGTTGCCACGGGAATGATCATACAACCGAAGAGCACCACGTTGCACACCGTGGCTATGGACGCCAACGTCCTGAAGGTCACTTTGGGTCGGGTGTTGCCGGGGTGCGAAGACATGGACCCCCCAATACAGCCCGAGGGAGCCGACGAGCACCTGACGCTTGAGAACTGCCATGGCTATACCATGGTATGGCCAAAGACCCAGATCCATCTTGGGGGTCGCTCCACCGGCGCCTCCTCGATCATCCGGCAGCCGATCGTCCGGCCGCCTGCTCGGAGGGCAGCTCCTCCCGTCGTCACCGCCACAACAAGCCGCCACAAGAAACTGCTGGGAGAGTCTCTGCCTCAACCGCCACCGGCGGAGCCTAAAGGCAAGGCCGCTGCACCGCTATCGCCCATCCCATCACCCAACGAAGATGACATCGATGATGATGGGCCGGTAGACGTCGATGCCTACCTCAACACCGGCGCCGACATAGATGATTTGTACATGGCGGGCGCGCATGAAGAAGCATACCGCGCTCGCGACGAACCAGCTGGCCCACCCAAGGCAACCAAACAGCGCCTGGTGTTCCGCGGCTTCTCTCAAGAGACGCCTCCGGCAGCCGATACACAAGAGCCAACCGCCGCAAACATCTTCAGCCCCAATACGCTGATCAACAAGGTCAACGAGCAGTTTGAAGCGTCAGGGGCCGTTGCTCCGAAGAAGCCCCGTAAAAGACCTAGTAAGAACAAGGAGAAGTCTGCGAGCCAGCCACCTCCGACGATCCGTCATCGGGACTCCATGGTACCTCCCAGCAAGGATGGCTTGACCAGAATGCATGAAGCTGGCAAACCAATACTGGGTCCGGAGCTGCAACACATTGCTTCCGGAGATATGCTGCCTCTGCAGGACAGTATCCTGGTCCTAGAGAGTATCCTTCTTAAGGACAAAGATCCAAATTACCCGGTCTTCACGGTCAAGGTGCCAAGAGATGTGGGCTTCGTCACTGATGCCCCCGCGGATATATTCTTTATAGCGTACGAGGACATCTTCAAGCTATTCCACGCGAGAAGGCTGGACTATAACTTGGTCCGCCTATTCGCGCTCAATCTGGCGATGAAGATCAAGAGAGAGAGTACCCCGGACGTCGCGATAGCGGACCCCTACTACATGCGTGAAAGCCAGTTGAACTTATCAGCGGTGCGGGTACGGGCTTCGTTGTACCTACAGAAGTGCTTCTTGGACAACAAGAGGAAGGACAACATCCTCTTGGCTTACTTTCCCGAGTAAGTACACATCCGCTAGCCCTGTAATAAATTTCTTTTCCATTGCTCATTTCCAACCTCGATCCAAATTTGTGTTGCGCAGAGACACGCACTGCGTACTCATCTCCATTGCCCCGAAGTTTTCTCTTGCCACCTATTTCGACTCGGGGAGTGCGAAAAAGAAGAACTACGCCAGAATAAGGGGTGTGCTAGATGATGCTCTCGAGGGCTACTTCAAAAAGGGAGGCGCCTTCAAAGAAAAGGCGGAATGTTTCAGGGATGATGGTAAACACAAGTTCAAGCACATGTTCGAGTTCCCCTGTGTCAAGCAGCCGGAAAACAGCACTCTGGACGCCTTCTATGTCATGCATCACCTAAAAGGGTTTGTCCGGGATAGCCAGAACTTGCGTTTACCATCTGCTCTCCGAGGATGGGCCGAAAAGTTGGCGCGGATCAACGATGATGACCTCAGAGAAGACTTCCAGGATACCAGGGTCAAGTTATCACATATCATCATTCAAGACGTCACCACAGGGGGAGGGCCCTTGCACCAGGGTAGAGCGTTATGCAAGAGGGACATCGAGCACCGCCTCAAAGCGCAGGGTGACACGAGGACGTGGATTACAAAAGATCTGTACAAGCCGTTCCCGGAGCCCTGCGAGCCTTGACTTAGTGTGTGATAAACTAGCTATCTTCATCGGTTAGTTTGTATATATATCGATGGACGTGGTCTTTTGTGTGGGTCGTAATTAAACTCTAAGTACTATGTTCATCGGTTTATGTGTATCGGTGGACGTCGTCTTGTGTGTGCGTGTCGCAAACTTATTGTTGCCGTGCTCAACTTTACTATATACTTTGGTCTAATATTTATCAACATATATATATATATGCATGATGTACTAATATGATATACTAATATGCCCTTGTCAATAGAGATGCCGACGTACGTTGTGTACAAGGGTCGGGTTCCAGGTGTCTACGAGGAGTGGCAGGACTGTCTCGAACAGGTGCACAAGTTCAGCGGGAACAGCTACAAGGGATACGCGACTAGAGAGGAGGCGGTAGCACAGTGGAGGGCACACGTGGGCAAGAAGAAGAACCGGCTGAAGTTCTTGGTCCCCCTCTTACTCACCGCCACCGCGGTTGTACTCTACTTTACTTTAGTCTAGGTGGCCGGTGACGATGCATGTGCATATGAGACGAGATGAACACATGTATGTGTATGCGACGATCAAACACATTTCTACTTGTGTAATTTGGATCTAAATGATGTAATGATAAAGACTTGTGTGTATCATGTCATTTGTGTGTCATTTGTGAGTAATTCTGTTATTTCTGGAATGTGCTATGTATTTCTTGTATATATCTGTATATTTCCTGTGAAATACCACTATATACTGCAGAAATGGAAAAAATTCGAAAATCCAAAAATTAACATTATGTGGCGCATGAACTGGCAGTGCGCCACAAAAACTTATAAATATTCTGTGGCGCATGGAGATGTAGTGCGCCACAAAATCTGGCGCCAAATTCTGTGGCGCACGATCAATGGTGCGCCACAGAAGTCTAAGATTCTGTGGCGCACGAACAGCGTGCGCCACAGAATTCCAAACTTCTGTGGCGCACCGCTGCTCCACAGAATTCTAATACTAGTCGCGTAAAACTGTGGCGACGGCCATATGCGCCACAGAATCAAAATTCGGTGCACCACAGTTAGCCCTTTTTCCACTAGTGTGAGGTGGACTTTCACTTTGTTCGCGAGCGTGTGTCCCGGAAGCAACTTCAGATTCGGTTTATCTCTTCCAAGAATCAAGTAGCTGATATCTTTACTAAACCTCTCCCTTTACCTTTGTATAATCATTGTAAGCACAATCTCAATATTTCCCCAGTTGAGATTGAGGGAGGGTGTTAAACAATACGTATGCCTGTATACGTATTGTACAGGACTTGTACTTGTACTACTATATAATTGAAAGATCCCTACCCAACGAGGCACGTTGGGACAGCCATATCGTTTTCCGTCTTATCTATAGCCCCAGCGCCGACCCCAGCCTCAACCGCACCAGCGCGAGCGCCGTTGCAGCAACACCCGGCCGCGGTGCTGGCCGGCCGCCGCCGGCGGGCTCCCGTCCCGCCTAAGGCCGCGGGCTTTGCCCGGCGACGCTTGCCGGCGGCGGCGGGGGATGGGGTTGGAGGCGGAGCTTCTCCTGGCGGCTGGGGTTAGCGCCCAGGTCGCCCGCGGGGAGCGACCGAGGCGCTGAGTCGTTTTTCCGTTCCGGCGCAGCGAACTAATCGAAAGGTTTTGATGGAGCGAACATATGAAAAGTTATGACTGCGATGTTTGTGTATGCATCTGAGCCTGCGGTATGCGAATAAGCTATTCTAGAGATGATAGTAAAAACACAAGAAATTGCACAAGACTTGGAATCTTGTTGTCACATGACAGTCTGGAAACATCGTAATAGTTAACAATAACATAAGTGAACCGCTCAACTTAGTAACAAGTTCACCAACAACAATCAATCGCAGTGTCTAGGCAGTTCAAATTACTGATATAAATGAAAATAACTGATAATAAGCAGGCACATCTTCACTCTTCACTCTTCACTCTTGACTGATAACCCTGGACCATCTCGAGGTCTGTTGCGGCGCGGCGCCACGCTGACCTGACAATTCAGCCTGCACGGACGACCAGGGCGGCCTCAACCCTCGCCCGCACTGGCCCATGATCGCGCACGCACTCCCGCTAGCCCTTCCCCCCCACCCGCACGCCTGCAACCATGCGACCGGCCGCACTTGAACAACTCCCTACTCATCCCAGCCGGGAACCAGGGATCAGCTACCCATGCCGGATCACCTCTTCACCAGGAGTCCTGGACTAGGCAGGAAGGAGACACGGGCACACGGCGAAGGATTCAATGCATCTCGAGGTCCAGCCCGAGCACAACCTTCTCTTCCAGCTAGATGTGGCCTGAGATCTCTACGCCGGAGCCTGGGAGCCAGTACCATGATAGTCATCACGTACGTGCGCATACCGCCGCAGATTACCCCAATCAGTATGTGCATTCTTTCTTCATCTCAAACTCGTACTCCCTCCGTCCATAAATAGATGTCTTGGATTTTTCTAAATTGGGATATATCTATACACTAAATAGTGTCTACATACATCCAAATTTTGACATATCTAAGACATCTATTTATGGACAGAGGTAGTATTTTTTTTTGGCCTTTACATCGTCTTGACTCTTGCTCTCTTTAGTCCAAACTAGGAGCATATGCATGACACGATTAGCCCGATGAGTCCTATACTCACATACTGCTCCGGTTCATGATGGATGTGTATCTACTGTTTGCATTGAACATATTTCCTATATTTGTGATTAACTGTCTCATGCAGATGCTCAAAAGAAATGCAACTGAAGAACATGTTCGTCGATGCCTATTCTAAGTGGAACAGAGAAGGACAATAAACCTATAAGAGCATGTCTAGCAGGCCCTCAAAACGCGCGCACCCCGTATAATTCCGGCGGGATAGGGGGTGCGGGCATTTTGGGCCATCTAGCAGGCCCCGTATTCGGACCGGCCTGTATCGGCGGAATACGGGACCTGTCAAACCGACACCGCTGCCCCCTACAAATACAGGGTGTAGGTGCGAGTGGGGGTCCAACCCCTCACTCGCAACCCTAGCTCCGTCGTGCGCCACCGCCTCCCCTCACATGCTCCGGCGAGCAATTCGCAGCCGCGTAGCAGCATTTGCACCGCCGTCGGAGATGAGCGCACGATGGAGGAGTAGTGCCTCCCCCGCGTCCGGATCGAAGCGATCCCGCACGCCGGACACGCTCGAGGAGGTGTGGCGGCGCCACTGCAAGCTCTCCGCCGCCGGGAGTCGGCGCGCGGCGTGCAAGTACGCCGGCGCCCTCTACGTGCCGCCGAAGCTCCGCGAGTTCGCGGCGTGCGGGCTCTACTACAAGGCCGATCCGCCGCTCAAGCCGGCGGCGGAGATTTCGACAAATGGCGGAGGGATTGGGAGCGCGCGTGGAAGGCGGCATGGGAGGAGAGCACCAGCGGCGGAGGAGCGCCGTGAGCCGGCGAGGAGGAAGAGGAGGCAGAGGAGGGGGAGGACCCCCTCTACTTGCAGGCGGTGGCCGCGTCCATGAAGGATGACGCCGACAAGGCTCGGGCGGAGGAAGACGAGGCGGCGCAGGCCATCGCCGCTGTGGAGGAGATGGAGACTCGGGAGGCCGCCGGCAATGCGACAATCGTCATCCTCGACGACTAGGTCGCTTCGTAGAAGTCGCGATCCAATAGGATCACGCAATTTTGTAAAATCCCTATCTATGATCTATCTATGAACGTGATGAACTATCGAAGAATTTTTCTGGGATTTGCAATTTTCAAAAATACGGGGTGAAATACGGGGTCTGTTAGGTGGAATGGTTCTTGCGTGAGCATTTTTTTTTGATACAGGGCCGTCTACTCGCATTTTACGGGGCAAAAAAATAAGGGTCTGTTAGATATGCTCTAAGGTGCTTTCAGCCTTCCCGTTGACCACAATATCCTATTGTGCTAGAACTCTAGATGCACTATTTTGCAGTTCGATACTCTGCAATACTCTTTGCAGCCTGTCTACGTCTTTACAACTGAACAAAACAAACTCATCACCGTCTTCACCAAAACCGCTTTTTATATAGATTATGGAAATGCTCTGCCAAAAATAATAATGGGGCGATCTGAAGCGTACTGAATTAAGCAAATCCTTGGTTCCAATGGGCAAAAGGCCCAATATCATTTCATACTTTCATTCATGTAACTGATGTCAGTAGCATTTGTTTTGAGAGGCTACCTTTGTCAAATTCAGTTGCCTCTGAAAAGAAATGATCCAGCAATTTTGGTATACAAAATGCTCAGCGTATAAAGCCTTTTATCCTAACAATAATACATTATGGTATAAAGCTCAAATCTTATTGTTTACCTTTGATTTTGGTTAGTGTTTTCTTTGCCTGCATTAAAAGTGTATGATTAATCATGTGCCTTGGTTAATCATATACCAAATGTTCTTCAGATGCCTCTTACATGTAATTTGGTGTATGCTAATTGTGCAGAGAAGATAAGATGTGAACTACCAATTGCTCAAGCCCAGTCAATTTTTATTTAACATATGATGTCTTTTAGGCTGTCCATGCATGCCCGAGTGCTTCTTTCAGGGCCGGGCCGGCAAAATTCGGGGCCATGTGCGAAACCTTAAAATGGGCCCCATCACACTAGACAAATATAACTAATTAACAATTATAACATATATGTGTTTTAGATAGACGTTCAAAGTGAGGAACTACTCCCAACACCTGCAGATTCTAAACCCGTGGTCAAATCGTGTTAAAAAATTGTTTTAAGAGGAATCATATGGTTTAAAACCCCAACCGAACCGATGATTGTACCAAAAAATACCTAAATCTAATGGTTTTGATGCATTTAATCTATACTAGAAAAATACTTTCATAATCTCATTAGCTGATAGCATGTAAAGCTATCCCAACAAGTATATTATATAGATGAGCCCATTATAAAAACTATCTCCATGAGAGGAATACAATATTGCTATATCAAATTTACCTCAATATTTATAAATTAAAATCGCTGTAATTAATTGTTTGATTTGAATATGAGAAGTCAAGATATTGTACTACAAACTTTCTGACATGTTTAAGACTTGAACTGTTTTTTTTTCAAATGTAGTTATAGTGTGATTCATGCATACAACTTCTCTGAGTTTTATTCAATGCTAATAAAAGAAATAATCAAGCATGATGTATCATAGGCATAGCATCAATCGGAATAAAAAAAAGTCAGAGAAAAGAACAAAAGAAGCAGCAGCGCTGCGCCTACGGGTGATTTGAACCTGCAACCTCTAAAGTAGCATATGCTTTTCTCGATTTATTTAAGCATGGGACAAAATATATGCCTACGTACTGCAATTTCTCTGAGTGTTTTCAATAGATGTGAACTGTGCAGTCAATAAGATATAAGACACCAGTACATATGCTAGACTTAGATAATTTTTTTGCTCTGCCCGGCAATAGAAATCTGTACTATTGGAACTATTAATGCTGTTTGAAGTTAAATATTTAAAGCAATAAGAAATTAAATATTGTTCATTCATTCAGATAGTCTATGGATCACTTCAGCAAGCACTAATGGACACGAGCTGGGGTTTAAGACTTGGAACATTCCAGCAGCTAAAGAAGTGAGGTGGGAAAGAGAATTATTGTCTACAGTAGTTCTATTCCCATAGGATTGAGACTGCTAAAGATGCTAACATTTCACTTCCATTGATTTGAGTGACATGTCTTTGGATCTAACGAAGTCTTCACTCTTCAGGTTGTTCTGAAAAGAATACATGGCTGTAGCATCCAAGTCAGATTTTCCCTATCTACTTGAGAGCAGACCATGCTTGTACACAGGAGAATAGTAAGCTTTGAGGTACGGTTTCAAATTGTTCCTGAGGTAACCTAAAACTGAAGTTCGAGATGAATTATATATTGTCTCACATTGATTGTTTTAGAAAATGCTGATGACACTGAATATTTAACCTTCTATTCCGATAGCCTCATTGTCCGTTCTGTTTTCGTATTCAAATCCTTGCTGAATTAGCAATAGCACTAGGGTTTTTTTTTTTGCTAAAAGAACTACATCTTTGTTTAGGTTCTTTTGTTAATGATATTTTCCCGCTTACTTCTAATCATTAATGTAGAAAGTCCCAGTATTACACATCTCAAGCCTCTTCCGAATATTCTGAATCGTGCTCATTTATTACTAGGGCTTCTCTTTTGCTCAAAAAAACTACAGATTTGTTTATATTCTTTTGTTAATGTTATTTGCCCGCTTTGTACTGGTGATCATTAGTGTATAAAAGTCCCAGTATTACACATCTCAAGCATCTACCGAATATTCCAAATCATACTCATTTATCATGTTCTTGATGATTAGGTTATAAATATTTACTGTTGCGATATACACATCTCGGTGAACTGGCACCGAAATGAAGAAATATGGCATTTGAAGTTCATGAAATTAATGGAAAAAAATTGTTTTTTCTCACTTGTAGAACCTAATAGACAGGGAATGAAAGTTTTGTTAGACTTTGATCAAGTCTGCGATCTATGGTCAACTCAGTTCAGAACCTACAATTTGCAATCATGTGTGTGGATTTTCCTTATTTGTTTGTGAAGCGCGTTTGGTTCATAGCTGGCATCTGTTTGCTTTCTAATAGCCGATGAGACTCCTCACCTGCTGACGCTTGCCCGATGATAAACTTATTATTTAGCACATCTGTCACTAACAATTTTTACGAGAATTACGAGGTCTCTAAGATTTTGTTTTACCAGTAAAGAGAAAATAGCGAGCCCATAGAGAAACAGAAACAGCCACACATGTGGTGATTGAATGATGTTGTAGCAATGCATTTGTATTTACCTTAATGTTGCTGCACTATTTTTAGGTCTTATTTCTACTAAAATGGGGTTAATTAATCAAATGCCTCAATTTGAATTGTTGTATTTCAACCTGTATTGATAAATTTATTTCACAATTTGTACAGCATTTCAACTATTCTCTATTATCTATTGGTGATGTTAATTCGAGCAAATAGCTTAATGATTTCTCTTACTTTGGATAAACTATGTATTCATTTCTGTTGGTGGTGTCCATTCACAAAATACATATGCAAGATTATTAACATTTTTTATTCTATGTATTTCATGGTGTGAAGCATCAAATTCGTAAAATTAATAATTCATATGGGATATCATACTTATGTGCATTGATTTTTTTTAAAAAAAAATATGCTTGATCAAGTCTGCAATCTCACCATGGAGAAATTTAATTTTGAAAAAAAAATACTTTGGAGATATTTCCAATGGTATATCATACTTATGTACTTTAATTAACTTCTGAAAGTTGTATTATTTTGTTGCTTTTGGAATCTCACAAACTCTTCAGGTATGAGTTTGTAAATTTGTCACCTATTAGACATGAAAATTATGAATAGTAAAATAGTGCATATTTTACCAAGGTGCACATTCCTAGCAGGAAGAAGTTATGCGAAAACATTTAAAATAATAATAAATTTTCTCACACATCATTTGTATTGGTTCATTAGTGGACATGGGTGCACAGATGAGCAAAGTTCAGTGCTAAAGATTCCTCCTTCGAAGTTGCACGAGTTTTGGGGATTTGACGTTTTTTTACAGTGGCAGGGAAGAAGCACGGAGAAGATGGATTCTACGGTTGTAGGGGCGATTGTGAAGAAAGTTGTTGGATTCATGCTCGATAAAAACATCAATGGGGTTCATAGTAAATTTAGGAAGAGGACAACAGTGAGTCGTGAAAAGAGGAAGTAGCACGTTCTGTTCTATGTCATCACACTTTTTTACAGCTTGGAGGACATTGAATCACCGAACAGTTGAGAGATGAGAAAATTAGTTATCACCTTAGGACCTAAGAAGATAACTTTGCATTGAAGAAATTTTAGCTCGGTAGAGGTGGTAAGTTTGGACCCAACTTATGTCCTCCCTAAGAACAAACATTAGAGAAACCTCTAGGACTATTT
Organism: Lolium multiflorum; assembly: GCA_030979885.1. Lineage (NCBI taxonomy): Eukaryota > Viridiplantae > Streptophyta > Magnoliopsida > Poales > Poaceae > Lolium > Lolium multiflorum. Next base: position 118,665,379 of record CM061748.1, read on the forward strand.
ATTTATGTTTAATGAAATGTAATAATAAGACATCTCATCTTTTATCTAGCAAATCTTTATCACACATGTTGTTGAATTTTAATGACCATTTATCATAATTTCAACATATTTTATATTTTCAATAATGCAAGTGGTATGTAAATATTATGTTTAGGCAAAAAAAAATTGAGAACCCGTGGTAAAGCACGTGCATTTAACTATGCCAAAAAAAAGATAACATCGGATACTTCCGGGAGGGAAGAGCAATTTCCCTCCCTTTGGATACGTAAGATGTTGTGGTATTTTTTTGGTTCACCCATTTTAGTTTGTATCTAGCCTATTTTTAGTGTGTAGATTCATCCATTTTAGTTTCTATCTAGTCTATTCTAAAAATACCTAAAACATCTTATATTGATGCACAATAGAGGCCATCGCCAGTCTCAGAACCCAAAGGGAGAAACCAAAACCTCGGCGCCAGCGACGATATCTCAACCAAGAGCAGGCCGGCCGGCGAGTAGTCTCCAAAAGGTTTGCCCTCTGCTCTGCAATCCAAGCGTTTGTTGGCTAAGCAATAAAAGATATTTACTGTTGGAATTGTGTGTAATTCGCACCACCATATCTCTACCGAATGTGTTATCCTTGCTCACAATTTGGGATCCTCTTTTCTTTTATGTTCTAAAAAATAATTGCTCACAAATTTGTAAGTTTTTCCTTTGGTTTAACACTATCCATCACGGGGAAACTCATGACAACACGGGGAGAGAAACAAGCAGCTCGGAAATCCTGATCAGTACAATCGTACGTGTAGAACAACCTGATCAATCACAACCCGATTCGAAACCGAAATCCCTTCCTGGCGATCGATCGCGCCGCGCGGTCGCTTTCCTCCGCGCGAAGCGCTCCTTCCGTTTTTGTCGTCTTCCGTGCGTACCTCTTTCCTTTCCATTTTGTTCGAAGGCAGTAGCGATACTCCTCCCGTTGTAGAACACGATTGCACGCCGGCGCAGAGCCTCTCCACCTCACCGCCCGCTGGAGCTACGCTTGAAGAGGACAGACGGCGACGTACGGTCTAACGCAGGGAAAACAGGCCGGGCCAGGAAGGAGGTGCGGCGGCCGCCGTTGGCCGGGATGGAGGAGGGAGCTCGACGCCCTACCCTGGTCGGGAAGAGAAAGGAAAGGGAGCGCGGCGCCCGACGCTGGCCGGAATTTGGGAGGGAGCGTCGGCGCTGGTCATGCCAGGGACAGAGTCGGCGGCGCTCACGCACGCTGGGAGGTCGTGGATAGGGACTATGGGATTTTTCGGGTTGTGGGCTCGTGGGCTCTTTTTGTTTGTACGTGGATGGAGGGATGGGGTAGTTATGTATTTTTTTTTTCAATTCCCTTTTGTTTTAACGTACCATGATGCAATCTTTTAATAAAAATTCAAGTTACTTCAGCATTTTTTTACAATTTCCTTTCTTCGCCATTGCCATACCATTTTAACAATGGGATCCCTTTAACAATTCCCTTTTACTTGTTATTTGGTACACGAATTTCCTTTGTACAATTCCCTTTTAGAAATTTAGTATCATTTTTCTCCATATTATTGTTACTTTTGTATAAAAAATCGTGTTATTTAGACTATTTTTTAATTCCCCTTTTTGGGCTAGTGGTTTTTAATAGGGGAAAAATAACGGGTGGGAGAACTACTTGCAACTCAAATGAACTACCACTTGCAACTCAAATAAGTACACTTGCATCTCAAAATATCACTTTCAATTTAATTAGATTTTAGGGTAGGTAATTTTTCACATTTAGCGTTGATAAATAATGGGCGGAGGGGTTGATAAATTTATGAGCTAAAATGTTTATAAATATTTTAAATAAAATTAACTTTTCGGGTTGATAACTCTTCACATTTGCCATTGCTAAATAAGGAACAGAGGGGTTGATAAATTATGACCTACAAATATTCCCAAAAATATTCTCAATAAAATTAGCTTTTCGGGTCGATAAGTTTGCACATTTGTCTTTGATAAATAATAGACAGAGCAGTTGATAAATTGTGAGCCAAAAATATTCCCAATATATTCTAAATTACATTAACTTTTCGATCGATAACTTTTCATATTTACCATTGATAAATAACGGGCGGAGGGGTTGATAAATTTGAGGGCTAAAAATGTTTCTAAAATAATATATATGAAATTAGCTTTTCGGGTTGATAACTCTTCACATTTGCCATTGCTAAATAGCGAACATAGGGGTTGATAAATTATGAGCTAAAAATATTCTCAAATGTATTCTAAATAAAATTAGATTTTTGGGTCGATAATTTTTCATATTTACTGTTGATAAATAATAGGCATAGTGGTTGATAAAAGAGCTAAAAATATTTCCATAATATTCTAAGTTAAATTAGTTTTTCGGATCGATAATTTTTCATATTTATCGTTGATAAATAACAGGCATAGGGGTTGATAAATTTTAAGCTAATAAAAAGTTGTCAAGATATATCAACATGGATGTTCGTTTTATAGGTCGCTTTGATAATAATTTATTGGTGAAAATAAATCTTAAATTGGAATTACCTTTTGAGAATGAATTTTAGAATTATAATAGATTGTCACTGACAGCATCATAATTTTTTTTTGAAGTGCATAGCAAGTTTATCCATCTTACATTTTACTATATAGATTACATAGTATAAAATACTTCGGCTCATCTTTTAATCGTGAAGTCGTACTAGCTCAGCTGGTCAGCATGATGATTGCGCGGGTCGAACGTCCGGTCGTTTGTTCGAATCCTGTGAGATGCAGCCGAGTTTTTGCCACCGCGCGGAAATGGCCGGAAAGGGAATTCCACTGGGCGGGCCGCGCGCACGGAACCCCGCCAGCAAAGGAAATTCACCTGGTCGGAAACCGATCGCTCGCAGGCTGGCGCGCGGTCGAGCGCCAGGTAGGGTTGCCCATTCGTGAAGTCGTGAAGTCGTACTAGCTCAGCTGGTCAGCATGATGATTGCGCGGGTCGAACGTCCGGTCGTTTGTTCGAATCCTGTGAGATGCAGCCGAGTTTTTGCCACCGCGCGGAAATGGCCGGAAAGGGAATTCCACTGAGCGGGCCGCGCGCACGGAACCCCGCCAGCAAAGGAAATTCACCTGGTCGGAAACCGATCGCTCGCAGGCTGGCGCGCGGTCGAGCGCCAGGTAGGGTTGCCCATTCGAAACCGTGTGTGTATTGAAATTAGTTGGCGATTCCTAACCGTGATCCGACACGGATACCTGTTTAATACTACGTTTTTTTTTTCAAACGGACTATCCCCCTTTTAATACTCCGTACCAAGAGGACGCACACCTCGGAAACAAAGCAGCCAGCTCCCAAGAGATCAGTGAACATGCAGGAGGAGCCTTCGTCCCTGTCCCAGTGGTCAGACCTGCCACCGGACGTGCTCCGCGAGATCTCCGGTCTCCTGCGCGAAGCTGGCGATGTCGTCAGCTTCCACGCCGTCTGCAAACCATGGCGCGATTCACACGAGCAGACGAGGAAGCGGAAGCAGTTGGGCCTGCCATGGCTCCTCGCGCCAAACAAGATGATTGATCCGTTCTACATCAATATGAGATGCATCTTCTCCAGGAGGAGCTACTTTGCGCTGCCGCCGTTCTCCATGCAATCGAGGAACTGGGTTGCCAGCGCCGACGGCACCGCCGTCTGGTACTTGTCCGAGAGCCCCAGCCCCAGCCTCCGCGACCCTCTGACCGAAGCCGTCACCCTCCTCCTGCCTCCCTTCCCGCACGAGAAAGGCCGGTGGAAGCGTTCTCCTAACGGCATCGTCTACAGCGACGGCACCGTCCTCCTGTACCACATGTCCCGGTATGTCCATGGCGACCCGAGAAAGCTCAGGGCGGCGCTCCTGCGCCCCGGCGACGCCACATGGATGGTTGTGGACAGGACTTTCAGGTCCGCCGACTACATGTACGTCTCCTATTACCATGGAAAGATCCTGATTACCGTCGACGGTCCGGTGCTGACGCCAGATGACGAGGCAGGCATCGGCGACGTGCTGGCATTGTCGAGGCCGTGGTTGCCAGGAGAGCTCGACGACTACATCCAAATCATCTACATGCACAGCTACACGCTGGAGTCCCGTGGCGAGCTTCTGTGCGTGTCCATTTACATCGACCGGGATTACCCGTACGCCTACGGCGGGAAACCCAACGTTGGTGGTCTGGTTCGCTCGCTATGGATGGTCGTGCACGCGCTAGTAGAGGACGAGTCGGCGCCTGGAAAAATGCGTTGGGTGGAGAAAGACGGCAATAGCCTGGCTGACCGCGTGTTATTCCTTGGGCGGCCAAACAGCTTCTCTGTGGACGCCTCGCGGCTCAAGGGCGGCAGCGATGATGCTGTGACCGGTGGATGTGCCTACTTTATCTACCATGAACTCGGTGTCATGCCGGATCGGCCATGCTGTGTGTTCAGATACAGCTTCAAGCATGGTAGCGCCAGGTTTGTTGAACGGCTGCCTCAAGGATGGGACAATTATCTGTACATGTGGCTCTTCCCCCACCCCTCTATTGCTCCAACCCAGGTACTTATTATGTATGGATTCATACACCCACCTAGCAACAATAGAATATTAATTCCAGCTTTGTTGAAAATAAACTTGACTTTGTTGAACCATGCAGGAAATCATTGATCGGCTTGAGGGTCGAAAATGGTGGAAGAAGAAGAAGAAGAAGGAGCCGCATATGGCTCCAACTCCAACAAGTAATATTTACAAGGACGATATACCTCAACCACAATGTTACAATACTTATCTCAGGGTGTATGTGGAAAACCTACCTCCTAAGGTGGATAGCTTTCAGCTAAGAAAGTTCTTGAGCAAGTATGGAAAAGTGTCCAACGTTCAGGTGGTGTGTAAGAGAAAGAACAAGAAGTCAACGAAAATTGGGCTCGTGAACATTGCGATGATGGAGAAACGGGCAGATGCGCTCGCTACACTCAACGGACTGGTCAGTGGCATGCATATGCTAGCTTGTTTAAGTAATTCATTCGCTAATCCATCACATGTTTTCCACTAATTGTTTACAGATTGATGGATGTATCTTTTGTTTTTCATGCATGTAGGTTTTTAATGGACACACCCTCTATGTGAGGTTGCTGCGGATGTGGAAGGGACGACGCATGCCCCCTGCCGGATCAAATCAGCATAGTCATGGCAATCTTATATGTATTGTTTTGTTGTTATTTTTCTTTATTCTTACGGTGTGGTGGAAGCTTATCTAATTCAGAAAATTGCTTCCATGAAAGAATCTCAAACTCATTCATAATATTCCTCTATTGCTAACCCTCTTTGTCTTTGGGGATGAACAATTTCTTAGATGGCTATATGTGAAGTCTCCCTGCGAAACATAAATACACTACAATTTTATCATCATGATTCAGTGTTGAGTCAGCTAAAATTCTATTTTGTAGATGGCGATAAAAAAACGTCTATCCATGTGCTTCCCAGCTACTTGTTTGAACTGATTTTTTTAGCATTGTTCAGTCTTTTCAGAAACTTTATCTTCTTTTCACAACTGTTGCATTGATCCTTTCAAATATACCAACACAATACCTGTGCTTCGCTACGGAGGCACTAGCAACAATTTCATGAAGCAACCGTCGACAGGGGAGATGAGGGGGTAGGGAGGCACAATGAAGGCCTCTCCGATCCGATTTAGAGCCTGAACAATGTAGTACAAATGGAGCAATGTTTCATGTAATACAAAATCATGAGGTCACACCTAATTGTCAGTTGAAATGAGCTTCACTGCTTCAGTCACACCGATGAACAATCCCCACATATGGTGTTTTTGGGCAGACCTTGTTCAAACCAACCAAAGAATGACCATGGTACAGAGTCATTCTGTTCACTAGCTGTGTATAGAAAGAATAAAGATCCTGTACAGAAATATGATTGTTCAATCTACGGGTGAGATGGCCGTATAGTATGAATAGAATATACTGTGGACAGAAACCAGTGGCAATTATAGCACTGCATCAGAACGAGTCGGGAACTCAATGCCTTGAATTGCAGTAATGTTGTGCAGATCCTCGGTGCAGTACATAGGAAGAAACCAGAGCAACTTTTTGGTGCCAAAAACCTACAACACACAATATTTCAGAAGGCATGCATGGAAGTAGGAAGACCAAGCCAATGAAAATGCCGAGAAAAATACCTGCTCCAAGTTTTTTCTCCGTCCTAGGTCATATTTCCATGAGCGTGAGTTCTTTCGCGCGTACACCTGGAATAAATTTCACCCATACAAAAGCTTATCATTTGGGCATTCTAACAGAAATGCAACTATACGACCAAAATCAAGTCCTAAGCTCGATGATCTGCGGTTCTTGAAGAAAATTTAAGCTGGAACCTAGATTGTAACTATACTCTGTACCAATAAGTTTAACTACCAAATCAAGGCCATGAAAGGATAGGTTATGAATATGAATACAATGAGGTGTGTGGTATTCTTTGAACAGTGAGACGGTCTTCCTCGTATAAGTTACATAGTTAGTTTTATGTAACACAGAAAAAAAATTATGTTGATTGGAAATAGATATTGCATCCAAATTTGCAGATCAACCTGTAACTCAGTATGAATGGAAAAAATGAAGCCTAGCTGTTTAATCGAGGGATTTAGTGAACTGTGACACACAAGGAACCAAAAGAATTCACGGTACACCACCTTACCTCTATAGATGTTGTATTACTCAGAACAAGAGGCATGTTAATGCCTAGGAAACAAAGGAGGCTCAGCGCAAACACTAAGTTAAGAACTGCAAGACAAGCATGCAAGTAGGGTAAGTACAACCGGACAACTTTAATATATGTTTGATGCTTCCATGGACGACGCTTACCGAAAGCGATAAATAGAATGGCAATATCGCTGGCGGAGTTGGAGCGCCTACTTTCATCTTGAAAGTAGGTAATAAAGCTTGGAAGTAGTACTGATATATCTAGCAGAGTCTCGGAGAAAGTATACACCTATAATAGAAAGATAATGCACTTACAAAACAATAAATAACAAGAATTAGGGAAGCTAAAGAAGCAAATAGAGAACACTGTTATCAGAGTGTGTATCATAAGGCTTGTTTTGCTTATGCACAATGCTGATCTACAGCTGAAGCCAGCCAGAGCTGGTTTGCCAGCATAGAGAATATGGCACAATGACTGTTATTCTTGGCTAGTCAGCACGTAGTACACAAGACAACCTTGCAGGCTTTTATTTAAACTTATAGGTTCTCTAATTGCAGAAAATAAAATTATTCTCAGCATGCAGGAGGAACATTTCTATGTCTTACTATTTGTTGCAACCCTTGTATATTTGTATCTTTTGCTGGTACCTTCAATTTTTTTTTAAAAAAAATACAAATTAGCAAGCCAATGTTCCTGTACATGCAAAATCTGGTGAAAATTTGTGCCTAGACATATCAGATGATATCACAATAGATAAGGAAATCCTTATTATCAGTAAGGAAACAGAACACAAATATATGGCTACAAGCCTACAACAGCATGATAACAAGCTCAGAAATGATAACAAGGCAATTGGTGGAATAAATTTGTGCAATGAGCCTGAAAAGGCAAGCCAAATGCTCTAAGATGGTTACAACAAAATGATAAAAAACAAATTGGTGGCACATATTTTGTGCAAGCTTTAAGGATGCTGATATATAATGTTGTGTTACATTTGATGAAAATGTTGTTTGGCCAACACTATTTCTTAGTTATCCTACTATTCTGAAGTGGTTCCCCCCCCACACACACACACAAAGCTGGTAATTGGTAGTTTCATCAAAGCCTGTTTTCTTTATGTTGTTTGCCTAATCTAGCTGAACAAGGTTTAAGTGGTAGGCCCATAAAATTAGTTCAACCACGGTTTTTCTTACAGCAGAGATCCACACAACCCGTGAGGCATTGTTTGCACATCAAGTTTATATGAAAAAAATATTTTTTTCTTACATTAAATTTAGGGCCTAACAATAATCTCAAATCATGTTTGTCTACGGAATGACAAACTCGTATAGCAAAAGTCAGCTTTGCCAAAAAAAAAAAGATACAACAAGTAAATCAGGATATCACCCTGCCATGGTTTTTGTAGAAGGAGAAAAAAACAGATATAAGAGACTACCTTTAAAGACATTATATGTGCAAAAGATCCACTGCATCCTATCCGAACCAAACAACTTAAACTCTGTATTGCAAGAGTTAACACAAAAACGTGCTCTGATAAAACTTTTAAATACTATCCAAAATCAATTTCCCAACAAGTCCAATCATACCAGGAAAAGGAGAAAATACTTGTAGTTCCTTGCTCCAACACAATTTACTACCCAAACACAGTGATGATCCATTTTGAGTACACATCTGTCACCTGCATAGTCAAATACATAGGTCAGAATGACAACGTGAAAGAAGGTATAGACGACTTTAACACATTTATAGATAACTCCAAAGGAAAAGCATGCAAGATCCGAGTCATCATCTGAGCCATGATAACAAGTGAAAATAAGAGCATGCAAACTATGCAAGAACATTCTTTTGTTTTTCACCACTAAAACTTTTGGCATTTCTGCAGCAGCTTCACATACTACCATTTCTTAATTCATTGGACAGCAACACTAACATAACATCAGATCACGATCAGGGATGCCGCCAACCATATTGGATGGAAAAAAAGTTCCCTTTTCAAAACTGTGGCATTTTATATATAAACTGACACCATGAGGACTGCTGACTTACAGACAGAACAATGATGGCAACGTGGAGGTTTGCCATTTTGACAACGAGAGCAATATCTAGGCGTGTGTCCTTGCTCCTCTGAAACGGATAATGGACGATTCACATTATCTGTAGCAAAATAGTTTGATATGGCCGTACTGTTGTTCACATCCATACCATCCTCTTCGGCAGCACGCCTCCAGTTTTGAGGTACGGATCCAGGATCCGTAAAAACAACCATCAAATAGCACCATAGCATCATTGCAAGCTGCAGAAGAAACAAGATCCCTGAAGAAATTTAAGCAAAACAGAGAAAAAAACACAATCATGGCCCAATTTTCTCCTTTAAAGAAAATAAAAAGTCCATGAAAGCAAATAATGTAAAGTGGCTCATGCATATGATGAAATAATTCAGTGTAATTGGAACAAACCGACATATTCTTTGGCATACTAACTATGTAGGATAGGAACTACAAAGGTCAATGTTAGATAAAAGATACCTCCCTCCGTTTCATATTAGTTGTCGCATATTCGGTTGTATCTATACACATTTGATCTATATCGCTATAGGGCGTATCATCGAATACGGTTTGATCTATATGCTACCAACTTGCTTGACAAGAACATCTGGTAATGACTTGGAGAATGAAACAAATAGTTTAATTAGAGTTGACGCATTCTCTAATGTTTTAATTCGAATTACATTAATTATTCCACCTGAATTAAGATCCATAATATACAACCTTGTAGTTCAAAATTGCAATGTGGATGTGCCTGGTAGCGCTAATGTTCAACTACATACTGTGTAGGTCAGAGCAGCCAAGGAGCGGCAATGCAAATTTTGGCAAATGAGGAGGCCGAGACTGAGGAAAATCAGAGAGGGTTGCTTCTACATCGCAGCACATGAAAAATTCGTGGAGGCAGACTAAATTTAGTTGGTAAGAGAGACATGGTTGCGGGAGTTTACAAGCAGGTGGAAGGCGGCAAGGATGGTAGCCGCGGCGGCCACGGAGCCTCGGCCGCCCCCGTGCAGGAGAATCGGGCCCCAGGCGTAGACGACGACGGCGTAGTAGGAGGCGGCGACGATGGCGGCGACGAGCGCCAGCATGAGGTACCCCAGAAACCGAAGCCCCACGCACGCGCGGAAGGGGTTCACGCGCCGCAGGCACTCCATCCCGTCTGGTCTGGCCCGACACCGGCGAAGCGCGGCCGGCGAGGCGGGCCGGGGGATGTGTCGGTGGCGGCGTTGCGTGCGCAGCGGGGTTTGGTGCGTCACTGACTCCCCGGGGCCCGGAGCCGCGTGCAAAACTGCCAAGCTGTTAGACTAGTCATAGTGCGGAGTAACATAGAGTAGTAACATGGTGCATGTACTATCTCCATAGTGGATAGTTACTTGGTATCATGCATGTTATATTTATTAAATTGTAGACTCAACTTGTATTGAGTATACCACCTCACTTTCTTTCTTCATTTATTATCATGCCATGTCACCAAAATGCATTGGGGTGTGTGATGTTACTAGCTATGTTACTCCCACTATGAGTAGTCTTACAGCCAATGTTGGTGGGCCTGCATTGTCGGCGCCTCGGCGGTGCTTCGGCCTTGAGTTGCAGTCCACAATGTCTCATGGTGACGTGGCAGTTGTTATATTTTGCGATTTTTATTTCGCGAAACACAGTGGAGACGTAGACCCTCACGAATACCCATCTACACTTACACTTAGAGCATCTTTAGTACTAACTAAAAAAGTGGATTCAGTCTCTCGAAAACATGTATTATGATGATTTTGTCACTCGCGCAGATCAGAAACTGTAAAACATGAACTGAAAAAACGAAATTAAATTATCGCGGGAGAATTCATCGATGAACACATATAGATAATAGTTGATGCTCCGATTGAGCATCGAACTTTACATAATTTGGCCTAATAACCTAAATTAACTAGCAACCCTAACTGCGCGAACTAATTTCAACCAAAATGTGGCCCCGATGGGCCTCTGCGCGCGGCGGTGCCGATGGTGGCGGAGGAAGGCGACGCGTCGAGCTCCTACTCGGAGTCAAACTCGATGAGCTTGACGCGGCGGACGCGCTCCTCCCGACGTGCCGCCTCGTACTCCCTGACTTGGCGGACATCGTCGGCCTCCTCCCGGCGCCAGCAAGCTCGTGCCTCTGCCTCCGTGATGGTCGCCACCTGCGCAATGACGGCGTCCTCCTCCTCAGAGCCGTGGACATAGTCGCATGCGGAGAATGTCAGCTCCCGCGCCAACGCTGTGTCGTCCTCCTCCTCGGAGTTGTCGTAGACGGGCGGGCGAGGGGGCGGCTCGATGCCGGAGGAGGACCCCTCGCCTCCGTTGTTCGCGTACTTTGCGAGCTTGTCTGGGGGCGTGAGCCCCCAGTTCGTCCACCGACGGGCACTACGCTTGCGCGCGCCCTCCAAGCGGTTGAATTTCCGCCGCTCTGCCGCCGTGCGGAAAACGGGGGCCACGATGGCGGGTCCCTGCCGCCCAAACCTGCGCCTCCTCTAGCGGAGCTACTGCGGCTAGCCATGGGAGCGTGTTTCTCGGGGCGAAGCGGCACTAGAGCGAGGCGGATTCCTCGTCGGAGAAGGTGGAGCGAGGCGGTGGACCGAGGCGGCTGGCAGCGGCGGAGGGGAGTAGGGTTTGGAAACCGAACTCCCCTCCGCCGCTCCGCGGCCCGTTTTAATATGGGGCGATCGTCGCGTTTCTCGGGCCCCCGAACTCAGTTTACGGGCCAAGGCGCGAGTTTAGGCTCCGTTCTGGGGCACTTTCCCGTAAACTCGCTGGAAAAATACGGTTCCGGCCGGTTTTTCAGTATCTGTTAGAGTTGCTCTTACCCCTATAAACACACGCACACCCTACATCTATGAGTACCTTCGAGAGACTGAGTCAAAGAAACTTCATCCGGCGGGTTTTGAGATTGGCGAAGTTATCACAGACACCTCGCTATCGACGAGAACGTCGCGTCCCACCGAAGAATATTTCGTCTTCAAGACACCAAAGTGTTAAACCAAGGGTTTAAACTCTGGTGAACTGGGGGTGCCACTGCCCTCCTAACCACCCAACCACATGTTGATATATTTTACGATTTCTCTACCAGATAAAAAGAAGAAAAAGTATACCTAACCCTATAACTATCGAGTTTTGGAAGTATCCCGCTCAACACTAAACTAGCACGCTTAACTCTATAGGCCTCCTTTAATTTATGCTACCTCCATTTCAAATCTTAAGGCATATATTTTTTTAAAGTTAAACGAAGTAAAGTTTAACCATTTTTTTTAGAAAAATCTATCAATAAATATGATATTTTGTAGATACCATATGATATTGTATTACCTATCTAATGGTATTGATTTTATATTTTGCATTTTAATGATTTTTGGTAAAAATATGGTCAAACTTGAAATAGTTTGACTTTCTAAAAAAATTATAAGGCTTAAGCTTCGGAATGGCGTAGTACATTTGTATAGAAATATATGCATAATTTAGATGATATGAGAAAATTTCCTATGCAATCTGTTTGATTTATAGAAACATATCCTTTAGGAATTTTGTATAGAGGTCGTTTGGTATCCATCATTTGGGTCTGGAACCTGGAATTCATTTTGGAATTCCATAGGTGGGCTGTTTGGTTGTCACAGAATGGTACCGTCATTTCATTTAGGAATTCCAGAAAAATGACTTCATAGGTAAACACGATTCCAAGCTAAGACCTGTCATTTGCAATTCTCTATGAAAACCTCTACAAATTCAATATTGAATTCTGCTGTCATTTGCAATTCCTATGGCAACCAAACAAGTATCTATTTCTGAAATTACAATGTAAATAAAATGAATACATGTATTCATTTTAAAATACTACAAACGAAATGAAAGCCTGGCTTCCAAACGACTTCAATGATTTGTGGATAGGCCTGTATTTGGTGGTCGTGGGAGAAAGTTGACACGAACTCTTGAGGCCCATGTAAATGGTTTCAGATATTCTACTTCAAGAGCTGATGAGCGTGTGGATATCATGTACGGAAATATAAAACATGCTTTCTTCCAGCCAGCAGAGAAAGAAATGATTACACTCCTTCATTTCCATTTGCACAATCATATCGTGGTTGGAAACAAGAAGACGAAGGATGTCCAGTTTTATGTTGAAGTGATGGATGTTGTTCAAACTGTTGGTGGAAGTAGGAGATCAGCCCTTGATCCTGATGAGATTGAAGAAGAACAGAGTGAGAGGGATCGGAAGAATAGAATTAACATGGAGTTCCAGAATTATGTGAACAAGGTTAATGACCACTGGTCGCAAGCACAGTTCAAGGGACTTGATCTGGAGTTCGATGTCCCCCTTAGAGAGCTTGGGTTCCATGGGGTTCCATATAAAGCTTCAGCTTTCATCATTCCAACTTCAACTTGTTTGGTTGAGCTAATTGAGACTCCCTTCCTGGTGGTGACCCTTGGTGAGATAGAGATTGTTAATCTAGAGAGGGTGGGTTTTGGAACAAAGAACTTTGACATGGCTATCGTGTTGAAGGACTTCAAAAAGACGTTCTTCGCATCGATTCCATTCCGTCAACATCACTTGACGCGATAAAGGAGTGGCTTGACACCACTGATCTCAAGTACTATGAGAGCAGACTGAACCTGAATTGGCGTCCTATTTTGGAAACTATCATTGATGATCCTCAGAAGTTTGTTGACGATGGTGGCTGGGAATTCCTGAATATGGAGGCAAGCGATTCTGAGACAGAGGAATCAGAGGAATCAGATCAGGGATACCAGCCTTCTGATGCTGAGCCAGAGTCTGAATCAGAAGATGATGATTCTGACAGTGCGTCTTTGGTGGAATCAGATGAGGACGAGGAGGAGGACTCTGATGGAGACTCTGAGGAAGAGGAGGGTAAGACCTGGGATGAGCTGGAACGGGAGGCAACCAACGCAGACCGGGAGCATGGTGGAGAATCAGACAGCGAGTACGAAAGAAGGCGCCGCAAGGTCAAGACCTTCAGTAAGTCTGGTTCACCACCACAACGTGGTAGTGGTAGCAGCAAGCATCGTCCAGCCCCAGAGCGTGGTAGCGGTAGCAAGGCTCGTCATCCTCCAGACCGTGGTAGCTCCAAGGGAGGGCCCTCAAAGAAGCCGAAGTTCAGGTGATTGATACCACGCTTGCCAGTCTTGGTCATCGTGTCCTCTGAATCTGCCCTTTTTGGAGGCATGATATGGTTGCTTGTAGCTGAAGCCTTGTTTGTTCTTAAGACCATTGTGACACTTCTTTCTGCAGTAGCTTACTCCTATTAAGAATTCGAAGTTCCGTGAGTTATATAGTGTGTGCCACGAATCTTCAGACTTTTGTCATTGGGCAAATTCAAGTTCATCATCTGCTGTATCCTTGTTGTTTTAGTGTTTTATTGTAGAATTGTCGACCACCAGTATGTATAATTTTTATGCAACATACTTTTGTCCTTTTCATCCTTTTTTGTGACGTTCCTGGCTGTGGAAAAAGAAATAGCTATCCTCTGATGTTTTTTTTTCCTTTGGGGGAATCTATGATGTTCTGAACTTCAATAGATTCTTCCATCACCTTATGATGGATGTCTTTGCTGGTTTGATGTTTGCACCAAACATTTTTCTTTTGACCATTGAGGCAACAAATAAACCTATTTTGTGCATCTGTTTTAAAGCAGGTCAGTAATGCCCTCCACCTGTTTTTTTAAGACCTCAAAGTTCATCGTGTTTTTTGGATGACATGCAAAAATCATCCTCTTTAATGTCTTTTGTTTTGGTTTCATAGGAAATAAAATTTTATTTGCTGGAAATGGAATTTTGTCCTTTGTTATTTGTATGATAAGTTGAGCACCCTATTAATATTTCTATTTTCAATTAAAAAATGTGTATACACATTATTAATTTATTATTATTCCCCTTTTATGTTGGTTCTTATTGGTAATGATTACAGTGGTTTCTTTGATGGGCTCTCAATCAAAGCCACTTGAGACATATAACTACTTCCTCTGTGCCAATTTATAGGGCAGTTTAGCACACTGTTCTAGTAATCTGAAACGTCTTACGATTTGGTATGGAGGGAATACAATAGAGATGAAATCCCAGATTTTGTGCTATCTGCAGTACAGCTGCATATAGCCCTTTTTTTTATAGTATGCAATGGTGCTGCTGTCACAGATATGGCCGTGTGAATTTTGTCTTGCTATTGGACCTTAGGCTTGGTACCAACATTTAACTGAAACAACATAGATTCTAAGGGTTCCACATTTTATTGTCAGTCCTGAACTAAGGATTTCGGAGTCTGACGAACAGATTCGGAACGCAAATAGATAACTTCAGCAATTGATTATGAGTATTTAGGTGATTGCAGAGTAAAGTCTTGCCGACACACCTGGCCTAGTGTTTCAACCTCATAGAAGATATATTGCTCTCCCTGCATGGAATTAGGCTAAATAGCGGCAATCGAGTGAGCTGGTAGGACGAAAAACTAGTGTCAATAAAGTAGAGTTATTGGAATTCAAACAGCGACTGTTGATCGCTGGGAGCTGTTGGATCAAAGATCTGCGTCACTCGGTCGTCGAAGGTGGCGTAAAGCGGTACTCTGCAATGACGACCACAGGATATCAGATCCGTTGGCATAAATCAATGCGGCACCTTGAAGTGTTACGCGAGACTGAATTTAGTCTGAATTAGTTGTGCATTTCTTCAGATATTAAAAGTTGGGGTCTGACAATTATGCTAATTGCTTTCAGCTCTAAAGGCTTTCTTGCTGCTGCAGATGACAGTGGGGATGTTAATGTATAGAATATCTTTTCCAAATAATAGTATTAATCGTTCAAGGTTCAGACTGTTTTATACATAATACATATAGTTTCTGCTTGCTTAGGAAACAAGGTGTATCTATACATCTTGGTTCTATTATTTTAGATATGTATTATCTTCACTTGGCAGCAATTTCTGGTGGCCTGGACTAAAATCTTGCTGTATGGATTTCTCCAAAGTATGAACACAATTTTGTACTGTTCTATTTATGTCTCATACGTAGCTTACATTGCTTGCACTTCTTCAGAGTTGTACTTATCTCCTGCCCTGATAATGATGCATTCTAACAAAGCCGTGTGCATCAATTGATGCAGAGGCTGGGGCTATGCTCCCTTATCGAAAAAAAAATGATGCATTCTAACAGTTCCCAGTGTACCTCATGTTACTTGCTTTAGGCATGTTAAATGCAGCTCTTATTTGTCTATTAGAAACTAGGGTCAGATTATTCTGCGTACATGCCAGGAAAAGATCTGTTGGTTCATTAAAAAGTAATAATCTATGTCTTGTTTCACTGTGATATTCGCCAATGTGGATCGGTAAACACGTTTCTGTTGAATGCCAGGATCACCTGAATTGCAAAAGGGCAGCTCTCCTGGTAGTGGAGGGCAATGTTTCAACCCTGCTTTCATTAACTGAGGTAGCAGTTTCTGAAGAGGGCATTTTAGGAGGGTTGTAGAAAGTTTGTGCTGTTGCAACGGGGCATGGCGCTGTTGACGTAGTTGATCTAGAATATGAACGGCTCCTAGCACACAATAAAATCATGACTAAGGAGAAAGAAAAAGAAGCTGAGCAAGCCTGAGGACTGCATCTTCTGCTCTGAGCAGGAGTCAGTACACCATCTGTTCTTTGATTGCATTGTGGCCCGGACAGATTTGGCAAGTTATTTCATCTTTTTTTCATGTGCGGTGTTGGGTCTAGTTATGAGAATACCGCTCGGTTTTTGGATTGCTAATTCTGAACATGCAATGTTAAAGTCAGTTGGTTCATGTGTACCGACCTTGGAGCATTTGGAAAATTAGAAATGGGATGATCTTTAATGGTCAGCCTTGGATTGATGTTAAGCAGGTTTTGAAGGAGCTCTCCGAGACAATGGAAATTCATCTTCACAAGTCATATGCTGGAGAAACTGGGGGCGAGGCCCGTGTTGCTCGAAGAAATCAGAAGGCTCTGAAAGAACCAATACGGTGGATGGAATGGAAGCAGTACCCAAAGTCAAAGGAGTATTCTAGTAAAACCAAAGGCACATACTGGGCTGTGTATTGCTCCAACTGCAGCAGTGTTCCGTGTTTAAGTTCCTTCTTGCTATCTCTGTGTTCCTTAAATATGTCACTGTTTCACTACTAACAGAGAGTATTTTCAGTGTTTGGTAAAAAGATCCTTGTTTTGTTTTAGGTGAAACTATGTGATTGGTCCAGATGGTTTATTTCTGAAACAAACCGCATCAGTAACCTGATTGCGTGTGACACATCAAAGATGCGGATTGTGTGATCCGAAGTTGAAACCACTGAATTCGTAGGCTTGAGCTTCGCGTATGGTTGTCATTTTATAACTATGACAAAACGACGACGGCACGACGCGCATGGATTCATAGCAACTGTGAACGAGAGTAGTTTGAGGGAATTCGCCGCACAATGGGGCGTTCAGCTCATGTTAATATATAGGCCCGGATGCGGTGCCTTGGTACACAAGATTACAATCTAATCCTACCAAACCGAGAGATATACATGATCGGTTGAGGAGATTACAATCTATACCTGCCTAACAAACTATACAGAGTTAATACTCGAACATCCCCCCGCAGTTTGTGCGTCGGGCAAACGAACACACAAACTGTACCGAAAGTCCAGAAAGAGCTGCGAAGGAAGCCCTTTGGTCATAATGTCCGCGAACTGCTGCGAAGAAGGCACATGTAGAACCCGTATCTGGCCGAGAGACACCTTCTCCCGAGCGAAGTGGATGTCAATCTCGATATGCTTCGTACGGCTGTGCTGAACAGGGTTCGAGGACATGTAAACCGCACTGACATTGTCGCAGAAGACAATAGTAGCGGCACGGAGGGGTTGATGAAGCTCCTGGAGTAGCTGACGCGTCCAACAACATTCGGCGACGGCGTGAGCGACAGCCCTGTATTCCGCCTCGGCGCTCGAGCGAGAAACAGTGGCTTGCCGCTTGGAGGACCAGGACACAAGGTTGTCACCGAGGTAGATGCAATAGCCCGATGTAGAACGACGAGTGTCGGGGCAGCCGGCCCAATCAGCATCGGAGTAAGCAGTGAGAGTAGTGGAGGGCGTCGCATGGAGCTGAAGACCATAGTCGAGAGAGCCACGGATGTAGCGGAGAATCCGCTTGACGAGGGTGAGATGTGGCTCACGCGGCGCATGCATGTAGAGGCAGGCCTGCTGCACCGCATGGGCGATATCCGGGCGGGTAAGTGTGAGGTACTGCAGAGCCCCGGCAAAGCTGCGGTACTCCGTAGGGTCAGCAAGGAGAGGACCATCATCCGCGGGGAGCTTGCAACGAGTGTCGATAGGAGTGACACAAGGGTTGCAGTCGAGCATCCCGGCGCGCTGAAGGAGGTCGAGGGCGTACTGACGCTGAGAGAGGAACATGCCGGTGGAGGACCGCGTGACCGAGATCCCGAGGAAGTAGGAGAGATCCCCGAGATCCGTCATGGAGAACTCGCGGTGAAGGAGCCCGGTGATGTGCTGAAGTAGCCGTGACGTCGACGCAGTAAGAATGATGTCGTCGACGTACAGAAGGAGATAGGCCACCTCGGTGCCCTGGCGGAGAACGAAGAGGGACACATCCGACTGCGAGGCGACGAAGCCGAGTCGGTGGGCATAGTGAGCGAACCGCTGGTACCATGCGCGAGGGGCCTGCTTGAGGCCGTAGAGCGACTTGTGAAGCCGACAGACGTGGTGAGGGTGAGCCGGGTCGACGAAGCCAGGAGGCTGAACGCAGTAGACCTCCTCGTCAAGATTGCCATGGAGGAAGGCATTCTTGACGTCCAGCTGGTGCACAGGCCACGCGCGAGAGGTAGCAATGCTGAGGACGACCCTGATAGTGGCCGGCTTGACGACGGGACTGAAGGTCTCATCAAAGTCAATGCCGGGCTGCTGCGAGAATCCACGGACAACCCATCTTGCCTTGTACCGAGCAAGACCACCGTCAGAGCCAAACTTGTGCTTGAACAGCCATTTTCCTGAAACAATATTAGCACCGGCCGGGCATGGGACAAGGGTCCATGTACGGTTCTGCATGAGGGCATTAAATTCATCAGTCATAGCTGCGCGCCAGTGAGGGTCATGGAGGGCGGTGCGGTAGGTTTTGGGAATGGGGCAGATGGCTGTCTCGATGGCGGAGAGATTGAGGCGCTCACGCGGGGGAACGTGGATGCCACTTTTGGCACGGGTGGTCATGGGATGGATGTTGTCGGCTGGAGGTGGTGGTGGTGTGGTGGTAGAGGTAGGGGCTGCCGTCGGCGAGGGATGTGCCGTGATAGGAGAAGGAGGGGCAGTGAGCGGGGTTGCCGTGGGTGGAGAAGGAGGGGCAGCGTGCTCACTGGGCACGGAGGAGGTGGGGTCAGTGGGAGGGGCTGGCCCGGTCGGAGGCGCGGCGCGCGGCGCAGTAAGGGGCGCAGGTGGGATGGAGTCGTTGGCTGCGAGGTCGAGGAGGAAGTCTAGGGAGTCGGAGGAGGGTGTGGGTGGACTGGTAGCGAACGGAAAGGTGGACTCGTCGAAGACGACGTGGCGAGAGGTGATGACACGGCGGGTGGTCATGTCGAGGCAGCGATAGCCGCGATGGGAGGAGGGGTACCCGAGAAAAACGCAGGCTGTGGAGCGCGGGGAGAGCTTGTGAGGGGCGGTGGCGGAGAGGTTGGGGTAGCAGAGGCACCCGAAGACGCGAAGGTCACTGTAGTCGGCTGGAGAGCGGTAGAGGCGCTCATATGGGACACAAAAGTCGATGGACTGGGAGGGGCGAAGGTTTAGGAGGTGAGTGGCAGCGGAAAGAGCTTCGGCCCAGTAGGAAGCTGGCATATGAGCTTGGAAAAGGAGGGTGCGGGTGATGTTGTTGAGGGTGCGGAGGGCGCGTTCGGCCTTGCCGTTTTGTTGAGATGTATAGGGGCACGAAAGGCGAAGGTGGATGCCGTGGCTGGAGAAGAAGGTGGTGATTGTGGAGTTGATGAACTCGGTTCCGTTGTCGGCTTGCATAGCAACTACGGGGAGGTTGAATTGGGTGTGGGCGTAGGCGATGAAGTTGAGGATAGTGGTGGCTGTGTCGGATTTGTGGCGGAGGGGAAACGTCCACATAAAATGAGAGTATTCATCGACAATGACAAGATAGTATTTAAGGCCAGATACACTAAGAACGGGAGAAGTCCACAAATCACAATGAATTAACTGAAACGGCATGATACAAAACGTTGTAGACCTAGAGAACGGCAGGCGAGCATGCTTGCCGAGCTGACACGCGTGACACACAGGAGGTGTGGCATTATTACATTGAAGGGAAAATTTGCTAGATAGATGTGACATAGTGTCACGACCCGGATGCCCTAGACGACGATGCCAGAGCTCATGACTGGTGGAGGCGACGAGACCGAGGCTGGAGGGCGGTGATGCGGCGGAGATGGTGTAAAGCGGACCAGTGCTACTGCATCGAGCTATCACGCGCCTGGTGCGAAGGTCCTTAATAGAAAAACCAAACGGGTCAAACTCAATGGAGACAAAATTATCTATAGTGAATTGACGAACAGATAGTAGATTTTTGATAATGTGTGGAACGATAAGAACATTTTTTAGAGAGAAAGAATAAGGTGGAAGGGGGAGGGAGGTGTGGCCGGTGTGGGAGATGGGCAAGGAGACGCCGTTACCGACGGTGACATGGGAGGGTTGGAAGGGTAGGGTTTGGGAAGGGAGTATACCGGGGTTGGAGGCCATGTGAG
Organism: Lolium multiflorum; assembly: GCA_030979885.1. Taxonomy (NCBI): domain Eukaryota; kingdom Viridiplantae; phylum Streptophyta; class Magnoliopsida; order Poales; family Poaceae; genus Lolium; species Lolium multiflorum. The sequence goes on from CM061748.1 coordinate 118,685,876, forward strand.
AGGTGGCACCCGAATCCATGACCCATTCACCAGCAGCAGCAGGGGACGACGATGAGGAGGCGGCGTTGTTCAGGGCCGCCATGAGGGCGGAGCAGTCCCATGCCGGTGCGCCGTCGGTGGCAGGGGCGCCGTAGTAGACGGGGCCAGGGGGAGGCTGGTTGGTCCCGAAGGCCTGGCCGTGCAGAGGAGCCATCACGGTGGTGTAGGCCTGCTGGCCCGGCGGCACCCACGTCTGTGGGCGATGCGATGGCGTAGCCGGCGGTGCAGAGGGGCGGGGGCCGAGGAGCCCCTGGCCGCCAGGAGGAGCGGCGGGGCGCCAGGTGGGCTGCACGGGCTGCATGGCGCCGGTGGCGGGGTTGAAGTAGACCCAGGGCCCGACGGGGGGGCGAGGGGCCCCGCTGAGGTTGTTGTTGCCGTTGCCGCGGTTACCCCGCCGGCCACGGTTACGGCCACCATTGCCGTTGCCCTGGCCGTAGCCAGCGCCGCCGTTGCCGTTGCCCTGGCTGTGCCGCGCCGTAGAGGGCCGTCTGCTGGTTGACAGGCGCGGCGTGATGAAGCTGCGTCTCGCGGAGGAGCAGCATGGAGCGTGTCTGCAGAAACGATGGCAGCGGCGTCTGCATGGTCACGAGGCTGGTGAGGTCGGAGAAGCGCGGGTTGAGGCCGCGAAGACAGGTGAGCACCAGCGTCTGGTCGGTGACGGGCTGGCCCACGTCGCGAAGGGCGTCGGAGAGGGCCTTCAGGCGGTGGCAGTAGGCGGTGACGGAGAGGTCGCCCTGGACGAGCGCACGAAACTCGGCCTCAAGGTGGACGGCCCGGGTCATCTGGTTGTCGAGGAAGAGGTTGCGGATGAGCACGTAGGCGTCGAAGGCGGTCTGGTTCTCCGCCATGATGATGTCGAGGATCTCCTCGCTGATGGAGCCGTAGAGCCACGAGCGGACGATGAAGTCCTCGCGAATCCAGGCAGGGGTGCGATCGGCGGCGGCGGTCTGCACAGCAACATGTGAGGTGAGCTCGTACTTGCCGAGGAGGACGGAGATCAGCATACGCCACTTGGCGTAGTTGGACTTGGCGAGGTCGAGGACGACGGGCACGTGCGTCTTGACGCTGGCCACGCCCATCGCCAAGTTGGAGGAGGACGGCGCCGTCAGGTCGGCGAGGGCGGGGGCGGTGCCAAGAGCGAGGGAGCCCGCCGTGCCCGAGGTGAGAGCGCCCGTCGTGTCCATGGAGGGGGCGGCGTTGGTGTCGCCCATGGATGCGATGGAGGGCGGCGGCTGGGGAGGGAGGCGGGTGGGCTAGGGTTTTTAGGCTGAGATCGGTAGAGCTAGACGTCTGATACCATGTGAATGAGAGTAGTTTGAGGGAATTCGCCACACAATGGGGCGTTCAGCTCATGTTAATATATAGGCCCGGATGCGGTGCCTTGGTACACAAGATTAAAATCTAATCCTACCAAACCGAGAGATATACATGATCGGTTGGGGAGATTACAATCTATACCTGCCTAACAAACTATACAGAGTTAATACTCGAACAGCAACAACCTAAGCTGAGAGCCAACCTCCGTCTGGATGTTTAGGAGGACAATGGTGTACCGGCCCAACAGAGATTGAACTTTAGGTTTGTTTGATGCTTTGGTACCTCTTTTTCGAGAGTACGCCGAAGACGTATCATATTTTTATAGAAGGCATAGGTTTGAGTACAAAAAAAAACAGTACTCGCTGCGAGCAACGAGCGTAGCACCACTCTACACCGGTCACACCGAAACGACAATGACACAACCTAAAAGAGCCTGACCTAAGCTAGATTAGAGAGCCGCGTCTTGGCCAACGCCAGACGCCTCCAAAAAAAGGACTCTCCTTGTCGATGCACCATCTAAAGAAGATAGATGTCGGAACACAGACAATCCTAGGAAGCCTGGTCTTGGACTCGCCGGCCATGGCGTTCATAGTGCCCCTGAAGAACAACCTTGGACAGCGGCGAGTACCGGAGGAGCGCAACCTAAGACCTCCAAGCCGTGTCTCCAAACACGATACTCCCAACCGATGAACGACGTCGAGGACGCCGCCATCGCGCTGATCCAACTCCGAATCTAGGCTTTCTCCCGGAAACAACATCAACACCATGAGAGAGCGATGAAGATGTTGATGCCCCTCGACGGCTCCTCCAACGAGGGTAACGACACCCGCGGGTGCCGTTATCACCGGCCCAACCAAAGCCGAGCGGGATTTTCAATCGTGTCATCGCCACCTCCAATGTCCAAGAAGTCTTGCTCATAAAGATGGATTTTCTTAGCGGAAGACGGTGTTTCCATCCACAGTGTAGAGATAGGTTGTGAGTATGTTTGTAGGGATAAGTGTATGTGTACATTTGTGAGCATATATGTTTGTGTTATGTTTCTAAAAGAAAAGGGGTTAATTTACCAGAAATACCACACTTTTAAGTAGCAGAAATTTCCGTTGAAAATAAAGACGCGAGGCCAGCCAGCAATGGCGCGCGTCATCGGAGCCTCCTCACAACACGCTCGGCATGCTTCCTCCGGAAACGGCAGACGCATACGGCACAGCTGAGCCCAGCTTGCACGTATGGTTCGCGGAGCTCACATCACATCACATGGGACACAGCCTGGCGTGACCCCAAAGCAAATCATCCAACTGAAAAAGCTTTTGCGTCGCGCCCAACCCAACAAGGCGCCGCCCCGATGTGGCGTCGACACAATAGAATTAGGCAGAAAGAAAGAAACGCACATAAATAGGTGTCGATATACCAGCACGCACGTTACGCAGAGCTTCGAACTAGTCGTTGCGTTGCGTGCCTGTCAATGCTGTCATACCTTTGCTGTGATGCTTTCATCGCGGGGCCGGCCGGCCGGCCGGCGGGGCGGGTACGGCGTCGGGTTTGTTTGTACGCTACACCATTATTCGCCGTCAAGCTAATCCAACCCGCATCCTGTGCAAAATTAATAAGATATCTAATGTACCATGCTGCCCCTGAGGTATACTCCAACTCTCACTCTGGCAGGAAAATACGCAACTGCTAACTCACTTGTGGTAGTACTAAACGTTTCTGCATTCGAAGCCGGCCATTTTTTTTTATCGGGATTTGATAGTTCTCATCTAGAGGGGAACTAACTTCGTGCTTAGTCAAGTCTCATACCTTCTGGTTTGCATCGTGATTTATGCTAGTCATGACTTGCAACATGAGTTGTAACTGAACTTTAATGACATCATCTGACTGTGAACGAAGTTAGTTTTCAGTCGACCGAGAAATAGTCACACCTTTTTTTCTCTCCTTAAAGTAGGGTGAGATTAGGGTTGAAAACGGAACAAAAGTTTTCGCCATTTTTGGAAAAAGTTGAAATGGAGAGCCAAAGAAACCGAAACGGAAGCTGCATTTTAAGAACAATGAAGGGAAACGGAAAAATCATATATAGAAATAGCAAAGCAAACGGAAAAAAAAACTATAATAGAGACCGCACTCTAGTTAGGTCTACATTTACACATGAAACCAAGTCACGCCACGTAATAATGCTAGTTACTCCGGTATCATTGCGTGCATACATCCTTGCGGCTAGACCGCCGCTTAGAGTCCTCGGTGACTTGTCTCCCTATGTGATGACTTATTTACATGTGTCTTTCGGTCTACGTACCAAAGTATTATGCCGCTATTGTGTTTGTCTGTTTCCGTAGCGTATATGTCTCGTATCCATTTCATGTTCATCTCTAGTGATTTCCGTTACCATATTCGTTTTAGGGTTTTCAGTTCTGTTCCAATTTCGGTAAGATTGACGAAAACGAAAGCAATAAAGAATGTTTCCGTCGTTTCTGTTACTCCCTCCGGTTCATATTACCTGATATTAATATAGAGATATCTAAACACATTATAATTGTAGATATATCCATCAGAATGGCAAGTAATATGGATCGGAGGGAGTATGTTTTCAACCCTAGGTGAGACCTGCGTGGAAAGCCAGGATCTCGTGGGTAGAATAGGTATCAACGTCTATCAACCATTCGGGCAATGCCTTGGTTCACGGTTCCATGATTTTGCAATACCTATTTGTGAAGACCGAGAATGTTTGCTTTCCATTCTGAATTTGTTTTTGAATGTCTCTATCAAGCATGTGTGGTTGTGGTCGAAACTTGCTCAATCGTCGAACAAGTAGATAAATAATCATCCCGTAGTCCGTACGTACATGGTAATGATTCCCTATTCCTGAGGAAATTGCACATAACATCATATGTTGGGGCATGTTTTGCAAGGAACCATAACCATGACTTATTTTTGCACAGAACACCATATTTTGTTGTAATTGTTGCACAAAACACTAAGTAGGGCCGTTACGTTATTTAATACATAATTAGTCCCATAAGCCCATTGATAGTACATATGTGGACTCCGGCGTGGACCCCGACTAGGACCTTTCGCATAACCCTTCCTACTGTTCGACCCCGCCGCCACCATCTCGGTCTCTCACCATCGTCGTCGCCTCCCTCCTCTGGAATGAATCCACTTTTTCATTCTCAATACTAGGGCCTGATACGTCCAAAACGTATCTACTTTCCCAAACACTTTTGCTATTGTTTTGCCTCTAAATTGTGTATTTTGGATGCAACTAACACGGGCTAACGCGTTTCAAGAACTGTTCGTGTCTCGTTTGTGTAACTCCAATTTTCGAAAAACCTCGGGATTTTGACGAAGGCTCTATTTTCCCAGAATCGACGGAGCCGAAGGACAAATCAGTGGAGGCCCGAGGGCCCCACACCATAAGGCGGCGCGGCCTAGGGGGCCCGCGGCCCTATGGTGTGGCCCCTCGGCCGGCCTCCGACGCTCTCCTTCGGACTACTTATTGGCCTCGACCTAAAACCGCACGGGGAGAAGTCGAAGTCGCCAGAAACCCTCCAGAGAGCCGCCACATCGCGAAACTCCGTCTCGGGAGCCAGAAGTCTCCGTTCTGGCACTCCGCCGGGACGGGAATTGGAGGAGATCTTCACCGCCATCACCGTCAACGCCTCTCCATCGACCAGCCATGTTTCCCCCATCCATGTGTGAGTAATTCCCCCGCTGTAGGCTGAAGGGGATGGTAGGGATTGGATGAGATTGGTCATGTAATAGTCATAAGATTGTTAGGGCATAGTGCCTAGTATCCGTAGATGTCACTTCTATGATATTGTTGCAACTTGTTATGCTTAATGCTTGTCACTAGGGCCCGAGTGCCATGATCTCAGATCTGAACATGTTATTGATTCATGAAGATATTCGTTGTTTATGATCTTACCTGCAAGTTGTATACACATGTCGCTGTCCGGAACCAATGGCCCCGAAGTGACAGAAATCGGGACAACCGGAGGGGATGGTAGTGATGTGAGGATCACATGTGTTCACGAGTGTTAATGCTTTGCTCCGGTACTCTATTAAAAGGAATACCTTAATAGAGTTTCCCTAGAGGCCCGGCTGCCACCGGCTGGTAGGACAAAAGATGTTGTGCAAGTTTCTCATTGCGAGCACGTACGACTAAATATGGAACACATGCCTATTGATTGATTAGTACTTGGATACCGTTTATTATTATTATCTGCAAATGCCCCTGCTTTGATTGTTATATGAGTTTCTCTCATCCATGCAACGCCCGTTAATCCGTCCATGTGCCTACGTATTTTAATCCTGCTGTTTACTGTAATCACTACTGCTGTCTTTATTTCACCGCTGCTGTTATTTCACTATTCCTACTGCTACAAAACTGTTACTACTGATAAACTCTTGCGAGCAAGTCTGTTTCCAGGTGCAGCTGAATTGACAACTCCGCTGTTAAGGCTTACAAGTATTCTTTGTCTCCCCTTGTGTCGAATCAATAAATTGGGTAATACTTCCCTCGAAGACTGTTGCGATCCCCTATACTTGTGGGTCATCAAGACTATTTTCTGGCGCCGGGGAGCATAGCTTTATTTGCAAGTTCACTTGGATTGATATTGTTCGCTGCAAATTCTCCATCATGGGTAAACCTCGCGATACTAAAGTCGCCATATTACCATCCACTACAAGAAAAGGTACAACTCTTAGTACCTCTGCTGCTCTTGATTCACCATCTGTGATAAGTAAACTTGTTTCATGATGACCCACAAGTATAGGGGGTGTATCGTAGTATCTTCGATAAGTAAGAATGTCGATCCCAACGAGGAGCAGAAGGTGTTGGCAGCAGTTTCGATGAAGGATTCACTGTAAATGCTCACGACAAGTATTCAGGGTTTTGATATTGCAGATAAATAAAGTACAAGGAAATAAAATGCGAGAGAAATAATTGCAGCGAGTGGCCCAATCCTTTTTAGCACAAAGGACAAGCCGGTTTGTTTACTTATAATGACCAAACGTTCCTGAGGACACACGGGGATTTTAGTCTAGTACTTTCGCTTCATGTGGTTTAATAATCTTCATTGTTTTGATAAGTGTTGTGTGGGTGAACCTATGCTAATGCACCGCCCTTCCTAGGACTAATACATACTTGTGATTATACCCCTTGCAAGCATCCGCAACTACAAGAAAGTAATTAAGATAAATCTAACCACAGCCTTAAACTCGAGATCCTGCGATCCCTCCGCATCGATATACTAACGGGGGTTTCGTCACTCCGGCAACCCCGCAATTAGCAACCGAATACAAGATGCACTCCCTAGGCCCATAAATGGTGAAGTGTCGTGTAGTCGACGTTCACACGACACCACTAGAAGAATGACACCACAACTTAAATATCATAACATTGAATATTACTCAACCATAATTCACTACTAGCATTTAGACTTCACCCATGTCCTCAAGAACTAAACGAACTACTCACGAGACATCATATGGAATACAATCAGAGGTGATATGATGATGAATAACAATCTGAACATAAACCTTGGTTCAATGGTTTCACTCAATAGCATCTACAACAAGTATAGAATAACACCGGGAGAGTTTCCCCTATCAAACAATCAAGATTTAACCCGAATTGCTACAGCGATGACGAGGTGCAGCGGTGGTGATGGCGGTGTAGATGGTGGAGATGATGATGATGATGATGGAGATGATGTCCCGCTCGATGACGATGGCGATGGCGTCGATTTCCCCCTCCGGAGGGAATTTCCCGGCGGATTCCTGCCCGCCGGAGAGCTCTTTTCTCTCTGGTGTTCTCCGCCCCGCAGAGGCGGCTGTAACCCTTCGTGAGGTCCTCTCTGTGGCTTAGGTTTTCGGGACGAAGGAGTACGCGAAGAAAAGGAGGCGAAAGAGGTTGTGGGGCCCCAGAGCATAGGGTGGCGCGGCCAGCCATGGGCCGCGCCGCCTATGGTCTGGCCCACTGGCTCCACTCTTCTTCCCCTTTTGGCTCCCTCCGTCATCTGGAAAAATAGGAATTTACGTGAAATTCCCTTCCACAGTTGATCTTCCGAAATATTGCGTTCGACGGTGCTTTTTCCAGCAGAATCCTGGCTCCGGTGCTTGATCCTCCAATGATGATGAAACATGCAAAATAGATGAAATAACATAAGTATTGTGTCCCAATATGAAATATATCAATGAATAACAACAAATTATGATACAAAATAGTGATGCAAATTGGACGTATCAACTCCCCCAAGCTTAGACCTCGCTTGTCCCCAAGCGAAACTGAGCTCGATAAACAAGACCACATGTTTATGGAGTGAAGAGTCGATAAATAAAATACGGACAAGAAGCATCATATTCATTCACACAAGACATTCCAGTAAACAACTTCCTCATATAACTCATCTTGAAATAGGTAAAGAGAAATCACAAGTAAAGGTGCATAAGAAATCATAATTGGTTATGGCAAACTTTGTTCTTGGTCAGAGAACCACTAACGGATTGTACTTCTAAGCAAAGCTTTCATATTAGATTTTATTGCTGAGCCTTCATATTTAAGCATGACAATCTCTTCATAATCATTGATAACTTCAAAGCCATATTCATTCAAATAAAATTGGTACTAAACAAGAAAGCATAAAAGACATGATTAACTGAATCATAGCATAAATGATTGGTTCACAACAACTCAATTGCTTGCTTGAGATAGAGGGAAATAGGTTTACTGACTCAACATAAAAGTAAAAGATAGGCCCTTCGCAGAGGGAAGCAGGGATTAAATCATGTGCTAGAGCTTTTCAAGTTTTGAAATCATATAAAGAGCATAAAAGTACGATTTTGAGAGGTGTTTGTTGTTGTCAACGAATGGTAGCGGGCACTCTAACTCCCTTGCCAAACGAACCTTCAAAGAGCGGCTCCCATGAGGGACGGTATCTCTACCAGCAAGGTAGATCATCTTCTCTTTTGTTTACACATGTATTTTAGTTTTATTAAGGATAACACTCCCCCCAACCTTGGCTTTCTCAATCCATGGCTAACCGAATCCTCGGGTGCCTTCCAACATTCACATACCATGGAGGAGTGTCTATTGCAAAATTAAGTTGCTTACTGATAAATCAGAGCAAAACATGTGAAGAGAATTATTAATGAAAGTTATTAATTGGGGCTGGGAACCCCGTTGCCAGCTCTTATTGCAAAATTATTGGATAAGCGGATGTGCCGCTAGTCCATTGGTGAAAGTCCGCCCAACAAGATTGAAAGATAAAACACCACATACTTCCTCATGAGCTATAAAACATTGACACAAATAAGGAGTAGTAGTTTGAATAATTTAAAGGTAGCACATGAAGTATTTACTTGGAATGGCAGAAAATACCATGTAGTAGGTAGGTATGGTGGACACAAATGGCATAGGTTTGGTCTAAGGTCATGGATGTATGAGAAGCATTCCCTCTCGATACAGGTCTTTGGCTAGCAAGGTTTGATAGCAAGCATAAAGGTTGAGGGAAACAAACAAATATACATATGATAGAAACAATCATGCATCTTTCTCATAAGCACAAGCAATTTTAACTTTAGAATACTAAGCATAGAGATAATAGAGTAATGTATCTAAGTGTATTTCTCTCTTCTATTAAACATCAAGATGTTGTTGCTATTGACCAATGCTAAGTTTGCCAAAACCAAATAGATTTACTTGATGCTCCCAAAGTGATATCAATACTCATGTCAAGAGTAATCATATAATGGAGATTGCAAACTAAAATAAGGTGTGCAAAAAGTAAATGATAAGACTTCTCATTAATATTCCATAACGATAACTCACACCAACGGATACATAGATAACTAACTAAGAGAGATACTTCCACATTGCATACTATTCCATATGATAACTTCCCTACTCATGATATGACACTACTTGATAGTAAAAGATAAAGGTAGTGATGATGTGATACCGCGGCACTCCCCCAAGCTTGGAACAAACCAAGGGGATGCCAATACCGATGATGAATTACTCCTTCGGTGATGATGGTGAATCTTTGTCGTCATCAGACTTCCATGGAAGAGGTCCTCCATCAACAAAAGACATCTTGGTCTCCGGAAACCTGAAACTAGCAGCATGACTTATGCGCTTAAACCTGTTTTCATACTCACAGTTTTGATTATGAACATCATAGAGTTGAGCTTGGAGTTTGTTGGTGGTGTCGTGAAGTGAGAAGATATCGTCCCACAGCTTTGCAGTCTCCTTCTTGTGCCCATCAATGAGTTCAGACACAATCTTGTGAAAGATATCCACTTCACGCTCAGCCATCTTCTTGTAGTTGAAGACCTCTTGTTCCAGTTTCTCCATCCTGTCTTCCAAACTCCCTTCTCCCTTAGGACCCTGGACATCTTTGATCTGCAACTCTCCATCCACGAGCCGCAACTCTTTGGGGTGCATCTTGAGCTCGTTCATGTACGGGTTGACGACGTCCTCAAAGAAGCTGTCCTTCTGAGTTCCCGACGAAGACATGATGGATCTAGATCCGAAGCAGATCCCAGAAAACAGCTCGAAACAAAACACGACGAGAAAACGATATTACGGACCTCCAGGGGTCCGGGGAATTATATAGCAAATATTTTTACGACAAAAGGAAGGTTCCAGGTCGAAAACGAGTCGGAAAGGGGCAACGAGGCGGCCGGACCATAGGTCGGCGCGGCCAGGGTCCGCGCCGGCCTATGGTGGCACGCCCTCGTGCTTTTCCACTCCGTTTCGAACTCGTAATTTTTCATATTTTCTAAAAACAGCAGAAATAATGTTCGGAAAGGTAAACGCGGACTTTTTATTACCTATACTGTTACCTATTCAAAGTCCAGTTCTGGCGGACTGTCCTTTGATGAAAGCCTCCGGTGTTTCCACTTGAATAATATCAACATCCACATTATAAGAATCACCCGAGATATAATGCTTGAGTCTTTGTCCATTCACCACTTGTGTGGCATTACCTTGGAGAGAGCTAATTTTAATTGCTCCTGAACGATACACCTCCTCAACAACATATGGTCCTTCCCACTTCGAGAGTAATTTCCCTGCAAAGAATCTGAGACGAGACCGATACAATAGAACTTTATCTCCGACATTAAATTCTCTTTTAATGATCCTTCTATCATGCCACTTCTTAACTTTTTCCTTAAAGAGTTTAGCATTTTCATAAGCTTCACTTCTCCATTCATCTAGAGAACTTAATTGCAACAACCTCTTATTACCGGCTAATTTAGGATCTTTATTTAATTCTCTAACAGCCCAATAAGCTTTGTGCTCTAGTTCTAGAGGTAAATGACAAGCTTTTCCATAAACCATTTTATAAGGTGACATTCCCATAGGATTTTTATAAGCAGTTCTATAAGCCCATAGTGCTTCTTTCAATTTACTAGCCCAATTCTTTCTAGATTTATTAACAGTCTTACCCAAGATAGCTTTAATCTCTCTATTTGATAATTCTACTTGACCACTAGTTTGAGGATGATAAGCGAAGCAATTCTATGATTAATACCATACTTAGCAAGAGTTTTTCTAAAACCTCCATGAATGAAATGAGAACCTCCATCGGTCATAATATATCTAGGTACTCCAAATCTAGGAAATATAATATCTACAAGCATTTTTATAGAGGTCTCACCATCAGCACTTTTTGTAGGTATAGCTTCTACCCATTTAGTAACATAATCAACAGCGACAAGTATATGAGTGTTACCGTCTGAAGAAGGGAAAGGTCCCATGAAGTCGAATCCCCAACAATCGAATGGTTCAATAACAAGAGTACAATTCATAGGCATTTCATTGCATCTAGAGATATTACCAACTCTTTGACATTCATCACAAGATAAAATAAATTTCCTTGCATCTTTGAAGAGTGTTGGCCAATAAAAACCTGATTGTAGAACCTTTTGCGCGGTTCTATCTCCAGCGTGATGTCCTCCATAAACACTTCCATGACATTTATTCAATATCTCCTGTTGTTCATATTCAGGAACACATCTTCGCATAATACCATCCACTCCTTCTTTATATAAGTGTGGGTCATCCCAAAAATAATGCCTCAAGTCATAAAAGAATTTTCTCCTTTGCTGAGCTGAAAAGGTTGGAGGCAAATACTTCGAAACAATAAAGTTAGCATAATCTGCATACCAAGGGCTCTCTCGCGAGCTCACCTTTATTACAGCCAATTGTTCATTTGGAAAACTATCATTAACAGGAAAGGATCATAAGCAATATTTTCCAATCTAGACAAATTATCAGCAACAGGATTATCAGCACCTTTCCTATCTATAATATGTAAATCAAATTCTTGCAAGAAGTACCCATCTAATAAGCCTTGGCTTAGCATCTTTCTTTGTCATAAGGTATCTAATTGCAGCATGATCAGTATGAATTGTAACTTTCGAATCAACAATATAGGGTCTAAACTTATCACAAGCAAAGACTACAGCTAACAATTCCTTTTCAGTTGTAGCATAATTTCTTTGAGCAGCATCAAGAGTCTTACTAGCATAATGAATAACATTTAATTTCTTATCTACTCGCTGTCCAAGAACAGCGCCTACAGCAAAATCACTAGCATCACACATAATTTCAAAAGGCAAATTCCAATCGGGAGGTTCAACTACAGGAGCAGTTGTTAAGGCTTTCTTTAGAGTTTCAAAAGCTTCCTTACAATCATCATCAAAAACAAAAGGTACATCTTTTTGAAGAAGATTAGTAAGAGGCTTTGAAATTTTAGAGAAATCTTTAATAAATCTCCTATAAAACCCAGCATGACCAAGAACACTACGAATACCTTTAACATCCCTCGGATAGGGCATCTTCTCAATTGCTTCAACTTTAGCTCTATCAACTTCAATACCTCTCTCGGAAATTTTATGTCCCAATACAATTCCTTCATTAACCATAAAGTGGCATTTCTCCCAATTAAGAACAAGGTTAGTTTCTTCACATCTCTGCAAAACTTTATCAAGGTTTCGCAGCAATTATCAAAAGAATTCCCATAAACAGAAAAATCATCCATGAACACCTCTACAATACTTTCGCAAAAACCATGAAAAATAGCAGACATGCATCTTTGAAAAGTAGCAGGAGCATTACATAAACCAAAAGGCATACGCCTATAAGCATAAGTTCCATAAGGACAAGTAAAAGTGGTTTTCTCTTGATCTTTAGCTTTAACAACAATTTGTGAAAACCCAGAATAACCATCAAGAAAGCAAAAATGAGTATTTTTAGATAACCTTTCTAGCATTTGATCAATAAAGGGTAAAGGGTAATGATCTTTCTTAGTAACTTTATTAACTTTTCGAAAATCAATGCACATTCTATAACCTACAACTATTCTTTGAGGAATAAGCTCATCATTATCATTAGGCACAACAGTCATTCCTCCCTTCTTAGGAACACAATGCACAGGACTAACCCATCTACTATCAGCAATAGGATATATAATACTGATACGTCTCCAACGTATCGATAATTTCTTATGTTCCATGCTACTTTATTGATGATACCTACATGTTTTATGCACATTATATGTCATATTTATGCATTTTCTGGAACTAACCTATTAACAAGATGCCGAAGAGCCTGCTGTTTTCTGCTTTTGGTTTCAGAAATCCTAGTAAGGAAATATTCTCGAATTGGATGAAACTTTCGCCGGGGTCCTATTTTTGCACGAAGCTTCCGAAGACCGAAGAGATAACGAAGGGGACCACGAGGCAGCCGAGGCTAGGCGGCGCGGCCCCGGCCGCGCCGACCTACCCCCTGGGCCCTCGTGTGGCCCCCGCGTTGACCTTCCGCCTACTTAAAGTCTTCGTCGCGAAACCCCCATCGAGAGCCACGATACGGAAAACCTTCCGAGACGCCGCCGCCGCGAATCCCATCTCGGGGATTCAGAGATCGCCTCCGGCACCCTGCCGGAGAGGGGATTCATCTCCCGGAGGACTCTACACCGCCATGGTCGCCTCCGGAGTGATGAGTGAGTAGTTCACCCCTGGACCATGGGTCCATAGCAGTAGCTAGATGGTCGTCTTCTCCTTGTTGTGCTTCATTGTTGGATCTTGTGAGCTGCCTAACATGATCAAGATCATCTATCTGTAATTCTATATGTTGTGTTTGTCGGGATCCGATGGATAGAGAGTACTATGATTATGGTGATTATCAATCTATTGTTTATGTGTTGTTTATGATCTTGCATGCTCTCCGTTACTAGTAGAGGCTCTGGCCAAGTTTTTACTCTTAACTCCAAGAGGGAGTATTTATGCTCGATAGTGGGTTCATGCCTTCATTGACACCTGGGACAGTGACAGAAAGTTCTAAGGTTGTGATGTGCTGTTGCCACTAGGGATAAAACATTGATGCTATGTCTAAGGATGTAGTTGTTGATTACATTACGCACCATACTTAATGCAATTGTCTGTTGCTTTGCAACTTAATACTGGAGGGGGTTCGGATGATAACCTGAAGGTGGACTTTTTAGGCATAGATGCAGTTGGATGGCGGTCTATGTACTTTGTCGTAATGCCCAATTAAATCTCACTATATTTATCATATCATGTATATGCATTGTTATGCCTTTCTCTATTTGTCAATTGCCCGACTGTAATTTGTTCACCCAACATGCTTTTATCTTATGGGAGAGACACCTCTAGTGAACTGTGGACCCCGGTCCTATTCTTTACATAGCATACAATCTACTGCAATTGTGTTTACTATTTTCTTTGCAAACATCTTCCACTCGATACGTTTAATCCTTTGTTACAGCAAGCCGGTGAGATTGACAACCTCACTGTTTCGTTGGGGCAAAGTACTTTGGTTTTGTTGTGCAGATTCCACGTTGGCGCCGGAATCCCTGGTGTTGCGCCGCATCACATTTCGCGACCATCAACCTTCAACGTGCTTCTTGGCTCCTTGGTTCGATTAAACCTTGGTTTCATACTGAGGGAAACTTGCTTCTATACGCATCATACCTTTCACTTGGGGTTCCCAACGGACGTGTGCATCTACGCGTATCAAGCTAAATTTCTGGCGCCGTTGCCGGGGAGATCAAGACACGCTGCAAGGGAGTCTCCACTTCTCAATCTCTTTACTTTGTTTTTGTCTTGCTTTATTTTATTTACTATTTTGTTTGCTGCACTAAATCAAAATACAAAAAAATTAGTTGCTAGTTTTACTTTATTTACTGTCTTGCTCTCTATATCAAAAACACACAAAAAATTAGTTACTTGCATTTACTTTATCTAGTTTGTTTTATTTACTGTTGCTAAAATGAATACCCCTGAAAATACTAAGTTGTGTGACTTCACAAATGCAAATAATAATGATTTCCTATGCACACCTATTGCTCCACCTGCTACTACAGCAGAATTCTTTGAAATTAAACCTGCTTTACTAAATCTTGTTATGAGAGATCAATTTTCTGGTGCTAGTTCTGATGATGCTGCTGCCCATCTCAATAATTTTGTTGAACTTTGTGAAATGCAAAAGTATAAGGATGTAGATGGTGATATTATTAAATTGAAAGTGTTTCCTTTCTCATTAAGAGGAAGAGCTAAAGATTGGTTGCTATCTTTGCCTAAGAATAGTATTGATTCATGGACTAAATGCAAGGATGCTTTTATTGGTAGATATTATCCTCCCGCTAAAATTATATCTTTGAGAAGTAGCATAATGAATTTTAAGCAATTAGATACTGAACATGTTGCTCAAGCATGGGAGAGAATGAAAACTTTGGTAAAGAATTGCCCAACCCATGGACTGACTACTTGGATGATTATCCAAACCTTCTATGCAGGACTAAATTTTTCTTCGCGGAATTTATTGGATTCAGCTGCTGGAGGTACCTTTATGTCCATCACATTGGGGCGGCTACAAAACTTCTTGATGATATGATGATAAATTACTCTGAATGGCACACGGAAAGAGCTCCACAAGGTAAGAAGGTAAATTCTGTTGAAGAAACCTCTTCCTTGAGTGATAAGATTGATGTGATTATGTCTATGCTTGTGAATGGTAGATCTAATGTTGATCCAAATAATGTTCCTTTAGCTTCATTGGTTGCTCAAGAAGAAAATGTTGATGTGAATTTCATTAAAAATAATAATTTTAACAACAATGCTTATAGGAACAACTCTGGTAATAACTATAGGCCATATCCCTCTGCTAATGGTAATGGTTATGGTAATTCTTATGGGAATTCTTACAATAATAATAGGAGTGTACCCTCTGGTCTTGAAGCTATGCTTAAAGAATTTATTAGTACACAAACTGCTTTTAACAAATCTGTTGAGGAAAAGCTTGATAAAATTGATACTATTGCTTCTAGAGTTGATAGACTTGCCTCTGATGTAAATCTTTTAAAATTGAAAGTTATACCTAATAATGATATTGATAATAAGATTACTACTACAGCAAATGCCATCCAAGTTAGAATTAATGAGAATATAAGATTAATGGCTGAACTGCGTGCTAGGTGGGATAGAGAAGAAAATGAAAAACTAGCTAAAGAGAATAATGTAGCTAAAGTTTGGACTATTACCACCACTAGTAATGCTAATTCTTCACATGTTGCTGCACCTCCTTCTATCAATGGTAAAATAATTGGTGTTGGCAATGTTTCTACTCCTAGTGCAAAGCGTACAAAGCTAAACTGCTGAAACTGCTTGTGATAAAACTGCTGAAATTTTTTCCAACCTTGGGAACAATAATCCCATTGCTGTAGCTCATAATGATTTAGATTTTGATGATTGCCACATCTCTGAAGTTATAAAGTTCTTACAAAAACTTGCTAAAAGTCCCAATGCTAGTGCTATAAATTTAGCCTTTACAAAACATATTACAAATGCTCTCATAAAAGCTAGAGAAGAGAAACTAAAACTTGAAACTTCTATTCCTAGAAAGTTAGAAGATGGTTGGGAGCCCATCATTAAAATGAAATTCAATGACTTTGAATGTAATGCTTTATGTGATCTTGGTGCAAGTATTTCTGTTATGCCTAAAAAGATTTATGATATGCTTGACTTGCCACCATTGAAGAATTGTTATTTGGATGTTAATCTTGCCGATAATGTTAAAAAGAAACCTTTGGGGAGGATTGATAATGTGCATATTACGGTTAACAATAACCTTGTCCCCGTTGATTTTGTTGTCTTGGATATCGAATGCAATGCATCTTGTCCTATTGTGTTGGGAAGACCTTTTCTTCGAACCGTTGGTGCTGTTATTGATATGAGGGAAGGTAATATTAAATATCAATTTCCTCTCAAGAAAGGTATGGAACACTTCCCTAGAAAGAGAATGAAGTTTCCTTTTGATTCTATTATTAGAACAAGTTATGATGTTGATGCTTCTACTCTCGATGTTACTTGATTTGCACTTTCTGCGCCTAGCTGAAAGGCGTTAAAGAAAAGCGCTTATGGGAGACAACCCATGTTTTTACCTACAGCAATTTTTTGTTTTGAGTCTTGGAAGTTGTTTACTACTGTAGCAACCTCTCCTTATCATGTTTTTGTGCCAAGTAAAGTTTCTATGTCAAAGTTGATGTTATATTTGGGATCGCTGCGCAGAAACAGCATTGCTGTCTGTCACGAATCTGGGCACAGTTCTCTGTAGAAAATTCGAAAAAATCTGCCAATTTACGAGCGTGATCCTCAGATATGTACGCAACTTTCATTAGTTTGAGTTTTTCCATTTGAGCAAGTCTGGTGCCAGCTTTAAATTCGTCTTTACGGACTGTTCTGTTTTTGACAGATTCTGCCTTTTATTTCGCATTGCCTCTTTTGCTATGTTGGATTTATTTCTTTGATCCATTAATGTCCAGTAGCATTATGCAATGTCCAGAAGTGAAAATAATGATTGTGTCACCTCTGAATGTGTGAATTATTAATTGTGCACTAACCCTCTAATGAGTTTGCTTGAAGTTTGGTGTGAAGGAAGTTTTCAAGGGTCAAGAGAGGAGTATGATATACTATGATCAAGAGGAGTGAAAGCTATAAGCTTGGGGATGCCCCCGTGGTTCACCCCTGCATATTTTAAGAAGACTCAAGCGTCTAAGCTTGGGGATGCCCAAGGCATTCTTCATCGACAACATCATCAGGTTCCTCCCCTGAAACTATATTTTTATTCAATCACATCTTGTGTTCTTTACTTGGAGCGTCGGTTTGTTTTTGTTTTTGTTTTTGTTTGAATAAAATGGATCCTAGCATTCACTTTGTGGGAGAGAGACACGCTCCGCTGTTGCATATGGACACATGTGTCCTTAGGCTTTACTCATAATGTTCATGGCGAAGTTTCTTCTTCGTTAAATTGTTATATGGTTGGAATTGGAAAATGCTACATGTAGTAATTCTAAAATGTCTTGGATAATGTGATACTTGGCAATTGTTGTGCTCATGTTTAAGCTCTTGCATCATATGCTTTGCACCCATTAATGAAGAAATACATAGAGCTTGCTAAAATTTGATTTGCATATTTGGTTTCTCTAAGGTCTAGATAATATCTAGTATTGAGTTTTGAACAACAAGGAAGACGGTGTAGAGTCTTATAATGTTTACAATATGTCTTTTATGTGAGTTTTGCTGCACCGGTTCATCCTTGAGTTTGCTTCAAATAACCTTGCTAGCCTAAACCTTGTATCGAGAGGGAATACTTCTCATGCATCCAAAATTCTTGAGCCAACTACTATGCCATTTGTGTCCACCATACCTACCTACTACATGGTATTTCTCCGCCATTCCAAAGTAAATTGCTTGAGTGCTACCTTTAAAATTCCATCATTCACCTTTGCAATATATAGCTCATGGGACAAAATAGCCTAAAAACTATCGTAGTATTGAATATGTACTTATGCACTTTATATTTTATTAAGTTGCTTGTTGTGCGATAACCATGCTTCTGGGGAACGCCATCAACCATTGTTGAATATCATGTGAGTTGCTATGCATGTCCGTCTTGTCTGAAGGATCTATCATTTTAGTGGTTGGAGCATGCAAAATTGTTAGAGAAGAACATTGGGCCGCTAACTAAAGCCATGAATCATGGTGGAAGTTTCAGTTTGGACATATATCCTCAATCTCATATGAGAATAATAATCATTGCTACATGCTTATGCATTTAAGAGGAGTCCATTATCTGTTGTCCATGTTGTCCCGGTATGGATGTCTAAGTTGAGAATAATCAAAAGCGAGAAATCCAAAATGCGAGCATTCTCCTTAGACCTTTGTACAGGCGGCATGGAGGTACCCCTTTGTGACACTTGGTTGAAACATGGCATGCAAAGATCCGGTAGTCCAAGCTAAGTAGGACGAGGTGCGGACACTATTAGTATACTATGCATGAGGCTTGCAACTTATAAGATATAACTTACATAACTCATATGCTTTATTACTACCGTTGACAAAATTGTTTCATGTTTTCAAAATAAAAGCTCTAGCACAAATACAGCAATCGATGCTTTCCTCTTTGAAGGACCATTCTTTTACTTTTATTGTTGAGTCAGTTTACCTATCTCCCTCCACCTTAAGAAGCAAACACTTGTGTGAACTGTGCATTGATTCCTACATACTTGCATATTGCACTTGTTATATTACTTTATGTTGACAATATCCATGAGATACACATGTTATAAGTTGAAAGCAACCGCTGAAACTTAATCTTCCTTTGTGTTGCTTCAACACCTTTACTTTGATTTATTGCTTTATGAGTTAACTCTTATGCAAGACTTATTGATGCTTGTCTTGAAGTACTATTCATGAAAAGTCTTTGCTTTATGATTCAGTTGTTTACTCATGTCATTACCATTGTTTTGATCGCTGCATTCATTACATATGTTTACAAATAGTATGATCAAGATTATGATGGCATGTCACTTCAAATTATCTTTGTTATCGTTTTACCTGCTCGGGACGAGCGAACTAAGCTTGGGGATGCTGATACGTCTCCAACGTATCGATAATTTCTTATGTTCCATGCTACTTTATTGATGATACCTACATGTTTTATGCACATTATATGTCATATTTATGCATTTTCTGGAACTAACCTATTAACAAGATGCCGAAGAGCCAGTTGCTTGCTGTTTTTGGTTTCAGAAATCCTAGTAAGGAAATATTCTCGGAATTGGACGAAACTTTCGCCCAGGGTCCTATTTTTGCACGAAGCTTCCGTAAGACCGAAGAGATAACGAGTGGGCCACGAGGCAGCCAGGGCGGCGCGGCCGGCCCTGGCCGCGCCGACCTACCCCCGGCCCTCGTGTGGCCCCCGCGTTGACCTTCCGCCTACTTAAAGTCTCCGTCGCGAAACCCCGTACGAGAGCCACGATACGGAAAACCTTCCGAGACGCCGCCGCCGCGAATCCCATCTCGGGATTTCAGGAGATCCGGCACTCTGCCGGAGAGGGGATTCATCTCCCGGAGGACTCTACACCGCCATGGTCGCCTCCGGAGTGATGAGTGAGTAGTTCACCCATGGACCATGGGTCCATAGCAGTAGCTAGATGGTCGTCTTCTCCTTGTTGTGCTTCATTGTTGGATCTTGTGAGCTGCCTAACATGATCAAGATCATCTATCTGTAATTCTATATGTTGTGTTTGTCGGGATCCGATGGATAGAGAGTACTATGATTATGGTGATTATCAATCTATTGTTTATGTGTTGTTTATGATCTTGCATGCTCTCCGTTACTAGTAGAGGCTCTGGCCAAGTTTTTACTCTTAACTCCAAGAGGGAGTATTTATGCTCGATAGTGGGTTCATGCCTTCATTGACACCTGGGACAGTGACAGAAAGTTCTAAGGTTGTGATGTGCTGTTGCCACTAGGGATAAAACATTGATGCTATGTCTAAGGATGTAGTTGTTGATTACATTACGCACCATACTTAATGCAATTGTCTGTTGCTTTGCAACTTAATACTGGAGGGGGTTCGGATGATAACCTGAAGGTGGACTTTTTAGGCATAGATGCAGTTGGATGGCGGTCTATGTACTTTGTCGTAATGCCCAATTAAATCTCACTATATTTATCATATCATGTATATGCATTGTTATGCCTTTCTCTATTTGTCAATTGCCCGACTGTAATTTGTTCACCCAACATGCTTTTATCTTATGGGAGAGACACCTCTAGTGAACTGTGGACCCCGGTCCTATTCTTTACATAGCATACAATCTACTGCAATTGTGTTTACTGTTTTCTTTGCAAACATCTTCCACTCGATACGTTTAATCCTTTGTTACAGCAAGCCGGTGAGATTGACAACCTCACTGTTTCGTTGGGGCAAAGTACTTTGGTTTTGTTGTGCAGATTCCACGTTGGCGCAGGAATCCCTGGTGTTGCGCCGCATCACATTTCGCGACCATCAACCTTCAACGTGCTTCTTGGCTCCTACTGGTTCGATTAAACCTTGGTTTCATACTGAGGGAAACTTGCTTCTATACGCATCATACCTTCCACTTGGGGTTCCCAACGGACGTGTGCATCTACGCGTATCACCAGCTTCAAGGAGTTTTAATACCTCGTTCCTTACCACTTCCTTCATCTTCGGAATTAGACGACGTTGATGTTCAACAACAGGCTTTGCATCATCTTCCATATTAATAGCATGTTGGCAAATAGGAGAAATCCCTTTCAAATCATCAAGAGTATAGCCAATAGCTCCTCGGTGTTTCTTCAATATTTCCAATAACCTTTCTTCCTCAACCTCTGAAAGCTTAGAACTAATAATAACAGGATATATTTTATTATCATCAATATGAGCATATTTAAGATTGTCAGGTAAAGGCTTTAAATCAAAAACAGGATCTTCCTTTGGTGGCGGTGTTGTACCCAAATCTTCCACCGGTAAATCATGCTTGAGAATAGGTTGGCGAAGAAAAATTTCCTCAAGCTCATCTCTTTCTTTCCTAAAAGCTTCACTTTCACTATTCTCCAAATGTTGCTGCAAAGGATTATTAGGAACAAGAACAATAGATGCACACTGCTCCATTTTAAAATCATTACTAGGCAAGTCAACTTTATAAGGAGTTTTGGTAAATTTAGAAAAGTTAAATTCATAAGGTTCACCAGCAAATCTAGTCAAAATTTTCTCTTTCTTACAATCTATAATAGCTCCACAAGTATTTAGAAAAGGTCTACCAAAAATGATAGGACAATGATCACTAGCAGCAGAACCAAGTACCAAAAAGTCAGCAGGATATTTAATCTTACCACATAGAACTTCCACATCTCGAACAATACCAATTGGAGAAATAGTTTCTCTATTAGCCAAATGAATAACCACATCAATATCTTCAAGTTCACAAGAACCAATTTCGTGCATAATCTCCGTGTAAAGCTCATAAGGAATAGCACTAACACTTGCACCAATATCACATAAACCATAATAGCAATGATCACCAATTCTAACAGATAGCATAGGAACACTAACTTGTTTGGATTTATTAGGATGTGAAACAATATTAGAAGCATCTTCACAGAAAATAATATGACCATCCTCCACATTTTCAGTCACAAGATCTTTAACTATAGCAACAGCAGGTTCAATTTTAATTTGTTCTTCAGGTTCTTTAGGTTTCTTTTCACTTTTATTAACCGCACTAGATATGACAGAGTACTCCTTCATTTTAGCAGGGAAAGGAGTTTTTTCAATATAAGCTTCAGGAATAACATTATCAACAGTTTCAATCACTACACATTTGTTTACAAATGAATCGACTTTATCTTTATACGGTTCATGATACTTATCAAAATTCTTCTTAGGCAGTTCATAATGAGAGGCAAAAGCTTTATAAAGATTTGCAACAACTTGGGAATCAAGACCATATGTAGCACTCATATTACGAAATTTATCAGTATCCATAAAAGCTTCAATGCATTCATAATCATAAATTATACCTGATTCTCTATCTTTGTCGTTCTCCCATCCTTCAGTATTTTCTTGGATCCGATCAAGAAGGTCCCTTTTAAACTCTTCATTCTTGCGTGTAAATGATCCAGAACAAGAAGTATCCAGCAAGGTCTTGTCTTGAAAAGAAAGTCTTGCATAGAAATTATCAATAATAACATTACCAGGAAGCTCATGAATGGGGCATTTGAGCATTAAAGACTTCAATCTCCCCCAAGCTTGGGCGATACTCTCTCCATCATGAGGCCAGAAATTATATATGCGGTTCCGATCTTTGTGAATTTCACTTGGAGGATAAAATTTGGAATAGAATAAAGGCACAATGTCCTCCCAATCAATAGAATCACCATTCTTCAGCAATTTATACCAGTGCGCCGCTTTACCAGACAGCGATATAGTGAATAGTTTCTTCCTAACTTCATTCATAGAAATACCTGCACATTTGAATAAACCGCATAATTCATGCAAAAACAATAAATGATCACCAGGATGGACAGTTCCATCCCCTTCATAGCGGTTATCCATAACACGTTCAATAATTTTCATAGGTATTTTATATGGTACTACTTCCTCACCTGGCGCTTCATCCACTACCGTTGCAGTAGTAGTAGATTTCCCAAATAGAAATTGAAGAGAGGATCTCTCCATAATGACTTATAGCAGCAGGCAGAAATAAAATCAGCACAAACAGTAAATTTCCTTACCAATTCCGCTTACCAATAGCGCTTCACTCCCCGGCAACGGCGCAGAAAATAGTCTTGATGACCCACAAGTATAGGGGGTGTATCGTAGTATCTTCGATAAGTAAGAATGTCGATCCCAACGAGGAGCAGAAGGTGTTGGCAGCAGTTTCGATGAAGGATTCACTGTAAATGCTCACAGACAAGTATTCAGGGGGTTTTGATATTGCAGATAAATAAAGTACAAGGAAATAAAATGCGAGAGAAATAATTGCAGCGAGTGGCCCAATCCTTTTTAGCACAAAGGACAAGCCGGTTTGTTTACTTATAATGACCAAACGTTCCTGAGGACACACGGGGATTTTAGTCTAGTACTTTCGCTTCATGTGGTTTAATAATCTTCATTGTTTTGATAAGTGTTGTGTGGGTGAACCTATGCTAATGCACCGCCCTTCCTAGGACTAATACATACTTGTGATTATACCCCTTGCAAGCATCCGCAACTACAAGAAAGTAATTAAGATAAATCTAACCACAGCCTTAAACTCTGAGATCCTGCGATCCCTCCTGCATCGATATACTAACGGGGGCTCAGTTTCTGTCACTCCGGCAACCCCGCAATTAGCAACCGAATACAAGATGCACTCCCCTAGGCCCATAAATGGTGAAGTGTCGTGTAGTCGACGTTCACACGACACCACTAGAAGAATGACACCACAACTTAAATATCATAACATTGAATATTACTCAACCATAATTCACTACTAGCATTTAGACTTCACCCATGTCCTCAAGAACTAAACGAACTACTCACGAGACATCATATGGAATACAATCAGAGGTGATATGATGATGAATAACAATCTGAACATAAACCTTGGTTCAATGGTTTCACTCAATAGCATCTACAACAAGTATAGAATAACACCGGGAGAGTTTCCCCTATCAAACAATCAAGATTTAACCCGAATTGCTACAGCGATGACGAGGTGCAGCGGTGGTGATGGCGGTGTAGATGGTGGAGATGATGATGATGATGATGGAGATGATGTCCCGCTCGATGACGATGGCGATGGCGTCGATTTCCCCCTCCGGGAGGGAATTTCCCCGGCGGATTCCTGCCCGCCGGAGAGCTCTTTTCTCTCTGGTGTTCTCCGCCCCGCAGAGGCGGCTGTAACCCTTCGTGAGGTCCTCTCTGGCTTAGGTTTTCGGGACGAAGGAGTACGCGAAGAAAAGGAGGCGAAAGAGGTGTGGGGCCCCCAGAGCATAGGGTGGCGCGGCCAGGCCATGGGCCGCGCCGCCCTATGGTCTGGCCCAGTGGCTCCACTCTTCTTCCCCTTTGGCTCCCTCCGTCATCTGGAAAAATAGGAATTTACGTGAAATTCCCTTCCACAGTTGATCTTCCGAAATATTGCGTTCTGACGGTGCTTTTTCCAGCAGAATCCTGGCTCCGGTGCTTGATCCTCCAATGATGATGAAACATGCAAAATAGATGA
Source organism: Lolium multiflorum (assembly GCA_030979885.1). Taxonomy (NCBI): domain Eukaryota; kingdom Viridiplantae; phylum Streptophyta; class Magnoliopsida; order Poales; family Poaceae; genus Lolium; species Lolium multiflorum. The sequence goes on from CM061748.1 coordinate 118,710,332, forward strand.
AATAACATAAGTATTGTGTCCCAATATGAAATATATCAATGAATAACAGCAAATTATGATACAAAATAGTGATGCAAATTGGACGTATCATTTCACCACCACAAGCTTCAAATGCTGGTACTTCTGCTGAATCTGAAAATTCCTCTCATAATTGTGATGATGCTTCTGCTGTAATGATGGTTCGTTAGGATCTTTTCTAGATGCTACAATTGCTAAGTCTAGACAAAATGAAAATACTGAAACTCCTAATGAAAATGCTGCTACACCTGTTAATTCACCTGAGTCTGTTGAATATTCTAGTGATGATCTTGATGAAGATTATGTAGAGCTTGATGATGATTTTATTGAAAAATGCAATGCTACTACTGATGCAAGAAAAATTAAAAAGTTGCTTGCGAACATGCTGTTAGATATAAACTGTCTCCTGATCCTAAATTTGCCACATCTCCTATAAACATTAAGGATAAAGATTATGATTTTTCTCTTGATCTATCTCATATAGCTATTGTTGAGAAAACACCCTTTTGTGGTACTGAAAAAGAAAGTGCTGTTGAACACATGACTGAGTTATCTACTCTTAGTGGCTTGTTTTCTGATGATGTCAAGATGCGTACTTATTTTGTCGCTAAAATTTTTCCTTTCTCATTAAAGGATGATGCTAAAACCTTGTATAATAATTTGCCTCCTGGTTCTATTAAAAGTCCAAAAGAATTGCTTGATGTTTTCTTCCGGAAATACTTTCCTGCTAGTGCTCAACATGCTGCTTTGCAGAGAATTTATAATTTTGACCAGGAAGATGGAGAGAAATTGCCTGAGGCTTGGGCGAGATTTTGCTCTCTTATTAGAGCTCAGCCTGACCATGATTTGGAAAAGCATGATTTACTTGATATATTTTATAGTGGACTAACCATTGAGTCTAGGGCATACCTGGATAGTTGTGCTGGTTGTGTTTTCAGGAAAAGAACTCCAGACGACGCTGAAGAATTATTGGCTAAAATAGGCCGGAATCATGATGATTGGTCTACACCTGAACCAACCCCGACACCGATAGTGAAGAAGAGGGGTATGATTAAATTAAATGATGAAGATATGAGGGAAGCCAAGAAGTCTCTTAAAGAGAAGGGTATTAAACCTGAAGATGTGAAGAATTTACCTCCTATAGAAGATTTATGTGAGATAACTCCCCTTCATCCATGATTGAGGTACACTCTCTTCAACGCTTTACTAGGGAAGATATTCCGTATTCAAAACCTCCTGCTCAATGCTTAGATGAGTTTGATAATTATATTGTTAAGCAAGAAAACTTTAATATGAGAGTAGAGAGTCATTTAATGGAAAATTCTCGAGCTATTAGTGAATTGCATGGTATTGTGGAGAGAACCTCCAATGATGTTAAGATACTTGTTAAACATTTTCAAATGGTTCAACCTCAAATTGATCAACTTACTAAAGTGCAAAATGACTTGTTGGGAAATAATTCTAAAGAAAAACATGCTTATGAAGTAACAACTAGAGGTGGTGTTTCTACCCAGGATCCTCTATATCCTGAAGGGCATCCCAAAAGAGTTGAACAAGATTCTCAACTAACTAAAACTAGTGCTCCATCTAAGAAAAAGAAAAAGAAACATAAGAATGTTGTAGAATCCTCTGAACCTGTTAATGATCCTATTTCTATTTCTGATGCTGAAACTGAAAGTGGTAATGAACATGATAAAGATAATGATAAGGATGATACTCCTGATAAAGAAGAAATTGAAAAAGAACCTGAAAAGCCTGCTAAAAATAAAAAGTACACTAAAGAAGATTTTATTGCTGAGAAACATGGTAATGAAAGAGAACCTTGGGTTCAAAAGCAAATGCCTTTTCCTGCTAAGAAACTAAAATCAAAGGAGGAGGAACATTATAATAAATTTTGTGATTGGATGAAACCTTTATTTTTGCAAATCCCTTTGACTGATGCTATTAAATTGCCTCCTTATTCAAAGTATATGAAAGATATTGTCTCTAACAAAAGGAAAATTCCCAATGAGGAGATTTCCACTATGCTCGCTAATTACTCCTTCAATGGTAAGATTCCAAAGAAGCTTGGAGACCCAGGTATACCGACTATTCCTTGTTCCATCAAGAATAATTATGTTAGAACTGCTCTATGTGATTTGGGAGCATGTGTTAGTGTAATGCCTTTTTCTCTTTATAAGAGACTTGATTTAGATAAGTTGATACCAACTGATATATCTTTGCAAATGGCTGATAAATCTACTGCTATTCATGTTGGTGTATGTGAAAATGTTCCTGTTCAAGTTACTCAACATTGCTTGATATTAACTGATTTTGTTGTGTTGGAAATGCCTGAAGATGATAATATGTCTATTATTCTTGGAAGACCCTTTCTTAATACTGCAGGGGCTGTTATTGATTGCAATAAAGGCATGGTTACTTTCAATGTTGATGATAAGGAACATACTGTCTATTTTCCCAAGAGGATTGATAAAGTATATGGAGTTAATACAATTTCTAATGTGAAAACTATCAAAGTGGGAACCATTGATTGTCCTATATATGAGCCTAAAGAAGAATATCAAAATCTTATGATTGGATCCATATCAATTCAATATAAGGTAACATGATTGATTTGAGGTTTACTTCTTCTTATGTCATATAAAATTTATTTGGTAGCAAGACTTGATCAACCTTGTTAACAAGTATATTTTAATGCATAAGAGAGCTAAACAACATTTCTTTCTTTCTTTCTCCCTCCATTTGTTTTACTTGTTGTAGTACCTTTTTGTTTTGAAATATGCCTTAGTTGTTAAGATTTTGGAAATCATTTTCCTGCGCAGTAATAATTAATTTAATACCCAGAAATGTGCATTTTTCAAAGTTTTCAAAAATTCGCGAAAATTACACCGTTGGTCCTATTTTTCGACGAGGCACCTGGGAGTACCAGAGGATGACCTGTGGGGCACCACAGGGTGCCACACCACAGGCCGGCGCGGCCAAGGAGGTGGGCGCGCCACCCTGTGGTGTGGGCCCCTCCTTGCCCCACTACTTCATCTCTTCCTCCCAGCATCTTCTCTCTCCCGAAAAAACTCGCACCAAGTTTGATGTCTACGGGTGCTTCTATTCTTGTAGACAGTGTTGGGCCTCCAAGAGCAGAGGTTTGTAGAACAGCAGCAAGTTTCCCTTAAGTGGATTACCCAAGGTTTATCGAACTCAGGGAGGAAGAGGTCAAAGATATCCCTCTCATGCAACCCTGCAACCACAAAGCAAGAAGTCTCTTGTGTCCCCAACACACCTAATAGGTGCACTAGTTCGGCGAAGAAATAGTGAAATACAAGTGGTATGAATGAATATGAGCAGTAGTACGGCGCCAGAAAATAGCTTACTGGCGTGCAGTTGATGGTAGTAATATTGTAGGAAGTAAACAAGCAGTAGTAACGCAGTAACAAGCAGTGATAGCAGTATTTAGGAACAAGGCCTAGGGAATAGACTTTCACTAGTGGACACTCTCAACATTGATCACATAACAGAATAGATAAATGCATACTCTACACTCTCTTGTTGGATGATGAACACATTGCGTAGGATTACACGAACCCTCAATGCCGGAGTTAACAAGCTCCACAATCAATGTTCATATTTAAGTAACCTTAGAGTGTAAGATAGATCAATACGACTAAACCAAGTACTAACGTAGCATGCACACTGTCACCTTCATGCTTATGTAGGAGGAATAATACACATCAATACTATCATAGCAATAGTTAACTTCGCAATCTACAAGAGATCATGATCATAGCATAAACCAAGTACTAACACGGATGCACACACTGTCACCATTACATCGTGTAGGAGGAATAAAACTACTTTAATAACATCACTAGAGTAGCACATAGATAAATTGTGATACTAAATACATTGCAATCATAAAGAGATATAAATAAGCACTTCACTATGCCATTCATAACAGTGAATAAGTATTCGTGAAATATAGCCTAAGAGACCCACACGGTGCACACACTGTCACCTTTACACACGTGGGACAAGGAGTCTCCGGAGATCACATAAGTAAAACTCACTTGACTAGCACAATGACATCTAGATTACAAGCATCATCATATGAATCTCAATCATGTAAGGCAGCTCATGAGATCATTGTATTGAAGCACATAGGAGAGAGATGAACCACATAGCTACCGGTACAGCCCCGAGCCTCGATGGAGAACTACTCCCTCTTCATGGGAGCAGCAGCGTTGATGAAGATGGCGGTGGAGATGGCAGCGGTGTCGATGGAGGAGCCTTCGGGGCACTTCCCGTCAGGTGCCGAACAGAGACTCCGTCCCCGCATCTTGGCTTCACGATGGCGGCGGCTCGGAAGGTTTCGCGTACCGTGGCTTCTTCCGTAAGGGTTTTCGATGCAGGGCTTTATATAGGCGAAAGGGCAGTCGAAGGTCGAAGGGCGACGACACCATAGGCCGGCGGCCGGGCCGGCCGCGCCACCCTATCATCTGGGCCCACAGGGCCCTCCTCCGGCTCTCGGGTGTTCGGATGCTTCCGGGCAAAATAGGAACCCGGGCGTTGATTTCGTCCAATTCCGAGAATATTTCGTTACTAGGATTTCTGAAACCAAAAACAGCAGAAACAGAACTGGCATCTTGTTAATAGGTTAGTTCCAAAATGCACGAATATGACATAAAGTGTGCATAAAACATGTAGATATCATCAATAAAGTAGCATGGAACATAAGAAATTATCGATACGTTGGAGACGTATCACATGCTTAGTTCTGCTCGTCCCGAGCAGGTAAAACGATAACAAAGATAATTTCTGAAGTGACATGCCGTCAAAACTTGATCATATTGTAAATATATGTAATGAATGCAGCGATCAAAACAATGGTAATGACATGAGTAAACAACTGAATCATAAAGCAATGACTTTTCATGAATAGCACTTTCAAGACAGGCATCAATAAGTCTTGCATAAGAGTTAACTCATAAAGCAATAATTTAAAGTATAGACATTGAAGCAACACAATGGAAGATTAAGTTTCAGCGGTTGCTTTCAACTTGTAACATGTATATCTCATGGATAATTGTCAACATAGAGTAATATAACAAGTGCAATATGCAAGTATGTAGGAATCAATGCACAGTTCACACAAGTGTTTGCTTCTTAAGGTGGAGAGAGATAGGTAAACTGACTCAACAATAAAAGTAAAAGAAAGGTCCTTCAAAGAGGAAAGCATTGATTGCTATATTTGTGCTAGAGCTTTGATTTTGAAAACATCAAGAGAGTATAAAAGTAAAGTTTTGAGAGGTGTTTGTTGTTGTCAACGAATGGTAGTGGGCACTCTAACCCCCTTGCCAGACAAACCTTCAAAGAGCGGCTCCCATTTTATTTTATTTTTGGGTGGCACTCCTTCCAACCTTTCTTTCACAAACCATGGCTAACCGAATCCTCGGGTGCCTGCCAACAATCTCATACCATGAAGGAGTGCCTTTTATTTTAGTTTTATTATGATGACACTCCTCCCCACCTTTGCTTTCTCAAGCCATGGCTAACCGAATCCTTCGGGTGCCGTCCAACAATCACATACCATGGAGGAGTGTCTATTTTTGTTAATTAATTTGGGACTGGGAATCCCATTGCCAGCTCTTTTTGCAAAATTATTGGATAAGCGGATGAAGCCACTAGTCCATTGGTGAAAGTTGCCCAACAAGATTGAAAGATAAACACCACATACTTCTTCATGAGCTATAAAACATTGACACAAATAAGAGGTGATAAATTTTGAATTATTTAAAGGTAGCACTCAAGCAATTTACTTTGGAATGGCGGAGAAATACCATGTAGTAGGTAGGTATGGTGGACACAAATGGCATAGTGGTTGGCTCAAGGATTTTGGATGCATGAGAAGTATTCCCTCTCGATACAAGGCTTAGGCTAGCAAGGTTATTTGAAACAAACACAAAGATGAACCGGTGCAGCAAAAGTCACATAAAAGACATATTGTAAACATTATAAGACTTTACACCGTCTTCCTTGTTGTTCAACCCAATACTAGAAATTATCTAGACCTTAGAGAGACCAATTATGCAAACCAAATTTTAGCAAGCTCTATGTATTTCTTCACTAATAGGTGCAAAGTATATGATGCAAGAGCTTAAACATGAGCACAACAATTGCCAAGTATCACATTATCCAAGACATTTTACCAATTACTACATGTAGCATTTTCCAATTCCAACCATATAACAATTTAACGAAGAGGAAACTTCGCCATGAATATTATGAGCTAAGAACACATGTGTTCATACGAACCAGCGGAGCGTGTCTCTCTCCCACACAAGGATGAACTTATTCAGAGAACTAAGATAACAAAACAAAAAGAAAAGCACACAGACGCTCCAAGTAAAATACATAGGATGTGACTGAATAAAAATATAGTTTCACTAGAAGAAACCTGATAAGTTGTCGATGAAGAAGGGGATGCCTTGGGCATCCCCAAGCTTAGATGCTTGAGTCTTCTTAAAATATGCAGGGATGAACCACCGGGGCATCCCCAAGCTTAGACCTTTCACTCTTCTCGATCACATTATATCACCCTCTTCTATTGACCCTTGAAAACTTCTGCCACACCAAACTTCGAGCAAACTCATTAGAGGGTTAGTGCATAATCAAGAATTCACATGTTCAGAGGTGACACAATCATTCTTAACACTTCTGGATATTGCACAAAACTTCTGAAAGTTAATGGAACAAAGAAACCCATTCAACTTAACAAAAGCGGCAATGCGAAATAAAAGGCAGAATCTGTCAAAAACAGAACAGTCCGTAAAGACGAATTTTAAAATGGCACCAGACTTGCTCAAATGGAAAAACTCAAAACTAATGAAAGTTGCGTACATATCTGAGGATCACGCTCGTAAATTGGCAGATGTTTTAGAATTTTCTACAGAGACTTAGGCCCAGATTCGTGACAGACAGCAATGCTGTTTCTGCGCAGCGATCCCAAATATAACATCAACTTTAACATAGAAACTTTACTTGGCACAAAAACATGATAAGGAGAGGTTGCTACAGTAGTAAACAACTTCCAAGACTCAACAAAACAAAAATTGCTGTAGTAAAATAAACACATGGGTTATCTCCCAAGAAGTTCTTTCTTTATAGCCATTAAGATGGGCTCAGCAGTTTTAATGATGCACTCGCAAGAAATAGAAGTTGAAGCAAAAGAGAGCATCAAGAGGCAAATTTTCAAAACACATTTAAGTCTAACATGCTTCCTATGCATAGGAATCTTGTAAATAAACAAGTTCATGAAGAGCAAAGTAACAAGCATAGGAAGATAAAACAAGTGTAGCTTCAAAAATTTCAGCACATAGAGAGGTGTTTTAGTAACATGAAAATTTTTACAACCATATTTTCCTCTCTCATAATAACTTTCAGTAGCAACATGAGCAAACTCAACAATATAACTATCACATAAAGCATTCTTATCATGAGTCTCATGCATACAATAATTACTACTCCCAACATAAGCATAGTCATTCTTATTAATTGTAGTGGGAGCAAATTCAACAAAGTAGCTATCAAATTTAGGAGGTATATTGTAATCATAATCAAATTTATCCTCCATAACAGGTGGTAACAAAAGACTACTATCATTATAATCATCATAAATGGGAGGCAAAGTATCATCAAAGTAAATTTTCTCCTCAATGCTTGGGGGACTAAAAATATCATGCTCATCAAAGCCAGCTTCCCCAAGCTTAGAATTTTCCATAGCATTAGCAACAATAGTGTTCAAAGCATTCATATTAATATGTTCCATGGGTTTTTTAATTTTCGCATCAAACCATCCATGTCTTAAATCAGGAAATAGAATAAGAAGCTCTTTGTTGTCCATTATGCCTAACTAGTGTAAACAAGAAACAAAATGTCGCAATTGCAGTCTAAAGGAAATAGCTTCGAGCACACACACAATGGCGCCAGAAAAGTACTGTTACCTGGAACCGGAGTGTGAGTACCTTTACCTTTCCTCCCCGGCAACGGCACCAGAAAGTGCTTGATGTCTACGGGTGCTTCTATTCTTGTAGACAGTGTTGGGCCTCCAAGAGCAGAGGTTTGTAGAACAGCAGCAAGTTTCCCTTAAGTGGATTACCCAAGGTTTATCAAACTCGGGAGGAAGAGGTCAAAGATATCCCTCTCATGCAACCCTGCAACCACAAGGCAAGAAGTCTCTTGTGTCCCCAACACACCTAATAGGTGCACTAGTTCGGCGAAGAGATAGTGAAATACAAGTGGTATGAATGAATATGAGCAGTAGTACGCGCGCCAAAAAATAGCTTATGGCATGCAGTTGATGGTAGTAATATTGTAGGAAGTAAACAAGCAGTAGTAACGCAGAAACAAGAAACAAGCAGCGATAGCGTATTTAGGAACAAGGCCTAGGGAATAGACTTTCACTAGTGGACACTCTCAACATTGATCACATAACAATAGATAAATGCATACTCTACACTCTCTTGTTGGATGATGAACACATTGCGTAGGATTACACGAACCCTCAATGCCGGAGTTAACAAGCTCCACAATTCAATGTTCATATTTAAGTAACCTTAGAGTGTAAGATAGATCAATACGACTAAACCAAGTACTAACGTAGCATGCACACTGTCACCTTCATGCTTATGTAGGAGGAATAATACACATCAATACTATCATAGCAATAGTTAACTTCGCAATCTACAAGAGATCATGATCATAGCATAAACCAAGTACTAACACGGATGCACACACTGTCACCATTACATCGTGTAGGAGGAATAAAACTACTTTAATAACATCACTAGAGTAGCACATAGATAAATTGTGATATTAAATACATTGCAATCATAAAGAGATATAAATAAGCACTTCACTATGCCATTCATAACAGTGAATAAGTATTCTGTGAAATATAGCCTAAGAGACCCACACGGTGCACACACCGTCACCTTTACACACGTGGGACAAGGAGTCTCCGGAGATCACATAAGTAAAACTCACTTGACTAGCACAATGACATCTAGATTACAAGCATCATCATATGAATCTCAATCATGTAAGGCAGCTCATGAGATCATTGTATTGAAGCACATAGGAGAGAGATGAACCACATAGCTACCGGTACAGCCCCGAGCCTCGATGGAGAACTACTCCCTCTTCATGGGAGCAGCAGCGTTGATGAAGATGGCGGTGGAGATGGCAGCGGTGTCGATGGAGGAGCCTTCCGGGGCACTTCCCCGTCCGGCAGGGTGCCGGAACAGAGACTCCTGTCCCCCAGATCTTGGCTTCGCGATGGCGGCGGCTCGGGAAGGTTTCGCGTACCGTGGCTTCTTCCGTAAGGGTTTTCGATGCAGGGGCTTTATATAGGCGAAAGGGCGCCGAAGGTCGAAGGGGCGACGACACCATAGGGGCGCGGCCAGGGCCCAGCCGCGCCACCCTATCATCTGGGCCCACAGGCCCTCCTCCGGCGGCTCGGGTGTTCTGGATGCTTCCGGCAAAATAGGAACCCGGCGTTGATTTCGTCCAATTCCGAGAATATTTCGTTACTAGGATTTCTGAAACCAAAAACAAGAAAAGAACGGCACTTCGGCATCTTGTTAATAGGTTAGTTCCAGAAAATGCACGAATATGACATAAAGTGTGCATAAAACATGTAGATATTATCAATAAAGTAGCATGGAACATAAGAAATTATCGATACGTTGGAGATGTATCAAAGTTCTTCTCACTCGCGTTTCTGCTCAAGAACTCGCGATTTCTCGATCTCCTTGCTCAGCCCAGATTTCTGTCTGAAATTTGGCACATTTACTCCTTGGTATGTGACTCCTTTGATTGTCCAATTAGAATTTTGTTTGGTTGAGTATATCTTGAATATTTTGCTGCTGTAGATAACATGTTTAGTGAGCTTGCATGCTTGTTCTAAGTGGTAGAAATTAGTTTTGATGCATGTTTAGTACTCTAGCAAGTTCCTATAGTAGTTCCCCTCAATTATATACCTTGAAATCAAATTTTATAATGGTTGTTGAAAATTTCAGAAGAGGAAGATGAAGAAATTCAAATTTGGAGAATTGTTCAAGAAAGGAACAACCAGCACCGGTAGGCCCTCGAGGGCGTCCACTCAGATTAGGCGATCCTACAATGAGGATATCATCGCGCCTAGCTTCGCGCCCGAGGAGGAACCCCAAGAGGAAGGTGTGATGCGCACAGCAGCAAGTTTTCCCTCAGAAAGAAACCAAGGTTATCGAACCAGTAGGAGCCAAGAAGCACGTAAAGGTTATTGGTGGAGGAGTGTAGTGCGGCAACACCAACAACCGGCGCCAACGTGGAACCTGCACAACACAATCAAAGTACTTTGCCCCAACGTAATGTTGAGGTTGTCAATCTCACCGGCTTGCTAAACAAAGGATTAAACATATCGAGTGGAAGATGGTGTTTGTTTGCAAAGAACAGAAAAAAGAGAATGTATTCAGATGTAAAAGAATGGACCGGGGTCCACAGTTCACTAGTGGTGTCTCTCCAATAAGATAAATAACATGCTGGGTGAACAAATTACCGGGCAATTGACAAATAAAGATTCAATACATACCAATGATGATTACAATGTGATTTAATCAGGGCATTACGACAAAGTACATAGACCGCTATCCAGCATGCATCTATGCCTAAATAATCCACCTTCAGGTTATCATCCGAACCCCTTCCAGTATTAAGTTGTAAACAACAGATAATTGCATTAAGTATGGTGCATAATGTAATCAACACAAATATCCTTAGACAAAGCATCGATGTTTTATCCCTAGTAGCAACAGACATCCACAACCTTAGAACCTACTGTCACGATCCCAGATTCAATGGAGGCATGAACCCACTATCGAGCATAATTACTCCCTCTTGGAGTTACAAGTATCAACTTGGCCAGAGCCTCTACTAGCAACAGAGAGCATGCAAAAACATAAACAACACATATATGATAGATTGATAATCAACTTGACATAATATTCTATATTCATCGGATCCCGCCAAACACAACATGTAGCATTACAAATAGATGATCTTGATCATGTTAGGCAGCTCACAAGATCTAAACAATGATAGCACATGCGAAGAAGACAACCAACTAGCTACTGCTATGGACCCATAGTCCAAGGATGAACTACTCACGCATCAATCCGAGGCGGGCATGATGATGTAGAGCTCCTCCGGTGATGATTCCCCTCCGGGTGCCGGAGGCGATCTCCGAATCCCGAGATGGGAGCGGCGGCGTCTCTCGCATCGTGGCTCTCGCTCACGGCGTTTGTGGCGGAAGGCAGGTCGGGGCGAAGGGTAGACCACGCCGCCGGCCGCTGTGGCCGCCGCCCGCCCTGGCTCGTCCCTCCCCACTTCCTTGCTCGTCAGGCTTCGTGTAAAATGGACCCCAATTCGAGAATATTTCCTTACTAGGATTTCGAAACCAAAAACAGCAGAACAGGAATGGCACTTCGGCATCTTGTTAATAGGTTAGTGCCGAAAATGTATAATAATGCTGTAAAGTATGTATAAAACATTCAAGTATTGTCATAAAAGTAGCATGGAACATAAGAAATTATAGATACGTTTGAGACGTATCAGGCATCACTAACCCCCTTGCCTCCACGGCCGGTCAGGTAAGAAATACCCAGATGTCCGCCTCCAAGCCAACCTCCCCCGCCACCATGGCTGGCCAAAGAGGCAAGGAGGCAGTCTTCTTCTTCTGCTGCCGACTCCTAGGCGCCTTATTGAAGGGCCTAGCCGTCGGTAGGCTCCAGATCAAGATCCACCACGGATTTGGAGGGAGGCTGCCGGCGACACGCCAGATGGTGCCGCGCCGGAGCACCAAGAGGCAATCAGCCCCTGCCACTTCTAGATCAAGCATCGACGACAACTTCCGCCGATCCTCCTCGCCACCAAGGCCGGCCAGGAGCGGAAGAAAAACCGCCGAGAGAAGCTTGAGAGGAGGAGCGAGAGCCTTATTATGGAGGTCGAACGAGGTAGAGGCGCTTTGGACTCCTGCCGCCGGAGCAGCAAGGAGCGCCTCCAGCACACCGCCAGCCCTGGATCTGGCCGGGAAAACCAGAGCTCCACCTCCAGAAACAACCGGCAAACCGCCGGGATCTACTCCTATCCTAGGAAAACTACTCCGGCGCCTCCCCTCCGCCACCTCCGGCCGGCATCGCCGCCGGAGGGGCTCGGGATCGGGCCGGAAAACTCAGAGACGCTCCTGGCTACTGTAGCAGAGGGGGAGGGGGAGAGGGGAAAGTATATCTCAGTTATCACAGTTAATTTATATTTTTATGTATATAAGGCTACTAGCAAAAAAAAATTTGCATCCATACAAGGCTAGCCATAGTGCTAGTATCTTAGCCGGCGGTATCATGCACATCAGCCCACAGAAATATTGATATGGTAGTTAATTAAAGAAGAGAGAAATAATTAGAGTAACATATGTGGACGATGTGTCATAGCGAGAAAAATTAATGTAAAGTAGATCATGTACACAACTTGCATTAATATTCTAAAATTACTAGATATAATGATACTAATATCGTATGCATGATACTATTATATGATAGTATCCACTATGACCACTTAGAACACTAACGCTAATAGAGAAATATTGACTAGATTTCTACCTGGTAGGATGATGCTTAATACTGAGAAAATTACATGCAAAGATAAAGGAAGAGAAACCATGCATGTGCAACATGCTTAATTAGCCTAGAACACGAGAGCACGCCCACACAACTAATCATGTTATTTATTAGTTGGTAATATTTTCTTGATACTTGGAATGTACTTGTGTGGCCTTATATACAAAAATGGAGTTAGAATATGTGATTGTATCTTGACTTTTGAGGCCATGTTTGATTCGTAGGATAGAAACAAAAAAAACGTAGAAAACAGGAAAGACATAGGACTCCAATGTCATGTCCATTTCAATCATACAGAAATTTATATGGATCAAAATTTGTTTGATTTCACCACAAGAAAAGTAAAATATTCTGAAAAAGATGTATACCTGAGTGTTAGATTTCCTATAAAATCTAGTGCAAAGGATTCCCTAAGAAAAGTTCCTATAAGAATCAATTCTACAAATCAAACAATCATTATAAGAAAATTTCAATGACAATTTAATCCTACAAATTTTCAATCCATATCATTTTAATCAAACATGCCCTAAAATCCACACGATAAAAACCTCTCAACTTTTGAAATGTGTGTTTGCCTGTATTTTAAAATTCTAATCGCACACAAGCAGCTAGTTACAAACAATCAAGTTGTATACACGCCAAACTTTTTTTTTATTTAATTCTGAAATTTAATTTATGAGCACAGAACGTACTTTTAATATTGCGCAACGCAAGTGAATTATTAACCTACGTACCACACCATTGGAAAGTGTTTTCCGAACAAAAGAAAAAACACATACTCTGAATATGTGTGGTGCGACCGATCGACGTGGATGTGACGCGACGACAACAGTCCACACGTTCACTTCCCGCCAAAAAGAAAACGCTGCTGGGGAACCAACTTGAGCAATCAAGTTTGTTCGACCCATAATTATTGCAAGAATGATAGCAGTATTCTTTTCGCCGTTGTGTATCATTGGAGCCAGGTCACATGGTGTCATGGTGTGTGGAACAGGGTGATCATGACGGATACGAGGGACATCACCTGCCCTCTTCGTATACGCTATACAGAGTATATTACTGTACGAGATACAAGCTAGTATGCGCAGCCAAATTAAATAAAAGCCGTTAATCCAGGCAAAACATGACTCCCGTCGCCGTTGTTTTCCATGACATTGTGTGGAAGAACATTTCGCGCTAAATCCAGACTTGATTTGAACTAGGCGTGGCCTTGGTGACAATCAAACATTTGCACACACGAGATCACTCTGTTGGAGTTTTGGCCCAATTGAAAACGAACAGGCGAGGAACCAATCGAGCAAAAACAAGCCAAACTCCTCGGCAATTTAGAGCAGCTCCATCGGCCTCCCAAATACACCCAAAATGATCGTACTACATCTTTATTATTTTATTCAACAAAAACTTGACAAAGATCATACATAAAAAATATTAAAACCACCACGCAACATCCACACAACTGACAATGATGAAAATAAACTTTGTCGTTCCTCCATTGACGCCACCACGACGCCAGACAATGCCACCACCCTGTGCACGTCAATTGTCACACGTCGGCCATGGAGACTCCGCTACACCATGCCGCCAAGACTCGTTGTCGTAGATGGTAGATGGTAGATGACACGCCGCTCCACCTTGGTCGCCATGTGAGAAACATGTGGAGACCAACACCCAGCCACTAAGCCATCCACACGTCCATCCAGCCGATGAATGTCTTGAAAGATGATGCCCGCATGGGGGTAACGATGTAGACGTTGCCATCATCCGATCCAGAAGGCCCCCATAACATCTCCAACAAGTGCTACACCGCCTACAGGTGACGCCATCAATGGTGGCTTACCCCAGATCTAATTTTTTTTCCAGAAACAATGGAGGGAGAGACGCCCCCCCCCCCCAGCATTGCCTCCGACGAGGAATTTTACACGCACTTGCACCGTCATCGATGATGGCATCCTCGCCCGCTTCAACAGTTGGACCATCGTTTCGTCCTCACTGTTGACCCACAACTGTTGTCGCCACCGGGAAGCCACCGCGAGGTAGCAGCACCGCTGGTCAGATCCCTTTGTGCCGATGATGAAGACACCCAAAAATGGATGAGGCCACTTTGATGCGTGATCGGCGACATGGCCACACACACGTCATCCCGAGGCGCCCGCTCAAGATCCAGCGCCGCAGCCACGCCTCCGATCCTTATGGAGGGACGCCCTGCTGTCGCCATCATCCTCCTCCTGCACAGGCTTTGCCTGGTTGAGATCCGATGATGACGGGAGAGGAGATGGAAAGGGTGGCTGCTAGGGCTAGAGGGATTGGGTATATTGGAACATCACACGGGGCGTCATTGAACGCGGCCCAACACTCTAGTATCAACCAATGTAGAACCAAGGGCAGCACACGGGGCACGGATGCACGCGTCCAGAGACACCGCGTAGCCAGCCCCGCTTTGCCCCCACACGCGTCGCAGGAAGCGGCTCCTTCGCCACTTCTCCGGCCGAGCTGCCACCGTACGTCGCTGGCAACATGCGACGGCCACCCCTCGTACTCCCATCCCAAGTGAGGTCGTAGTTGCAGATGGCAATCTGCACAAGAGCAGAAGCTAGTAGCATCGCTACCTCACGATAGTACCCGGCGACCGGTGGCACGTACGGCCGCTGACTTACGATCGAAAGAAGAAGTTTAATTTTAAATTACAAGTTTAGAACGAGTGTAGTAGTAGCCCTAGCAAATCCCAGTGGCTGTACTTTTCTGTGCGTGTGGACCGGCCAAAACGAATCTACCTTTTGACTCTACCCTATCTAGCCTCACAGGTCACAGCTAAAAGAGGCATCTGCTCCGCGCACCCGGAGGAGGATCCACCGAACCTTTGGCGGCACAATCTATCCACACTGACGGCAGGGAGACACGTCACGTAGGCCCCACACGTCATTGACAGTGCGCAAGAGTCCAAAACCAACTGCCATCAGGGTGGGGGTCTCGTCTCCCCTCCGCGACCGATAACCAATCGCTTTCGGCCGACCAACCCAGCTCGAGCTCGACTAAATTCACGCGCAGCGACAGCTGCACCCAGTTGCACGCCAAAGATAAAGGTCGCTGACATGGTGGGGACGGGACAGTCTACGCTGATGGCCCACGACCCGACCTCTCCGACACGGCGAGATGCTAATATTCCTCTGATGCTTAACACGAAACTACGTAAAAGCCCTTCGTTTTGGTTAGTACGCTTTTTGCCCCTAATAATTAACTCCGTCATCTCATTCAAAAAAAAAAAACTCCATCAACCAGCCCGCCGTCGTCACCTGTTGTGTGTAGCATAAGCCTAGCTTCCTATCTGGTAGTTTAAGTGACAAACATGGGCGGACCTAGACCAGAAATTTCCCGGTGTCACTCTAGTAGTCCAACAGATATTTCACATAAGCTTAGGGTGTCACACACTAAAAATAGACCAAATTTATCAAAGAAATTGATTTTAACCGACTATCCTGTACCCTGGTAGCATAACCTGCGTACGCCCTGGTGACAAGGTACTCTTTTTTTCTTCTTGGGTAATAAGTTAGTGGGACGTTGAATTTACTATTACTTCGCAATCGGATGTGGGAAAGTAGACATGAAAGTTGAGAAAAGGCAACCGGTAGATAGATCAAGTAAAACTGCTTGCTTCCAATATCAAGTCTGTGGTGACTGTTTTTTCCTCAGCTTCGTTCGTTCATGTTAGGCGAAGTCTGAATGAATCCGCACATGTTTTAGCTATGTGTTAATGACTCTCTTAGTGAGGTTTTCTTTTCTGTTCCGGATTGTATCCAGGAATCCTTTAGTACTGATGTCTTTTGATCAATAAAACGTGGTTTTCTATCAAAAAAAAGTAAAACTAGATAAATCAAACATAATTGAGTACCACATTCCACTGTAACCATTCTCGAACCTAGAAACCCCTAAAATTTTGGTCAAAACTGCATATGGTGTATATGGTGTATTTTGGGGGATTGCTATAGAATTCGAGCGATACACGATGTCGCGTCATGATGTCGTCGGCAAGCCCAGATGGCCGCCCGGGCTAGATGGTGGATCAACCCACAACTGCAATCGCAACGCCATTGTGATTTTCGTTCTTGCAATACCATCGTTGGGCTTATCAATTTTCATTTTCTACCAAATGATAAAATGTGTAGTCATGGAAACAAAGAAGCACATAATGGCTGATCTCCACACCTACGGTGAAACTCATTGTGAAGCCCTCGAAGCATTAGGTTACGTTGATGATCTGCGAGAAGGTGATTATATGTTTGTTAACATGCTATCGGGAAGAAATGGTTTCTTTTTCAAGAATACCCACCATAAAAGAACGTATCATTTTCATAGAAAAAGTAGCCAAGCGGCACAACGCCTTTCAGCTTACATCGCTAATCCAAATACTAGCCACAACAAACTAAGAAGAACTAGTGTCAATGTGGTATAAAATGTAGCTTGATGATGGTTAATTCTCGTGAGTGATGTTTAGAGCTTGCAAATAATACAAGCAATATATATCTTGAACCTAATTTATAAGTTGATATATATGTATTGACTTTCTTCCCTCAAAAAAGATATTAACTTTTTTTAAAGAAAAACAGGCCAATGCCCTAGTTTCATTTCTGAAACTAAGTTTACAGTAGTTCACCCTAGATATTGCCATTAGCCATTACAACACAGAGTTTTTTCATCAACTTCCTAACAACACCAAAAGGACATCCAACCAGGACCAGACTCGGAAGTTTTTCTAAAACGGCCAAACATACAGGGTATGAGGGGAGAGGGGGGAGCACATCAGCATCATATGAAAAACAGGCCAGAGAGCTAAGGCCTCTCCAGGACCCTGAAGCCCTCGCCATCGCCCACCAGCATCAGAGCGTTTGCACTCAAAGTCCACGCCAGGTCCTCCGCTGTGATCGGCATCGGCCCCAGACCCCTCACACCATTCAAGTTGCAGACTTCCAGCGTCGTCCTGGTCTTCTTCTCTGGAGTCAGCGAGGCTCTGGCCACGACAGCAAAGGCGGCATTCGAGCAAGCAGCTCCAGCTGGTTCAATATTGTTGTCAATCTTCCTCTTTCTTCCTCTTTTAGCATAATTTTCCATTGTGTAAGGTTGTAAAGCACTTTTCTCCATATAACCTGCATGCCAAGCCATTGAGAACGGTTGAAAACCATGTCATTCCTGGTAATCCAGATACTTCTCAAGATAGCAGCATACAACATATTACACAAGATATTCTTTTTCTTGTCTCTCCACAAGGCAGAGACATCATTGATAGATTTAATATGGGACTGAAGACCCAGCATATTCTCAACTTCCTTTCAAATACTGGAAGCAACAACACATTCAAAGAACAAGTGGTGACATGACTCAACGTCATTGCAAAAAACACAAGTCAAGTCATCCATATTTTGCCTTTTGCTCAAATTATCTCTAGTGAGAAGCTTGTTATGAGCCAAAAGCCATAAAAAGAAATGAAGTTTAGGGGGGGATTTTAATTTTCCAAACACAATGAATATCTACAAGTTTTATCCCTCTAAAATTTACCACTGCATAGATAGATTTCACACTATAAGTGCCATTAGCCTCCCACTGTTATTATTAAGATGAATAGACTGGGCTATTTGGAGGATTTCAAATCACTACAACATCAGATGATGATCAAAACATCTTCTGAAAAAAGTTAGTTTTAAGGCTTCTCCATCCCAAAGCTCTGCAATAGTTTTGTTTTGTTCATTAACCAGGAACTAAACTTCTAGATATTGAATGGCAAGACTACAGGTCCCAAACCAGTGGTCTTTCCACCGGTATAGTTAGATTCTTATTTTGTAACACATCAGCTAGGATTTGAAGCTTTCCATCAATTTTTCTTGATATTATGGATATATATAGATTGAGCTCTGTAGGAAAAAAAAAACAGACAACGTGCCAGGTCGTGTGGAAGAAAATATAAATATGATTACTCATTACTGTCAGTTGTCAACACAGAGCAGAAGCAGAATATCATATTCCCAGCTCAGCTCCTCCTCGCAATCAGGAGGGAGACGGTACATACATGAGGTATCCATCCAAGGGCAAAGGCGTCAATCCGCAGCTCGCCTCTCCCCTTTCGTTTTCCTGGTTTCCCCACTGTTTTCCACCGAAACCTCCACGAGAAGAATACCACACAAAAAAAGGGTTGTATTCCTTCCTCCTCACCCTCATCGAGTCCGCTCCAACTCCAATGCCGTTGCTGCCTCCATCCTCCTTTTCCTCATAAATTTCTGCCCCGAACCAAACCCTAGCGCTCCTCGATCGCACGGAGCGCCCCGGAAATCCGCCCGCCACCACCCAGATTTGGCCTCGCGCGGACCAATTCGGCTGCCAATAAATCCGGGCGCGTGTCCCCTCGGCCATGGCCGCTTGATCGCGCCCGGCCCATGGGGATGTCGGGGGCCGCCAGTGGCGGTGCCGGATGCGGGCGTGGAGAGTACATGAGGATCCCGGAGGATGTGGACGCCATCAAGGAGCCCGTCAAGGACGACGGCGGGGGTGACTGCCCCAGCCTGCTGCGCTGCCGCGCCATCCGCTGGTGGGCGCAGATCGCCGTGCTCGGGGTCTTCCTAGCCGGCGCCGCCGTGTCCGCGGCCGTATTCCTGGGGCCCCTACTCATCGAGAAGGTGCGCAATCCCCCACCATACCCCCTTGTCCGTCCTCCCCTCCCTCTCAGGGTTCGTCGCGGATGATGCTAGATCCCCTTCAATCTATCCTCTCTTCTGCGCGTAGACGCGATCTGGGCTGGATTCTATCCATCATCATGTGTTGTTCCCTATTAATTCTCGATTTTCCCCGTTGTTGTTTCTTATTAGCCTTCTTCGTGATTTATATTTAAGAACATAATAATTCTCGATTGGTATTTCCGCTGCTCGATTCGCTGTATATATATACGGAATGTCACTAGATTTCATCCGGAAACCACACACCACTTCAACTGATTTGTTGGGTCAAATGGGAATGCCACTGTTGGATGATCAATATTGGGTAATTGCGTTGCCAATCGACAAAACACAGCCAATGCCTCGTGGGTATGTTGTTGGCCCATGTAGTCACGCCTACTTTGTGGGGCCAGCTTGATGCTCTTTGTGGTGTAGGCGTGTAGACGTTTCCCCTAAAAGATAGACGGGTAGGAATATAATCCCACAAGGCAATTGGATCCTCATATTTTTGGTAATCAAGATGACCTACTCATTGTGTCCTGGAGCCACTTGTTGGTATTACTTGGAAGCCAACTCTGTCAAAGTAGAGTTTCCCTGAAGTAGTTGAGAGTTTTTTTTTTTGCTTTATAATTGTGGTCATTGTCATCTACTGGCTGGCAAGACGGTCCAGGGGGAATATACTGGCTGGTTAGTTTAATTTTACCGTTATACTATTTTTGCTGGATGACGAGGTTGTTGTAGTTTGTGTTTTAACTGTCTGGCTTATTAGTAAGATCGGGGATTCAATTCATAGGGCATTCATAGATCTCCTGAGATCAGTTTCAGACATGGCTGAATTGGACGAGGATGCTATTTGCTGAATGAGCCGATGTTTCTGGTTGAATGGGCCGATGTTTCTGGTTGAAGTCTGGTTGGCATATATATAATATACAGGTCTCATGCCTGGTGTAGTTTCTTATTCTTAAACTGTGAATTGTCTTTGTATGCTCCTCAATGAATTTTGATTGGTCTCAACAACACGTAGAAAATGTCTACAACTCTATCTATCCATCGCTTCTAATTAATCAGCTGACTCCATCCAAAGGTCATAAAATCAGGTCAGAACAATGGCATATGTCCAGTGTTACATGGTTGGAGCAATAAAGTACAATTCCGCTCGCATTTGGGTTCCGCTTGCTTGCTTGCTTTAACTGAAATAACTTTTGTGGGCCCCCAGAAGCTAATAATCATAAGGATGATGCGCAATTGCTTCTTTGATCATTTTTTTCCTGAATCTACATGAGCATTATCATTTTTCATGTAGTTACATAGAATGATTAGCACCTCATAGTTATGTCACCTGTACCATTTCAGTGCATCTTGTTGCCCTCACATACAGTAGAAACTTTGTTGGCACTCGCATGTGTTTCTTCGGCAGCTTTTGGTTCCCAGATTTTCTTTGAATATACTCTTGGCTTCTTCCTGATGTTGTTTTGCGTTGCTGTCATCCACAGGTGATTGTGCCACTGATTGACTGGCAATCGACAACTTTCAGCCGACCAGTTATTGCTCTAATATGTTTCGGTGCAATCGCTTTATTCCCAAGTCTATTGATACCTTCGTCCCCCTTTATGTGGATTGCGGGGATGACCTTTGGATATGGTTATGGCTTTCTGATAATTACAACAGCAATGAGCATAGGCATGTCATTGCCTTTCTTTATAGGATCTGCATTTCATTCCAGAATACACGTGAGTCTCTCACTCCCATCTCTCCCACTCATGTTTTATCTAGATAGTACATAAACACAGTCGCTTAGTTCCTTTTTTTCGATAATGATTGATGATCTGCCTGCAGAGATGGTTGGAGAAATGGCCCAAGAAAGCAGCTTTTGTTAGACTTGCTGGTGAAGGAGATTGGTCCCATCAATTTAGGGCAGTGGCTTTACTTAGGATTTCCCCGTTTCCATATATAGTTTTTAACTATGCTTCCGTGGCCACGAATGTCAAATATTGTCCGTATATAGCTGGTTCAATGGCGGGAACCGTACATGAAACCTTCCTTGCAATATACAGGTTTGTGCCTCTTCCAAGGTTCCTTTTTTGCCTTGTGTATGTATAATGATTGATGGCATGTATGGTGTGTTTGTGCTGTTTTATGAGTCCATTTGCATCAATTGGCATTTTCTGTGGGAGTTTGCATATAAGTTTATTGTATTTCAGCCAATCAACAATCGTAATGATGATGCGCATCTGTCCTTCCGCTTTCAGTATAAGCATACACTCTAGGGTAAACATATATTCAAAGCTCTGCAAATACAAAATCTGCATTGGGAGTTCAACTTTGGTCAAAAGGAGTGGAAATTTCTGTCTGCTAATGTGTCGAAGTGGGATCCCACCTAAATCTCACTTATAGTGCATTTCGTCTTTTCTAGTGCAAGCTCAAAATTTGCACTAGAAAAACCAAAATGCACTACAAGTGGGACTTAGATGGGATCCCACTTGACACCCTACTGTCTGCACAGTCCATTTAGTTCTGATCTTCTAAGCAATCCATCTTGGAGTTCTTGTCAGCACACTCAATCGAGCCTACGGATCGTAATTCTACACCTGGACTGTGCTCTGGATTTTAGTCTTGTCTGTGAGCAGTGTGTGTGGGTGGGGGGCTGAGGGGGAACTGGATTCGTGGTTGAAGCAGTATGTCAAATGATTCACTTGCATTCATGGCAGTATGTCAAATGATTCACTTGCATTCATGTCAGAGCTCCTGTCCGTTGTTGGCAAAAGAAATGCACTTAATGAATTAGATTAGCTGCCCCATAATTGTGTATCCTGTTTCTTCTATACATGTCAATATATTCCTGGTTTTTGTTATCTTGTGTGACGTAGTGAATTTAATTTTGTCAATATGTTTTTGCAAACAGTGGAAAACTCGTTGGAAGCTTGGCTGTGGCAACCAGCGAAGGGTCTTTCTTGTCAGTTGATCAGATTATCTACAATGTGATTGGCTTTACGATTGCCGCAGTTTCTACTGCTGCAATAACTATTTATGCGAAAAAGGCACTTCAAAAATTGCAAAATGAGGATGAGCTGTGTTGAGATCTGTGCTCCGGACAAACTTCATGCTAGGTTCCCTCCAGCTAAACTACATACAGGTGCTACTAATCTGGTTTAAAGTGTCAACTACCTGATTTCATCCGAGTGGGGGATACTGCAACAACTGTAAAGAAAATAGAGAACCAGAATCACTTCCCCTACTTTTCGTCTTCTTTTGGTTTAGTTTTCTCTAGAGAGAAAACTGCCAAAATTCCATCAATGTACTGAACCAGGGTCTGTGCAATGTATATTCCTAAGCTGTTGATTTCTTAAGAAGAAACGTTCTGTTTTGTGTTGCTTATTGAACAACAAAACGTACATTGATGGATGATAGTAATGTATAGCTAACATAAACATATTCTGCTCTCCAGCGTGATTCTAGTTCATGGTTATTTATTTTGTTGTTGCTGATACTTCCGAGATCTTTTTGTAGCATTTTTTTAATTGAAGTTGATGCAAAGTTTTTGGAGCTCTTTATTAATATCGCGGTTTCCAAGTAACCATACCGCTGTACTAACTGTTGTCAAAAGAACCTCAAAAGTCAAACCCTTTTGTCTATGTAAACCGAGAAATACTCTCCACAAAGCTAGAGTTTGTCCCTTTGCCTGGCCCTGTCAACGGCTCTAATGTTTGCATCGTCTGTCAGATCTGCTTCCAGCGTAATCTTTTTCTTATGAAGCGCCCACAATTTCCATATTCATTTGCTTGCCAGATGAAGGATCCATAATGCTTTGTGCTTTTCCTGGCTTGCTGGTAGAATGTCAATTGTCAAGAGGCAGTTATCAACTTCAGATTGCTGTCACCTGAAAAAATTACAATTCGTTTAGAAGAACACACGCTGAGATATGTTGTCACACCTGGCTTTACTTAGTCCTAGGGTACACATGGTTTAATCCTTTCTTTGGGACACGTGGCTTAATCCAGTGTGACGAATGCAACTTAATCCAGCCATACAAACTGGAAATGATGTCTGAGAGGGTAGTGACAAAATCTTAGTGAGGCTAGTAAAACCTATATGGACCGGAGCAAGGCTCACTTCAAATATACTCCCTCTGATTTAAATTAATTGACTTCACTTTATTTAAAAACGGATGTATCTAATCATGAAATACATCTAGGTACATTCATATCTAGATAAAATAAAGTCAATTAATTTAGATCGGAGGGACTACTGACTCTTGAATTAGGAGTCATTCTTTGAAGTGATGCGTGCATCTCGGTGATTGAAAGAAAGATCTCTAGAACTTGAGAGCTAAGGTCATGGCTGTGAACCTTCTTCAGAAACTTGTCGAAATTTTGTGCTGGCTACTGGTCACTAGCGAGGATTATCCTCTTAGTTGACAGTAGGGCCGAGGCATACACCCACCGTGAGGGGCGGTGTTTAGCGCAACAAATAGGGTGTAACCGATTTATTATACAATCAGATAACACCCAGGTAACTGAGACAATGCAAGATGGTGGTTTCTTTTTTCCTTTATCGAAAAAAAGATGGTGGTTTTTCATCTACATTATCAGCCATTTTCTATGACTACTCCATTGTGGCGTCGGGTTTTACAATGCTGGAGTACATGTGCTGCCCAAGGGATGCAAATTCAGCCGCACACAAGATTGCTTAGAATAGTTTCCTCAATTATATATTTTGTATTTGGGACGATGATCCCCCTAGATTTGGTTAACCTTTTTATGATAAATGATGTAAGTGTATTTAATTATTAATAAATGTAGCAGAATGGCGTTTAAAAAATGAATGGTGCTGCTGCTTCCTTGGTTAGGAACTGCCGACCCGTTGGTCGTGTTGGCTGGCTCGGTGGAGTCGTGTGCAACTTCCTAGAATCGTAGATCAAGTCTTGTCTAAGGTCATGAACAATTCTGCATTCTTTGCAATAACTTCAAATTCCAATCTTCTGGGGATCATTTGATCCAAAGGAATTCTAGGAATTTTGATCCCTAGAGATTTTTATTATACAATCAGATAACACCCAGGTAATTGAGACAATGCAAGATGGTGTTTTTTTTTTCCTTTATCGAAAAAAAGATGGTGGTTTTTCATCTACATTATCAGCCATTTTCTATGACTACTTCATTGTGGTGTCAGGTTTTACAATGATGGAGTACATGTATGTGCTGCCCAAGGGATGCAAATTCAGCCGCACACAAGATTGCTTAGAATAGTGGTGTCAGGTTTTACAATGATACATGTATGTGCTGCCCAAGGGATGCAAATTCAGCCGCACACAAGATTGCTTAGAATAGTTTCCTCAATTATATATTTTGTATTTGGGACGATGATCCCCCTAGATTTGGTTAACCTTTTTCTGATAAATGATGTAAGTGTGCTTAATTATTAATAAAGGTAGCGGAATGGCATTTAAAAAAACGAATGGTGCTGCTGCTTCCTTGGTTAGGAACTGCCGACCCATCGGTCGTGTTGGCTGGCTCGGTGGAGTCGTGTGCAACTTCCTAGAGTCGTAGATCAAGTCTTGTCATGAACAATTCTGCATTCTTCGCAATGACTTCAAATTCCAATCTTCTGGGGATCATTTGATCCAAAGGAATTCTACATGAATTTTGATCCCTAGAGATTTTTCCCATTTAGAGCATCCACGGTGTGCGAAAGGATAAATATACCATGTAATGAAAAATGGCTTTGGTGTCAAATGGCTAGGTTTACCAGTGTGAAGATTGCCAAAATAATCAATGTTCTCTCTCATGGCCCTCAATAAAGAGAGATTAGAGAGAGAATTTTTTTGGTTGTAGGAGCAACTACTTGCTTCCACGCCCTAATATTTGGCTATGGCAATGCCCCCTACAATGGTAGAAACCAATGCCAGAAGCCTAATTCACTATCTAGAATCCCTATTTGGCATACATTGTGGTTGCTCTTACGTTGTTCGATTCATACAACTGTCCTTAGCATTGTATCCTGAGGATTGCATTGCATATCCTATTTCGTTGTTTTGAGCATCCTGAATCAAAAAGTCCTTAAAATCCTTAGCATCCTGAAAATCCTTTGAAATAAAGAGACCCTCGATCCAGATTTATTTGTCAATGGACCAAATACGCTAAATACCATAAAAGAATGCACACCGATCACTGGAAGAACATGAAGTCCATAGCAATATACATTTGCATGTTTAAAGAACATAATCACATCAATCAAGCCATTTAACGGTGCAACTCAGATTGTTAGAATATACTCATGTTGAAACTCAAGACAGTAACAGAATCTCCATAGGGCATAAAATTATGGATCTTCCGTTTGTTATGCAACTGACAAATCACACAATTGTGAAGGCCATTGAAAATACACATCAAATAGCTCAGTATCTAGTCTTAACAAATTCTTCCATTGGTTTCTCTGAGTCACAATGCAACTTATCAGTAAGGGGGAATTTATCCAATCATGCCGCATCACCTGCCCGAAGGCTGAAGGCACGACAAAGCTAATTCAAACTATACACCTAAACTGAATATTTCAGTGACAGCTAAACAGGGGCTTTGTGGCTTCTTCCCACAGGCAATTTGCTTGCTTCATGAGGTTATAGCTAGACAAGACTACAGTCTTTTGAGAATTACAATGAGAGAACTCTAGTTGCCAGGACAGTTACGCTCTTTTTGCACCTTCTAGATACTGCACCAATCATGCAGACTCCACAGCAGCTGGTGCTGTCACCGCAAGCTTCTTGCTACTCGATCCCTTGTCGTCAGTCTTCTTGCCACCTTCCGCTATCTTGCCGGACGCGGTTTTTGACCCTGAATCAGGCTCATCATCCTCGACAACAAGCTGCACGGGACGCTTGCGACCACGGTGCATATGACGTTCACAGTATTTCTCATTTGGAATAGTTTTTCTCCAGCACCGCCACTTTTTTCCATCGGTTCGCCGGCACCTCCCTGGTTCTGGTTCTGGGGTCTTTCCAAAGTCCAAGCAAAGTGTTGCCAACCCCATCACTGCCAAGTCCAGAAATACAGATCCATTAATTGCCTCAAATAAGTATGAAGAAAAAACATGGAACAATGCCCAACTTTTGATGTTTCTTATTCATTCTCTAAACGTTAAGTTGCTGCTTCAAATTGCATTTCATTGGAACTTTTTCATCCGTATAAACAGTGAACTGAAGATAAGATAAAGGACCATATCGCACTCCCTGGATACTGCAAATGACTAACATGATGAATATTTGTGAAATCTACCAAATAAACAACAACTTTTGGCATGGCAAGCATATAAATAATGGTACCGGTTAGAAGGGCATACAAGTAGGGTAATTCTGAGCGCCTTCAGAGGATGCACCAGTAACGCTCTTCCAGATGGGGAAGACGAGATGGGTAGGCACTGGCACACGGGCAGCCATATATTGGTAGACCCGAGACTGCTGCTCTAGCTCCTGCAACTGCATCGCAGTAAACGACGCACCAGCACCTTCAGGAACAGATGCCACAAGCAGTCTCATTTCTTCCTGAAGTGCTGCTGTTGCTGCGGCTGCCAAACACACAAATACAAATACAAACTTTAAGATGGCGCTCAGGTAAGAATTATTTACTTATTTCCAGTGCATAAGTCTACTGGACAGTAGACTGGCCTGACTTGGTACATAATGACAAAACAAATAAATCTAAGCAATAATAAACCCAAATATCATGTTTAATGCATGGTCAATATTAATGAAACTAGCATAACAACAAATAGCAAAGGGAGGAAGAAAAGTATAAGACCTATGGTGTCTTGCTGGACTAAAAACAAACTGACCCAAATAATTAAGGAGACAAACATATCTGAACAACCAGAGTCCTCTCAATCTATATGTCTTGACTGCTACTCAGTAAAAGAACAAATCTGTTAATACATCCATTAAGGAAACAAACAATAAATCCTTTTAGAACTAGCAACAGAAAGAAACCTCTAAATCTGTAGTAAACGAACAACGGATACAGTGCAGAAAAAGTGAATAATTTTCTGTCTCCGAGTCATACAATTAATTACTGAGCACGTTTGCTATCCTGTTTCTTTTGCAACTACTATTTCAATGCAGAAACGTGATAGAACTTATACTGTTTTAGTGCATCTTACAGCACAACTAGCAACAGTAACAGCCAAATAACAACACAGAAACGCCTCTTGCATGATTAACCATGAACAAAATAAGTTCTTTGCATGCGACCAAGAATCTGCGACAGAAGCAAGTATACCTTCCTCTGGATCCTCGACCAGAACAGAGTCCTCCTCTACTATGACCAGATCTTTACACCCGCTATCTTCCTTCCCCGCGTCGCCGCCGTTCCCCTCTCGATCTGCCCTCTCCTCCGCCTCGCCCTCCAATTCTTGGCCGGTTACTTGCCCTCCCGCCTGCAGCATCGCCTCCTCCGCCGCCTCCAGGGTGTTCCCGCCGCCGCCACCTACGGCTCCTACAGGATTAGTATCCTTCTTGTCCTCCCCCTCCGCCGCCATGGTCGCAAAAGGGCGGCGCGAGTGAAGAGGACAAAAGGTATCTTTGGGATTGGATCGGACGGGGAAGGGAAAGGCCGGCGATACGGAGCTCTCGCTTTGACGGGGAAGGAAGGAGGAGGAGAGGGGCGTGCAGTTTGGGAAAAAGATGGGGGCTGTGGTGTTATCAGGTGTGGGTTACCTGGGGACCTCAAAATTGTTATGTGCACCTCAAAAATTGGCCATTCGATTTGGTATTGATGGTTTCTGCCTTGAGCTCTTGATATGGCAATGTCAGGGCCTCTTATACGGAACAAACTTTCTACTTCTGGTGAGAGTAGAGTAGCCTAAGCAGGGGGAATATGTTACATGTGTAGGTTAAGATGTTTGTTGGTACTCCGTACAAGAATCTTAGAATTGTCATATGCCACTAAGATTGCAGGTGACGCCTGTTGTGAAGTCAATAATGAAACTAATATTTTTTAATGCAAGCAAAGTATTTTTCTTGCATTTTAAAATTATCTACGGAGTAAAAAAAATATCTTTTGAATGCAAGTAAATGTAGTTTTTCATGGAAAAATACACCATGTAGAGTGTTGCTTTGAGGCGATTTAAGTATGTAAGCAGGAGTAGGTGAGAAGATTGTGTGTGGTATGTGACGAGGTCATGGGCCCTAGGTTAAAGTTCATGGAGATCTTATGTGTGGTTTTCGTAATTAACGAACAATCCTGAAGTCATCTCCCCCTAAGTTGGATTTAGATCTTGACATGGTTCAAAACTGAAAGAACACGGTGCGAGATTAGATCGACAGAGGGAGGTACATATTAATAGTTTTTAGGGTAAGATGAAGAGTTGGAGTCGAAACGGAGTCCGGAGGGCGGAAAGACCCTAGGTGGCGCGGCCTACAAGTGAGCCCGCGCCACTTGGTGTCTTTCCCTCATCGGGACTCTGTTTCATCCAATTATTTCGTGACATGGCTTAAATTTCCAAAACAATGACTATTCTAGAAGATTGTGATTTTTCGAGAGACTGCGTGCCTGAAAGTTACCTTTTGTTCACTTCTAGATTATGGTAGGGGGTATTTCTTGGCTATTATGGCATTGGACTTTGGAAATTTAACTCTTCCACCTTTCCAACAAAATTTTGACCTGTAATATAATGTTTAAGACATTTTCCATTAACCATATGAGGCTTAGAGCATCTCTAGTCGCGTCCCCCAAACCGTTCCCCAAACCGATTTGGGGCGCGCCGGACAAAAAAACGCTTCCAGCCGCGTCTCTCAAAGTCGTTTTTTGTCCGGCGCGGCCCGATACGGTGTCCGGTGCCCCGAGCCTGTCCCCGCCCCACAGGGGACACACCGGGCACGCCGGACACAACGAAAAGCGAGGCGAAGCGATGCAGGCCCGGCGCGTCAGCGGCATAGGGAAAATTCGTCTCCCACGCCCACCAAATCGCGCCCCTCCCGCCACATCGCGCCTATCCCGCCACACATTTCTGGCCTCCCAACACATTTCCCGCCGTCGATTCATTTCTCCTATCCCGTCGATTCATTTCTCCCTCCCGCCGTCCACCCGCCGCCGCTACCCTCTCCCCATTCCATGGCGCCGCCGACAGCCCCCAAAAAGATGGCCAAGAAAGCGGCCAAGAAGCCGTCGGGCAATGAGACGAAAGGGGCGAAAGCGCCCTTTGCGAAGCCGTGGAAGGCGCCGGCTCCGAAGAAGAAGTCGGAAGGTTGTACCGATGATCAATGGCATCAAGATTGTCTGCGCCGGAAGATGGCGACGGCGGAGCGGAAAGGACGGAGGGCGGCACAACAGGAGAAGAAGGCTCTGGCGGCGCGCGCGCACCAGCACATAATGGTCGGGTGTATCGCTGCCACCAACGCGAGCCCATGGAGTACGTCGGTGTCGGCGTATGTTCCGGGAGTGATCTCTCCGCCGACATCCGCCTTCTACAACGATGGCCCCTCCGCCACTCCTGGGTGCGTGACGCCTAACTTGTCGCCCCACTACCAGGATGCGCTGCCTGCTTGTGCGTGGAGGCAACAACTTCCTTGTGACGGTAAAGCACACGTCCGTTGGGAACCCCAAGAGGAAGGTATGATGAGCACAACAGCAAGTTTTCCCTCAGTAAGAAACCAAGGTTTATCGAACCAATAGGAGATGAAGGCCACGTGAAGGTTGTTGGTGAAGGAGTGTAGTGCGGCGCAACACCAGGGATTCCGGCGCCAACGTGGAACCTGCACAACACAATCAAAATACTTTGCCCCAACTTAACAGTGAGGTTGTCAATCTCACCGGCTTGCTGAAAACAAAGGATTAAACGTATGGTGTGGAGAATTATGTTTGCTTGCAGAAAACAACAGAGAACAATGATTGCAGTAGATTGTATTTCAGATGTAGAAGAAAGGACCGGGGTCCACAGTTCACTAGTGGTGTCTCTCCAATAAGATAAATAGCATGTTGGGTGAACAAACTACAGTTGGGCAATTGACAAATAGAGATTCATATACATATCATGATGACTACTATGAGATTTACTTAGGGCATTACGATAAAGAACATAGACCGCATGCATCTATGCCTAAAAAGTCCACCTTCAGGTTAGCATCCGCACCCTCCGTATTAAGTTGCAAACAACAGACAATTGCATTAAGTATGGTGCGTAATGTAATCAACACAAATATCCTTAGACAAAGCATCAATGTTTTATCCCTAGTGGCAACAAGACATCCACAACCTTAGAACTTTCTGTCCTGTCATTCAATGGAGGCATGAACCCACTATCGAGCATAAATACTCCCTCTTGGAGTCACAAGTATCAACTTGGCCAGAGCCTCTACTAACAACGGAGAACATGCAAGAACATAAATAGCACATATATGATAGATCAATAATCAACTTGACATAGTATTCAATATTCATCGGATCCCAACAAACACAACATGTAGCATTACAAATAGATGATCCTGATCATGATAGGCAGCTCACAAGATCTAAACATGATAGCACAAGAGGAGAAGACAACCATCTAGCTACGCTATGGACCCGTAGTCCAAGGATGAACTACTCACGCATCATCCGGAGGCGGGCATGGTGATGTAGAGCCCTCCGGTGATGATTCCCCTCTCCGGCAGGGTGCCGGAGGCGATCTCCAATCCCCGAGATGGGATTGACGGCGGCAGCGTCTCGTAACTTTTCTCGTATCGTGGCTCCCGTACTAAGGTTTTCGCGACGGAGAGAATATATAGGCGAAGGGAGAGTCGGGGACGCTCGAGGGGCCCCCCCATAGGGCGGCGCGGCCAAGGGGGCCGCGCCCCTAGGGTGTGGCCGCCTCGTCGCCCCTCTTCGTCTCCGGACTTCTGGAAGGCTTCGTGGAAAATATGATCGTGGGCTTTTGTTTCGTCCAATTCCGAGAATATTTCCTGTAGGATTTCAAACCAAAAACAGCAGAAAACAGGAACTGGCGCTTCGGCATCTTGTTAATAGGTTAGTGCCGGAAAATGCATAAAAACATTATAAAGTATGAACAAAACATGTAGGTATTGTCATAAAACTAGCATGGACCATAAGAAATTGTAGATACGTTGGAGACGTATCAAGCATCCCCAAGCTTAGTTCCTACTCGCCCTCGAGTAGGTAAACGATAAAAACAATAATTTCTGAAGTGACATGCTACCAACATAATCTTGATCAACATTATTGTAAAGCATATGAGATGAATGAAGTGATTCAAAGCAATGGTTTGCTAACAAAAAGATAATGACTAAACACTGAATCATATAGCAAAAACTTTTCATGAATAGTACTTTCAAGACAAGCATCAAATAGACTTGCATAAGAGTTAACTCATAAAGCAATAGATTCAAAGTAAGAGGTTTCGAAGCAACACAAAGGATGATTAAGTTTCAGCAATTGCTTTTAACTTGTAACATGTATATCTCATGGATAATTGTCAACATAAAGTAATATAACAAGTGCAATAAGTAAACATGTAAGAATCAATGAACACAGTTGACACAAGTGTTTGCTTCTAAGATGGAAAGAAGTAGGTAAACTGACTCAACATAAAGTAAAAGAAAGGCCCTTCGCAGAGGGAAGCAGGGATTACTCATGTGCTAGAGCTTTTTATTTTGAAAACATGGAAACAATTTTGTCAATGGTAGTAATAATTCATATGTGTTATGCATAAAACTTCCTATAAGTTGCAAGCCTCATGCATCGAATACCAATAGTGCCCGCACCTTGTCCTAATTAGCTCGGATTTCCATGGATTATCATTGCATTACATATGTTTCAACCAAGTGTCACAAAGGGGTACCTCTATGCCACCTGTACAAAGGTCCAAGGAGATAAATCGCATTTGATTTCTCGATTTTGATATATCTCAACTTGAGGACATCCATACCGGGACAACATAGAAAACAGATAATGGACTCCTCTTTTAATGCTTAAAGCATTCAACAACAATAATATTCTCATAAGAGATTCTGAGGATTAATGTCCAAACTGAAACTTCCACCATGATACATGGCTTTGGTTGGCGGCCCAATGTCCTTCTCTAACAATATGCATACTCAAACCATTTAATCATGAGAAATCTCCCTTACTTCAGACAAGACGAACATGCATAGCAACTCACATGATATTCAACAAAGTAAAAAGTTGATGGCGTCCCCAGAAACATGGTTACCGCTCAACAAGCAACTTATAAGAACTAAGATACATAGCAACATATTCATCACCACAATAGTTTTTAGGCTACTTTCCCATGAGCTATGTATTGCAAAGAAAAGGAATGAAATTTTAAAGGTAGCACGCAAGCAATTTACTTTGGAATGGCAGAAAAATACCACATATAGGTAGTTATGGTGGACACAAATGGCATAGGTTTTGGCTCAAGGTTTTTGGATGCACGAGAAGCATTTCCTCTCAGTACAAGGCTTTGGCTAGCAAGGTTGTTTGAAGCAAACACAAGTATGAACCGGTACAGCAAAAACTTACACAAGAACAAATTGCAAGCATTATAAGACTCTACACTGTCTTCCTTGTTGTTCAAACACTTTTACCAGAAAATATCTAGACCTTAGAGAGACCAATCATGCAAACCAAATTTCAACAAGCTCTACGGTAGTTCTCCACTAATAGATTTAAACTACATGATGCAAGAGCTTAAACATGATCTACTTAAGAGCTCAAAACAATTGCCAAGTATCAAATTATTCAAGACAATATGAAGCATTTTTTTCCAACCAAATAAATAAGTGTTGCGGCTTTCCGCCATGAACATTAAAGCAAAACGAAGAACACAAGTGTTCAAATGAAAAAGCGGAGCGTGTCTCTCTCCAATACAAGGATTGCTGGGATCCAAATTTATTCAAACAAAAAAAACAGACGCTCCAAGTAAAGAACATAAGATGTGAAGGAATAAAAATATAGTTTCACTAGAAGTGACCTGATAAGTTGTTGATGAAGAAGGGGATGCCTTGGGCATCCCCAAGCTTAGACGCTTGAGTCTTCTTGAAATATGCAGGGATGAACCACGGGGCATCCCCAAGCTTAGACTTTTCACTCTTCTTGATCATATCATATCATCCTCCTCTCTTGATCCTTGAAAACTTCCTCCACACCAAACTTAAAGCAATCTCATTAGAGGGTTAGTGCATAATCAAAAATTCACATGTTCAGCAAGGACACAATCATTACCAACACATCTGGACACTACTCAAGGCTACTCAAATTTAATGGAGCAAAGAAATCCAATCAAACACAGTAAAAGAGGCAATCCAAAATAAAAGGCAGAATCTGTCAAAACAGAACAATCCATAAAGACGAATTTTTCTGAGGCACTTAACTTGCTCAGATGGAAAAACTCAAAACTAATTAAAGTTGCGTAAATATCTGAGGATCATGCATGAATTTTCGCTGATTTTTTTGATTCTTCTACAGAGAGAAAAACGTGAATTCGTGACAGCTAACAAATCTGTTTCTGCGCAGAAATCCAAATCTAGTATCAACCTTCTATTAGAGACTTTACTTGGCACAACAATGCATGAAAATAAATATACAAAGGTAATACTACAGTAGTAACAAGCACCTTAACTCAAATAGAAAACAAAAATTGCAGAAATAAATAATGGGTTGTCTCCAATAAGCGCTTTTCTTTAACGCCTTTCAGCTGGGCGTAGAAAGTGCAAATCAAGTAATATCAAGAGATGAAGCATCAACATTATAATTTGTTCTAATAATAGAATCAAAAGGCAACTTCATTCTCTTTCTAGGGAAGTGTTCCATACCTTTCTTAAGAGGGAATTGATACTTAATATTTCCTTCTTTCATATCAATAACAGCTCCAACAGTTCGAAGAAAGGGTCTTCCCAAAACAATAGGACAAGATGCATTGCATTCAATATCCAAGACAACAAAATCAACGGGGACAAGGTTATTGTTAACCGTAATGTGAACATTATCAATTCTCCCCAAAGGTCTCTTTATAGAATTATCGCAAGATTAACATCCAAATAACAATTTTCCAAAGGTGGCAAGTCAAGCATATCATAAAGTTTCTTAGGCATAACAGAAATACTTGCACCAAGATCACATAAAGCATTACAATAAAAATCATTGACTTTCATCTTAATTATGGGCTCCCAACCATCTTCCAACTTCCTAGGAATATAAGCTTCAAGTTTTAATTTCTCTTCCCTAGCTTTAATGAGAGCATTTGTAATATGTTTTGTAAAGGCTAAATTTATAGCACTAGCATTAAGACTTCTAGCAAGTTTTTGTAAGAACTTAATAACTTCAGAAATATGACAACTATCAAAATCTAAACCATTATGATCTACAGCATTCTGAAAAATTTCAGCACTTTTATCACAAACAGTTTCAGCAGTTTCAGGAAATTTTGCACACTTTGCAGTAGAATTAGAAACATTGCCAACACCAATTATTTTACCATTGATAGTAGAAGGTTTAGCAACATGTGAAGCATCAAAATTACTAGTGGTGGTAATAGTCCAAACTTTAGCTATATTATTCTCTTTAGCAAGTTTTTCTTCTCTTTCCCACCTAGCATGCAATTCAGCCATCATTCTAATATTGTCATTAATTCGAACTTGGATAGCATTTGTTTTAGAAAACTTAGAATCTTTAACTTCATCAGGCATAACTTTTAGTTTCAAAAGATCAACATCAAGAGCAAGACTATCAACCTTAGAAGCAAGAACATCAATTTTACCAAGCTTTTCTTCAACATATTTATTAAAAGCAGTTTGTGTACTAATAAATTCTTTAAGCATGACTTCAAGACCAGAGGGTACACTCTTATTATTGTTGTAAGAATTACCATAAGAATTACCATAACCACTACCATTATTAGAAGGATATGGCCTATAGTTGTTGTTACCATAATTATTCCTATAAGCATTGTTGTTGAAATTATTATTCTTAATGAAATTCACATCAACATGCTCTTCTTGAGCAACCAATGAAGCTAAAGGAACATTATTAGGATCAACATGAGATCTACCATTAACAAGCATAGACATAATAACATCAATCTTATCACTCAAAGAAGAGGTTTCTTCAACAGAATTTACCTTCTTACCTTGAGGAGTTCTTTCAGTATGCCATTCAGAGTAATTGATCATCATATCATCAAGAAGCTTTGTTGCAGCACCCAAAGTGATGGACATAAAAGTACCTCCAGCAGCTGAATCCAATAGGTTCCTCGAAGAAAAATTCAATCCTGCATAAAAGGTTTGGATGATCATCCAAGTAGTTAGTCCATGAGTAGGGAAATTCTTTACCAAAGATTTCATTCTCTCCCATGCTTGGGCAACATGTTCATTATACAATTGCTTAAAATTCATAATGCTACTTCTCAAAGATATAATCTTAGCAGGAGGATAATATTTTCCAATAAAAGCATCTTTACATTTAGTCCATGAATCAATACTATTTTTAGGCAAAGATAGCAACCAATCTTTAGCTCTTCCTCTTAAGGAGAAAGGAAACAATTTCAGTTTTATAATATCCCCATCTATATCCTTATACTTTTGCATTTCACAAAGTTCAACAAAATTATTAAGATGGGCAGCAACATCATCAGTACTAATACTAGAAATTGCTCTCGCATAACAAAATTTAGTAAAGCAGGTTTAATTTCATAAAATTCTGCTGTAGTAGCAGGTGGAGCAATAGGAGTGCATATAAAATCATTATTATTTGTGCTAGTGAAATCACACAACTTAGTATTTTCAGGAGTATTCATTTTAACAGTAATAAAAATAAACTAAGCAAAACGAATAAAATAAAGTAAAAACAAATAACTAAATTTTTTGTGTTTTTGATATAAGAAAGCAAACAAGACAGAAAATAAAATCAAGTAAAGCAAGACAATAAACAAAGTAAAGAGATTGGATGTGAGAGACTCCCCTTGCAGCGTGCCTTGGTCTCCCCCGGCAACGGCGCCAGAAAAAGAGTTGCTTGTGCGTGGAGGCAACAACTTCCTTGTGACGGTAAAGCACACGTCCGTTGGGAACCCCAAGAGGAAGGTATGATGAGCACATCAGCAATTTTTCCCTCAGTAAGAAACCAAGGTTTATCGAACCAGTAGGAGATGAAGGCCATGTGAAGGTTGTTGGTGAAGGAGTGTAGTGCGGCGCAACACCATGGATTCCGGCGCCAACGTGGAACATGCAAAACACAATCAAAATACTTTGCCCCAACTTAATAGTGAGGTTGTCAATCTCACCGGCTTGCTGAAAACAAAGGATTAAACGTATGGTGTGGAGAATTATGTTTGCTTGCAGAAAACAACAGAGAATGCTGATTGCAGATTGTATTTCAGATGTAAAAGAAAGGACCGGGGTCCACAGCTCACTAGTGGTGTCTCTCCAATAAGATAAATAGCATGTTGGGTGAACAAATTACAGTTGGGCAATTGACAAATAGAGATTCATATACATATCATGATGACTACTATGAGATTTACTTAGGGCATTACGACAAAGAACATAGACCGTCATCTAGCATGCATCTATGCCTAAAAAGTCCACCTTCAGGTTAGCATCCGCACCCCTCCAGTATTAAGTTGCAAACAACAGACAATTGCATTAAGTATGGTGCATAATGTAATCAACACAAAATCCTTAGACAAAGCATCAATGTTTTATCCCTAGTGGCAACACATCCACAACCTTAGAACTTTATGTCACTATCCCAGATTCAATGGAGGCATGAACCCACTATCGAGCATAAATACTCCCTCTTGGAGTCACAAGTATCAACTTGGCCAGAGCCTCTACTAGCAACAGAGAGCATGCAAGAACATAAATAGCACATATATGATAGATCAATAATCAACTTGACATAGTATTCAATATTCATTGGATCCCAACAAACACAACATGTAGCATTACAAATAGATGATCCTGATCATGATAGGCAGCTCACAAGATCTAAACATGATAGCACAAGAGGAGAAGACAACCATCTAGCTATCCTATGGACCCGTAGTCCAAGGATGAACTACTCACGCATCAGTCCGGAGGCGGGCATGGTGATGTAGAGCCCTCCGGTGATGATTCCCCTCTCCGGCAGGGTGCCGGAGGCGATCTCCGATCCCCGAGATGGGATTGACGGCGGCGGCGTCTCAGTAACTTTTCTCGTATCGTGGCTCCCGATACTAGGGTTTTCACGACGGAGAGAATATATAGGTGAAGGGGCAGAGTCGGGGGACGCTCGAGGGGCCCACCCCATAGGATGGCGCGGCCAAGGGTGGGGCCACACCCCCTAGGGTGTGGCCGCCTCGTCGCCCCTCTTCGTCTCCTCTTCGGACTCCTGGAAAATATGACAGTGGGATTTTGTTTCGTCCAATTCCGAGAATATTTGTGTAGGATTTCAAACCAAAACAGAGAAAACAGGAACCGGCGCTTCGGCATCTTGTTAATAGGTTAGTGCCGGAAAATGCATAAAAACATTATAAAGTATGAACAAAACATGTAGGTATTGTCATAAAACTAGCATGGAACATAAGAAATTATAGATACGTTGGAGACGTATCACTGCCGCATGTCGGCTTCAACCCCAACAACCTCTTCTACTCCCCGGCGTACGAGCAAGCGCCTCAGCACGAGCTAGGACCCGGTCTGGACGGTGCCTGTTCACCGCCGCAGGGGGCCGCTCGAATTCGATGGCGCCGGTGCTGAGGAGGAGGAGGAGGAGGGGGGAGGAGGAGGAATAGGAGGTGGAGGAAGAGGAGTGGGCGGCGAAGAAGAGGACGAGGAGGGTGCCGGTGAGGATGATCTCGTGGAGGTAGATGCGGACGGCGTGAGGACGACGAAGAAGAAGAAGGCGTCGGGCACACGAGGCCCCAAGTGGACGGTTCTGGAGGATCTATGTCTGTGCGAGTCGTGGGCGACGATGAGCCATGACTCCATCATCGGCGCCAACCAAAAATACGGGAAGTATTGGGCGAGGATCAAGGCCGAGTTTGATGAGCGCAAGCTCATCAACAGCGACTACAACAAAGTGACAATGAAGAGGGGCCAAAAGGAAATGTAGACGCAATGGGCCATCATCCAGGCATCGGTGAATATGTTCCATGGGTACCATCACGACTTAGTGACCAGAGGCGATAGCGGCGCCGACATCATCCAACTGGTACGACTCTTTCTTGCATAATATGTAGCGCCTACATTATGTTCGATGAAATGATTGCGCTTCCTTTGGTTAGTTTGACAAGGCCATGGATTTGTATCGGAAGAACTCGGACGATCACAAGTCTTTCACGCTGATGCATTGTTATAGCAAGCTCAAAAACAACCACAAATGGCAGTTGACGCGCCTGTCGTTGTCCAAGGGGAAAGACGCCATTGATCTGGATGCGCCGCTGGCAACGTCGGCAGGGCGTCCTGGCAACAAGGCTGCCAAGGCCGCCTTGGCCGACGCTCGTCGTCCGAGAAGACGCAGGCGTCGATCACGAAATGCCTCGTCCAGGTCTCCTCGACCTTGCTCTCCCGCGACAAAAAGGCCGACGAAAGGTGGGCGGAGCTGCTCAAGAGGCAAGAGGAGAAGATGGAGCTCAAGAAACGCAGGGACGACATGTCCCTGCTGAGAGCGTCGACAGAGGGAATGTCTCCCCGGACGCGGCGCACAACTTCTTCAAAGGCCAGATCCTCGACGACATCGAAGCCAAAATGGCGGCGGCGTGGCGGCGGCCGGCGCGCAGCGGCAGCAACCCCAACCCCGGAGCAAGAGCCGGCAGACGCGTCTACGGCAACATCTGCTACTACACCTGCGTCGGCCTCTGCCTCGGCGTCGGCGACGGAGTAGACGGAGCATGCACACCACCGGGCAGATCCTGACGAGTTCATCGTGATCGACGGACCTACGTCGACTCAGAATGAGTCGGCATCGCCCAACCCCTTCTTCTAATTTAGCATGCACCACCGGTCTGCAATATGATCGCGCGCCTAGTACTTTGATCTCCGCTACTCTGATCGCGACGATTCGGCGGGAATGATCTCTTTTGAATGCAAACTATTTAAATTTCTGATTGGGGACAGCTTTTGGGGGACGCGGCTGGGGAGCGACGTCCCCCTAACGCGGCACGAACAAAACACATCCCCCAAACGTTCGATCCGGCGCGGTTTGGGGGACGGTTTGGGGGACGCGACTGGAGATGCTCTTACCCTTGATATCTCCATGAAGTCGGATGGCTCCGGAGCGGTACACTTCCTGTATCACTAATGGACCTTGACATTTTGATGCCAACTTCCCTGCAAAAAACTGTGGAAGATTATGTCCATGAGCATCTTCATTCTTGTGGCGTGATCTACACTTTTGGTTGGATATGCGTATGTTTTGTTTTCGATGGCGGAAAAGGCCCCATAAAGTCAAATCCCCACACATCGAATGGTTCCAGTAGCAATGAATAGTTTATGGGCATTTCATTCCTTTTACAAATATTTCCTACTCTTTGACATTTATCACATGTTTTAATATATTCAACACAATCCTTCAATAAAGTAGAACAATTGAAGCTGGATTGTAATACATATGTAGCAGTGCGTTCTCCTACATGATGTCCTCCATAAGGACCATCATGACAATCTCTTATGATATCATGTTTCTCACATTCAGGTACACAACGTCTAATAATACCATCCACACTTTTCTTATAAAGGAATGGATCATCCCAAAAGTAGTGTCTAAGATCATAAAAGAATTTCTTTCTTTGTTGTGAGTTCAAATGTTGTCGCATAATTTTTCCAATAATAAAATTTGCATAATCAACAAACCAAGGGGATGCAACTCTAGCACTAGACACATTAATGTTTGCAAGTTGTTCATTAGCAAAACTATCATTAATAGGAATATAATCTACCTGAATGTTTTCCATTCTAGATAAATGATCAACTACCACATTATCTTCTCCTTTCCTATTAACAATATGCAAATCAAATTCTTAGAGTATAGAACTCATCTTACTAATCTAGGCTTAGCACTTTCTTGTTCATAAGATATTTAATAGAAGAATGATCAGAGTGCACCACGACTATTTTAGAAACAACTATGTAATTTCTAAACTTATCACATGCAAATATCACTGCTAAGAATTCTTTTTCAGCTGTACGATAGTTTCTTGGGCACCATCAAGTGTTTTACTCACATAGTAAATGACATTAATTTTCTTATCAAATCTTTGGCCTAAAATGGCGCCAACAGCATAGTGGTACATCTCAAATGTATCTACTTTTCCGAGTACTTTGCTCGATGATTTGCTTCGGAATCTCACCAGGGGCTTTCTTGAGGAAGAAGGTGAGGCCTTCCTTCGTGGTGTGGCCGTCTAGCCTTCGTGGCTAGCACCTCCTCAACGCAGACGTACTCCTTTTTGTGGGAGGAACTGCGGGAAACAAACCTCGCCTCGTCTCCGCGTCCCCGGTTGTCCCGCTCCCTCACTTTACTATCTTGTTTGGTTCCTTTGCATGTTGCACTAGTGATAACCCACAAGTATAGGGGATCGCAACAGTCTTCGAGGGAAGTAAAACCCAAATTTATTGATTCGACACAAGGGGAGGTAAAGAATACTTATAAGCCTTAACAACCTAGTTGTCAATTCAGCTGCACTGAAAAGCACTAGTAACAGGGGTGATGTGAAAGCAGCAGTAATATGAGAGCAATAGTAACAGTAACACAATAGCAGTAGCAGTAACACAGAGGCAATGGCACCAGAAAATAGTTGATACTACTTCCAATGTCATATAGGAACGAGTATATGATGATGAGAGATGGACCGGGGTTCCCAGCTATCTACACTAGTGGTAACTCTCCAATAACAAGTGACAAGTGTTGGGTGAACAAATTACAGTTGGGCAATTGATAGGATTGAAATAGCATTAAGATAGAACATCAATTTATTAATCATGTAGGCATGTTTTCCATATATAGTCATACGTGCTCGCAATGAGAAACTTGCATAACATCTTTTGTCCTACCAGCCGGTGGCAGCCGGGCCTCAAGGGAATCTACTGGTATTTAAGGTACCCCTTTTAATAGAGCACCGGAGCAAAGCATTAACACTTGGTGAAAACATGTGATCCTCAAATCACAGCCTTCCCCTCCGGTTGTCCCAATTTCTGTCACTTTGGGGCCTCGGGGTCCGGACAACAATATGTGCAAACAACTTGTAGATACAATCTAAGCATAGAGCTTAAATCTAAGATCATGCCACTCGTGCACTAGTGACAAGCATTAAACACAACAAGATTGCAGCAACAATAACTTCACAAACTTATAGATAGACTAATCATAATGTAACAATCTATCGGATCCCAACAAACACAACACCGATTACATCAGATGGATCTCAATCATGTAAGGCAGCTCATGAGATCATTGTATTGAAGTACATGGGAGAGAGAGTACCAACTAGCTACAGCTAGAACCCGTAGTCCATGAGGGAACTACTCACGGAGCATGATGGAGGCGGTGGCGTCGATGGAGATGGCTTCCGGGCACTTCCCTCACATCCCGAGCATCCCCCGAAACGGAGTGGCGATGCGGTGATACGTCTCCAACGTATCGATAATTTCTTATGTTCCATGCTACTTTATTGATGATACCTACATGTTTTATGCACATTATATGTCGTATTTACGCATTTTCTGGAACTAACCTATTAACAAGATGCCGAAGAGCCAGTTGATGTTTTCTTGTTTTTGGTTTCAAATCCTAGTAAGGAAATATTCTCTAATTGACGAAATCAACGCCCAGGGTCCTATTTTTGCACGAAGCTTCCAGAAGACCGAAGGAGAGTCGAAGTGGGGCCACGAGGTGGCCAGATGACAGGCGGCGCGGCCCTGTCACCTGGGCCCCTCGCGTCGCCTCTTGACCTGCCCTTCCGCCTACAAATAGCCTCCGTCGCGAAACCCCCATCGAGAGCAACGATATGGAAAACCTTCCAGATGCCGCCGCCGCGAATCCCATCTCGGGGATTCAGATCGCCTCCGGCACCCTGCCGAGAGGGGATTCATCTCCCAGGACTCTACACCGCCATGGTTGCCTCCGGAGTGATGAGTGAGTAGTTCACCCTGGACTATGGGTCCATAGCAGTAGCTAGATGGTTGTCTTCTCCTTATGTGCTTCATTGTTGGATCTTGTGAGCTGCCTAACATGATCAAGATCATCTATCTGTAATTCTATATGTTGTGTTTGTCGGGATCCGATGGATAGAGAATACTATGTTATGGTGATTATCAATCTATTGTTTATGTGTTGTTTATGATCTTGCATGCTCTCCGTTATTAGTAGAGGCTCGGCCAAGTTTTTGCTCTTAACTCCAAGAGGGAGTATTTATGCTCGATAGTGGGTTCATGCCTTCATTGACACCTGGGACAGTGACAGAAAGTTCTAAGGTTGTGATGTGCTTGTTGCCACTAGGGATAAAATATTGATTCTATGTCTAAGGATGTAGTTGTCGATTACATTACGCACCATACTTAATGCAATTGTCTTGCTTAGCAACTTAATACTGAATGGGGTTCGGATGATAACCTGAAGGTGGACTTTTAGGCATAGATGCAGTTGGATGGCGGTCTATGTACTTTGTCGTAATGCCCGGATTAAATCTCACTATATTTATCATATCATGTATATGCATTGTTATGCCCTTCTATTTGTCAATTGCCCGACTGTAATTTGTTCACCCAACATGCTTTTATCTTATGGGAGAGACACCTCTAGTGAACTGTGGACCCCGGT
The DNA here is from genome assembly GCA_030979885.1 of Lolium multiflorum. Taxonomy (NCBI): domain Eukaryota; kingdom Viridiplantae; phylum Streptophyta; class Magnoliopsida; order Poales; family Poaceae; genus Lolium; species Lolium multiflorum. The sequence continues at coordinate 118,753,514 of CM061748.1, forward strand.
CCTATTCTTTACATCGCATACAATCTACTGCAATACTTGTTTTACTGTTTTCTTGCAAACAATCATCTTCCACACAATATGGTTAATCCTTTGTTACAGCAAGCCGGTGAGATTGACAACCTCAGTTTCGTTGGGGCAAAGTATTTGGGTTGTGTTGTGCAGGTTCCACGTTGGCGCCGGAATCCCTGTTGTTGCGCCGCATCACATTTCGCCACCATCAACCTTCAACGTGCTTCTTGACTCCTACTGGTCCGATTAAACCTTGGTTTCTGAGGGAAACTTGCCACCGTGCGCATCATACCTTCCTCTTGGGGTTCAACGGACGTGTACATCTACGCGCATCAAGCAAATTGGCGCCGTTTGGGAGATCAAGACACGCTGCAAGGAGTCTCCACTTCTCAATCTCTTTACTTTGTTTTTGTCTTGCTTTATTTTATTTACTACTTTGTTTGCTGCACCTAAACAAAACACACAAAAATTAGTTGCTAGTTTTACTTTATTTGCTGTCTTGCTCTCTATATCAAAAACACAAAAAAATTAGTTACTTGTCTTTATTTACCTAGTTACTTTTACTACTGTTATCATGAGTAATCCTGAAGTTGAAGTTCGTTCTTTTAAGCAACAAGGTGGAGAAAGTTTTAAAGATGCTTGGTACAGAATTAGTAATGCTCATCATAGATGCATTAAGAAACACTCCACCACTATCCTTCTTAGGAACTTTTATGTTGGTTTATCTAGTTGGAATAGGTATGTTCTTGATACTCTTTCGGGAGGTAATTTCCTAAGTACTCCCGCTTTAGAAGCTAGTTGCATCATTGAGAGTCTAGTTGGAATACCACCTGTTAATGAAGTTAAAATTGAAATCTCTCTTGAAGATGTTATGAAAAAATTGGAAACCATAGAGAAAAATTTTCCAAGTGTTGAAACTAAATTGGAAATGTTATTTGATAAAATTGATGAACTTGAAAAAGCTATGGGAACCTTGGGTTCAACCTTTTCTTCTCTCAAGTATAATGAGAAAGCTTATGTGGGTAAAGAGCAAAAATTCATGTATGCCTCTAAAGTGCCTAAACAAAAGAATTACTATAGGCCTAAAATTGCTAAAACCCCTAGCACCACCATAGAAAATTTAGATAATGGAGCACCTAAAGTACCCTCTGCAACAAGTTGTGTTTGCATGAAAAATTATGATGTTGATGCTTCTTCGTTTGATGTTACTTGATTTGCACTTTCTGCGCCTAGCTGAAAGGCGTTAAAGAAAAGCACTTCTTGGGAGATAACCCATGTTTTTACTACATCAATTTTTTGTTTTGTTGAGTCTTGGAAGTTGTTTACTACTGTAGCAACCTCTCCTTATCATGTTTTTGTGCCAAGTAAAGTTTCTATGTTAAAGTTGATGTTATATTTGGGATCGCTGCGCAGAAACAGCATTGCTGTCTGTCACGAATCTGGGCACAAGTCTCTGTAGAAAATTCGAAAAATCTGCCAATTTACGAGCGTGATCCTCAGATATGTACGCAACTTTAATTAGTTTTGAGTTTTTCCATTTGAGCAAGTCTGGTGCCACTTTAAAATTCGTCTTTACGAACTGTTCTGTTTTTGACAGATTCTGTCTTTTATTTCGCATTGCCTCTTTTGCTATGTTGGATGAATTTCCTTGATCCATTAATGTCCAGTAGCTTTATGCAATGTCCAGAAGTGAAAAGAATGTTTGTGTCACCTCTGAATATGTGAATTATTAATTGTGCACTAACCCTCTAATGAGTTTGCTTGAAGTTTGGTGTGAAGGAAGTTTTCAAGGGTCAAGAGAGGAGTATGATATACTATGATCAAGAAGAGTGAAAGCTCTAAGCTTGGGGATGCCCCGTGGTTCACCCCTGCATATTTTAAGAAGACTCAAGCGTCTAAGCTTGGGGATGCCCAAGGCATCCCCTTCATCGACAACATCATCAGGTTCCTCCCCTGAAACTATATTTTTATTCAGTCACATCTTGTGTTCTTTACTTGGAGCGCGGTTTGTTTTTGTTTTTGTTTTTGTTTGAATAAAATGGATCCTAGCATTCACTTTGTGGGAGAGAGACACGCTCGCTGTTGCATATGGACAAATATGTCCTTAGGCTTTACTCATAATGTTCAAGGCGAAGTTTCTTCTTCGTTAAATTGTTATATGGTTGGAATTGGAAAATGCTACATGTAGTAATTCTAAAATGTCTTGGATAATGTGATACTTGGCAATTGTTGTGCTCATGTTTAAGCTCTTGCATCATATGCTTTGCACCTATTAATGAAGAAATACATAGAGCTTGCTAAAATTTGATTTGCATATTTGGTCTCTCTAAGGTCTAGATAATATCTAGTATTGAGTTTTGAACAACAAGGAAGACGGTAGAGTCTTATAATGTTTACAATATGTCTTTTATGTGAGTTTTGCTGCACCGGTTCATCCTTGAGTTTGCTTCAAATAACCTTGCTAGCCTAAACCTTGTATCGAGAGGGAATACTTCTCATGCATCCAAAATCCTTGAGCCAACTACTATGCCATTTGTGTCCACCATACCTACCTACTACATGGTATTTCTCCGCCATTCCAAAGTAAATTGCTTGAGTGCTACCTTTAAATTCCATCATTCACCTTTGCAATATATAGCTCATGGGACAAAATAGCCTTAAAAACTATCGTAGTATTGAATATGTACTTATGCACTTTATTTCTTATTAAGTTGCTTGTTGTGCGATAACCATGCTTCTGGGGACGCCATCAACTATTTTTGTTGAATATCATGTGAGTTGCTATGCATGTCCGTCTTGTCTGAAGTAAGATCTATCACCTTAATGATTGGAGCATGCATATTGTTAGAGAAGAACATTGGGCCGCTAACTAAAGCCATGAATCATGGTGGAAGTTTCAGTTTGGACATATATCCTCAATCTCATATGAGAATAATAATTATTGCTACATGCTTATGCATTTAAGAGGAGTCCATTATCTGTTGTCCATGTTGTCCCGGTATGGATGTCTAAGTTGAGAATAATCAAAAGCGAGAAATCCAAAATGCGAGCATTCTCCTTAGACCTTTGTACAGGCGGCATGGAGGTACCCCTTTGTGACACTTGGTTGAAACATGGCATTGCAAAGATCCGGTAGTCCAAGCTAAGTAGGAAAAGGTGCGGGCACTATTAGTATACTATGCATGAGGCTTGCAACTTGTAAGATATAATTTACATAACTCATATGCTTTATTACTACCGTTGACAAAATTGTTTCATGTTTTCAAAATAAAAGCTCTAGCACAAATACAGCAATCGATGCTTTCCTCTTTGAAGGACCTTTCTTTTACTTTTATTGTTGAGTCTGTTTACCTATCTCCCTCTGACATAGGCATCCCAAATGGGCATGCCGAAGATAGTACCCGGAGTTTACTGAAGGCCCACTATCCGAAGAATAAGAAGATTCGGGAGTCCAAGATATATTAAGGAAAGCTAGAGTTGTAATAGGAAGTGTTATTTGTAATCTGGCGGGATGAGTTAGAAACCATCCCGGACTCTGTAACTTGTACAAAACGAAACCCTCGGCTCCACCTCCTATATAAGGGGGAGTCGAGGAACAAAGAAAGGATCGAATCTACTGAACCCTAGTTTTCATAATCGTCGAGTACTTTTCGCCTAAAACCTTCGAGATCTACTTGCCCTCTACTTCTAGCAAAACCCTAGTCTACAATCTGTAGGCATTGACAAGTTATTCCTTTGTCAATTGGCGCCGTCTGTGGGAATTAGAGGTTGCAAGGAGCTGATCTCGATGGCACGTTCAGGATCTTCGACATCGTCAACAGCAAACAACGCGATGGATCGAGGTAACAAGGGAAAAACTGATCTATTCAATTTTATTCCTCACCCGCCCTCCCATATGGATGCATGTGCCTATCTGGAGGAGCCCATCATCATGACGTTCGGAGAATTCCGATTTGGCGTCAACAAGGAAGGATCCTACCGTCTCGAAGTTCCGATCTCGTCGGAATTTTCAGCGGTCGATTCTAACTTTTCGTCGAGTGACGAGGAGTTTTCGTCGCCATACTTCATCGACAACAAGGCAAGCGGAAAGCTCGCCAAGATCTTCAGCAACACATCCTTCGAGTCGTCTGCGGACTCCTTTATAAGCAGCGACTCCGACAGCGTCGACAGCTTCAACTTCATCGACAAGTCTGCTGCCATCGGAAAGGTCTTCACCACTCTATATGATGGTGTCACCAATCCTGATAAAAATCAATGCACAAAATATCATCAGATCTATGTGGTAGAAGGGGCAGGCACATCAGACCCGCAAACATCAGAGGCTTTCGACGAGTTGGGAAATCCATACGTCGATCCCGCTGATCTCAGACATGGCTTAGGCACTAAATATCCTGGATCCTCAACTCGCGCAAGAGTACAGCTCCCGCAAGAAGCGTGGGATAGGGCTGCGAAAGCCATGGATGGTTCAGAACCTATGACCACCACTGCTACCGTACAAGAACTTCAAGCATATCAATATAGACTTGCTCGAGTAAGCAGAGAGTTAGAAAAACAGACAGCATCCCTGAATAGGAGGAAAGAAGCAGCTTCTGCATCAAGCAGACGCCGAGCAGAGTTAAGTCGCCTTTCAGGAACTACGGGAGATAGTCACAGAGAAGCTCGGAGGAGAGCAATGTCTCGGCTGCAAAACATACCCGAAGCAGAAAGAGGAAGTATAATCCAAAATCTCGACATGTCCTTTATGTCGATCGACGAACGGGGAAATATCATCCCAAAAACGCCAGAGGCAGGTTACATGGCAACACAAGCTTACATCCTCGCATCCAGACCACCTCCTGGAGACCCGAGAGAACCATTGTTCAATATGGCAATGGCTGGAGTAGGAGTTATGGGAACAGCGTTTGCAACAACGCCTCCCGAAGAAAATCCTAGACAAAATAGTCCACGACACACCGCAGCAGTTCAAGACCCACCAAGAACAAGTGGGGCAAGAGACACAGCAGTCCAAGTAAGGGTGGACAGAGCGCGACAAGAAAGGAGGGAGCGTCAGCACTCGCCAGAGCTTGCCGATGAAGATATGTGTGGACTCCCATGCTTTACGAGAAGAGTTCGAAAAACTCGAGTACCGAAAGGGTTCAAGTTACCCGAGAATTTCAAGAAGTTCGACGGCCTGCAAGATCCCGAGGATTGGCTCGTGGACTATCTCGAGATGGTAAAGCTGGTAGGAGGAACCAGAGCAACAGCTATGCAAAGTATCCAAGTTCACCTGAGTGGTGCCGCGAGATCTTGGATAAAGAAACTCCCCTTGAATTCCATCGACAGCTGGGAGAACTTTGAGAACATCTTCGTGAAAAACTTCCGATCCACCTGCAAGAAACCTGCATCGTTGGAAGAGCTGAGGGCATGCCGACAAAAACACGATGAGTCGATGAGGAAGTACATACAGCGGTGGAACATTATTAAAAACTCGGCAGAGGACATATCTGACGAGAGAGCCATAGATGCGTTCGTAGCAGGAATCCGACGAGCAGATTTCGTCGAGGACTTGGGGAGAACTAACCCTAAGACCATATCAGCACTCATGGAGATAGCCAATAAATGGGCAGATGGAGAAGACGCCATATACAACAAGCGACATAGGTCGCCAGAAGAGGATCGTGGTCGAAATTATCAAAATAGAAGGCGATTTTCTCGCCAGTTCTACAACAACGATGCTCCCGGCCATATATCGGCTGGTTTTCGGGGAAATCCTGGAGGAAATAGTCGAGATGATTATCAAAGGAGCAACGAGCAACAAGGCGACAATAGAGGTGATTTTCGCGGCAACAGGCAAAATAGTGGACCAAGGATTCAAAGACCTTATGTGTCTCCCGAGGAGATGATGAACGGTCCGTGTCAAATGCACTTTTACCTCGACAACAATGGAAAGAGGCAGTCAGGACATCTCCGAAAAGATTGCAGAAATTTCCAGGCAATGTTGCGAGCCGCAGGAATTGCAAATGCCCAAGCAAATAACAGAAACCCTCGGGAGCCAAGGAGCGAGATTCACCTTCCACCTCCTCCCGCAATTACGGACGAAAATCGGCATCAGCTTAGAATTGCGGCAGCACCACATCCACCTCCATATGTTGACCCCAACTCTAATGGCGCGGTCTCGATGATTCAGAAGGCAGGCCATCAAACAGAAGGTAATCTCGCGACAAGTGTTCATGGCAGAGAAGATGCCTCCACCAACAGTCGAGTACCTAAATTGGTCGGGGCAAGACATCGGCTTCACAATTGCAGATCATCCGCAGCAAGTTCCTCGACCAGGACAATCGCACTCATCTTACCCGCAGTAATCGCTGGTTTTGACGTGTCGAGAGTCTTCATAGATGGCGGCAGCAGCTTAAACCTCATGTATGCAGATACATTGAGGAAGATGAACATATCCCTAGCGAACTTAAAACCAACTGATACACGTTTCCACGGGATTACACCAGAGAAGCCAAGTTACCCATTGGGCAAAATCAACCTCGACGTTCAGTTCGGAACCCGAGAAAACTACAGGATAGAGAATCTGGAGTTCGAAGTGGTGGATTTCCCGTCGCAATATCACGCCTTGTTGGGACGACCAGCGTATGCCAGGTTCATGGCAGTGCCGCATTATACATCTCGTTGTGGAGGTTGCCTGGGCCTAAGGGACCTATCACAATCAAAGGAAGTTTCGCGTTATCCGATAAATGCGACAAGGATTTTCATCGATTGTCAGAAACCTTCGGGATGCAAGCAGAATATGCGGCGCCACGGTTCACCGATTATGATGTACTGCCAGAGGTAGGGAGATCTTCTAAGGAGCCGACTTTCAACACAAACAAGGATTCAAAAGAGGTACAGATCCACCCGACAGATCCTAAGAAAACGACGTCCATAGCCGCAAACATGGATGTCGCATAGGAAAGCGCTCGTCGAGTTCCTCCGTGAGCACTGGAAAATCTTCGCATGGTGTCCAGTGACATGCCAGGAGTACCCAGGGAACTCGCCGAGCACCACCTCAATTTGGATCCTCTCGCAACCAGTCAAGCAGCCTTTACGACGCTTTTCGGAACCTAGCCGCAAAGCAATGTTATCAGAGATAGATCGACTCAAAGACGCCGGTTTCATCAGAGAAATATCTACAGAAGCCACATGGGTAGCTAACCTAGTGATGGTGCCGAAGAAACACACAATAGTCCTTCGCATGTGCGTCGACTTCACGTGTCTCAATAAACATTGTCCCAAGGATCACTTTCCCCTCCCAAGGATCGATCAAATCATCGACTCCACGGCAGGATGCGAACGTCTTTCCTTCTTGGACGCATATTCTGGTTATAACCAGATCAGACTAAAAGAAGAAGATGAAGCCAAGACAGCGTTCATCACACCTTATGGCGTGTTTTGCTACAAAACAATGCCCTTTGGTCTGAAAAACGCGGGAGCAACATATCAGCGAATGATGCAGAAGTGCCTAGCAACACAGATCGGGAAAAATGTACAAGTCTACATCGACGATGTCGTAATAACATCAAAGAAAGGGTCGACTTTGATCGAAGATTTGAAGGAAACCTTCGACAACCTCGACAAGTTCTGCCTCAAGCTGAACCCGACAAAGTGTTCTTTTGGAGTTCCCGCTGGAGAACTTCTCGGGTTCTTAGTATCAGCAAGGGGGATTGAAGCTAATCCCGAAAAATACAGGCCATCGTTACTATGAGAAAACCAACAAAGTTGAAAGAAATACAACAGCCAACGGCGATCGCAGCTTTAAGCATTCGTCGGGCTAGGAGAAAAGGCGCTGCCGTTCTATGCATTGATCAAACAAGGGGAAAAATTTCAATGGAACGAGGAAGCAGATAGAGCCTTCGAGAACCTCAAGCGAGCAATTTCGACACCACCGATATTGGTGGCGCCAAAAGAGAAAGAACCCCTCCTCTTGTATATTGCAGCTACACCTCAGGTGGTCAGCACGGCCCTAGTGGTCGAGAGAGAAGAAGAAGGCAAGCTTCATGGAGTTCAAAGGCCAGTATATTTCATCAGCGAAGTACTGTCGCCGTCAAAACAGCGGTACCCGCAATATCAAAAGCTAGCATATGGAGTATTCACGACAGCAAGAAAATTGCGACACTATTTTTCGGCGCACCCGATAATAGTGGTCAACGAGGCTCCCTTATCAAATATACTGAACAACCCAGAAGCTACGGGTCGTGTCTCCCTTTGGGGAATAGAACTTTCCCTCGGGACATCACGTATGAAAAAGAAAAGCAATAAAATCGCAGGTCTTACCAGATTTCATTGCAGAGTGGATGGAGCTACAAAACACGGGACCCCCATTTATCAAGAACTTGGACCATGAACTTCGACGGGTCCAAAAGATTGGAAGGTGCTGGAGCAGGCGTGATATTAGTATCACCTGAAGGCGACAAGTTGAAGTATGTTCTGCGGATGACGTTCCCAAACGCATCTAACAATGAAGCAGAAGATGAAGCTCTCATACACGGGATGAAGATGGCGAAAGCTTGCGTGCAACCCGACTGAAAATTTTCGGCGACTCACAGTTGGTAGCACAGCAAGTCATGAACCAATGCGATGCAGTCAACGAAAGTATGATAGCATACAAAGAGGTGTACAATGAGCTGGAGAAATTATTCGATGGTTGTGAGGTAAACCACATCAGCAGGATGAGCAACGATGAAGCCGACGTTCTCGCAAACATCGGGTCACAATGCCTCGCGATTCCTCCAGGTGTGTTCTGGGAAGAGATTAGCGAGAGATCAACAAAGCCAGCAAAAACAAAGAAGGAGAAAAAAGAGAAACCTCGAGTATCGCCAAAGACACAGCAGAAGAAGAAGAAGAGCAAGAGCTAGTCATGATGGTGCAAATTCCATGGATGCAGGCTTACATATCATATATCCTAAGGAAAACCATACCCGACGATCCAGTCGAAGCAAGGCGAATAATTAGGCGATCAAAAGCTTTTACTGTGGTAAAAGGGGAGCTGTACAAACGCAGTATTTCGGGTGTGCTACAACGGTGTGTTACACCCGAAGAAGGAAGGATCATCCTAAAGGACGTGCATGAAGGAATATGCGGGCATCACGCGAGTAGCCGAGCCATTGCGGCCAAAGTCTTCAGAGCAGGATTTTATTGGCTAACAGCAATCGAGGATGCGAAGGAAATAGTGCGAACTTGCGATGCGTGCCAAAGATTTGCGGCAAGACCTCACTCGCCAGCAGCAGAACTTATGCCAATCCCACTATCTTGGCCCTTTGCTCAATGGGGTCTCGACATGGTGGGTAAATTACATAAAGCTTCGCCAGGAGGTTACGAGTATATGCTTGTCGCGGTTGACAAATTTACAAAGTGGATAGAAGCAAAGCCGATAAATTCACCGGACGGCGCGTCGGCAATCAAATTCGTAAAGAGCATTGTCTTCAGATTTGGAGTTCCTCACAGTATTGTGACAGACAACGGCAGCAATTTTACGTCCAAGGAGTTCAAAACATACTGCGCAGAAGTGGGCATTAAATGAGTTTTGCGTCTGTTGCATCCTCGACCAATGGACAAGTCGAGAAGGCCAATGGCATCATCTGCAATGGCATCAAGAAACGCCTGCTAGGCCCACTGGAAAAAGCTCGGCATACTTGGCCGGAGGAGTTACCAAGTGTGTTGTGGAGTATCCGAACAACACCAAATACGGCGACACAAGAAACACCGTTTTTTCTGGTCCATGGAGCTGAAGCAGTCCTGCCGATAGAAATAGAGCATGATTCTCCAAGAGTCACGGAATATAATGAAGAAACCTCGAGGGAAGCCCTGGAGGACGACGTTGATGCACTTGACGAAGCTCGAGATGAAGTCCTGTCACGAGTCGCCAAATATCAACAGGACCTGAAGAATTACCACAGTCGACGATTGCGCCCAAGGTCTTTTCAAGTTGGTGACTTAGTTCTGCGGCTCAACCAAAAAAGTCACGAAAAACTCGAATCACCATGGCTTGGACCCTACATCGTCACAGAAGTAATCGAAGGAGGAGCATACAGAATTAAAGACAAGAAGACAGGGATTGCCGAGCCAAATCCCTGGAACGTGGCACAGCTCAGGCGTTTTTACGCTTAGATGCCAAAATATAGTCTCCTCTGTAAACATACAATGTACTGAAACGCCCGCGAGTTTTCAGACGCACTCTTTCCTTTTTTGGGGCACCGAGTGGGGCCGGAGAAGGTTTTTAATGAGGCGGACTCGCGGTGCTGCAATATAATAAAGATAGTGGAATTATATATCTCCTTCCCGACAAGATCAGGGGTTCTCCCCTACATGATACAATATATATATATAAACACAGTGTCGACAAACGCAAAAGAAGCATCTTGCCTTGGTAAAAATACCTCGCCAAAATAAAAAGAGATACAGACAAAATAGTGATCAACAAAAGACTCGGGGGCTTACACCCACAAAAATAGTATACAATGTATATTATCTTGCCTTGGTTTAAAAACCTCGCATTATACAAATACAGCGAATAGCCACCGAAAATACTCGGGGGCTAGACAAATATAGAAATATGCTGTTTGCTTCACAATAGAATCATAATCATGATTTACACAGGAGAATTATCTACCAAAGGAAAATAATCAGTCTTGATTCAATATATCATCAAGGGTCACTCTGTTTTCTTCAGGAGCAGCGCCAAGAAAATCAGCATAATGACCATCGGCAAAAAAGTCGGCATCCATCCGAAGAAGATCTTCAATCATTTCTTCGGCTATAGGAGAAACCTTCGTGTTAATACGATCGATACCAACTTTTCGGCGCCGTACCTTCTCGTGAACTTTCTCAACAACTTGGGTCAGATCAAGTTTTGAGTGGCAGATCTGAAGCATTATAAGGGCAAATCTGGCGCCAGCTACCAGTTGAGCTCTGACAAAGTGATGGATCCTGTGGGCATCCTTGAACTTCTCCATTAACTCGGGAAGAGTTTTTGGTTGAATGTTCCGAGGAAACATAGAGTTATAAACCATAGAGAGGGTCTTGGTACAGAAGTCAAGATACCCGCGAACCTGAAGCGCGCGATCTTGAAACCTCACGATGTGGCGAGTCCGTTCAGGCGTGCCCCAAAAAGTCGACCCATGTTCACGTGCAAGCCGAAGAAGGACATTGGAACGAGCCTCGACACGTTCATTTTCAGTTGCAGTATCCAAAAAAGCACCTATTGTTTCATAAAACAAGTCAGAGGGGAGTAAAGAGGCAAGCAGCAAAGGAAAAGAAGAAGCAAGGCGAAGACAATGAAACTTACCCGCCATATCCAAGCTAGCATCTATTAGTAGTTGGAGCATAGAATTTTCTCGAGACGTAGCTGCAGCAGCTTCAGCAACAGCAGCGTCCTTCTCAGTCATGGCATCTTGAGCTTGTTGGAGCGCAATTTTCTCCCTTTGAGAAGATTCTCGAGACTGCTCCATAAGTATAAGCGATTGCTTCTTCACGGACTGGAGTTGTACTCGAAGTTCTTTCAATTCCTCTGTCAGATCCATACTCGAAGAATCATCAAGGTTAACAGGGACAGAAGACTTCTTCGAAAGGGACGAAGGAAAAACTTCGGGAGGACCAGGAATTGACGAATAATTGTCAAAAATCAACTGAAAAATAGAAAAACGTCGACATCAATCATTGAGACAAAGTTCGACTTCCATTCATTCTTGTAGTATATACATGTCTATTACAAAAGAAGGACCTCTACAAGACCTAATCATCGCCAGGAGCATTACAGCGACAGTACCAAAAGGAGGAGGTAAACTAAAAACAAAGCAAAAGAATATGAAACTAGACCTCCGGCCTTGATGAGCTGGGAGTCGAGGGTGGCTTGATCCCGAGATATGCCAAGATTTTCTTCGTGTTGGGTTTGGCTGCCTTAATCAGCGACCTCCACCTCGATTGCTCTATTTGATTGGTGTCGCCAACCTTCATCCAATCAATAGTTTGTTGGCTGTCAGCAACCAGGGCAACAGTGCTTTCGACAGCAACCTTCATGTTTTCTTGGCGCATTTTCAGTCCAAGGTCTTCTGATGAATTGAAGCTCTTGGCGAGGTTAAGGAAAGTTGCGGGTTCCTCTTTCTTTGGGAAAAAATAAGGAAAAAGCCGCGACAACCCTGCTTTGGCCTGATCAATGCCTTCGCGTGCCTCTGATCCATGAACCTCGAGGAATGAAAGGGCGTCAAGAAGAGGATCATTGGCGGGTTCTTCAAGTTGAAACTCTTGAGCTGTTCTAGCTGTCAAAAAAAAAGAAGAAACTTATTGAGCAACAAACGAGCGCAGAGAAGGAAATACAAAAAATAATAAGTGGTACTTACCGACGAAGCGGCGACTTTGTGTCCTTAAGCGCTTAAGGATCGCCTCTTCGCGAGCAGATTGGGCAGCTATGTGATCGCTCAGTGAAGTTTCAGCGGTGTGAAGCCTTTTTCTAAGATCTTCGACACCAGCAGCGTCAGCCTTGGCCTTGTCAGCTTCTGCTCTAGCTTCAGTAGCATCCAATTCGGCCTTTTTGCGAGCCTTTTCACTATGCTCTAATTGTTGAGCAAGTGTGTTGGCACGTTCATTGGCCTCCGCCAGTTTTTCTGGCAAAGAAGAAAAATATAGTTAAAAACTTCGACAACAAAGGAGCAAAAGGGCAGAGGCAAAAAGAAGTAGCAAAACATTACCTTCAGTTTTATTAGCATATTCACGGTACCCAACAAATTGGGCACCGATGCGAAGAAGATCCTTGATCATAGGCTGTTAAAAAAAAGAGGACAAAGAGAAAATGGGGGTATGAGAAAAATATGATGATACACAGAAGTAAACAGAGAAAACATAAACAATGACAAAAAAGTGAAGAACTTACATCCTCCATGAGAAGGTTCGAGGAGCTACTCAATTGGAGAGTAGGTTCCGCGATAATCTCCGTCCTTGCCCTTTTCGGTGAAGAGGCTCGGGGGCTTGACGGAGGAGTCGCAGTGCCGACATTTTGTCGAGGAGGCGACGTTTCTTCCCCTTCGACTGGCATTTCCGAGGCGACTAATGTATGTGACGTACTCGTTCGAGTAGCCACATCAACAGTTGGTACCACTTCTTCATCATCACTACGAGTACAAGTCGACAATATAAAGGCAAGATAGACAAAAAATCTTCAAAGTACAAAAAAACAGGGAGATGGTACTTACGAACTGATGAGAGTTCCGAGGTATGGATCATAAGCTGACTTCGGATGAGAAGGAACAGCTTCTTCGGGTTTGGAGGTGCCGGAAGTTTCGGCGTCATCCCTTTTCCTTTTGTTCTTTGGGGAAACAGCAGGAGGAAGGGATTGCGTCGACTCGCTGGCTTCAGATTCAACTTCCTTTTCATGGGAAGCCGCAGATTTGTGAGAACCTGCGACTTCACTTTCATGAAGAGAAGAACCTTGATTGTCTTCGGCAACGATAGCTTGTTCTTCGACTTCTCCATCCTCGGGAAGGGGAGGAAGAGAAGCCATAGTAGGATGGTTCTGCAAAAAATAGCGACAAAAGAAAAATTAGCGAGATATCAATACAGTGAGATGCAGGGAACATTTGGAACAAGATAAAAATTCGAGAAGACAAAATACCTCGGGGAGAGGATTGGTGGAGCTGTATGGTTCCACGCGGCAGGAGGAAGGAACAGGATCTTTCTTGTTTAAACGGGAAATTCTTCGAATCAGCTTCTCCAAGTCCTTTGCAGAAAGATCACTGGAGAGCCTATTGGCGTCGTTTCCACCAGCATATGTCCAAAGGGGATTTTTGCGAGCCTGAAGAGGCTGCACTCTAATTCTAAGAAAGTAGGCAGTGATTTGAACACCAGATAGCTCTTTGCCTCGAGTATTTTGAAGTTGATGAATACGAGACATAAGTGCTTCTGTCGCCTTTTTCTCTTCTTCGGAAGCTTCAGCATCCCAGGAGCGGCGGCGCTGAATTTTGGCATTTCCGTCGAAGGGGATTATGTTGTGTTCCACAGAGTTGGCACTTTCTTCGTGAATGTAGAGCCACTTTTTGCGCCACCCTTGGACAGAATCGGGAAATTTGACGTCGAAGTAATCAACGTCAGTTCGGACACAGATAACAACGCCGCCTATGTTATAAGTGGCATTGCGGGAGGCATTGCGGCGGAGAAGGAAAATACGTTTCCAAAGAGCCCAGTTAGGAGGGATTCCAAGGAAACATTCGCACAGCGTGATAAAAATGGAAATGTGGAGGATGGAATTGGGGGTCAATTGGTGCAGTTGAATCCCATAAACAAAAAGAAGGCCGCGGAGGAAATCGTGAATTGGGGCAGAAAGGCCGCGGATGAGGTGATCAACGAAACTAACCCGGTACTCCATTGGAGGGTTGGGATAGCTTTCTTCGCTGGGAAAGCGGATGGCATCTTCTTTCTTCATCAGGCCAAGCTTCTTCATCATGTTGAGGTCTTGGTTGGAGATTTTAGATCTCTCCCATTCAAGATCTTCGGCGGCCATCTCGGATTCTGGAGTACTGTGGCGCGTGAGTCGCGTGCGCGGTGGCATCAATGTCACTGGAAAAGCAATGCTCGAACGTGCGGAAGATTGAAGAGAATTGGGCGCAGGGGAAGTTTTTGCAAAGAGGAACAGATGTGCGGCGCAAGCGAAGGAGTGAACCGAGGTTGAAGAAAGGTTTATATAGGAATCAGGCGAAGCATTGCACCGTTAGATGGAAAAAGTGTGAAGGAGATGATAGCCACGTGGAGACGAGGGTAAAAATGTATTTTTACATCGACGAGGTTACAGAGTGCCAGAAAAAGGGGAGAACATGTGTCCCCCACTTGCACGACGTGTCCGACAGAACAGGAATTAGGACCCACAAGGCAGCGAAACAAGTGATAATGGTCAGTTTCCAAAATAGAAATCGTGGCTATCATCAGCAATGACGTCGTCAAGATAAAAGAAAAATTCGACTGCGAGTTTTCAAGAGTTTATCGACAACGCAAGGTTATCTCGGGAGCCTTTGATCAAATACAAGTTTTTGCCCAAATGCTCGGGGGCTACTTTGGAAAAATAGAAAATTTCGAGTATGACAAGATAGAAAAGGCGAGAGCCTATGACCAAATGCAAGCAGTTGTTCATAGCCTCGGGGGCTACTCCCATCGGGAGCGCTGGTCGCGCACCCGATAAATATAAAACTGTCGAGAAAGATTATAAATAGAGCGGCAACGGATACTAATCTGTGGAGCCTACACCCAAGCACAAGTTCTTGGATGTAGCCTCGGGGGCTACTCCCATCGGGAACGCTGTTCGCGTGCCCGATGAATTTTTAAAAGTGAGTATATTTCGAGTTACACAGATAACTCTACATATACTCCCATCGGAAGACAAAATAAGTCATCAAATATGACTCGATAAAATGTGCTATTCCAAAGGCGAAAAGCACTCGACAATATATTCTCAGAACGCCAAAGTTGCGATCAATTTCTGAATGCCGCAAATTTGCGAAGGTAAGACCCCAGATCCGTTCTGCTGGGCGTGGCATCGCCAAAGACTGCGCTCTGCTACTTTTATCCGTATCAACAGATACGAAGAAACGGACGCGTTAGGTACCCGATAAATTTGACTGGGACTCGACAGAATGGTAAGACCTTAAGCGGCACTTGTCGAAGTTTACACCAGTATCCCGAGATCATGTCCAGGGACGTGATCTTGAAGTAGGTTTTTGCGGATTGCCACTAGAGCAGTTAACTAGTACCTGATCCGTCAGATGAACTAGCCCCAACTACCATTATCCCTGTACAATATAGAATTTTATGTGAAGAAGCATAAATAAAAGCTCTCGAATAAATATAAACAGTCGAGATTTCTCTTGACTCTACGATTCAAGCAAAATCTCGGGGGCTACTGACATAGGCATCCCAAATGGGCCTGCCGAAGATAGTACCCGGAGTTTACTGAAGGCCCACTATCCGAAGAATAAGAAGATTCGGGAGTCCAAGATATATTAAGGAAAGCTAGAGTTGTAATAGGAAGTGTTATTTGTAATCTGGCGGGATGAGTTAGAAACCATCCCGGACTCTGTAACTTGTACAAAACGAAACCTCGGCTCCACCTCCTATATAAGGGGAGTCGAGGAACAAAGAAAGGATCGAATCTATGTCAACGAACCCTAGTTTTCATAATCGTCGAGTACTTTTCGCCTAAAACCTTCGAGATCTACTTGCCCTCTACTTCTAGCAAAACCCTAGTCTACAATCTGTAGGCATTGACAAGTTATTCCTTTGTCACCCTCCACCTTAAGAAGCAAACACTTGTGTGAACTGTGCATTGATTCCTACATACTTGCATATTGCACTTGTTATATTACTTTATGTTGACAATATCCATGAGATATACATGTTATAAGTTGAAAGCAACCGCTGAAACTTAATCTTCCTTTGTGTTGCTTCAACACCTTTACTTTGATTTATTGCTTTATGAGTTAACTCTTATGCAAGACTTATTTATGCTTGTCTTGAAGTACTATTCATGAAAAGTCTTTGCTTTATGATTCACTTGTTTACTCATGTCATTACCATTGTTTTGATCGCTGCATTCATTACATATGTTTACAATAGTATGATCAAGATTATGATGGCATGTCACTTCAGAAATTATCTTTGTTATCGTTTTACCTGCTCGGGACGAGCAGAACTAAGCTTGAGGATGCTGATACGTCTCCAACGTATCGATAATTTCTTATGTTCCATGCTACTTTATTGATGATACCTACATGTTTTATGCACATTATATGTCGTATTTACGCATTTTCCGAACTAACCTATTAACAAGATGCCGAAGAGCCAGTTGTTTTCTGCTGTTTTGGTTTCAGAAATCCTAGCAAGGAAATATTCTCGGAATTGGAGGAAATCAACGCCCAGGGTCCTATTTTTGCACGAAGCTTCCAAGACCGAAGGAGAGTCGGGTGGGGCCACGAGGTGGCCGATGACGCGGCGCGCCTGCCCCGGCCGCGGCCCTGTCACTGGGCCCCTCGTCGCATCTTGACCTGCCCTTCCGCCTACAAATAGCCTCCGTCGCGAAACCCCGAAGCCGAGAGCCACGATACGGAAAACCTTCCGAGACGCGCGCCGCGAATCCCATCTCGGGGATTCAGAGATCGCCTCCGGCACCCTGCCGAGAGGGGATTCATCTCGGAGGACTCTACACCGCCATGGTCGCCTCCGGAGTGATGAGTGAGTAGTTCACCCCTGAACTATGGGTCCATAGCAGTAGCTAGATGGTTGTCTTCTCCTTATGTGCTTCATTGTTGGATCTTGTGAGCTGCCTAACATGATCAAGATCATCTATCTGTAATTCTATATGTTGTGTTTGTCGGGATCCGATGGATAGAGAATACTATGTTATGGTGATTATCAATCTATTGTTTATGTGTTGTTTATGATCTTGCATGCTCTCCGTTATTAGTAGAGGCTCTGGCCAAGTTTTTGCTCTTAACTCCAAGAGGGAGTATTTATGCTCGATAGTGGGTTCATGCCTTCATTGACACCTGGGACAGTGACAGAAAGTTCTAAGGTTGTGATGTGCTGTTGCCACTAGGGACAAAACATTGATTCTATGTCTAAGGATGTAGTTTTCGATTACATTACGCACCATACTTAATGCAATTGTCTGTTGCTTAGCAACTTAATACTGAATGGGGTTCGGATGATAACCTGAAGGTGGACTTTTTAGGCATAGATGCAGTTGGATGGCGGTCTATGTACTTTGTCGTAATGCCCGGATTAAATCTCACTATATTTATCATATCATGTATATGCATTGTTATGCCCTTCTCTATTTGTCAATTGCCCGACTGTAATTTGTTCACCCAACATGCTTTTATCTTATGGGAGAGACACCTCTAGTGTGACCCCGGTCCTATTCTTTACATCGCATACAATCTACTGCAATACTTGTTTTACTGTTTTCTTGCAAACAATCATCTTCCACACAATACGGTTAATCCTTTGTTACAGCAAGCCGGTGAGATTGACAACCTCATTGTTTCGTTGGGGCAAAGTATTTGGGTTGTGTTGTGCAGGTTCCACGTTGGCGCCGGAATCCCTTGTTGCGCCGCATCACATTTCGCCACCATCAACCTTCAACGTGCTTCTTGACTCCTACTGGTCCGATTAAACCTTGGTTTCTTGAGGGAAACTTGCCACTGTGCGCATCATACCTTCCTCTTGGGGTTCCCAACGGACGTGTACATCTACGCGCATCAGGCGGCGGCGCCCCTGGAGTCTTTCTGGAGTTTCGTCAATTGGTGTCGAGTTTTTAGGTCACGAGGGTTATATAGGCGAAGAGGCGGAGTCGGAGGGGCCAGGGGGCTCCCTCCCCATAGGCTGGCGCGGGGGGGCCACCCGCGCCGCCTTATGGTGTGGGCCCCCTGCTGCCCTTCCTCGTCTCCCCTTCGGACTTCTGGAACCTTCCGTGAATTATAAGATCGTGGGCTTTTGTTTCGTCCAATTCCGAGAATATTGCCCGAACAGCCTTTCTGGAACCAAAAACAGCAGAAAACATGAACTGGCACTTCGGCATCTTGTTAATAGGTTAGTTCCGGAAAATGCATAAAAACATTATAAAGTGTGAGCAAAACATGTAGGTATTGTCATAAAACTAGCATGGAACATCAGAAATTATAGATACGTTGGAGACGTATCAAGCATCCCCAAGCTTAGTTCCTACTCGCCCTCGAGTAGGTAAACGATAAAAAGAATAATTTCTGTAGTGACATGCTACTTACATAATCTTGATCATACTATTGCAAAGCATATGAGATGAACGAAGTGACTCAAGGCAACGATCTATAGTTTGCTAACAAATAGATAACATATAGCAAAACTTTTCATGAATAGTACTTTCAAGACAAGCATCAAAAAGTCTTGCATAAGAGTTAACTCATAAAGCAATAAATTCTTAATAAGAGGTTTTGAAGCAACACAAAGGAAGATTTAAGTTTCAGCAATTGCTTTCAACTTTCAACATGCATATCTCATGGATAATTGTCAACACAAAGTAATATAATAAGTGCAAGTAAGCAAGTATGTAAGAATTAATGCACAGTTGACACAAGTGTTTGCTTCTAAGATGGAAGGAAGTAGGTAAACTGACTCAACATAAAGTGAAAGAAAGGCCCTTCGCAGAGGGAAGCAGGGATTAAATCATGTGCTAGAGCTTTTCAAGTTTTGAAATCATATAGAGAGCATAAAAGTAAAGTTTTGAGAGGTGTTTGTTGTTGTCAACGAATGGTAGTGGGTACTCTAACTACCTCATCAACCAGACTTTCAAGAGCGGCTCCCATGAAGGACGTTATCTCTACCAGCAAGGTAGATCATCCCTCTTCTCTTTTGTTTACACATGTATTTTAGTTTCATTATTTATAGATGACACTCCTCCCAACCTTTTGCTTACACAAGCCATGGCTAACCGAATCCTCGGTGCCTTCCAACATTCACATACCATGGAGGAGTGTCTATTTTCAAAATTAAGTTGCTTACTGATAGATCAGGGCAAAACATGTGAAGAGAATTATTAATGAAAGTTAATTAATTGGGGCTGGGAACCCCGTTGCCAGCTCTTTTTGCAAAATTATTGGATAAGCGGATGAGCCACTAGTCCATTGGTGAAAGTCTGTCAGAAGTAAATGACAAGGTTGAAAGATAAACACCACATACTTCCTCATGAGCTATAAAACATTGACACAAGTAAGAGATAATAGCTTTTGAATTGTTTAAAGGTAGCACATGAAGTATTTACTTGGAATGGCAGGAAATACCACATAGTAGGTAGATATGGTGGACACAAATGGCATAGGTTTTGGCTCAAGGTTTTGGATGCACGAGAAGCATTCCCTCTCAGTACAAGGCTTTGGCTAGCAAGGTTGTTTGAAGCAAACACAAGTATATATAAACCGGTACAGCAAAACTTACATAAGAACATATTGCAAGTATTATAAGACTCTACACTGTCTTCCTTGTTGCTCAAACGCTTTTACCAGAAAATATCTAGACCTTAGAGAGACCAATCATGCAAACCAAATTTCAACAAGCTCTACGGTAGTTCTCCACTAATAGGTTTAAACTACATGGTGCATGAGCTTAAACATGATCTACTTGAGAGCTCAAAACAATTGCCAAGTATCAAATTATTCAAAACCATATGAAGCATTTTCTGCTTCGAAATAACAATAAGTGTTGCGGCTATCAGCTTCCGCCATGAACACGAAAAATAAAACGAAGAACACCAGTGTTCATATGAAAAAGCGGAGCGTGTATCTATCCCATACAAGGATTGCTAGGATCCGAATTTATTCAAACACAAACAAAAATAAAAACAAACAGACGCTCCAAGTAAAGCACATATGATGTGACTAAATAAAAATATAGTTTCACTAGAAGTGACCTGATAAGTTGTTGATGAAGAAGGGGCCTTGGGCATCCCCAAGCTTAGACGCTTGAGTCTTCTTAAAATATGCAGGGATGAACTACGGGGGCATCCCCAAGTTTAGAATTTTCACTCTTCTTGATCATATATCATCCTCCTCTCTTGACCCTTGAAAACTTCTGCCACACCAAACTTCTCATAAACTTCATTAGAGGGGTTAGTACTCAAAAACTTTAATCCACTTTAGTCCTGTAGTGACACATTGCAAGAACTCAATAAAACATTAGCTACAGCTCTCCACGTCTAGAAAGCCTTACTTAAAGTCCACAAGAGACAATGCAAAAAACAGAGACAGAATCTGCCAAAACAGAACAGCCAGTAAACACGAATTTTTAAGAGGTACTTCCGTTGCTCAAATCAGAAAACGCAAAACTAATGCAAGTTGCGTACATATCTGAGGAACACGCATGAAAATTGGAAGATTTTTTTGAGTTTTCTACAGAGAGACCTACTCAAATTCGTGACAGATAGAAATCTGTTTCTGCGCAAAAATCCAAATCTAGCATCAACCTTCTATTAGAGACTTTACTTGGCACAACAATGCAATAAAATAAAGATAAGGAGAGGTTGCTACAGTAGTAACAACTTCCAAGACACAACAAAACAGTAGCAAAATAAAAACATGGGTTATCTCCCAAGAAGTGCTTTCTTTATAGCCATTAAGATGGGCTCAGCAATTTTAATGATGCTCACATAAGGATGAGAGTTGAAGCAAAAGAGAGCATCAAAAAGCAATTTCAAAACACATTTAAGTCTAACCCACTTCCTATGCATAGGAATCTTGTACACAAATAAATTCATGAAGAACAAAGTGACAAGCATAGGAAGATAAAACACGAGTAACTTCAAAAGTTTCAGCATATAGAGAGGTGTTTTAGTACCATGCAAATTTCTACAACCATATTTTCCTCTCTCATAATAATTTTCAGTAGCTTCATGAATAAACTCAACAATATAACTATCACATACATCATGCTTTTCATGATCTATAATCACATAATTTTTATCAAGCTCAAAAATAGTGGGATTAAAACTTTCAAACCCACTTTTATCAATAATATAACAAGATGATTGATCAATCTCAAAAGATATGGGACTCCTAGATAAAGTCAAGACTTCTCCAATCCTATTTTCATTAGTAGTACAATTAATATTATCAAGTAACATAGGACCATCATCTAAAGATTTATCATAAACATTTGCTAAGCAAAACTCTTTAGTACCATGCATTTCGACATTAGGCACAAACAAAGCATTATCATAAGATTTATCAAAATAGCATGGATTATCATAGATAACAGTAGAATAATTATTCTCACAAGTTTTACTCATAGGGAATATTTCAAGAGAATCCACAGGATATAACATTCATCCTCCTTTGGTAAGCATGGAGGACAATCAAATAGTGTAAGAGATAAAGAGTTACGCTCATTAGAAGGTTGGCATGGGTAGCTAATCCATTCTTCCTCCTTTTGTTCATCACTCTCCTCCTTTTTCATCCAATGAGCTTTCAGGTTCATCAATTTCCTCCTCTTTTTCATCCAATGAGCTTTCAGGTTCATCAATTTCTTCTTTCACAGGTTCCTGCAAATTGTGAGTGCATTCTTGTGCATTAATGAGTCTCTCTTTATAATCAATGATATAAGGATTATCACTGTAACTTTCTATGCAAAAATTAAGGATGGAAGAGACATAATCTTTAAGGTTCTTACAAGCAACACAAGTTTCATAATTTTTAGACATGAAGGATTCTATTTCAGAAGCTCCCATAAATAAGACAAATTGTTCTACCTCTTCGAACCCAAAATGAATATAGTTATTCCAATTATAGTTCTTAATTAAAACTTCTTCACTAAAGCCACATTGGAATTTCAGATGTTTAGTATCCTATTTAGAGCAACAGTTTATATCATGACGTTTAAGCAAGATTTTAGCAATTGTATTCAATTTTTCTATCACAGCAATCATGACTTTACCCGTTCTTGATTCTCTATAATTCATATATATTTCAATAAGCTCCAAATAGGTTGTGGGTTCTCCCATAACAATAGTTTTTAATTTTTCGGTTTTTCAATTTTTTATGGATTTTTGGGTATATAAGAAAAATAAAACAAGACAAAAACAAACTAGACAAAAGTAAACTAAGCAAAATAATACTAGACAAAAATAAACTAAGCACAAATAAACTAGACAAAAGTAAACTAAGCAAAACAAAATAAAATAAAAACAGAGAGAGAGAGGTAGAGTGTACTCCCCAGGTGAACTTATGAGTAGAGCTATGCCTCCCGGCAACGGCGCCAGAAAATAGTCTTGATAACCCACAAGTATAGGGGATCGCAACAGTCTTCGAGGGAAGTAAAACCCAAATTTATTGATTCGACACAAGGGAGGTAAAGAATACTTATAAGCCTTAACAACTGAGTTGTCAATTCAGCTGCACCTGGAAAAGCACTAGTAACAGGGGTGATGTGAAAGCAGCAGTAATATGAGAGCAATAGTAACAGTAACACAACAGCAGTAGCAGTAACACAGAGGCAATGGCACCAGAAAATAGTTGATACTACTTCCAATGTCATATAGGAACGAGTATATGATGATGAGAGATGGACCGGGGTTCCCAGCTATCTACACTAGTGGTAACTCTCCAATAACAAGTGACAAGTGTTGGGTGAACAAATTACAGTTGGGCAATTGATAGGATTGAAATAGCATTAAGATAGAACATCAATTTATTAATCATGTAGGCATGTTTTCCATATATAGTCATATGTGCTCGCAATGAGAAACTTGCATAACATCTTTTGTCCTACCAGCCGGTGGCAGCCGGGCCTCAAGGGAATCTACTGGTAATTAAGGTACTCCTTTTAATAGAGCACCGGAGCAAAGCTGTCACACCCCAAATTTTGCAACCTTGTTTAATTGTCCTTAGTGCAAAAATCAGGGGGAACAAAAACTTTTTCCATAGACTAATTAAGATGAATTGCCTTGATCTGTTTGTTATGATGAATTGCCTTGATCTGTTGGTAGATGAATTGTCTTGATTTTCTTGTTGAGTTTTGTTTTGAGCTACCCTTAAGAACAACACCTCTAGTGGTTAAACAAGCAACTCACTAAATAAAATACATGTGTGGCTTAGGAAGAATTGTTTTCCTTCTTACTACATCAAACCCTCCTCCTGATGGCAACTTGAGTGTACCATCTTGATATTCCTCTTTGTGATAATCTAGCTCAAATCATCCTTAATTCAAAACTTGGTATCATCTACCCCTTGCTACATCCTTCTCTTATACCCACTCATCCTGGTTGATTCTGAAGCCAAGTCAACCATCTGTTTCGGCAGACTTATAAGATTCCAACTTTTGCAGTTGATATCTAAGCAACCCTCAACTGTCATTGGTAATCTCAATGCATGGATCCCATCTATGCAACCCCCTCTTCAACCTCCATGTCCTGCATGTCTCAGTCAATCCTTGCAACTCATATATTCAACTTGATCTGGTATCCTATCCTATGTTTCAGCACCAGATCACTTCTTCCTCTTTTACCTCTTGTTTTTGTTTTCATCCAAGTTAAATCTTCACAAAACCAAGAGTGGGAATGATGGGTACATTTTGTAGCCACCATCTACCCTTGAGAACACTCCTCCCTAAATTAGCTTTCTTTCTCAAAAACTCTATTGTTTTCCTTCTTAAGTTTTGATCACAAAACTGCTTCTAGATTTATTAAACTCTTTTCAAGATATAGCTACAAAGAAAATAAAGAACTGAAATGGGTTTTGTTTTTCATCCCATTCCTACCAAGTACTGATTTCTAAAACATTACTCTCTATTTTGCTTTCCTTTTTACAAAAAGGCTTGTTATGGTATTTATGCCATTTCTTGTTTATTTTAAGTTTGAGAAAACTCTACTTTACTTGAGAAAGTAAGTAGAACATTTTGAACTCCTATGTTCCAACTAGTTCTCTCTCAATATTTTCCAATTCCATTCCACTTGAGTTCATTACCAATTGTCCCTAGACAATTGAGGTTTTCAAATACTTTTCAAATAAGTTCTA
Organism: Lolium multiflorum; assembly: GCA_030979885.1. Classification (NCBI taxonomy): domain Eukaryota; kingdom Viridiplantae; phylum Streptophyta; class Magnoliopsida; order Poales; family Poaceae; genus Lolium; species Lolium multiflorum. The sequence goes on from CM061748.1 coordinate 118,778,059, forward strand.
ATTCAAATGACAAATCTTGCACATCTTGTGTACATCTCTGATCTACCCCATAATGTTCCTTCATCCTCCAATTCTTGATCAAATGGATGATCATTTGATACTTTCAAACCACTCCCAATTGACCTCTCATTTGTAGAGCAATTTATATTCTTTTCCATCATCACCTTGACCTCTTGAATTCATAATTTATGTCACCATATTCATCATTGTGGGTATATGGTTACTTCTCTCACCATCTCTCTTAACCTTGCCCTATCATTGACTAAACCACCATCACCATCCCATCTACCTTGACATGCTCATGCATTGTTGCATGTGGCCAACCCCAATCTTTCAATTTTGAATTCAAATAAAAACTTTTATTCATCAACTATACCTTGGGAACCATCTTCATCATAAGTTGGTCTCAACCAAAGTGGTGGAGATTATTCTCTTGGCACATGTCACCTTCATACTCCTTTTTATCTATATGTATCTACTCCTATACTTATCATCATCCAAATCACTCATGGACATTATCTCCTCAACATCATGCCTTGGACTATACACATAGATGTTGTGCCTCCCTCTCACATTGCTCACTTGTTCTTGGCAAGAAAGGAGCCGGCCATGGCAAGAATTTCGGCCAGCCCTTCCTCTTCTTTGCCTTCCTCCACAAGCCTTGCCTCCCACCTAACCCAATCAATAAATGTGCAGCCACCCACCTTGGCCAATCAAGTGTAGAGCTGCCACCACTCCCTCCCTCTATAAATCTCACTTGGCCGGCCACCCTCCTCCCCATTTGCTCTCATTTTCTTCACTCTCCACTCATTCCTCCACTCTACCCACTCCCTCTCCTTCTTCTTCCCACGAGCTGCTGCTCCCCCTGGCTCCCATGGCCGGCCATGGCCATGGAAAGCCACCAAGATGAAGCTCCCCTCCTCCCTCAAGCTCATCCTCACCATGAGAGCATCTCTCTCACTCTCTTCTCCCCTAATCTTTGATGAATCCAGCTCCCTTTCTCTTTTCCCCTCTCACAAGATTGGATCTTGATGCAGGTGCATGTTGGTCCAAGCATGGAGAAGGTTGAGCAATCCTCAGATCTGAAACTTTTGAGCAAAGTTCGTCCAAATCCCTGCAGTAATTTCTGCTATCTTGCTGTTTCAGATTCTGTACGATTTTGTAAAATCCGCCAAAACTCGTGTGCAGGGCCAAATCGAGTGATTCAAAGTTCCGCGGATAGGTATTGAAAAGATCTACAACTTGGCGTTGGTTTCATCCTCAAATTCGTTACAGATTTTCCACGGTAAATAAAGTTCTGTAAACATGCAGATTCACTGTTTGTTAAATAAGTTCCGTTTTACAAAACCTTTTTGAGCAAACTCAACTTTGGGTGAAAGCACTCTTCAATACCTTCATTTTGGCGGTGGTTTCACTTCGATTGACCTCCTGAAACTGAAATGGTTCACAGATCAAGATCTGGTCAGATCTGACTTTGTCGAATTAAATCAGGAGCTTGGGGACGAATTTTTGAATGAAACCAATTGGGTAAGAACCAGCCTTTCAATACCTTTCAGATGCAACTGACCTCATATTTTTATGATTTATGTACGAGTTGTGGTGAATTAAACTTGTTCTGGGTGTTCTGCAGACATGGCTGTTAGCTTTTAAATCCCCAAAAATCCATTTTTGAACCTAATTGAGTGATTCCAATTCTGTAGGACTACTGATTGTTTTCTTTATCTTCTCAAACAAGTTTCAAACATTTATCTGTTTTGTAACTCCAGAGGTAAAGCAAATGGTATAGACATGCAGTAATCTTGTCAATCCATTTGTGAGAGTTTCAGAAACAATTTGAACCCAAATCCAATTGTGTGTGCATCTCTGGTTAAATATCTTTCAAATGCCAGTGGTCTCATATTTTTAGGATTTTTCTACGATTTATGGCTTACAGATCTTGTTTTCTGTACAGTCAGATTCAAAGAAATTCCTAAAATTGTAGGTTTAATATTTTGGGATGATTCCAATTGGGTTAGTCTTGTATTAGTACTGGCCATCTAGGAAAAATAGTATTAGTCTCTGTTCATGCATATTTGTTACTGTTAGTAATGTATATGTGTGACATGCATTGTTGAAGCAAAACTTTTCGGTTTATTTAGAACCCTTGACCAACTCTTTTTATTAGAAATGGGCAACCTTTGTTTTATGATTGCAAAACAAAACCTCTGCAATTTAACATTAGCTCTTTTGTTTTGCTTAAGTTTTCAAATGGTGGGGCATATCATTTGCTTCCTATTCTTGTGTAGTGTTTTGTAAGCTTTATAAGATAGGGAGAATGATTGCCCGCTCTTCCAAAAATGTTTCAAATTATAATGTAAATGTTTTTGATGCCAAACTAATGCACTTGTCATCTTTATGATGTTATCTACCAGGGGATACTTAGTTGTGCCATGGTGATACCGAGAGAGGCAATTGCTAAGTTATGATACTCTCATACCTTTACTAGGTAAATAAAATGGGTTCTCTTTTAGTTGCTTTGTAGTATCTATAAGTTCTTTGTATGTTAGCCCGTAGTAAGGTGGTTAGCTATTGCTTGTTGATTGTTGAATGTTGCATGCTTGTTATGATTGGTGCAATGTGATTGATTGTGTTCCTTTTATATTTTCCGACGATAGATGCGAACGATTCCGGAGAAGAAGAAGTGGATCGGACAAGGATTTTATTTATATTGTTGGTATTCTTATATTGATGAAGTTGAAGAAGTCCAGGGACAAATAAGCCAAGGCAAGCCATCTTTTGATCTCTGATTTGGTGTCTAGTTGGACGTCATTTGTTGATATCCAAAGCACCTTGATTCTATGTGTGTTGATCTCTCTTTTATTGTCATCTATGTATGGTTGCTAGTGGGGTACTCCCTAGTGGTGATACTCCACTACTATCTTTGTTTTTTGGGATGCATGGAATTATGGCCATGCCATTCCACTTGGTTAGCTTGTATGCTCACTTGAGCATGCATCTTCTCGGGATAATAACTTACACCACACCCACCTTTTTTTAAGTATAGAGGTATCAATGTCATGATCTTGGTATATTCTCAACTTGAGAGGAATATGCCTTTGTACCCTATGGGAAAGTATGTTGGATAGTGATACTCCACTATCTAAGTTGTATAATTAGCATCACAAATCTGAAAGTATATTCCTTCTTGTGTTGTCATAATACATGCTTACCTTAAGCAAGTATGATCCACTCCATTACCCCTTTTTACACCATCTATGGCGTGATGACTCTCATCTCGGCCGTAGTGAAATAGTTGTTCAACTCATGAAACTTTAGGTTGGGAACCCCTTGGAAAAATACCTTGTTGAAAAGAATCTTTGGAAAACCTTGGGTGAGTTGGACTTACCTAAGTGTGTGTTTATGAAAGAAAAGGATCTTGGCAAAGATGGTTGGAAAGAGAATCTTGTTTTATGAAAACATTGGCGTCTAAGTATTCACCCGTGACAATTAACCCGCGCAACCACAGCTACTCCAACGTGGGCACGGAGCTTAGCTTGACGTTTGTTCTTCTTAGCATGAGGCACCGCACAACTATACAAGGGTACGGTTACCCCCGAGTCCGGGTTGTCATGGTTGGGACAATAGTATAACGGGAGGCCTTCGGGGCTGACCCGTCCGGAAGACACTATGGGTCTCCTGGCTTGGCGGTGGAGCCACGCTCAAAGGGAGGTGAGCTGCCACGGTGCCGGGGAGGTACATACTCCATAGGGTAGGACCTCTTGCTAAGTCGAATGGGCGAAAGGCTATGTTCGGGTATCCGTCGTGGCATATGTTGTTATGCGGGGATGATGCCCACACGATAGGTATCCGGATAGAGGTGGGGAAAGTGTGCAAACTCTGCAGAGTAAAATCTATTCGAATAGCCGCGTCCGCGGTCATGGACGGTTGGAATGGCTGTTGCTTAGCCTGATGAGTTTTGGTTTACAAAATGGTTTGGCAAATGAAAGGAAAGAACTTGTTTTGAAGTACCGGAAGGGTACGGGAAAGGTTGTGTCGACCATATGGAGATGGTCGAGAAGGACAAATAAATTGGGTTACCCCATCCTAGTGTTTTATGTTGTGGAAATCTTTTGAAGTATCTTCTTCAACAAAGATATATAGATGTCATAGGATATCTTTTGAAGTATCTTCTTCAACAAAGATATAGAGATGTCATAGGGTATCTTTGAAGTATCTTCTTTAACAAAGATATAGAGATGTCATAGAAATGTCTTATCACCCTCTTAGTGTCCCCTTCAACTGTGATGTGGGATGCTATATCCACAAGAGAAACTTATTCTCTTTCACATGCTATATCCACAAGAGAAACTTATTCTCTTTCACATGCTATATCCACAAGAGAAACCGATTCTCTTTCACATGCTATATCCACCAGAGAAACTATTCTTCCTCTCTTGTCTTCTTTAGTTAGAATTGTTATCACCTTCTTGATGGTTTGCGAGTACAATTCAAACGTACTCACGGCTTTGTCCCTGGCTATTTACTTGGCCAGACCTGGAGGACTTCGACAGATGAAGAAGGAGTTGATGGCGTCTATGCGAGCTAGGAACGTCTTCCCAGTCAGTTGCCTGTAGGGTTAAGGCAGATGACTTGGGCTCTACGCTGCTGAAGTGATTCCGCTACTCTGATGATTAGATTAGGCCCTTCGAGGCTATTATGTAAAGATTGGTCATGTGACCTTGATGTAATTTTCTTATTCCGTTTTGTAAAGGATGATGTAATTTGATATCAGTTCGGTTATGTGTTCACGGCACACTGATCATGGGAACGTGAACTCTATACATAACAGGGTATTTCGGACAGCTAGTCCGGGGTCCCCACAAAAGCATTAACACTTGGTGAAAACATGTGATCCTCATATCACAGCCTTCCCCTCCGGTTGTCCCAATTTCTGTCACTTTGGGGCCTCGGGGTCCGGACAGCAATATGTGCAAACAACTTGTAGATACAATCTAAGCAATAAGTATAGAGCTTAAATCTAAGATCATGCCACTCGTGCACTAGTGACAAGCATTAAACACAACAAGATTGCAGCAACAATAACTTCACAAACTTATAGATAGACTAATCATAATGTAACAATCCATCGGATCCCAACAAACACAACACCGATTACATCAGATGGATCTCAATCATGTAAGGCAGCTCATGAGATCATTGTATTGAAGTACATGGGAGAGAGAGTACCAACTAGCTACTGCTAGAACCCGTAGTCCATGTGGGAACTACTCACGGAGCATGATGGAGGCGGTGGCGTCGATGGAGATGGCTTCCGGGGCACCCTTCCCGCGCGGCGTGCCAACAGAGATTCTCCCCCAAACGGAGTTTCGCGATGGCGCGCCTAGAGTCTTTCTGGAGTTTCGTCAATTGGTGTCGAGTTTTTAGGTCACGAGGGGTTATAGGCGAAGAGGCGGAGTCGAGGGGCCGGGGGCCTCCCCATAGGCGCGCGCCAGGGGGCCACCCGCGCCGCCTTATGGTGTGGGCCCCCGCTGCCCTTCCTCGTCTCCCCTTCGGACTTCTGGAATCTCCGTGAATTATAAGATCGTGGGCTTTTGTTTCGTCCAATTCCGAGAATATTGCCCGAACAGCCTTTCTGGAACCAAAAACAGCAGAAAACAGAACTGGCACTTCGACATCTTGTTAATAGGTTAGTTCCGGAAAATGCATAAAAACATTATAAAGTGTGAGCAAAACATGTAGGTATTGTCATAAAACTAGCATGGAACATCAGAAATTATAGATACGTTGGAGACGTATCAACTAGCCTAGGATCATACTAGGATAAACTCTAACACCAAAGATATCACCTTTACTTCCGCATTGCATTAAATTGAAAAAGACATAAAAATTGCCTAGCGACCATTCACCCCCCATCTTGTTCGCTAAGATTCATTCAATTGGTATCAGAGCAAGGTTTTCTTGCTCGGGCTTTACCGCCTAAGAAATGGCCGAACAAGAGATGGCTGTGAATGGGTCCCTTCCCGGTGAGCAACCACCTCCACCATCAAACGCCGATAGCACAACAGCTACTTTGGATGACCTCAAGAAATTGGAGTCATCCATTGTTAACCAAATGAAGGCTATGATGATGGAGTTGATTGCTCCAAAACCAACCCCCACCATAGATCCTAAGGCAAGTGCCGAGGTTCCCCCACCACAAATTACTCAATTTCCTCTTGTTGATTTTGTCGCTTCATCGACAAAAGTCCATCAAGAGGAGGAACTTGGGGACGTCGGCACTTCAACAAAAGGGAAGGATGGATCACCGGTTGCGGTACCTTTAGGGGGTAATCATGCGGTGCCACCACCAAGTGATTACGCCGTAAATGTACCAATTCCCATGCCACACATCTTGTCTCATGGTTCACCACTTCTACTTGAATCCAATAGCTTTCAAAATTGGCAGTTCTTAATGCGTTCTCATGTGCGCAGCGCCTCTATGGAGCTTTGGCGGATCATCGAGGAAGGTTACTCACCACGAGATCCAAGAAACTTGACAAGGATAGAAGTGGTGGATGACCAACTCAACGCCACCGCCATCAACATGATCCACATGGCCGTCACACCCAAGGACCGCGGTCACATCCGCTCGCTCAAGACCGCCAAGGAAGCATGGGATAAACTCGACAAGCTCTTCCTTGGAAATGAGAGCATTCAAAGCTCTCGCTTCGATGAAGTGAACAACATGGCCGACAACTTCGTCATGATTGAAGGAGAATCTCCCGAAGAGATGTACCGGCGCCTCATCGCTCTTGCCGTACAAATGCAAGATCTTGGAGCAACATTTGTGGATGACCATTGGATCAAGAGAAAGTTCTACAACGCTCTCCTCCCTTATGAGGAAGTCAAGTTGACGGCCATCCGCCAAAATGCCTCCTTCCGCGCTATGACATCCGATGAAGTCCTTAGTGAAGTCATCGCTTTGGACATCTCCAAGAAGAATGCAGAGGATCTTGTTGCACGTGCTCACAACACCCGCAAGCCCAACCTCGCTTTGAAGATGAAGGAGCATGAAGCAAGTGAAAGTGATGAGGATCCCATTGAGTGGGGTCCGGATGATCTCAAGACCAATTATCATGAACACATGGCTCTCGCCGCCAAGAGTTTTTGGGATGGAAACAAAACTAGAAGCTCAAGACCAAGAAGATACTCACCTCGTGACTCTCCAAGAAATTTCTCCAAGAGCCCAAGGGAGGGGCAAAGGGGGAGAACATTCTACAATTGCGCGACAAAAGTCATTTTGTCGCGGATTGTGTATATGAGAGAAGAGAAGACAATGGTGGAAGGCTCGTCCGCAAGGACAAGTTCAAATCCCTCTCCAAAGGATTCTCCAAGTTCTCCTCCAAGCCCGGTGACGCCAAGGTCTCCTTCACCAAGAAGCCTAGAGCTTTCATTATCCGTGAGGAGTACTCCTCCGATGAAGGTGAAGAGCGTGAAGACAAGGGTTCGAACAAGGAAGAAGAGGGAGTGGCCGCCATCGCCATTTCCACTCCCTCCGTCTCCCTCTTCGACTCTCCAAATGAGAACCGCGTCGCCAACAACTCCCATTGCCTTATGGCAAAGGTATCATCGGAGGTAGAATCCCCTTCCAAACCTACACCTTCCTCAAATGCTATATCTATTGATGATGCCACTAGTCTCACCATTAAGCGTGAGATTGTGGGTTTGGATGCTTTTCTCACTAACATGCAAGGGGATACCAAGACCCATTTTGAGGCCCTCATGGCTCAACTTGGTGCGGCTCAAGACCTTATAGAGGAGAAGGAGAGGCTTGAGAGGGAGGCGGCAAATGAGATTGCCTCTCTCACTCAAGCTCATGAGGAGGAGCAAAACTTGCGCATGTCTCTTGAAGCAAGTGTCATTACCCTTGAAGACTCCAACAATGCTATCATTTCCCAACTCACCAAGGATCGAGATAATGCTCTTGGCTTGATGTGTGAGCTCAAGAAGAAGATTTTTTTTCTTGAGGATGACCATGAATTGTTGCTCGCGGAAGTTGCAACCATCACCAAGGACTTAGTCCTTGGAGAGTAAGTTTGTGCTTCTCTCCGAGATGAGTGATCATACTCAAGGGGAAGATTGCAAGGAGAAAGAAGATGAAGGTCCTAACTCTTGTTGTGACGAGCTTGTTGACCAAGTTGCTTCTTTGAAGAGGCATAATGCATTGCTCTTGGAGGTCAATTCCCTTCAAGAAGAAGCTTTGGATGAGTATTACCGCTTGAGCAAGGAGAAGACATCATGTTGCAACCATGAAGAAGAGATTGCCACTCTTGAGAAGAGCAAGGCCAAGCTCTTGGAGTTGAATGGCAAGCAAGAAGAGTCCTTGATGGAATGCCTCCGCATGAGCAAAGAAAAGGCCACTTGTTGTGATCATGAAGATGAGATTGCCTCTTTGAAGAGGAGCAAGGCCAAGCTCATGGAGATCAATTCCATGCAAGAAGAAGCCTTGAAGGAGTACTTTCCTTTGAGCAAGGACCGTGTATGTTGCAACCATGAAGGTGACGTTGCCACTTTGGAGAGCCACAAGCGCCTACTCATGAAGATGAACTCTCTCCAAGAAGAAGCATTGATGGAACATTTCTGGGTGAACAAGGAGAAGGAGGTACAAGTGTTTGATATCACTCACCCCCACCCAGAACATGAAGATGAAGTCAATCGTTTGAAGGCCAAAATTGATAAACTCCAAACCAAGCCCAATACTTGGAAGGAGTCATTGAAGCTAAAGAAGGAGCCAATGAGGGCTCATGCAAAGAAGGAGGAGTGGCTACCAAGCCAAATAGGAAGAGAAGGAGAAGGACCAAGAAGAAGAACAACAACAAGAACATGAGCATCATCCGTGAGGGAGGTGACTTTAACCCAAGGAGGGGTGTGATACGTCTCCAACATATCTATAATTTCTTATGTTCCATGCTAGTTTTATGACAATACCTACATGTTTTGTTCACACTTTATGATGTTTTGATGCATTTTCCGGCACTAACCTATTAACAAGATGCCGAAGCGCCAGTTGCCTGCTGTTTTTGGTTTCAGAAATCCTACAAAGGAAATATTCTCGGAATTGGACGAAATCAACGCCCAGGGTCTTATTTTTCCGCGGAGCTTCCAGAAGACCGAAGGGGATACAAAGTGGGGCCACGAGGTGGCAACACCACAAGGCGGCGCGGCCAAGGAGGGTCCCGCGCCGCCCTATAGTGTGGGCCCCTCGGGCGCCCTGATGTCTACGGGTGCTTCTATTCTTGTAGACAGTGTTGGGCCTCCAAGAGCAGAGGTTTGTAGAACATCAGCAAGTTTCCCTTAAGTGGATTACCCAAGGTTTATCGAACTCGGGGAGGAAGAGGTCAAAGATATCCCTCTCATGCAACCCTGCAACCACAAAGCAAGAAGTCTCTTGTGTCCCCAACACACCTAATAGGTGCACTAGTTCGGCGAAGAGATAGTGAAATACAAGTGGTATGAATGAATATGAGCAGTAGTACGGCGCCAGAAAAATAGCTTGCTGGCGTGCAGTTGATGGTAGTAATATTGGGAAGTAAACATGCGGTAACGCAGCAGTAGTAACGCAGTAAAACAGTAACAAGCAGCGATAGCAGTATTTAGGAACAAGGCCTAGGGAATAGACTTTCACTAGTGGACACTCTCAACATTGATCACATAACAGAATAGATAAATGCATACTCTACACTCTTTTGTTGGATGATGGACACCACTAACTGTGTAGGATTACACGAACCCTCAATGCCGGAGTTAACAAGCTCCACAGTATTCGATATTCATGTTTAAGTAACCTTAGAGTGCAAGATAGATCAACACAATTACACCAAGAACTAACATAGCATGCACACTGTCACCTTCACGCTTATGTAGGAGGAATAAATCACATCAATACCATCATAGCAATAGTTAACTTCATAATCTACAAGAGATCACAATCATAGCCTACGCCAAGTACTCACACGGTGCACACACTGTCACCTTTACACACGTGGAGGAGGAATAGAGTACTTTAATAACATCACTAGAGTAGCACATAGATGAATAGTGATACAAAACTCATATGAATCTCAATCATGTAAGGCAGCTCATGAGATCATTGTATTGAAGTACATAGGAGAGAGATTAACCACATAGCTACCGGTACAGCCCCGAGCCTCGATGGAGAACTACTCCCTCCTCATGGGAGCAGCAGCGGTGATGAAGATGGCGGTGGAGATGGCAGCGGTGTCGATGGAGAAGCCTTCCGGGGCACTTCCCCGCTCCGGCAGGGTGCCGGAACAGACTCCTGTCCCCGATCTTGGCTTCGCGATGGCGGCGGCTCGGAAGGTACCGTGGGCTTCCTCCGTAAGGGTTTTCGATGCAGGGGCTTTAAATAGGCGAAGAGGCGGCGCAGAGGGTCGAAGAGGCGCCCACACCATAGGCCGGCGCGGCCGGGGCCAGGCCGCGCCACCCTATCATCTGGGGCCCACAGGCCCCCCGGCGGCTCGGGTGTTCTGGATGCTTCCGGGAAAAATAGGAACCCGGGCGTTGATTTCGTCCAATTCCGAGAATATTTCCTTACTAGGATTTCTGAAACCAAAAACAGCAGAAAAAGGAACTGGCACTTCGGCATCTTGTTAATAGGTTAGTTCCGAAAATGCACGAATATGACATAAAGTGTGCATAAAACATGTAGATATCATCAATAATGTAGCATGGAACATAAGAAATTATCGATACGTTGGAGACGTATCAGCATCCCCAAGCTTAGTTCTGCTCGTCCCGAGCAGGTAAAACGATAACAAAGATAATTTCTGAAGTGACATGCCATCATAATCTTGATCATACTATTTGTAAACATATGTAATGAATGCAGCGATCAAAACAATGGTAATGACATGAGTAAACAAATGAATCATAAAGCAAAGACTTTTCATGAATAGTACTTCAAGACAAGCATCAATAATTCTTGCATAAGAGTTAACTCATAAAGCAATAAATCAAAGTAAAGGTATTGAAGCAACACAAAGGAAGATTAAGTTTCAGCGGTTGCTTTCAACTTATAACATGTATATCTCATGGATAGTGTCAACATAGAGTAATATAACAAGTGCAATATGCAAGTATGTAGGAATCAATGCACAGTTCACAAGTGTTTGCTTCTTGAGGTGGAGAGAGATAGGTGAACTGACTCAACAATAAAAGTAAAAGAAAGGTCCTTCAAAGAGGAAAGCATCGATTGCTGTATTTGTGCTAGAGCTTTTATTTTGAAAACATGAAACAATTTTTTCAACGGTAGTAATAAAGCATATGAGTTATGTAAATTATATCTTACAAGTTGCAAGCCTCATGCATAGTATACTAATAGTGCCCGCACCTTGTCCTACTTAGCTTGGACTACCGGATCTTTGCAATGCCATGTTTCAACCAAGTGTCACAAAGGGGTACCTCCATGCCGCCTGTACAAAGGTCTAAGGAGAATGCTCGCATTTTGGATTTCTCGCTTTTGATTATTCTCAACTTAAACATCCATACCGGGACAACATGGACAACAGATAATGGACTCCTCTTTAAATGCATAAGCATGTAGCAATGATTATTATTCTCATATGAGATTGAGGATATATGTCCAAAACTGAAACTTCAACCATGATTCATGGCTTTAGTTAGCGGCCCAATGTTCTTCTCTAACAATTTTGCATGCTCCAACCACTAAAATGATAGATCCTTCAGACAAGACGGACATGCATAGCAACTCACATGATATTCAACAATAGTTGATGGCGTTCCCCAGAAGCATGGTTATCGCACAACAAGCAACTTAATAAAAGATAAAGTGCATAAGTACATATTCAATACTACGATAGTTTTTAAGGCTATTTTGTCCCATGAGCTATATATTGCAAAGGTGAATGATGGAATTTTAAAGGTAGCACTCAAGCAATTTACTTTGGAATGGCGGAGAAATACCATGTAATAGGTAGGTATGGTGGACACAAATGGCATAGTGGTTGGCTCAAGGATTTTGGATGCATGAGAAGTATTCCCTCTCGATACAAGGTTTAGGCTAGCAAGGTTGTTTGAAGCAAACTCAAAGATGAACCGGTGCAGCAAAACTCACATAAAAGACATATTGTAAACATTATAAGACTCTACACCGTCTTCCTTGTTGTTCAAACTCAATACTAGAAATTATCTAGACCTTAGAGAGACCAAATATGCAAATCCGATTTTAGCAAGCTCTATGTATTTCTTCATTAATGGGTGCAAAGCATATGATGCAAGAGCTTAAACATGAGCACAAAAATTTCCAAGTATCACATTATCCAAGACATTTTAGCAATTACTACATGTAGCATTTTCCAATTCCAACCATATAACAATTTAACGAAGAAGAAACTTCGCCTTGAACATTATGAGCTAAGAACACATGTGTTCATACGAACCAGCGGAGCGTGTCTCTCTCCCACACAAGGATGAACTTATTCAGAGAACTAAGATAACAAAACAAAAACAAAAATAAAAGCACACACAGACGCTCCAAGTAAAGTACATAACATGTGACCGAATAAAAATATAGTTTCAAGAGAAGGAACCTGATACTTTGTTGATGAAGAAGGGGATGCCTTGGGCATCCCCAAGCTTAGATGCTTGAGTCTTCTTGAAATATGCAGGGGTGAACCACGGGGGCATCCCCAAGCTTAGAGCTTTCACTCCTCTTGATCATAGTATATCATACTCCTCTCTTGACCCTTGAAAACTTCCTTCACACCAAACTTCAAGCAAACTCATTAGAGGGTTAGTGCATAATCAAAAATTCACATGTTCAGAGGTGACACAAACATTCTTTTCACTTCTGGACATTGCATAAAGCTACTGGACATTAATGGATCAAAGAAATTCATCCAACATAGCAAAAGAGGCAATGCGAAATAAAAAGCAGAATCTGTCAAAACAGAACAGTCCGTAAAGACGAATTTAAAGCTGGCACCAGACTTGATCAAATGGAAAAACTCAAAACTAATGAAAGTTGCGTAAATATCTGAGGATCACGCTCGTAAATTGGCAGATTTTTTCGAATTTTCTACAGAGAACTGTGCCCAGATTCGTGACAGACAGCAATGCTGTTTCTGCGCAGCGATCCCAAATATAACATCAACTTTAACATAGAAACTTTACTTGGCACAAAAACATGATAAGGAGAGGTTGCTACAGTAGTAAACAACTTCCAAGACTCAACAAAACAAAAATTGCTGTAGTAAAATAAACACATGGGTTATCTCCCAAGAAGTTCTTTCTTTATAGCCATTAAGATGGGCTCAGCAGTTTTAATGATGCACTCGCAAGAAATAGTATTTGAAGCAAAAGAGAGCATCAAGAGGCAAATTCAAAACACATTTAAGTCTAACATGCTTCCTATGCATAGGAATCTTGTGAATAAACAAGTTCATGAAGAGCAAAGTAACAAGCATAGGAAGATAAAACAAGTGTAGTTTCAAAAATTTCAGCACATAGAGAGGCATTTTAGTAACATGAAAATTTCTACAACCATATTTTCCTCTCTCATAATAACTTTCAGTAGCAACATGAGCAAACTCAACAATATAACTATCACATAAAGCATTCTTATCATGAGTCTCATGCATAAAATTATTACTCTCCACATAGGCATAATCAATTTTATTAGTTGTAGTGGGAGCAAATTCAACAAAGTAGCTATCAAATATAGGAGGTATATTGTAATCATAATCAAATTTATCCTCCATAACAGGTGGTAACAAAAGACTACTATCATTATAATCATCATAAATGGGAGGCAAAGTATCATCAAAGTAAATTTTCTCCTCAATGCTTGGGGGACTAAAAATATCATGCTCATCAAAGCCAGCTTCCCAAGCTTAGAATTTTCCATAGCATTAGCAACAATAGTGTTCAAAGCATTCATATTAATATGTTCCATGGGTTTTTTAATTTTCACATCAAACCATCCATGTCTTAAATCAGGAAATAGAATAAAAAGCTCATTGTTGTTCATTATGCCTAACTAGTGTAAACAAGAAACCAAATGTCGCAATTGCAGTCTAAAGGAAATAGCTTCGAGCACACACACAATGGCGCCAGAAAAGTACTGTTACCTGGAACCGGAGTATGAGTGCCTTTTACCTTTCCTCCTCGGCAACGGCGCCAGAAAAGTGCTTGGCGCGTAGTTGACGAGGGAGGAAAAGTGCTTAGTTGCCGGGCTTGCCAATGTGTGAGTGCTGTTTACCTTCCCTCCCAACGGCGCTAGAAAAGTGCTTCATGTCTACGGGTGCTTCTATTCTTGTAGACAGTGTTGGGCCTCCAAGAGCGAGGTTTGTAGAACAGCAGCAAGTTTCCCTTAAGTGGATTACCCAAGGTTTATCGAACTCAGGGAGGAAGAGGTCAAAGATATCCCTCTCATGCAACCCTGCAACCACAAAGCAAGAAGTCTCTTGTGTCCCCAACACACCTAATAGGTGCACTAGTTCGGCGAAGAGATAGTGAAATACAAGTGGTATGAATGAATATGAGCAGTAGTACGGCGCCAGAAAATAGCTTGCTGGCGTGCAGTTGATGGTAGTAATATTGCGGGAAGTAAACATGCAGTAGTAACGCAACAGTAGTAACGCAGAAACAACAAGCAGCGATAGCAGTATTTAGGAACAAGGCCTAGGGAATAGACTTTCACTAGTGGACACTCTCAACATTGATCACATAACAGAATAGATAAATGCATACTCTACACTCTTTTGTTGGATGATGGACACCACTGTGTAGGATTACACGAACCCTCAATGCCGGAGTTAACAAGCTCCACAATATTCGATATTCATGTTTAAGTAACCTTAGAGTGCAAGATAGATCAACACAATTACACCAAGAACTAACATAGCATGCACACTGTCACCTTCACGCTTATGTAGGAGGAATAAATCAAATCAATACCATCATAGCAATAGTTAACTTCATAATCTACAAGAGATCACAATCATAGCCTACGCCAAGTACTCACACGGTGCACACACTGTCACCTTTACACACGTGGAGGAGGAATAGAGTACTTTAATAACATCACTAGAGTAGCACATAGATGAATAGTGATACAAAACTCATATGAATCTCAATCATGTAAGGCAGCTCATGAGATCATTGTATTGAAGTACATAGGAGAGATTAACCACATAGCTACCGGTACAGCCCCGAGCCTCGATGGAGAACTACTCCTCCTCATGGGAGCAGCAGCGGTGATGAAGATGGCGGTGGAGATGGCAATGTCGATGGAGAAGCCTTCCGGGGCACTTCCCCGCTCCGGCGAGGTGCCGGAACAGAGACTCCTGTCCCCCGATCTTGGCTTCGCGATGGCGGCGGCTCGGAAGGTTTCGCGTACCGTGGCTTCCTCCGTAAGGGTTTTCGGGGGCTTTAAATAGGCAAAGAGGCGGCGCGGAGGGTCGAAGAGGCGCCCACACCATAGGCTGGCGCGTCAGGCCCAGCCGTGCCACCCTATCATGCGGGCCCACAGGGCCCCCTCTCGGCTCTCGGTGTGTGATGCTTCCGGGCAAAATAGGAACACAGGCGTTGATTTCGTCCAATTCGAGAATATTTCCTTACTAGGATTTCTGAAACCAAAAACAGCAGAAAACAGAACGGCACTTCGGCATCTTGTTAATAGGTTAGTTCCAGAAAATGCACGAATATGACATAAAGTGTGCATAAAACATGTAGATATCATCAATAATGTAGCATGGAACATAAGAAATTATCGATACGTTGGAGACGTATCACGCCCCCCTGCGTTGCCCTTCCGCCTACTTAAACTCTCCGTCGCGAAAACCCTATTACCGAGAGCCACGATACGGAAATACTTCCAGAGACGCCGCCGCCGCCAATCCCATATCGGGGGATTCAGGAGATCGCCTCCGGCACCCTGCCGGAGAGGGGAATCATCACCGGAGGGCTCTACATCACCATGCCCGCCTCCGGATTGATGCGTGAGTAGTTCATCCTTGGACTATGGGTCCATAGCAGTAGCTAGATGGTTGTCTTCTCCTCTTGTGCTATCATGTTTAGATCTTGTGAGCTTCCTAACATGATCAAGATCATCTATTTGTAATGCTACATGTTGTGTTTGGTGGGATCCGATGAATATAGAATACTATGTCAAGTTGATTATCAATCTATCATATATGTGTTGTTTATGTTCTTGCATGCTCTCCGTTGCTAGTAGAGGCTCTGGCCAAGTTGATACTTGTAACTCCAAGAGGGAGTATTTATGCTCGATAGTGGGTTCATGCCTCCATTCACTACAAGAAAAGTTGCCATGGCCGACGAAGTTGAAGTCGCGCCGTGGTTGTTGGTGCACCATGGCCGACGATTTTTGGTCCCTCCGTGGTGCATGTCAAAACTTTTTTTCTCGTTTTTGAGGCCACCTAGCCCGACGAAAGCGGCCAAGACGTCGCGTATGGTGGCCCGGGACGTGGTGCATCGCGAATTCTCGGGTTCGCCGGCCGAGTCAACGCAAATCCGCACCGCCTAGGGATGTAGGGCCCAGATGGCAGCCTCACTAGCATTGTTTTTCTCTCGATCGCGCCATCTCGTTCAACGCTCTCCGATCGAGCCGTTTACGATGCAGGATCATGGGTCCCGCATGTCATCCTCTATGAACCAAAATTCCTTCTTTTCTTGGATTTTTTGACCCCCTGATTTCTGGCTACTTCCTTTTTCTTTTGATCCCGTGCCGCCTTGGAAACGTTGAGACCGCTGCAGCTAAATGGGACCCGCATGTCATCCTCTATGAGCAATCAACTTTCTTTTCTTGGAGTTTTTTTTGGCACCTCATATTTGGTCACTTGCTTTTTCTTTCGATCCCCTGCCGCCTCTCAAACGGTGATACCGCTGAATGGGACCCGCATGTCATCCTCTATGTACTATAAAACTTTTTTTCTTGGATTTTTTTGGCACCTCATATTCGGTCACTTGCCTTTTTCTTTCGATCCCCTGCCGCCTCTCAAACGGTGATACCGCTGCTAAATGGGACCCGCATGTCATCCTCTATGTACTATAAAACTTTCTTTTCTTGGATTTTTTGGCACCTCATATTTGGTCACTTGCCTTTTTCTTTTGATCCCCTGCCGCCTCTCAAACGGTGATACCGCTGTTGCTAAATGGGACCCGCATGTCATCCTCTATGGACTATAAAACTTTCTTTTCTTGAATTATTTTTGGCTCCTGATATTTGGTCACTTGCCTTTTTCTTTCGATCCCTGCCGCCTCTCAAACGGAGACCGCTGCAGCTAAATGGGACTGCATGTCATCCTCTATGAGCAATCAACTTTCTTTTCTTGGATTTTTTTGGCACCTCATATTTGGTCACTTGACTTTTTCTTTCGATCCCCTGCTGCCTCTTCAAACAGTGATACCGCTGCTGCTAAATGGGACCCGCATGTCATCCTCTATGTACTATAAAACTTTCTTTTCTTGGATTATTTTTGGCACCTCATATTTGGTCACTTGACTTTTTCTTTCGATCCCCTGCTGCCTCTCAAACAGTGATACCGCTGCTGCTAAATGGGACCCGCATGTCATCCTCTATGTACTATAAAACTTTCTTTTTTTGGATTATTTTTGGCACCTCATATTTGGTCACTTGTCTTTTTCTTTCGATCCCCTGCTGCCTCAAACGGTGATACCGCTGCTGCTAAATGGGACCCGCATGTCATCCTCTATGTACTATAAAACTTTATTTTCTTGGATTATTTTTGACTCCTGATATTTGGTCACTTGCGTTTTTTCTTTCGATCTCATGCCACGTTTGAAACGTTGAGGAACCTGCTGGCTCATGGGACCTGCATGTCATCCTCTATGTGCTATAAAGTTTATTTTCTAGGGTTTTTTTTCACTCTGATTTTTGTCTATTTCCTTTTTCTTTTGATGCCCTGCCTCCTTGGAAACGTTGAGTAAGCTGCTTACTCATGGGACCCGCATGTCATCCTCTATGTACAATCAAGTTTCTTTTCTTGAATTATTTTTGGCTCCTGATATTTTGTCACTTGCCTTTTCTTTCGATCTCATGCCACGTTTGAAACGTTGAGGAACCTGCTGGCTCATGGGACCCGCATGTCATCCTCTATGTGCTATAAAAGTTTATTTTCTTGGATTTTTTTCACCCTCTGATTTTTGGCTATTTGCCTTTTACTTTTGTTCCCCTGGCCCCTTTGAAACGTTGAGTAAGCTGCTGGCTCATGGGACCCGCATGTCATCCTCTATGTCCATCAAATTTCTTTTCTTGGATTTTTTGACCCCCTAATTTCTAGCTACTTTCTTTTTCTTTTGATCTCAAGCCGCATTTCAAACATTGAGACCGCTGCTGCAAAATGGGACCCGCATGTCATCCTCTATGTACAATAAATCTTGGATTATTTTTGGCTCCTGATATTTGGTCACTTGCCTTTTTCTTTCGATCTCATGCCGCCTTTGAAATGTTGAGTAAGCTGCTGGCTCATGGGTCTCGCATGTCATCCTCTACGAACAATAAAAGTTTCCTTTCTTGGAGTTATTTTTGACCCCTAATTTCTGGCTATTTTCCTTTTTCTTTTGATCCCTTGCCCCCTTTGAAACGATGAGGACGCTGTTGGCAGGTCGGTCCCACATGTCATCCTCTATGAACAATAAAAGTTTCCTTTGCTGGATTTATTTTTTACCCCTAATTAATTTCTGGCTATTTCCTTTTTTTTCTTTTGATCCCCTGCCGCCTTGGAATTGTTGAGAATGCTGCTGCCTCATTTTTCTTTTGGTCCTGTGCCGCCTTGGAAACGTTGAGACCGCTGCTACAAAATGGGACCCGCATGTCATCCTCTATGTACAATAAAGTTTCTTTTCTTGGATTATTTTTGGCTCCTGATATTATGTCACTTGCCTTTTTCTTTCGATCTCATGCCGACTTTGAAACGTTGAGGATGCTGCTGCCTCATTGGTCCCGCATGTCATCCTCTCAGAACGATAAATATTTTCTTTTCTTCTATTTTTTTACCAACTGATTTTTGGCTTTTTTTATTTTCGATCCCCTGCCGCCTTTGAAACGTTGACGACGCTGCTGGCTCATGGGTCCCCGATGTCAGCCTCCCCGTACAAGAAACATGTGATATTTTATTTTGCAGACAATAAACGTTGTATTTCGCTCTGAGCTATTGCAAACGGATAAATTAAATCTTTATATCTACATAAACAAACTTATATGTTGAATCTCCTTGTTTTTTGTTTTTGCGAAGCATAGGACTTTCCTGTTTTTTTTTGAGAAAAATCCGACCTTTCCTGTTTTGGAGTGGGCTGAAATTGTACGAGTCAAAAGGCCCAGCAGGATAGTTCGAAGGCCCAGATGTCCAGATACAAATTGAAATCTTTCTTTTCTTGGATTTTTTTCACACCCTGATTTCTGGCTACTTCATTTTTCTTTCGGTCCTGTGCCGCCTTGGAAGCGTTGAGACCGCTGCTACAAAATGGGACCCGCATGTCATCCTCTATGTACAATAAAGTTTCTTTTCTTGGATTATTTTTGGCTCCTGATATTATGTCACTTGCCTTTTTCTTTCAATCTCATGCGACTTTGAAACGTTGAGGAAGCTGCTGGCTCATGGGTCCCGCATGTCATCCTCTATGAACAATAAAAGTTTCCTTTGTTGGATTTATTTTTTCCCCTAATTTCTGGCTATTTGCCTTTTTCTTTTGATCCCCTGCCCCCTTTGAAACGATGACGACGCAGCTGGCAAGTCGGTCCCACATGTCATCCTCTATGAACAATAAAAGTTTCCTTTGATGGATTTATTTTTGACCCTAATTAATTTCTGGCTATTTCCTTTTTTATTTTGATCCCCTGCCGCCTTGAAATAGTTGAGGATGCTGCTGCCTCATGGGTCCCGCATGTCATCCTCTCAGAAAGGTAAATGTTTCTTTTCTTGAATTTGTTTACCAACTGATTTTTGGCTTATTTTTTCTTTCGATCTCCTGCCACCTTTAAAACGTTGACGACGCTGCTGGCTCATGGGTCCCCAATGTCAGCCTCCCCATACTGCAAATCCTCTTTCTGCAAAGGTTGTATTTCTAGATAGATAAGGTGGATTCGAATCTGCCATGGTTCAGGCAGCTCAGGTAAGCCTTCTTGCACTGATTAATGGAAGTAGTGTATAGCAAGGTCAAGACATGTGGCTCGGTGTAATGAATCTATATGAATCATGTTGTGGGTTCAATCTGATAGTTCTCTAACAGGTCAGCCAAAATAGAAATTAAGTTTTTTTCTAAAACGGAAATGCAAATTAAGATGAACACAAACATTAGTTATCATAATAGCTGATCATACATACATACTTGCTAAGAGCAAAAGCTTGCCAGAGTTTTACCACCCATACAATTAATTAGCAGTTCAGATAAGATAACCTTATATAAGTATAACTACAAATGCATTTGCTAAGGGCTCATGGGACAACAGAACTAGACAACCGCGAACTTTATGACCAGCATGTCACAGCGGCATCGAAAGATCTTGACCTTCAACTTTGATCCAATGCGAAGTTTGGCACCGTCAATGAACTTTTTCCACCTGGAAGTAACAGCCAAGCGGCCATCTGTGGGACTGACAGAGTACCGTCCCTCCACGGTGAGACCTTCACTCTCCATGACGAGGGATATCTTGCCCCTTCGGCCAGCATTGAGATCCTTGGAGATACTTTTAGGCAATTTCTGATTCAAAGCAAGAGATACCACCAAAAATTAGTCAATGGCACCAATGCACTGAACCATGTGAGACTTTGAGCAGAGAAGACATCAAGATAAGAGCAGTTATGCTGTCATATACTCACGAACATAGCCTTCAGATGCGTCCTGGTCACCACACGGGTGGCCACAGCAATGAGCTGAGACCTCGGTGATCTGGCGGGGGCAGGTGCATGAGCCTGGGCTGGTACACGAGCTGGTGCTGATGCAGGAGACTGCTGGGCAGGTGCAGTAAACGGTGCCTCTAGAGGAACCGGTGCTGATGCAGGAGACTGTTGGGCAGGTGCAGTAAACGGTGCAGCTAGAGGAACCAGTGCTGATGCAGGAGCCTGCTGGGCATGTGTAGTATATGGGGCCTCTACAGGAACCAATGCTGATGTAGGGGACTGCTGGGTAGATGCAGTAAACGGAGCTGGTACAGGAACCGGTGCTGATGCAGGAGAGTGGGAAGCCGGTGCCGGTGCTGGTGTGGTTGCCCTTTGTGACATCCGCTCCTGTTCCATCAGGGGATCTGCAGCTTTGATCATGTTAAACCCAGCAAGCTAGAACAGAGGGAATGGTTTAGAACAACTGCTCAGAATGCAGTTATCAAAAGATATGAGTAGAAAAAAGTTACATATTATATATTTGGAAGTGTCTCCAACTCTGTAAGCAGTTACGTATATCTGCCCGTTTGAGTTTCTGATCCTCAGCTCGTCGCCCTTCTTCAGACCGTAGTCAAAAGCAAACTTTCTCCAATCATGTCCATACAAATATGTGATGGCCTGCGTCTTGTAGACATACACCTCATAGACCGTGTAGGTGTTCATCAATTTGCCATTGCCATGCATAGTGAAAGACCCTTCATGCGGACACATCTGGTTAATCATTGGACGAAGTTCACAAGGTACAGTCTGCATGTGAAAATTGATACAAATGTAAGAAGCAGGAAGACTAAAAACAAGACTTTACTATATGCCAATTCATGCTAAACCACTGAGAATACATACCTGTAACTCTGTGAAGGAGCTACTAGAAAGGTAGATAGAGCCATAGGAGGTGTTATATGCGGGGTATGTACATGGGCCCGCCATATTCCCGCAAGCTCGGCATCGGGATGGTGAAGGAAACATGGGAGGTACTACTGGTGCGTAGCGCTGAATGTAAGTGGAAGAATTAGGTTGTGTAAAGTGCATAGTTCAGAGCAATGCAAATGTTGACAAGCGAGTGCATAACACTATGTTACAAACTGAACAGTGAAAAATTAGTGTATGATGAATATAAGCATGCTAATTTGGTGTTTCCGAATTCCAAAAAGCATTAGACAGAGCCGGTGATAATATCAGACATAAATCATGGCATGTATATGTGGCTTAAGAAAATATACCCGAACCCTTGGATGGTTACGGCCCGGCTGGTCCTTGGACTTGAGCTTATATAAGCATCCAGAAGGTGGGGCTGACAGTAACTTGGTGGCAGCCTCTGCAGATGCCTCATCAGCAGCAGTTGCAATCCTTTTGACCAATGAAGGCTTAGCAGTTTCAGTCTGCATATGAAAATTGAAGAGCAACAGACATCAGCAGTGATATATAAAATGAATCTATGAGACACTGATGCATATAGTGCTGGATGTAAGTGGAAGAATAGGTGTGTGTGTTTCTGAACTATTGGTAAGCATTAGACAAAGCCGGCAATAAACAGACAAAAATCAAATCATGTATGAGGATTAAGAAAATATACCTGCTTACTGAAAAGGGTACCACCCAGCTGGCCCGTGGCCTTGTGCTTGAGGAGGTTTTCAGAAGATGGTGGCGGCACCATCGTCTTCACAGCAGCCTCATCAGGATCATTTTTTATCCATTTGAGTAGAGGCACAGAAGTTTCATCCTGCATATGAATAGCAACAGAACTCATCATTGATATTTAATAAATCTA
This sequence comes from Lolium multiflorum, assembly GCA_030979885.1. NCBI lineage: Eukaryota > Viridiplantae > Streptophyta > Magnoliopsida > Poales > Poaceae > Lolium > Lolium multiflorum. The sequence goes on from CM061748.1 coordinate 118,800,766, forward strand.
TGAGATAGACTGATGCAAATAGTGCGGGTGTAAGTGGAAGAATAGGGTTGTGCATAGAGAACAGTTGACAACAATGCAAATGATTACAAAAGAAGCCAATGGAAATCAACAGTTTATATACTGGATGAGACAGACTGAAAAGTGAAAAATTAGTGTATGATGATTGTAAGCAAACGCAGTGTTTCTGAACTTTTGGTAAGCATTAGACAAAGCCAACAGTAATTAAACAGATAATAATGAAATCATGTATGTGGATTAAGAAAATATACCAGATTCATTAAAAGGTCACCACCCAGCTGGCCCATGGCCTCGTGCTTGTAGAGGTTTTCGGAAGATGGTGCCGGCACCATCGTCCTCACAGCAGCCTCATTAGCCTCATTTTGCATCCACTTGAGTAAAGGCGCAGCAGTTTCAGCCTGCATAAGAATGGGAACAGATCTCAGCAGTGATATTGAATGACTCTGAGACAGACTGATGCATATAGTGCTGGATGTAAGTGGAAGGGTATGGCCGTGTATGGACAACAGTTCACAACAATGCAAGGGTGTGTTCGGTTCTGAAACAGCGTGGAATGGAATGGAATGGTTCCATTTCAGAGGAATGGAATGGTTACATTTTTGTTCGGTTGGGAAAAATGGAGAGCAGAAGAGATCGAGGTTAAACTAACCATTTGTCTCAAAATTGTAATTAACAATTGCAAATGACATTTTAATCTCAAAGTCGTAATTAACAGCGCCTAATGGTGCTCTTTTAATCTAAAAATCGTAATTAACATCATTTTTTGTTGGGTTAGGGGAACTGGAGTAGATGAACATTACTGTATGATGATTGTAAGCAAACGAATTTGGTGTTTCTAAACTTTTGGCTTCGAGATCTTATGGGTTTCAACTCTAGCCTACCCCAACTTGTTTGGGACTGAAAGGCTTGGTTGTTGTTGTTGTTGTAAACTTTTGGCAAGCATAGAAAAAACCGACAATAAACAGAGAAAAATCAAGGCATGTTTTGTGGATTAAGAAAATATACCATATTCATTAAAAGATCACCACCCAGCTGGCGCGTGGCCTTGTGCTTGTAGAGGCATTTAGAAGATGGGGGCGGCATCAACATACTGGCAGCCTGATCAGCCGCAGTTTTGATCTTCCTTTTGAGTAAAGGCCCTAAAGTTTCAGTCTGCATATGAATAGCAAAACAAAAGGCAGACCTCAGCAGTGATATTGAATTACTGTATGAGATAGACTGATGCATATAGTGGATGCTCTTAGCCTTTTGCAGCGTGAACACTAGCTATGGACAGACAAAAAAACTAGTTAACTCAGCTTTGTCTAGATATGAATGTACTACCACCATCCAAAAGCTTAAGCCTTATTTATTTTTGAGAAATCAAAACAAGCAAAGTTTGACCAAAATTTTAGAACATTCTATCAACAAATATAATACTGTGTAGATACCGTAGGAAAATATATTTTATTATCTATTTAATGATATTAATTTTGTATTTTGCATGTTACTGATTTTTGGTAAAAGCTTAGTCAAACATGGTATAGTTTGACTTTCTAAAAATAATATAAGCCCAAAGCTTTGGGATGGAGGCAGTAGTATCTAGAGCTAAAACACATCTAGATACATCCGTATCTACAGATAGTTGAGTCAATTAATTTGGATCTGAGGGAGTATCAGATTCAGACTACATCATGGTAAGTTGGTTAAAAAAATTACCCCTGGGCGGTCCCTGCCCAGCTCGGCAGTGGCATTTCGCTTCTTGTGCTGCAGATCGGGCCATGCTCCTGCAGCAGGTGGGGCGCTATTCTCGTTCCCCATAGCCTCAGCACGGAACCTGGAGGTACCAACCTGATACAGAGAATATAGAGCATGGTGTCACAGAGGCTTTACGCACAAACAGCTGAAGACATGTGCTACTTTAAGCATATTCCAGAACAGGAACAGATTGAGGATGCAGAGAGACACTTAAAAGGTAAAGAGTGGATAAGCAAACGGAGTACCTGCTTCGCGGGGCTGGGGACGCAGCTCAGGCTCAGCCAACTGCCCACATGCGTGGTGGCCTTACGCTCCATTGCCCCCACCGCCGAGGTCTTACCTTTCCTGTACAAGCTGACAAAAGATACAGTGAGGATCAGCAGAAACTACAAAGGTTGCAAATGTCGACAAATAAAGGAAGAACACCCCAATCCAAGCAAAGGTAGCCCCCGCCCCCACCCCCATCAATCACTCCCAGCTCGAGGGTGACCAGAAAGACACCCCTTCGCCCAGAATAGGAAAGAGATGCGCAAGATATCGAGGAGAGGAAAAAAGAACCGATCTCGAGAAAGGAAAGAACATTACTAGTCCTACCTAATCCGCTTGGTCTAGATGCAGCTTGCCCCTCCAAGCTGGATGCCTGGACGGTGGAGGCGAAAGGAGGGGATCGAGCTAGCGGCTTGCATCCGTCGGCAATCGGCACTCGATCGGGAGAGAAGGGGTGCTACATAAAGGGGAGGGGTAACATATTTTATTACACAGTGAACTTACTGATGTGACTAGTCATTACATGTCTCACTGAAACTAGGGCCCATAGTGTGGCACCCCAAATTCACTTGAAGCTGCCCGGCGGGACGCATTGGCGCGTCAAGAAACCCCCGAATTGTAGCGGGGAAATGAAACATTTCACAAAAATTCGAAATTCAAGCACACCGCCACGCGCCAAGCACGCGGCTGTTCCTTCCTCTTCCTCGGTTCCTCCTCCCCTATCCGAAAAAACCCCAAATCCCAAGCTCAAACCAAAAAAAAAACAAATCCCCCGGCCGCCATGCATGTCCTCGTTAACCCGCTGGAGATCGTTCCCGGACGATGCGGACCACCCGCCCTGAGATCCAGAATTCCGTCCACCTCGAGGCACTGCGTGCTGTCTCGCAGCAGCGGCTTGAGGGCGCTGAAGAGGAAGTTCCGCCGGAAAGTGCTCATGGCAACCGTGCAAGCTCACCGGCGTGCTGTATCCCGAGAGGAACTGGTCAAAGCTTTGCTATTCGCCACACACAAAAAATTGCGGGCCAAGATCTGGTCAAAGCTTCGTCGATGGCTTGCCGCGAGAGGCTTGGAGTCCAGAGTCAATAAACTAGCTGCTCGAGGACTTGGGCGGTTTACACGGATTCATATTAACTGACTCAAGTTTGTTAGTCTAGTTAACAAATGCATCTAGATACATCCATATCTAGACAGAATTGAGTCAATTAATATGAATCAGAGGGGAGTACCTGAAAGTGTTTCATGCTACCAACTAATGCGCTGGCAGGAATCGCTGTAGAAGTAATTGTGCTACTACTCATACGATGAACTGATTGTGTGGGTGTCGAATTTTGCAACGCGATCATCCACTGAATGCTTAATCTAGCGCCAAAGGCGTACAAATCATAACATACTACAGCACCAGAACATAAGAGTACGAATCATAAAGTAGCTCAACATTTTGCATCAGGGCTGGGTGGTCCTGAGACTACCGGGACGCCCCTGATGATCTCCGGGTGTGCATCCTCTTCAACGCAAAGCTGTGTACTCGGTCCACGGCCTCCTTCTGTAGGCTGGATAATCTCAGGTGCAGGACCTTCGTCTATGAGAGGCTCGTCATCAGTACCATCCACAGGTGCATCAGGGCTGGGTGGTCTTGAGACTACCCGGACGCCCGTGATGATCTCCGGGCGTGCATCCACTTCAACGCAAAGCTGTGTACTCGGTCCACGGCCTCCTTCTGTAGGCTGGATAATCTCAGGTGCAGGACCTTCGTCTATGAAAGGCTCGTCATCAGTACCATCCACAGGTGCATCAAACTGAGATTCATCTTCAAATCTCCCATCAAACTGAGAGACCTCTTCAACTCTATGCTTCTGCAATTAGTACATCAACCGATTAGACAAACATCTAAGGGATGCAACCTGAACAAATGCCGTTTTACATATTTACCTTCTCATCTGGCACAGCACATGTCCCAGAGCTGAAACCCGTTTCCTGAAGCAAGCGCTTTTTCTCTCCTTCCCGTCCATCCATCTGCAACAAGTTAAATTTGAGTACAGAACCTTGCACAGCAATGCAAACTATTGATTGAAACAGCGGCAGCATCAATATAAATAATTAACTACATATGCCAGCACACATACAGTGTGAGCAAGATCTGCTTCTCCTGCTAAAGGATCATTATATGGTTCACCATGCTAAACCCGCCTAACATATGTGCGGTCCATCCCAAAAATGTGTAAATGATCTGCCACTACAGGGTGAGGCCTCTTCTCACCATTCATACATGTGCAGCGCGGGCAATACACGTCCAGGTTGTGACCATCATGAGCTCTAATAAACCCCATAAAGGGTTGAACACCATTTATATATGAAGGGGAACATAAGTGTCCATGCAGTATCCAAGTTCTGTCCATCTGTTTAATTATGAGATACAGTGGTTGGTGATTAATTTAAGGCGAAGTAGGAAATGTATATCCATCGAGTACAAAACTATACTACATGATTATGCATTTCAGCAATCATGTCGAGTACAAAACAAAAAATGCCCATCGACATTTTAGCAAACAGATCGTGTACAAAACTCTGCCATGGCATTTCAGCAAATTAACGGATCGAGTGCAGAACTGACTCTATATGCCCACGCAAATGAACAAATTGATCGATGACAAATCGAGCGGAAAACTATAAAGTGCCAATTAGTTCGAGCATACTGACGAATTTTTTTAGCAGCATCAAGAAAATATAAATCGTTAGGCCGTCTTGCCCGATACATGATTGAGCTAGAGATAGCAGCCCTACCGTGGATCAACTTGACCGCCGGTGCGTCTCGAGAAGAACGACGGGGAGGGGAAGCTTCTTCTTCGCACGGACGGGACGGGGAGGGGAAGCTCTTCGCACGGACGGGGATAAGTTGTGTAGGGGTGGGTGGGGGGTCATGCGGCCGGGCCGCCGGGGTGATAATTAAGGTCGGTAGGTGGCGTTTAATGGAGTTGCGTGTGTAATTTGCCGTGCACAAGGTTGAGGAATAGGCGGTTCCCTTTGCCGCGCGCACAATTCAAACTATCCCGCCCATGTAGTTTAAATTCGCCATATTTTCGTTAAATCGACATAAAGTCATGTGAGTGGGGGAAAATTAGCAAAGTTGCTTGAAAAATAGTAAAACTCTGGAATTATCCTTTAAATATGCTCTACTTCGTGTGAAAATCGGGGTGTGGAAGCATGTTGAGCTGTTTTATTTGTACTTTCTTCATTAAAACTCCCATTTTATGCACTTTGGATGGAAAGAAATCATTTGTACATAAATTTTGACAACGCCATTTGCAAACACTAATTGTTTTACATGCCAAGATGCACCCATCCACCAAATATATATGGGGCAAAAGTTTATCACAATCTAGCAGATATGCATAATTAGTGAGGGACCCCTTTTGATTTTGTGCAATTTCCACTAATTAGGTAGAGATCGAGAAGGGTTAATTAATTAGGCCATGTTAGGGGTTATGTGTTTTAGATTAGGTTGTGTGGATTCAAATACAACTTCTTTATTTGTGTGCTATGATTAATCAAAACTAGATCGATCGACTGCGCACACATTATTAGAGGCGCATGCCTTTGCGCACAAAGTGCATGTGTGTGTTGTTGGCCACCAACGAGAGAGAGAGAGAGAGAGAGAGAGAGAGGTAGAGAGAGAGCTACATACGAGAGAGCGATTGAAATCCCCAAATTAAACACATATATATGCATGGCACATTTAATTTAATTAGAGGACCGCGAGGCACCCCTGGCCTGCTTGATGCACAATTAAGTGTCATTGGCCTATATATAGGGTTTAATTAGGGTTTAGGGTTAGCTAGGGTTTAGGGTTTAGGGTTTAGTGTTTAGGGTGTTTAGCTAGGGTCTAGGGTTTAGGGTTTAGTGTTTACGGTGTTTAGGGTCTAGGGTTTAGTGTTTAGGGTGTTTAGGGTCTAGGGTTTAGGGTCTAGTGTTTAGGGTGTTTAGGGTCTAGGGTTTAGGGTTTAATTAGTGTTTAGGGTGTTTAGGGTTTAGGGTTTAGTGTTTACGGTGTTTAGGGTCTAGGGTTTAGGGTTTAGTGTTTAGGGTGTTTAGGGTCTAGGGTTTAGTGTTTAGGGTGTTTAGGGTTTAGGGGATTAGGGATTAGGGTTTTAGGGTTGTTTAAGGTTTAGGGATCATCGATCGAGTGCGCACACACATTATTAGAGGCACCCCGCGCCTTTGCGCATAAAGTGCATGCGTATATATGTGTGTTTTTTTGCCACCAACAACGATATATAGATGATCGAGAGAGAGATTGAAATCCCCAAGAATATGTTCAAATATATATTAAAATATATGCACGAATGCATGGTAGGCCATGCATGCACACTAATTATATATATATATATTATGAGGCAACTTGATCAAATGTGTTTTCATACGAGAGAACTTGTCAAAATTCAAGTTAATTAATTTATCATCGATAATTATATATATAATTAATTAATGAATCACAGGGAGATCGATAATTAATTTAGGGTTTTAGGGTTGTTTAAGGTTTAGGGATCATCGATCGAGTGCGCACACACATTATTAGAGGCACCCGCGTCTTTACGCATAAAGTGCATGCGTATATATGTGTGTTTTTTTGCCACCAACGATATATAGATGATCGAGAGAGAGATTGAAATCCCCAAGAATATGTTCAAATATACATTAAAATATATGCACGAATGCATGGTAGGCCATGCATGCACACTAAAATTATATATATATTATGAGGCAACTTAATCAAATGTGTTTTCATTCGAGAGAACTTGTCAAAATTAAAGTTAATTAATTTATCAAGATAATTATATAATTAATTAATGAATCTCAGGGATATGTTATACAACATGATCGATATAGGCCATGTATATTTTAATTGGTGTTAATCTACGGTTTGCTAGCTAGCTGCTATATATAGAGCATGCTTTTATTAGATCGGGTTATATCTAGTATAGTTTAGGGTTATGTGTTTTAATTAAGTAGGGTTGATTAGCTAGGGTTAGTTACATATATATGGTTTAGGGTTAATGCATGGCACATTTAATTTAATTAGAGGACCGCGAGGCACCCCTGGCCTGCTCGATGCACAATTAAGTGTCGTTGGCCTATACATAGGGTTTAATTAGGGTTTAGGGTTAGCTAGGGTTTAGGGTTAGGGTTAGGGTTAGGGTTTAGGGTTTAGGGTTTAGTGTTTAGGGTGTTTAGGGTTTAGGGATTAGGGATTAGGGATTAGGGATTTAAGGTTTTAGGGGTTGTTTAAGGTTTAGGGATCATCGATCGAGTGCGCACACACATTATTAGAGGCACCCGCGCCTTTACGCATAAATTGCATGCGTATATATATATGTGTGTTTTTTGGCCACCAACGATATATAGATGATCGAGAGAGAGATTGAAATCCCCAAGAATATGTTCAAATATACATTAAAATATATGCACGAATGCATGGTAGGCCATGCATGCACACTAATTAATTATATATATATTATGAGGCAACTTAATCAAATGTGTTTTCATTCGAGAGAACTTGTCAAAATTCAAGTTAATTAATTTATCACGATAATTATATAATTAATTAATGAATCTGAGGGATATGTTATACAACATGATTGATATAGGCCATGTATATTTTAATTGGTGTTAATCTACGGTTTGCTAGCTAGCTGCTATATATAGAGCATGTTTTTATTAGATCGGGTTATATCTAGTATAGTTTAGGGTTATGTGTTTTAATTAAGTAGGGTTAATTAGCTAGGGTTAGTTACATATATATGGTTTAGGGTTAATGCATGGCACAATTAATTTAATTAGAGGACCGCGAGGCACCCCTGGGCTGCTCGATGCACAATTAAGTGTCGTTGGCCTATACATAGGGTTTAATTAGGGTTTAGGGTTAGCTAGGGTAGAGGGTTAGGGTTAGGGTTAGGGTTTAGGGTTTAGGGTTTAGTGTTTAGGGTGTTTAGGGTTTAGGGATTAGGGATTAGGGATTTAGGGGTTTTAGGGTTGTTTAAGGTTTAGGGATCATCGATCGAGTGCGCACACACATTATTAGAGGCACCCGCGCCTTTACGCATAAAGTGCATGCGTATATATGTGTGTTTTTTGGGCCACCAACGATATATAGATGATCGAGAGAGAGAGAGAAATCCCCAAGAATATGTTCAAATATACATTAAAATATATGCACGAATGCATTGTAGGCCATGCATGCACACTAATTATATATATATTATGAGGCAACTTAATCAAATGTGTTTTCATTCGAGAGAACTTGTCAAAATTCAAGTTAATTAATTTATCACGATAATTATATAATTAATTAATGAATCTCAGGGATATGTTATACAACATGATCGATATAGGCCATGTATATTTTAATTGGTGTTAATCTACGGTTTGCTAGCTAGCTGCTATATATAGAGCATGTTTTTATTAGATCGGGTTATAGCTAGCTAGTATAGTTTAGGGTTATGTGTTTTAATTAAGTAGGGTTGATTAGCTAGGGTTAGTTACATATATATGGTTTAGGGTTAATGCATGGCACATTTAATTTAATTAGAGGACCGCGAGGCACCCCTGACCCGCTCGATGCACAATTAAGTGTCGTTGGCCTATACATAGGGTTTAATTAGGGTTTAGGGTTAGCTAGGGTTTAGGGTTAGGGTTAGGGTTAGGGTTAGGGTTTAGGGTCTAGGGTTTAGGGTTTAGTGTTTAGGGTGTTTAGGGTTTAGGGATTAGGGATTAGGGATTTAAGGTTTTAGGGTTGTTTAAGGTTTAGGGATCATCGATCGAGTGCGCACACACATTATTAGAGGCACCCGCGCCTTTACGCATAAATTGCATGCATATATATGTGTGTTTTTTGGCCACCAACGATATATAGATGATCGAGAGAGAGAGATTGAAATCCCCAAGAATATGTTCAAATATACATTAAAATATATGCACGAATGCATGGTAGGCCATGCATGCACACTAATAATTATATATATATTATGAGGCAACTTAATCAAATGTGTTTTCATTCGAGAGAACTTGTCAAAATTCAAGTTAATTAATTTATCACGATAATTATATAATTAATTAATGAATCTCAGGGATATGTTATACAACATGATCGATATAGGCCATGTATATATTAATTGGTGTTAATCTACGGTTTGCTAGCTAGATGCTATATATAGAGCATGTTTTTATTAGATCGGGTTATAGCTAGTATAGTTTAGGGTTATGTGTTTTCATTAAGTAGGGTTGATTAGCTATGGTTAGTTACATATATATGGTTTAGGGTTAATGCATGGCACATTTAATTTAATTAGAGGACCGCGAGGCACCCCTGGCCTGCTTGATGCACAATTAAGTGTCGTTGGCCTATATATAGGGTTTAATTAGGGTTTAGGGTTAGGGTTTAGGGTCTAGGGTTTAGTGTTTAGGGTGTTTAGGGTTTAGGGATTAGGGATTAGGGTTTCAGGGTTGTATAAGGTTTAGGGATCATCGATCGAGTGCGCACACACATTATTAGAGGCACCCGCGCCTTTGCGCATAAAGTGCATGCGTATAGTTTAGGGTTATTTGTTTTAATTAAGTAGGGTTTGATCAGCTAGGGTTAGTTACATATATATGGTTTAGGGTTAATGCATGGCACATTACATATAGTTTAAATCTCAAGAATGTTTATACATGATAGGCCATATGTGCAAAGGAATTTTTTTCCCCGTGAACTTGTCAAAATTCAAGTTTATCAGTGCCAATGGAAACTAGTCCAAAAAATTACATAGAGGACCAAAAGTACTAGACAATAACTAATAGAACCTGCAACTTTACAAAAAGGACCCCAAAACATATAGAAGAAAATCAATCGAGTCCTTCTGGACCGCACATCAGATCTCTGCTCCGCATCCTTTCCAGCAACTCCGTCGCCGGGGACGCACCACTTGGGACGGTGTCGCCGGTAGTCGCCAGGACGAAGGAGAAGAAGGGCCTCAGCAACGGCATATTGGCTCTGAGAAGGGCCGCTGAAAGGCCAAGATGTGCACGGGCAAGACGGATGACGCCGTCGTATGCCCCGAGCTTGTGAACTTTAGCAGCTTGACTTCCCCATTGGCCACCTATAATTTCTGATGTTCCATGCTTGTTTTATGACAATACTTACATGTTTTGCTTGCACTTTATGATGTTTTTATGCGTTTTCCGGAACTAACCTATTAACAAGATGCCACAGTGCCAGTTCCTGTTTTCTGCTGTTTTTGGTTCCAGAAAGGCTGTTCGGGCAATATTCTCGGAATTCGACGAAACGAAGACCAAACCTCCTATTTTTCCCGGAAGGCTCCAGAACACCGAAGAAGAGTCGGAGAGGGGCCAGAGGGCCACCACACCATAGGGCGGCGCGGCCTGGCCTGGGCCCGCGCCGGCCTGTGGTGGGGAGCCCCCAGGTGCCCCCCTGCGCCGCCTCTTCGCCTATAAAATCCCTTTCGACCTAAAAACACCGTACCACTTGACGAAACTCCAGAAAGACTCCAGGGGCGCCGCCGCCATCGCGAAACTCCAATTCGGGGGACAGAAGTCTCTGTTCCGGCACCCTGCCGGGACGGGGAAGTGCCCCCGGAAGCCATCTCCATCAACGCCACCGCCTCCATCATGCTCCGTGAGTAGTTCCCCCATGGACTACGGGTTCTAGCTGTAGCTAGTCGGTATTCTCTCCCCCATGTACTTCAATACAATGATCTCATGAGCTGCCTTACATGATTGAGATCCATCTGATGTAATCGGTGTTGTGTTTGTTGGGATCCGATGGATGATACATTATGATTAGTCTATCTATAAAGTTTGTGAAGTTATTGTTGCTGCAATCTTGTTATGCTTAATGCTTGTCACTAGGGCCCGAGTGGCATGATCTTAGATTTGAGCTCTATAATTATTGCTTAGATTGTATCTACAAGTTGTATGCACATGTCACTGTCCGGAACCAAAGGCCCCGAAGTGACAGAAATCGGGACAACCGGAGGGGATGGCGGTGATGTGAGGGACACATGTTTTCACGGAGTGTTAATGCTTTGCTCCGGTGCTCTATTAAAAGGAGTACCTTAATATCCAGTAGATTCCCTTGAGGCCCGGCTGCCACCGGCTGGTAGGACAATAGATGTTGTGCAAGTTTCTCATTGCGAGCACGTACGACTAAATATGGAAAACATGCCTACATGATTAATGAATTGATGTTCTTTCTTAATGCCTTATCAATCCTATCAATTGCCCAACTGTAATTTGTTCACCCGACACTTGTTATTGGAGAGTTACCACTAGTGTAGATAGCTGGGAACCCCGGTCCATCTCGCATCATCATATACTCGTTCTACATGTCATTGGAAGTAGTATCAACTATTTTCTGGTGCCATTGCTCTCATATTACTATTACTGCTGCTGTGTTACTGTTACTACTGCTCTCATATTACTGCTGCTTTCACATCACCCCTGTTACTAGTGCTTTTCCAGGTGCAGCTGAATTGACAACTCAGTTGTTAAGGCTTATAAGTATTCTTTACCTCCCCTTGTGTCGAATCAATAAATTTGGGTTTTACTTCCCTCGAAGACTGTTGCGATCCCCTATACTTGTGGGTCATCAAGACTATTTTCTGGCGCCGTTGCCGGGGAGGCATAGCTCTACTCATAAGTTCACCTGGGGAGTACACTCTACCTCTCTCTCTGCTTTTATTTTATTTTGTCTTGCTAGTTTATTTCTGTCTAGTTTATTTGTGCTTAGTTTATTTCTGTCTAGTTTTACTTTGCTTAGTTTACTTTTGTCTAGTTTATTTTTGTCTTGTTTTATTTTCCCTATATACCCGAAAATCCATAAAAATTTGAAAAACCTAAAAATTAAAAACTGCTGTTATGGGAGAACCAACAACCTACTTGGAGCTTATAGAATGTTATAATAATTATAGAGAATCAAGAACTGGTAAAATAATGAGTGCTATGATAGAAAAATTGAATACAATGGCTAGAATCTTGCTTAGACGCCATGATATAAACTGTTGCTCTCAACAGGATACTAAACATCTTAAATTTCAATGTGGCTTTAGTGAGGAATTTTTAATTAAGAACTATAATCGGAATTGCTATATTCATTATGGGTTCGAAGAGGTAGAACAATTTGTCTTATTTATGGGAGCCTCCGAGATAGAATCCTTCATGGTTGAGAATTATGAAACTTGTGCTATTTGTAAGGACCTTAAAGATTATGTCTCTACTATCCTTAATTCTTGTATAGAATGCTACAGTAGGAATCCGTATATCCTTGATTATAAAGAGAGACACATTAATGCACAAGAATGCACTCACAATTTGCAGGAACCGGTGGAAGAAGAAATTGATGAACCTGAAAGCTCATTGGATGAAAAAGAGGAGGAAATTGATGAACCTGAAAGCTCATTGGATGAAAAAGAAGAGGAGAGTGATGAACAAAAGGAGGAAGAATGGATTAGCTACCCATGCCAACCTTCTAATGAGAGTAACTCTTTATCTCTTACACTATTTGATTGTCCTCCATGCTTACCGAAAGAGGTTGAATGTTATGTTCCTGTGGATTCTCTTGAAATATTTCCTATAAGTAAAACTTGTGAGAATAATTATGCTACTGTTATATATGATAATCCATGCTACTTTGATAAATCTTATGATAATGCTTTGTTTGTGCCTGATGTCGAAATGCATGGTACTAAAGAATTTTGCTTAGCAAATGTTTATGATAAAGCTCTAGATGATGGTCCTATGTTACTTGATAATATTAATTGTACTACTAATGAAAATGGGATTGGAGAGTTCTTGACATTATCTATGTGTCCCATATCTCTTGAGATTGATCATTCATCTTGCTATATTATTGATAAAAGTGTGTTCGAAAGTTTTAATTCCACTATTTTTGAGCTTGATAAAAATTATATGTTTGTGGATCATGAAAAGTATGCTGCATGTGATAGTTATATTGTTGAGTTTATTCATGAAGCTACTGAAAATTATTATGAGAGAGGAAAATATGGTTGTAGAAATTTGCATGGTACTAAAACACCTCTCTATATGCTTAAAATTTTGAAGTTACACTTGTTTTATCTTCCTATGCTTGTTACTTTGCTTTTCATGAACTTGTTTATTTACAAGATTCCTTTACATAGGAAGCATGTTAGACTTAAATGTGTTTTGGATTTGCTTTTTGATGCTCTCTTTTACCTCTACTCTTGTTTCTTGCGAGTGCATCATTTAAAACTGCTGAGCCCATCTTGATGGCTATAAAGAAAGAACTTCTTGGGAGATAACCCATGTGTTATTTTGCTACAGTAATTTGTTTTATATTTGTGTCTTGGAAGTTGTTTACTACTGTAGAAACCTCTCCTTATCTTAGTTTTGTGTTTTGTTGTGCCAAGTGAAGCCTCTAATCGAAGGTTGATACTAGATTTGGATTTCTGCGCAGAAACAGATTTCTATCTGTCACGAATCTGGGCTTATTTCTCTGTAGGAAACTCAGAAAAATCTGCCAATTTACGTGCGTGATCCTCAGATATGTACGCAACTTTCATTAGTTTTGAGTTTTCTGATTTGAGCAACGGAAGTACCATTTTAAAATTCGTGTTTACTGGCTGTTCTGTTTTGGCAGATTCTGTCTCTGTTTTTTGCATTGTCTCTTGTGGACTTTATGTGAGGCTTTCTAGACGTGGAGAGCTGTAGCTAATGTTTTATTGAGTTCTTGCAATGTGTCACTACAGGACCAAGGTGGATTCAAGTTTTTTGAGTACTAACCCCTCTAATGAAGTTTATGAGAAGTTTGGTGTGAAGGAAGTTTTCAAGGGTCAAGAGAGGAGGATGATATATGATCAAGAAGAGTGAAAAGTCTAAGCTTGGGGATGCCCCCGTGGTTCATCCCTGCATATTTCAAGGAGACTCAAGCGTCTAAGCTTGGGGATGCCCAAGGCATCCCCTTCTTCATCAACTTATCAGGTTTCTTCTATTGAAACTATATTTTTATTCGGTCACATCTTATGTGCTTTACTTGGAGCGTCTGTGTGTTTTTATTTTTGTTTGTGTTTGAATAAAGATGGATCCTAGCAATCCTTGTTTGGGAGAGAGACACGCTCCGCTTTTTCATATGAACACTTGTTCTTCGTTTTACTTTTAATGTTCAATGATAAAAGTTGGAAGCTACAATACTTATTGGTATTTGGTTGGAAATAGAAAATGCCTCATAATGTCTTGAATAATTTGACACTTGGCAATTGTTTTGAGCTCTCAAGTAGATCATGATTAAGTTTTTTCATGTAGTTTAAACCTATTAGTGGAGAACTACCGTAGAGCTTGTTAAAATTGGTTTGCATGATTGGTCTCTCTTAAGGTCTAGATATTTTCTGGTAAAAGTGTTTGAGCAACAAGGAAGACAGTGTAGAGTATTATAATGCTTGCAATATGTTCTTATGTAAGTTTTGTTGTACCGGTTCATACTTGTGTTTGCTTCAAATAACCTTGCTAGCCTAAGCCTTGTATCGAGAGGGAATACTTCTCATGCATCCAAAATCCTTGAGCCAACCACTATGCCATTTGTGTCCACCATATCTACCTACTACATGGTATTTCTCCGCCATTCCAAAGTAAATTGCTTGAGTGCTACCTTTAAACAATTCAAAATTTATCACCTCTGATTTGTGTCAATGTTTTATAGCTCATGAGGAAGTATGTGGTGTTTATCTTTCAATCTTGTTGGGCAACTTTCACCAATGGACTAGTGGCTTCATCCGCTTATCCAATAATTTTGCAAAAAGAGCTGGCAATGGGATTCCCAGTCCCAAATTAATTAACAAAAATAGACACTCCTCCATGGTATGTGATTGTTGGACGGCACCCGAAGGATTCGGTTAGCCATGGCTTGAGAAAGCAAAGGTGGGGAGGAGTGTCATCATAATAAAACTAAAATAAAAAGGCACTCCTTCATGGTATGAGATTGTTGGCAGGCACCCGAGGATTCGGTTAGCCATGGTTTGTGAAAGAAAGGTTGGAAGGAGTGCCACCCAAAAATAAAAATAATTCATGGGAGCCGCTCTTTGAAGGTTTGTCTGGCAAGGGGGTTAGAGTGCCCACTACCATTCGTTGACAACAACAAACACCTCTCAAAACTTTACTTTTATGCTCTCTTTATGTTTTCAAAACCAAAGCTCTAGCACAAATATAGCAATCAATGCTTCCCTCTGCGAAGGGCCATTCTTTTACTTTATGTTGAGTCAGTTTACCTACTTCCTTCCATCTTAGAAGCAAACACTTGTGTCAACTGTGCATTGATTCTTACATACTTGCTTATTTGCATTCATCATATTACTTTGTGTTGACAATTATCCATGAGATATGCATGTTGAAAGTTGAAAGCATCCGCTGAAACTTAAATCTTCCTTTGTGTTGCTTCGATGCCTTTACTTTGAATTTATTGCTTTATGAGTTAACTCTTGTGCAAGACTTTTGATGCTTGTCTTGAAAGTACTCTTCATGAAAAGTTTTGCTATATGTTATCTATTTGTTAGCAACTATAGATCATTGCCTTGAGTCACTTCATTCATTTCATATGCTTTGTAATAGTATGATCAAGGTTATGTAAGTAGCATGTCACTACAGAAATTACTCTTTTTATCGTTTACCTACTCGAGGACGAGCAGGAACTAAGCTTGGGGATGCTGATACGTCTCCAACGTACCTATAATTTCTGATGTTCCATGCTTGTTTTATGACAATACTTACATGTTTTGCTTGCACTTTATGATGTTTTTATGCGTTTTCCGGAACTAACCTATTAACAAGATGCCACAGTGCCAGTTCCTGTTTTCTGCTGTTTTTGGTTCCAGAAAGGCTGTTCGGGCAATATTCTCGGAATTCGACGAAACAAAGACCAAACCTCCTATTTTTCCCGGAAGGCTCCAGAACACCGAAGAAGAGTCGGAGAGGGGCCAGAGGGCCACCACACCATAGGGCGGCGCGGCCTGGCCTGGGCCCGCGCCGGCCTGTGGTGGGGAGCCCCCAGGTGCCCCCCTGCGCCGCCTCTTCGCCTATAAAATCCCTTTCGACCTAAAAACACCGTACCACTTGACGAAACTCCAGAAAGACTCCAGGGGCGCCGCCGCCATCGCGAAACTCCAATTCGGGGGACAGAACTCTCTGTTCCGGCACCCTGCCGGGACGGGGAAGTGCCCCCGGAAGCCATCTCCATCAACGCCACCGCCTCCATCATGCTCCGTGAGTAGTTCCCCCATGGACTACGGGTTCTAGCTGTAGCTAGTTGGTATTCTCTCCCCCATGTACTTCAATACAATGATCTCATGAGCTGCCTTACATGATTGAGATCCATCTGATGTAATCGGTGTTGTGTTTGTTGGGATCCGATGGATGATACATTATGATTAGTCTATCTATAAAGTTTGTGAAGTTATTGTTGCTGCAATCTTGTTATGCTTAATGCTTGTCACTAGGGCCCGAGTGGCATGATCTTAGATTTGAGCTCTATAATTATTGCTTAGATTGTATCTACAAGTTGTATGCACATGTCACTGTCCGGAACCAAAGGCCCCGAAGTGACAGAAATCGGGACAACCGGAGGGGATGGCGGTGATGTGAGGGACACATGTTTTCACGGAGTGTTAATGCTTTGCTCCGGTGCTCTATTAAAAGGAGTACCTTAATATCCAGTAGATTCCCTTGAGGCCCGGCTGCCACCGGCTGGTAGGACAATAGATGTTGTGCAAGTTTCTCATTGCGAGCACGTACGACTAAATATGGAAAACATGCCTACATGATTAATGAATTGATGTTCTTTCTTAATGCCTTATCAATCCTATCAATTGCCCAACTGTAATTTGTTCACCCGACACTTGTTATTGGAGAGTTACCACTAGTGTAGATAGCTGGGAACCCC
The DNA here is from genome assembly GCA_030979885.1 of Lolium multiflorum. Lineage (NCBI taxonomy): Eukaryota > Viridiplantae > Streptophyta > Magnoliopsida > Poales > Poaceae > Lolium > Lolium multiflorum. The sequence continues at coordinate 118,817,744 of CM061748.1, forward strand.
GGTCCATCTCGCATCATCATATACTCGTTCTACATGTCATTGGAAGTAGTATCAACTATTTTCTGGTGCCATTGCTCTCATATTACTATTACTGCTGCTGTGTTACTGTTACTACTGCTCTCATATTACTGCTGCTTTCACATCACCCCTGTTACTAGTGCTTTTCCAGGTGCAGCTGAATTGACAACTCAGTTGTTAAGGCTTATAAGTATTCTTTACCTCCCTTGTGTCGAATCAATAAATTTGGGTTTTACTTCCCTCGAAGACTGTTGCGATCCCCTATACTTGTGGGTCATCACTTCCCCATTGGCCAGATCTGAAGCACTGACCAAAGCAAGCCTCACCGTTAGCGCCATCACATTGATGGCACCAGATCGGGGTTTGGCCGGCAAGATCCGCCAGATTCACCATAGGCCAGATCTGAAGCCGATGACGAGATCCCCGACTCCATTGCGCCATTCTGCTCATGGGAAACACTGGATCTAAGCTTACAACAACACTAACTCCCTCGGATCCAAATTAGCTGACTCAACTTTGCTTATCTAAATATGGATGTATCCACACATGTTTTTACTCTAGATACATACACGTCTAAGGAAAGTTGAATCAATTAATTTAGTTCGGAGGGTGTACAATATACAGAGAGAAGTCGGCCTCGTCTCCGGCCGGCGAGGCCGCCGGAGAGAAGGGGGAGAGGAGCCGGGGGAGTGGGAGAGACTCGAGAGAGAAAGAGAAGAGGAAGAAATGAGAGCTCCCTGGGGAAGAACATTATTTTTGTCGTTCTGCTCGTAGCTTGAAACTGAAAATTTCGGCCGCGCGCCAAATCATCCCGCCGCATCCATTCGAAAATCCCGTGACCAGTTTTACCCTTTTAACCCTGGTCCGGAAGCTACAACCCACCGACCATGGAGGGCTCATTCGGTAACAATGAAATATCTTGCCTAGATCCCGAACCCTCCCCACAGGCCCACACCCACCCACCAACCATTCGCCCCATTAGCTCAAAAATACTCTCACACGCCAAAGCTCTGACTCTCTACAGTACTAGATCTGCTTCGCCGCCGGCATACTCCTCCACAGCGTAGCCTTGATCGTGTTGGCTGTCCACCCACCTGATCCGCTCCCCCGCCGCCCTCGTCACCGACGGATCTGCTTCACCGCCGACCTCGCCACCGACGGATCTGCTTCACCGCCGACCTCGCCACCGACGGATCTGCTTCACCGCCGACCTCGCCACCGACGGATCTGCTTCACCGCCGACCTCGCCACCGACTACCTCGCCGCAGCGGCTGTATCAACTTCACCGAATCCCTTGCCAGCCAACCAGATCTGCTTCACTAACGCCCGCTTCTACTGAAACAGGGTCGATTCATCGTCTCCCGCGTTCGCCGCCGCTGGAATGCAAGTTGCCGCCCCCGTCCACCCCGCCGCAGCTTGGTTAGTACGCTGGCCCGTTAGATCGCGGTGTTTCTTTAGCCATGTTTTGTGTAGTTATTTGCAGATCTCATATGCCGTTAACTTTCTTGATGTGTTGCTTCGCATGAAGTTTGTTTAAATATTGTACAGTACAAAAGCATTATCCGGTCGCTACCATCCTGTTCATTCTACTGACACCTGTGTGCATCCACATATTTATAGCCTTGTACCCATTCATTTGCTGCCAACTGTTTTTGTACTGCATGCTATTGTCGCACTGCTTTTATAGTCATGCTATGGGCATTTCCAATCTGCTTGTTCTTATACCACGTCATTAGCTCACCGCTAGCCGCTAGCTGTTTTCTCGTGTCTGCTATTCTCACACTGCTTTTATAATCATGCTATGTGCATTTCCAATCTGCTTGCTCTTATACCTCGTCTTTAGCTTATATAGTTATTGCTGCGTGCATGTCTGGTCTTTGTATTATCGTAGACTGACTTGTCAATGTTATTTTTCCTAGGGATTGATCATGCGAACCACTTATTAGAACATCCAACATTAACAGCGGGGACGCTAGGGAAGGTTGGAATCTGAGTTCTTGGTTGGTAATTTTGGCAGTTTACTTCCGTTATTATCTATAACCTATATGCATTGTTCCTTATGCAAGAGATTAACACTTGGAACCCTGCCATAGCAATGCCATTCATGCTTTACTATGTTTCTGCCTATTTGATATGCTTGTCTTGGAGAAACTGCGAAGGTGATTTGAACCTGACATTTGGTCATTCTTAATGCCAGTTTACTTTATGTGGAAAACCTTGGCATTACCCTACTCTAAATCTGAATGTCTGAAATTCGTATCTCATGCAAAGCAACATCTAGTTGGTTTTAATCTGATATCTGGTAAATATTGGCTTATTCATTTGGCAGCTCAAGTTTTTTGTTATTTGAAACCAGCTGACTTGGTCTTAAATGTGATATCTAAACACAGATTAAGGACAATGGAGCAGGAGGATTAGCATTTCACTTGATGGCTGAACCTAAAATGATAGGCATGTTGACCACGACTAGTGCACGCAAGAGAAGGACCTGCAGTGAGCCAGTATGTGCTTAGTACATGCATCTTATCTTATCTTGTGCTTATTTCTGCTACATGTTGTTATCTGATCTCTACATTGCGTAATACATGTTTGAATAGTTAATTGTTGTAACTATGTTTACAATGTTACCAGAATGCAGTTTTAATGAAGCAGTCATCATTAGAAGATAGTCGCCAAAAAAGGATCTGTAGCGACCCTGTGCAACATTATGATGTAAGTTTGTGCTTAGTACAAGTTCCATACATGTCTTATTTATGCAACTTGTTATTATCTTATATCTACATTGCATAATAAATGTTTGCATAGTTCATCGTTTAACTCTTTTTGCATTATTATCAGAATGCAGTTGTGATGAAGCAATCTTCATTAGAAGTGAGGCCCACAAAAAGTTCTGATCTTTCTTCTGATGCATCTTCTCATAGCCGTCAACCTAGACCATTTCTTTCATCAAACAGTAAATATCTCAAGGCTGTACTTTATAAAAGACATGGTATTGCTGCTTTAAGATCTGTAGCTGATATGTTGACAAAGAGTACACAAGATTCAATCAAGGCGATTGCCAAATGTCAACGTGTTATTGATGATGCTAATAGAAGTCCTCAATGATTCTATGTAATTTTTTTATTTGGGCACATTAATTGCCTTGTAATTTTCCTATTTGTTTTATTTGTGTATGTAATTGTGTGTATCATTGATATCAGATTTTAGGCTCATGAAATTTAATGCAAGTTGACTAGTCAAACAAGTAGGGCCCTACAACAGATTGGGCCGGCCCACTTACAGTAGTGTGGGACCCACTTTCATTTTGGGCCGGCCCACTTCTTTAGTAGGCCGGCCCGGTTACACGATAGTGGGCTCCACATGCTTATTGGGCCGGCCCACTATCTTGTTGGGCCAGCCCATTTGCTATATGGTGGTCCCACATGGTAAATGGGCCGGCCCTTTAACAGGAAGGTGGGACCCACCTGTGTTTTTGGCCCGGCCCACTATCTTGTTGGGCCGGCCCACTTTTATATGGTGGACCCCACATACCAAATGGGCCGGCCCATTAACAGGAATGTGGGACCCACCTGTGTTTTTGGCCCGGCCCACTATCTTGGTGGGCCAGCCCACTTGCTATATGGTGGACCCCACATACTAAATGGGCCGGCCCTTTAACGGAAAGTGGGACCCACCTGTGTTTTGGCCCGGCCCACTATCTTGTTGGGCCGGCCCACTTGCTATATGGTGGACCCCACATACTAAATGGGCCGACCCTTTAACTGGAAAGTGGGACCCACCTGTGTTTTTGGCCCGGCCCACTAGCTTGTTGGGCCGGCCCACTTGCTATATGGTGGACCCCACACACTAAATGGGCCGGCCCTTTAACAGGAAAGTGGGACCCACCTGTGTTTTTGGCCCGGCCCACTTGCTTCTTGGGCCGGCCCAGTTGTTGTAAGGTGGACCCCACATGTTAAATGGGCCGGCCCATTTAAGTTTTGACCAGTCAACCTTAGAGGTTAGGCCCGGCCCACGTAACTAATGGACCAGCCCAGCTATATAGTTGACCGGTCAAACTATGTCATCTGGCCCGGCCCGCTTAAGACGTGGCAGGCCTCGTGTGGGCCTACCATCTACCACGGGGTTTCAGCCGGTTAACGCCGTTAACTGGCAGTTAACGGCGTCTGCCACGTGTCAGTTTGCATGACGTCAGCAGTCAACGGGCTCCCGAAAACACTTGCGCAACGGTCCGATTTTCCGTGGCGGAAGGGCGCCCAAACGCGACGGACCGAAAAAAACGTCGTAGGACTTTGCCTGACGCAGTTTCGACAACAGAACCCATATCGTCGGGTTAGGCCCATAGGCGACGAAAAATACCCCTTAGTGGACGATTTTGGGACGTTGTCTATCAGAACTTTTCTTGTAGTGATTGAATCTAGGACAGTGACAGAAAGTTCTAAGGTTGTGGATGTGCTGTTGCTAGTAGGGATAAAACATCAATGCTTTGTCTAAGGATTTTTTTTTGATTACATTACGCACCATACTTAATGCAATTGTCTGTTGTTTGCAACTTAATACTGGAAGGGGTGCGGATGCTAACCGAAGGTGGACTATTTAGGCATAGATGCATGCTGGATGGCGGTCTATGTTCTTTGTCGTAATGCCTTGATTAAATCTCATTGTGATCATCATGATATGTATGTGAATCTTTATTTGTCAATTGCCCACCTGTAATTTGTTCACTCAACATGTTATTTATCTTATTGGAGAGACACCACTAGTGAACTGTGGACCCCGGTCCATTCTTTTACATCTGAAATACAATCATCGCTCTGTTTCTGTTGTTCTTCGCAAACAAATATCATTCTCCACACCATACGTTTAATCCTTTGTTTTCAGCAAGCCGGTGAGATTGACAACCTCACTGTTACGTTGGGGCAAAGTATTTTGATTGTGTTGTGCAGGTTCCACGTTGGCGCCGGAATCACTGGTGTTGCGCCGCACTACACTCCTCCACCAACAACCTTCACGTGGCCCTTAACTCCTACTGGTTCGATAACCTTGGTTTCTTTCTGAGGGAAAACTTGCTGCTGTGCGCATCACACCTTCCTCTTGGGGTTCCCAACGGACGTGTGCATCACGCGCCATCAAGCTGTTTTCTGGCGCCGTTGCCGGGGAGATCAAGACACGCTGCAAGGGGAGTCTCCCACATCCAATCTCTTTACTTTGTTTTTGTCTTGCTTTACTTTATTTTATTTACTGTCTTGTTTGCTTTATATTAAAAACACAAAAAAATAGTTGCTTTACTTTATTTCATTTGTCTTGTTTACTTGCTCTATATCAAAACACAAAAAAATTAGTTACTTGCATTTACTTTATTTACCTTTTGTTTATTTCATCATGCTTCCTCCTAAGTTCACTCTGAAAGATATACCGGTAGGGCAAGGGTCTATCATTGGAAGAGATAATATAGAAGAATTTTTCACTCATGTTAGTATAGTTGAAGATTTTGAAGATAGATCCTTGGTAGAACTTGCTCCTAATTATGAAATTGCTACTGCCTCTTTAGTGCACATGTTGGAAGCTAGATTTGTTAATCTTAATCCAATAATGCAACATATGTTTCTTACACTTTCTGATATGGAAATGGGAGAAAAGAGGATTTTGTTTTAGAGGTCCTTCTTAGAGAATTTGGTGATATAGCTAAAGAAGCTAGAAAAGTTTTTATTAAGCATAAGAGGCTTGGCTTTTATACTGATTTTGCAAAAACACTTAAAAAGATGGACATGGATAGATTAAAGTACACTAATAATGTCAATGGTGAGGGGGAGATCAAAGTACCAATACCTAGTAAGCTCCTAGGGATGCATGAAGCTTTAGAAAATAACTATGCTTGGCTTGTTCCTGAAAATTTGTTTGATGAGGATAGTAAGCCTAAGAGCAATGAAAGAGGAGTTACTTACATAGACCAGATACAATGCATTGTTGAGAAAACTCCCAACTCCCCTGGTAATAATGTTGATGCTTCTTCTCTTGATGTTACTTGATTTGCACTTTCTGCGCCTAGCTGAAAGGCGTTAAAGAAAAGCACTTCTTGGGAGATAACCCATGGTTTTATTTTACTACTGTATTGTTGAGTCTTGGAAGTTGTTACTACTGTAGCAACCTCTCCTTATCATGTTTTTGTGCTAAGTAAAGTCTCTATAGTAAAGTTGATACTAGATTTGGATTTCTGCGCAGAAACAGAATTGTTGTCTGTCACGAATTCGCGTCCTTCTCTCTGTAGAAGAATCAAAAAATATGCCAATTTACGTGCGTGATCCTCAGATATGTACGCAACTTTCATTAGTTTTGAGTTTTTCCATCTGAGCAAGTTAAGTGCCTCAGAAAAAATCGTCTTTACGGACTGTTCTGTTTTGACAGATTCTGCCTTTTATTTCGCATTGCCTCTTTTGCTATGTTGAATGGATTTCTTTGTTCCATTAACTTTCAGTAGCTTTGTGCAATGTCCAGAAGTGTTAATAATGATTATGTCACCTCTGAATATATGAATTTTTGATTATGCACTAACCCTCTAATGAGTTTGCTTTAAGTTTGGTGTGGAGGAAGTTTTCAAGGGTCAAGAGAAGAGGATGATACAATATGATCAAGAAGAGTGAAAAGTCTAAGCTTGGGGATGCCCCCGTGGTTCATCCCTGCATATTTCAAGAAGACTCAAGCATCTAAGCTTGGGGATGCCCAAGGCATCCCCTTCTTCATCGACAACTTATCAGGTCACTTCTAGTGAAACTATATTTTTATTCCATCACATCTTATGTTCTTTACTTGGAGCGTCTGTTTGTTTTTGTTTTTGTTTTGGTTTGAATAAAGTTGGATCCCACAATCCTTGTATTGGAGATATTACGCTCCGCTTTTTCATATGGAACACTTGTGTTCTTAGTTATGCTTTAATGTTCATGGCGAAGGCTGAAAATTGCTTCGTTGATTGCTATTTGGTTGGAATCAGAAAATGCTTCATATGGTTTTGAATAATTTGATACTTGGAAATTGTTTTGAGCTCTCATAGATCATGTTTAAGCTCTTGCATCATGTAGTTTAATCTATTAGTGGAGAACTACCGTAGAGCTTGTTGAAATTTGGTTTGCATGATTGGTCTCTCTAAGGTCTAGATATTTTCTGGTAAAGTGTTTGAACAACAAGGAAGACAGTGTAGAGTCTTATAATGCTTGCAATATGTTCTTGTGTAAGTTTTGTTGTACCTGTTCATACTTGTGTTTGCTTCAAACAACCTTGCTAGCCAAAGCCTTGTACTGAGAGGAAATGCTTCTCGTGCATCCAAACACCTTGAGCCAAAACCCATGCCATTTGTGTCCACCATATCTACCTACTATGTGGTATTTTTCTGCCATTCCAAAGTAAATTACTTGAGTGTACCTTTAAAATTTCATTCCTTTGTCTTTGCAATATATAGCTCATGGGAAAATAGCTTAAAAACTATTGTGGTGATGAATATGTAGCTATGTATTTTAGTTCTTATAAGTTGCTTGTTGAGCGGTAACCATGTTTCTGGGGACGCCATCAACTTTTTACACCTTTGTTGAATATCATGTGAGTTGCTATGCATGTTCGTCTTGTCTGAAGTAAGGGTGATTTATCATGATCAAATGGTTTGAGTATGCATATGTTAGAGAAGAACATTGGGCCGCTAACCAAAGCCATGTATCATGGTGGAAGTTTTCAGTTTGGACATTCATCCTCAATCTCTTATGAGAATATTATCTGTTGTTGAATGCTTATGCATTAAAGAGGAGTCCATTATCTGTTTTCTATGTTGTCCCGGTATGGATGTCCTAAGTTGAGATATATTAAAATGAGAAATCAAATGCGATTTATCTCCTTGGACCTTTGTACATGCGGCATAGAGGTACCCCTTTGTGACACTTGGTTGAAACATATGTTATGCAATGATAATCCATGTAAATCCAAGCTAATTAGGACAAGGTGCGGGCACTATTGGTATTCTATGCATGAGGCTTGCAACTTGTAGGAAGTATTATGCATAACACATATGAATTATTACTACCGTTGACAAAATTGTTTCTATGTTTTCAAAATAAAAAGCTCTAGCACAAAAATAGTAATCCATGCTTCCCTCTGCGAAGGGCCATTCTTTTACTTTATGTTGAGTCAGTTTACCTACTTCTTTCTATCTTAGAAGCAAACACTTGTGTTAACTGTGTGCATTGATTCTTACATGTTTACTTATTGCACTTGTTATATTACTTTATGTTGACAAATATCCATGAGATATACATGTTACAAGTTGAAAGCAATTGCTGAAACTTAATCATCCTTTGTGTTGCTTCAATGCCTTCTACTTTGAATCTATTGCTTTATGAGTTAGCTCTTATGCAAGTCTTTTTGATACTTGTCTTGAAAGTACTATTCATGAAAAGTTTTGCTATATGATTCATCATTGTTTAGTCATTATCTCTTTGTTAGCAATCTATTGCTTTGAATCACTCCATTCATCTCATATGCTTTACAATAATGTTGATCAAGATTGTGTTGGTAGCATGTCACTTCAGAAATTATTGTTGTTATCGTTTACCTACTCGAGGGCGAGTAGGAACTAAGCTTGGGGATGCTTGATACGTCTCCAACGTATCTATAATTTCTTATGTTCCATGCTAGTTTTATGACAATACCTACATGTTTTGTTCACACTTTATGATGTTTTGATGCATTTTCCGGCACTAACCTATTAACAAGATGCCAAAGCGCCAGTTGCTGTTTTCTGCTGTTTTTGGTTTCAGAAATCCTACAAAGGAAATATTCTCGGAATTGGACGAAATCAACGCCCAGGGTCTTATTTTTCCACGAGCTTCCAGAAGACCGAAGGGATACGAAGTGGGGCCAGGTGGCGACACCACAAGGCGGCGCGGCCAAGGAGGGGCCCGCGCCGCCCTATGGTGTGGGCCCCTCGGGCGCCCCCCCGTTGCCCCTTCCGCCTACTTAAACTCTCCGTCGCGAAAACCCTTTACCGAGAGCCACGATACGGAAATACTTCCAGAGACGCCGCCGCCGCCAATCCCATCTCGGGGATTCGGGAGATCGCCTCCGGCACCCTGCCGGGAGGGGAATCATCACCGGAGGGCTCTACATCACCATGCCCGCCTCCGGATTGATGCGTGAGTAGTTCATCCTTGGACTATGGGTCCATAGCAGTAGCTAGATGGTTGTCTTCTCCTCTTGTGCTATCATGTTTAGATCTTGTGAGCTGTCTAACATGATCAAGATCATCTATTTGTAATGCTACATGTTGTGTTTGGTGGGATCCGATGAATATAGAATACTATGTCAAGTTGATTATCAATCTATCATATATGTGTTGTTTATGTTCTTGCATGCTCTCCGTTGCTAGTAGAGGCTCTGGCCAAGTTGATACTTGTAACTCCAAGAGGGAGTATTTATGCTCGATAGTGGGTTCATGCCTCCATTGAATCTGGGACAGTGACAGAAAGTTCTAAGGTTGTGGATGTGCTGTTGCCACTAGGGATAAAACATCAATGCTTTGTCTAAGGATATTTGTGTTGATTACATTACGCACCATACTTAATGCAATTATCTGTTGTTTGCAACTTAATAGGGGTGCGGATGCTAACCTGAAGGTGGACTATTTAGGCATAGATGCATGCTGGATGGCGGTCTATGTTCTTTGTCGTAATGCCCTGATTAAATCTCATAGTGATCATCATGATATGTATGTGAATCTTTATTTGTCAATTGCCCACCTGTAATTTGTTCACCCAACATGTTATTTATCTTATTGAAGAGACACCACTAGTGAACTGTGGACCCCGGTCCATTCTTTTACATCTTAAATACAATCTACTGCAATCTTTGTTCTCTGTTGTTCTTTGCAAACAAACATCATTCTCCACACCATACGTTTAATCCTTTGTTTTCAGCAAGCCGGTGAGATTGACAACCTCACTGTTACGTTGGGGCAAAGTATTTTGATTGTGTTGTGCAGGTTCCATGTTGGTGATACGTCTCCAGCGTATCTATAATTTCTGATGTTCCATGCTAGTTTTATGACAATACCTACATGTTTTGCTCACACTTTATAATGTTTTATTGCGTTTTCCGGAACTAACCTATTAACGAGATGCCGAAGAGCCAGTTGCTGTTTTGTTGTTTTTGTTCCAGAAAGGCTGTTCGGGCAATATTCTCGGAATTCGACGAAACAAAGACCCAACATCTTATTTTTCCCGAACCTTCCAGAGTCAAAGGGGACTAGAGGGGAGCCATGGGGGCCCCACACGTGGTGGCGCGCGGCCCCAGGCCCGGCGCGCCCCCTAGTGTGAGGAGGCCCCGTGGCCCTCCGACTCCGACTCTTCGCCTATTTAAGCCGTCTGACCTAAAACATCGATACCGATTGACGAAACTCCAGAAGACTCCAGGGCGCCGCCGCCATCGCGAAACTCCGTTTCGGGGGACGAGAATCTCTGTTCCATGCCGCCGGGACGGGGAAGTGCCCTCGAAAGCCATCTCCATCAACGCCACCGCCTCCATCATGCTCCGTGAGTAGTTCCCCCATGGACTACGGGTTCTAGCTAGTAGTAGTTGGTATTCTCTCCCCATGTACTTCAATACAATGATCTCATGAGCTGCCTTACATGATTGAGATTCATCTGATGTAATCGGTGTTGTGTTTGTTGGGATCCGATGGATTGTTACATTATGATTAGTCTATCTATAAAGTTTGTGAAGTTATTGTTGCTGCAATCTTGTTGTGTTTAATGCTTGTCACTAGGGCCCGAGTGGCATGATCTTAGATTTAAGCTCTATACTTATTGCTTAGATTGTATCTACAAGTTGTTTGCACATGTCTATGTCCGGAACCCGAGGCCCCAGAGTGACAACAACTGGGATAACTGGAGGGGAAGGCGTAGGTATGAGGATCACATGTTTTCACCAAGTGTTAATGCTTTGCTCCGGTGCTCTATTAAAAGGAGTACCTTAATTACCAGTAGTTTCCCTTGAGGCCCGGCTGCCACCGGCTGGTAGGACAAAAGATGTTGTACAAGTTTCTCATTGCGAGCACGTATGACTATATATGGAAAACATGCCTACATGATTAATAATCTTGATGTTCTGTCTTAATGCTATTTCAATCCTATCAATTGCCCAACTGTAATTTGTTCACCCAACACTTGTTATTGGAGAGTTACCACTAGTGTAGATAGCTGGGAACCCCGGTCCATCTCTCATCATCATATACTCGTTCTATATGACATTGGAAGTAGTATCAACTATTTTCTGGTGCCATTGCTCTCATATTACTGCTTGCTGCTTGTTATTATGTTATTACTGCTCATATTACTGTTGCTTTCACATCACCCCTGTTACTAGTGCTTTTCCAGGTGCAGCTGAATTGACAACTCAGTTGTTAAGGCTTATAAGTATTCTTTACCTCCCCTTGTGTCGAATCAATAAATTTGGGTTTTACTTCCCTCGAAGACTCTTGCGATCCCCTATACTTGTGGGTTATCAGTTGGCGCCGGAATCACTGGTGTTGCGCCGTACTACACTCCTCCACCAACAACCTTCACGTGGCCCTTGACTCCTACTGGTTCGATAACCTTGGTTTCTTTCTGAGGGAAAACTTGCTGCTGTGCGCATCACACCTTCCTCTTGGGGTTCCCAACGGACGTGTGCATCACGCGCCATCAGGGTGAAGTCCACCCGAGGGCTTGCCGCCGGCTCTAACAATCTTCTCATGTTCTTTTTGTTGATTACTATGGACATATTCGTGCTCGCTTTATTGGTCCTTATGAGGACAATGTTGATTGGACTATTTGGGTTCCCAAACCCCTTGTTACTAACATGATAGGACCCATTGAAAAATGGGTACCTAAATCCAAGACTTGATTCCTTGTAGGACTATGCTTCCGGTGGTGCTAAATGGGTGGTTGATAGTGGAGCCACAAGTCATATGACCGGAAGCAAGAAAATTGTTGTCGACCTCGAGCCATCTCATTCTACCGTTTCTTATGGCGACAACACAAGCTCAAAGGTATTGGGTCTTGGCAAGTGATGAGGACATCCCATCTATTGATACAACCGTTGTACCTACAGCCACACAAATACAAGGACCAATCACTCGAGCTCGTGCCAAACAACTTAACTATCAGGTACTTTCGTTTCTTGGAACTATTCCTCACATACATGAGAATATGATGCTGCCTAAATCAGATATGTTTGTTACTCTTAGGAATGATGGACCTAGCATGGATGAGAGGGACAAGCATTGGAGCATGATCACACATGGAGGAGATGGCAGCAAACATGTGAGGATTGAAGAGGACGCTGCGAGTGGAGATTTCAGAACTTTGAAGCCACCATAATTGGAGATGAAGACATGGACGAAATATAGAGTTCTCCACTTCATAATTTCGTCCACATGAGTCCATGGTGCTGCGACACCATTAGTTTTGGGCCAGGCCCATGTAATTTTCGCAGGATTTAAGTCAGCCACTTTTTAGAGTCCGTATTGAAGGGGGAAAGGCCTTCTAGGGTTTGGTTCGGCCACCATATGCATGGCTGGCCGAAACCCCACCTTTTCCTCCTTTAAATACCCCCATAGCCGTCACGTTTAGACTCGGATTTTGATTAGATTAAAAGTTAGCCATTGCTGCAACTCTCGTGTACTTCTTTTGAGGCCAACGCCCAGAACAAGACCGACTATTCGAATCCCACCTTATTCAATAAAGCTTTCATCTTTCATCCGCAATATTCTGATTGCAATATTAGTTCTTACTTGTTCTCGATTTCAGGTAGGAATTAAGACCCTCGCTGGTCAGGCTGATCGTGCATCCGCAAGATCAGTAACTCCCGGAGATTGTCCTAGCGATTGCATTGGCGCACGAGCTTTGCACGTGTAGTCGGATCGTCAAGCACGAACTCCACCAACAAATCGACGCTATCATACTCTCATCGAAAGATCGACCATCTTTGCCCTATTAGCAAGGTGGTGGTAACACCCGACATTTCACTAGTGAATATCCTCCTTGTCGAGACCCTTGGTTACAATTTACTTTCCGTTCATCAAATTGCACGCATGGGTCTTTGTACCTTTTTCGATGAACATATGGTGGTCCTCTTGTGGAGCAAGACACTCCGTGTAGCCTTTGTTGGATATGTGGAGAACGGATTGTATGTTGTTGACTTCTCCGGAAAGACAACATCATCCGCTCTTTGCCTATTCGCTAAAGGTGACAAGGGTTGGTTATGGCATCGCCGACTAGCCCATGTCAACATGAGGACTTTGCAAAGTCTCCACAAGGGAGGCCACATTCTCGGACTAAAAGAAGATGTTTTCTTTTGCAAAGATCGTGTTGGTAGGGCTTGCGTTCAAGGAAAAATGCATGGAGCTCCCCACAAGGCCAAGACAACCATATCTACCACAAGGTGCTTGGATCTCCTCCATGTTGACCTCTTCGGTCCACCGTCTCATGAAAGTCTTGGAGGAAAGAAGTATTGCCTCGTCATCGTTGATGACTATTCACGCTATTGTTGGGTATTCTTCTTCAAGTACAAGAGTGAGACTCAACGGACCATGATGGAGTTTGCCAACCAAGTTCAACGCAAGTACGACAACAAGATCCTCGCAATAAGGAGCGACAATGGAACGGAGTTCAAGAACTACACCTTGGATGACTTCCTCGGCGAAGAAGGAATCCAACATCAATACTCCTCGCCATATACTCCCCAACAAAATGGGGTCGCCGAAAGGAAGAATCGAACCTTGATTGAAGCCGCTCAAACAATGATGATGGAGTACAAGTCCAAGTATAATTTTTGGGCGGAAGCTATCTCAACCGCTTTCCATGCTACTAATCGCCTCTACTTCCATATGAGATCCTCACCGGTAACAAGCCCAATGTCTCATACTTGAAGGTCTTTGGATGCAAATTCTATGTGCTTTTCAAGGACACACGCCTATCCAAGTTTGATTCAAGAGCACAAGGAATCTTTGTTGGCTATGCAACGGACTCTGACGCCTATAGATTTTTCAACAAGTCCAATGGGCGAGTTGTGGAATCTTGTGATGTGACATTCGATGAAAGATGATAGTGTTGGAGATATGCCCAAGAGGAAATAATAAAGTGGTTATTATAATATCTTTGTGTTTATGATAAATGTTTGCATATACCATGCTATAATTGTATTAACCGAAACATTGATACATGTGTGTTATGTAAACAACAAGGAGTCCCTAGTAAGCCTCTTGTATAACTAGCTTGTTGATTAATAGATGATCATGGTTTCGTGATCATGAACATTGGATGTTATTAATAACAAGGTTATGTCATTAGTTGAATGATATAATGGACACACACCCAAATAAGCGTAGCATAAGATCAAGTCATTAAGTTCAATTTGCTATAAGCTTTCGATACATAGTTGCCTAAGTCCTTCGACCATGAGATCATGTAAATCACTTACACCGGTACTTTGATTACATCAAACGCCATTGCGTAAATGGGTGGTTATAAAGATGGGATTAAGTATTCGGAAAGTGTGAGTTGAGGCATATGGATCAATAGTGGGATTTGTCCATCCCGATGACGGATAGATATACTCTGGGCCCTCTCGGTGGAATGTCGTCTGATTAGCTTGCAAGCATGTGATTGGATCACAAGAGATGACATACCACGGTACAGTAAAGAGTACTTGTCGGTAACGAGGTTGAACAAGGTATGGAGATACTAATGATCGAACCTTGGACAAGTAAAATATTGCGTGACAAAGGGAATCAGCATCGTATGTAAATGGTTCAATCGATCACTAAGTTATCGTTGAATATGTGGGAGCCATTATGGATCTCCAGATCCCGCTATTGGTTATTGCTCGGAGAGGAGTCTCGACCATGTCTGCATAGTTCACGAACCGTAGGGTGACGCGCTTAAGGTTCGATGTCGCATAAGTAGATTCAGAATATGAGATGGTCCGAAGTTTTTGTTCGGAGTCTCGGATGGGATCCAGGACATCACGAGGAGGTCCGGAATGGTCCGGAGAATAAGATTCATATATGGGAAGTCATTTTCCGGGGTTCGGAAAAAGTCCGGTGTTTTGACCGGAGCTTCTAGAAGGTTCTAGAGGGTCACCAGTGGGCCCACCACCCCGGGAGAGGCCACATAGGCGCCACATGGCATGGTGGGGCCTGCCCACTATGACATGTGGGCCCAGGCCGGCTGATACGCGTGAAGCACACGTCCGTTGGGAACCCCAAGAGGAAGGTGTGATGTGTACAGCAACAAGTTTTCCCTCAGAAAGAAACCATGGTTATCGAACCAGTAGGAGCCAAGAAGCACGTGAAGGTTGTTGGTGGAGGAGTGTAGTGCGGCGCAACACCAGTGAAACCGGCGCCAACGTGGAACCTGCACAACACAATCAAGATACTTTGCCCCAACGTAACAGTGAGGTTGTCAATCTCACCGGCTTGCTGAAAACAAAGGATTAAGCGTATCGAGTGGAAGATGGTGTTTGTTTGCAAAGAACAGTAAAGAACAATGATTGCAGATTGTATTCAAATGTAAAAGAATGGACCGGGGTCCACAGTTCACTAGTGGTGTCTCTCCAATAAGATAACTAGCATGCTGGGTGAACAAATTACAGGTGGGCAATTGACAAATAAAGATTCAATACATATCAATGATGATTACTATGAGATTTAATCAGGGCATTACGACAAAGTACATAGACCGCTATCCAGCATGCATCTATGCCTAAATAATCCACCTTCGGGTTAGCATCCGCACCCCTCCAGTATTAAGTTGTAAACAACAGATAATTGCATTAAGTATGGTGCGTAATGTAATCAACACAAATATCCTTAGACAAAGCATTGATGTTTTATCCCTAGTAGCAACAGCACATCCACAACCTTAGAACTTTCTGTCACTGTCCCAGATTAAATGGAGGCATGAACCCACTATCGAGCATAAATACTCCCTCTTGGAGTTACAAGTATCAACTTGGCCAGAGCCTCTACTAGCAACGGAGAGCATGCAAGAACATAAACAACACATATATGATAGATTGATAATCAACTTGACATAGTATTCTAGATTCATCGGATCCCACCAAACACAACATGTAGCATTACAAATAGATGATCTTGATCATGTTAGGCAGCTCACAAGATCTAAACAATGATAGCACAAGCGGAGAAGACAACCATCTAGCTACCGCTATGGACCCATAGTCCAAGGATGAACTACTCACGCATCAATCCGGAGGCGGGCATGATGATGTAGAGCCCTCCGGTGATGATTCCCTCCCGGCAGGTGCCGGAGGCGATCTCCTGAATCCCCCGAGATGGGATTGGCAGGCGGCGTCTCTGGAAGGTTTTCCGTATCGTGGCTCTCGGTACAGGGGTATTCGCGACGAAGGCTTTAAGTAGGCGGAAGGGTAGGTCAGGAGGCGGCGCGAGGGGCCCACACCATAGGGCGGCGCGGGCCCCACCCAGGCCGCGCGGCCCTGTGGTGTCGGCGCCTCGTCGCCCCACTTCGTTATCCCTTCGGGTCTTCTGGAAGCTTCGTGGAAAAATAGGACCCTGGGCGTTGATTTCGTCCAATTCCCAAGAATATTTCCTTTGTAGGATTTCTGAAACCAAAAACAGCAGAAAACAGAACTGGCACTTCGGCATCTTGTTAATAGGTTAGTGCCGGAAAATGTATAATAATGATGTAAAGTATGTATAAAACATTCAAGTATTGTCATAAAAGTAGCATGGAACATAAGAAATTATAGATACGTTTGAGACGTATCAAGCCTACCCCTAGAGATAAGATCTATCTCTAATTTAAATGGTTTAAAATCTAGAGATAAGATCTATCTCCAAAAATAAAGCGTTTAAAAAGAGATAAGGCGAAGGCTTGAGGGGAAGAAAACCCCCCACGCGCCGGCCAAGGAAGAGAGGTGGGCCGAGGGGAACCCTAGGCCTACCCTCACCCTATAAAGAGAGGAGGGGTGGCCGGCCATTGCACCCTTCCACGAAACCCTGGCCGCCCCCTCTCTTCCTCCTCCATACGCTGTGGCGAAGCCCTGCAGTAATTCTTCTCCACCACCACCACCACGCCGTCGTGCTGCTGGGATTCCGTGGAGATCTACCACACCTCCGCTGCCCGCTGGAACGGGGAGAGGACGGGCTTCATCGACACCGTACGCGCGACCGAGTACGGAAGTGCTGCCGGATTGCAGCACGGACGATCGTCTACACCAACAACAAGATTAATCTCGTAGGCTTTGGAATCTTTGAGGGTTAGTCTCATCTCCATCTCGTTGTTCATCTCATAGATTAGATCTGGGCTTTTCCATAGATTAGATCTTGGATTTATTCGTCTTTGCGGTAGGAAATTTTTTGTTTTCTATGCAACGAACCCGTCAGATAGATCTTTGGAGGAGATAAGTGCTTCTTGTGAGAAAGGAGATGCAATTCCCCCGGATGACGTAGGAAGGATGGGTGTTGGCATTCGCCGACCTCAAGAGCTACCTTCTATGAGTACCGGGGAAGGACCAAGTTCCACCCAAGTGGAGCCATCTACACCACAAGGCCAAGCTTCTTCCATTGACCAACCAAGTGCAAGCCAACCACTACCACAACCTCAAGTTCGACATCAACAACAACAACAACTGCAAGCTCATCTACAACAACAACCGCCACCAAGTGATCAAGGCCAAGCTCCAAGTTCTACACCGAATGGCTCGGGGACAATCATTCCAACTACCATTCCCATTACCCCCGAGTCATCCGGTTCTCATGATGATGATGATGCCTCCTCAACAACAATGATGGTCAAGGCGGGGATCCAAACCATGATGAAGATCAAGTGGCCTCACAAGAATCTACTCCTATAGCCAATACTCGCCGTGATACTACTACAAGACATTCACGCCTCAAGTCTCATTCCTTGCGCAATGTCATTGGAGATCTAAAGAGCAAGGTGACTACCCGGAGGCAACTAGCAAACTTTTGCGAGCACCATGCCTTTGTCTCCATGTTTGCTTCTAAGATAGAAAGAAGTGGGTAAACTGACTCAACATAAAGTAAAAGAATGGCCCTTCACAGAGGGAAGCATGGATTACTATTTTTGTGCTAGAGCTTTTATTTTGAAAACATAGAAACAATTTTGTCAACGGTAGTAATAATTCATATGTGCTATGCATAATACTTCCTACAAGTTGCAAGTCTCATGCATAGAGTACTAATAGTGCTCGCACCTTGTCCTAATCAGCTCGGATAACACGGATTATCATTGCATGCCAAGTTTCAACCAAGTGCCACAAAGGGGTACCTCTATGCCGCCTGTACAAAGGTCTAAGGAGAATGCACGCATTGGATTCGCTTTTGATTATTCTCAACTTAGACATCCATACCGGGACAACATAGACAACAGATAATGGACTCCTCTTTAATGCTTAAGCATTCAACAACAAATAATATTCTCATAAGAGATTGAGGTTGTATGTCCAAACTTAAACTTCCACCATGATACATGGCTTTAGTTAGCGGCCCAATGTTCTTCTCTAACACATGCATACTCAAACCATTTGATCATGAAATCGCACTTACTTCAGACAAGACGAACATGCATAGCATCCTCACATGATATCCAACAAAGGTAAAAAGTTGATGGCGTCCCCAGAAACATGGTTACCGCTCAACAAGCAACTTATAAGAACTAAGACACATAACTACATATTCATCACCACAATAGTTTTTAAGCTATTTGTCCCATGAGCTATATATTGCAAAGATAAAGGAATGAAATTTTAAAGGTAGCACTCAAGTAATTTACTTTGGAATGGCAGAAAATACCACATAGTAGGTAGATATGGTGGACACAAATGGCATGGGTTTTGGCTCAAGGTGTTTGGATGCACGAGAAGCATTTCCTCTCAGTACAAAGTTTGGGCTAGCAAGGTTGTTTGAAGCAAACACAAGTATGAACAGGTACAGCAAAACTTACACAAGAACATATTGCAAGCATTATAAGACTCTACACTGTCTTCCTTGTTGTTCAAACACTTTACCAGAAATTATCTAGACTTAGAGAGACCAATCATGCAAACCAAATTTTAACAAGCTCTACGTTAGTTTTCCACTAATAGATTAAACTACATGATGCAAGAGCTTAAACATGATCTATGAGAGCTCAAAACAATTGCCCAGTTATTCCAAACAATATGCAGCATTTTCTGATTCCAACCAAATAGCAATCAACGAAGCAATTTCAGCCTTTGCCATGAACATTAAAGCACAACTAAGAACACAAGTGTTCCATATGAAAAAGCGGAGCGTAATATCTCCAATATAAGGATGGTGGGATCCAACTTTATTCAAACCAAAACAAAAATAAAAGCAAACAGACGCTCCAAGTAAAGAACATAAGATGTGACGGAATAAAAATATAGTTTCACTAGAAGTGACCTGATAAGTTGTCGATGAAGAAGGGGATGCCTTGGGCATCGCCAAGCTTAGATGCTTGAGTCTTCTTAAAATATGCAGGGATGAACCACCGGGGCATCCCCAAGCTTAGACCTTTCACTCTTCTTGATCATAGTATCATCCTCTTCTCTTGACCCTGAAAACTTCCTCCACACCAAACTTCAAGCAAACTCATTAGAGGGTTAGTGCATAACCACAAATTCACATATTCAGAGGTGAAATAATCATTCTTAACACTTCTTGGATCAAAAAGCCTAAAGTTAATGGAACAAAGAAACTCATTCAACATAGCAAAAGCGGGAATGTGAAATAAAAGGCAGAATCTGTCAAAAACAGAACAGTCCGTAATCTAGACTGGGCACTTAACTTGCTCAAACGGAAAAAATCAAAACAAATGAAAGTTACGTACATATCTGAGGATCACGCACGTAAATTGGCAGATTGTTTTGATTTTTTAGCAGAGAGATTACGCGAATTCGTGATGATGCAATGCTGTTTCTGCGCAACAATCCAAATCTAGCATCAACTTTAACATAGAGACTTTACTTGGCACAAAACATGATAAGGAGAGGTTGCTACAGTAGTAAACAACTTCCAAGACTCAACAATACAGTAAATAAAATGAAACTTGGGTTATCTCCCAAGAAGTGCTTTTCTTTAACGCCTTTCAGCTAGGCGCAGAAAGTGCAAATCAAGTAACATCAAGAGAAGAAGCATCAACATCATAATTTGTTCTAATAATAGAATCAAAAGGCAACTTCATTCTTTTTCTAGGGAAGTGTTCCATACCTTTCTTGAGAGGAAATTGATACTTAATATTACCTTCCTTCATATCAATAACAGCACCAACAGTTCGAAGAAAAGGTCTTCCCAACACAATAGGACAAGATGCATTGCATTTGATATCCAAGACAACAAAATCAACGGGGACAAGGTTATTTTTAACCGTAATGCGCACATTATCAATCCTCCCCAAAGGTTTCTTTTTAGAATTATCAGCAAGATTAACATCCAAATAACAATTTTTCAATGGTGGCAAGTCAAGCATATCATAAATCTTCTTAGGCATAACAGAAATACTTGCACCAAGATCACATAAAGCATTACATTCAAAATCATTGAATTTCATCTTAATGATGGGCTCCCAACCATCTTCTAACTTCCTAGGAATAGAAGCTTCAAGTTTTAATTTCTCTTCCCTAGCTTTAATGAGAGCATTTGTAATATGTTTCGTAAAGGCTAAATTTATAGCACTAGCATTAGGACTTCTAGCAAGTTTTTGTAAGAACTTTATAACTTCAGTAATATGACAATCATCAAAATCTAAACCATTATGTTCTACAGCAATGGAATCATTGTCACCAATATTTTGAAAAATTTCAGCAGTTTTATCACAAGCAGTTTTAGCAGTTTCAGGCAATTTTGCACGCTTTGCACTAGGAGTAGAAACATTGCCAACACCAATTATTTTACCATTGATAGTAGGAGGTGTAGCAACATGTGTAGAATCAACATTACTAGTGGTGGTAATAGTCCAAACTTTAGCTACATTATTCTCTTTAGCAAGTTTTTCTTTTTCTTCTCTATCCCATCTAGCATGCAATTCAGCCAACATTCTAATATTATCATTAATTTGAACTTGGATGGCATTTGTTTTAGCAAACCTAGCATCTTTAACTTCCTCAGGCATAACTTTCAATAAAAGGTTGCTGGCGCGTAGTCGACACGTCCGTTGGGAACCCCAAGAGGAAGGTGTGATGCGCACAGCAGTAAGTTTTCCCTCAGAAACCAAGGTTATCGAACCAGTAGGAGCCAAGAAGCACGTGAAGGTTGTTGGTGGAGGAATGTAGTGCGACGCAACACCAGTGAAACCGGCGCCAACGTGGAACCTGCACAACACAATCAAAGTACTTTGCCCCAACGCAACAATGAGGTTGTCAATCTCACCGGCTTGCTGAAAACAAAGGATTAAGCGTATCGAGTGGAAGATGGTGTTTGTTTGCAAAGAACGAAAAGCAGTAGAATGTATTCAGATGTAAAAGAATGGACCGGGGTCCATAGTTCACTAGTGGTGTCTCTCCAATAAGATAACTAGCATGCTGGGTAAAATTACAGTGAGCAATTGACAAATAAAGATTCAATACATATCAACGATGATTACTATGTGATTTAATCAGGCATGACAAAGTACATAGACCGCTATCCAGCATGCATCTATGCCTAAATAATCCACCTTCGGTTATCATCCGAACCCTTCCAATATTAAGTTGCGAACAACAGATAATTGCATTAAGTATGGTGCGTAATGTAATCAACACAAATATCCTTAGACAAAGCATCAATGTTTTATCCCTAGTAGCAACAACACATCCACAACCTTAGAACTTTCGTCCTGTCCCAGATTTAATGGAGGCATGAACCCACTATCGAGCATAAATACTCCCTCTTGGAGTTACAAGTATCAACTTGGCCAGAGCCTCTACTAGCAACGGAGAGCATGCAAGAACATAAACAACACATATATGATAGATTGATAATCAACTTAACATAATATTCTCTATTCATCGGATCTCACCAAACACAACATGTAGCATTACAAATAGATGATCTTGATCATGTTAGGCAGCTCACAAGATCTATAACAATGATAGCACAAGCGGAGAAGACAACCATCTAGCTACTGCTATGGACCCATAGTCCAAGGATGAACTACTCACGCATCAATCCGGATGTTGGGGGATGACGATGCCAGCAGATGCCCCCATCAAGATACCGGTTTAATATTTATACCGGAGCTCAAAGGAGTTTGGCTAAGTAAGGCTAAGCCGGTATCCCCAAGAGGGGTATACCCGGATAGAAAGGATGCCGGAGACCGGAAGGAAGAGCATTCAAAGATTCTCTTCAGAGCTAGAAGACAAGGATGAGCTAAGCAAAGTGGCTTTAAACGAAGGCCTGAAGATAAAGAGGAGGATTCAGCCTCCCTGTTTACCCCGGCGTCATCTATGATTAAAGTAGCTTTGTAAAGTATCTTTGTAAAGTAGTTTGTCTAGTCAAAGATCCCATTAGGGTTTCTTGTTCTGTAAGCCACCCTCCCCCCTATATAAGGAGAGGGGAGCCTATCAAGGAAGATAGAGGAGAACCTGTGTTTCAAACTGTATCTGGTGGAGATCAATGAAGATAGTGATCTAGAGCAGTTCTTCCTTGTGCCTTTCTTCTTCAACCTCTGGCCTAGCCAAGTTCTTGAGGAAACCATCCGGAAGTTCATCCGGCCGCAATCCCCCGAATCCTCTAGCGTACATTCGGCCCCAACATAAGCCATCCCATGGCATGTCAACACTAACAGGCTGGCGCCCACCGTGGGGCATGAAGTGGCGCTTGCTGGAGTTCATATTCGGGCCTCGACATCAACGGCGAGCGCACGGTGTCCGCGCTCGTTCAACGCATCTACAACATGGACTTCATCAACGAAACGCAGGCTGCTTCGCCAAGGCCGCACCATCGAGTTCGGCAAGCGTCTATTTCAATCCGCCATGTGCTTTAAACGAAGGCGCTGAAGATGAAAGAGGAGGATGACGCAGCCAAAGCAAGCCGAGGCATGGACGCCCAGCCTCCTCTCGTTTTAAAGAAGACCCCGGTGTGTAGCATTACAAATAGATGATCTTGATCATGTTAGGCAGCTCACAAGATCTATAACAATGAAAGCACAAGCGGAGAAGACAGCCATCTAGCTACTTTGCTATGGACCCATAGTCAGATGAACTAATGTTGGGGGGATGACCCCGGTATGCCAAGGCATGCCAAACCGAGATAGTCTTATCCATCAAGATACGGTTTAATATTTATGCAGACTCGAAGATAGGATTTGGCTTCAAGTAAAGCTAAGCCGGTATCCCCAGAGGGGTATACGGGACAGATAGAAAGGATGCCGGAGACCGGAAGGAGAGCATGTCGGCAGGACCGGTCAAAGATTCTCTCCAGATAGGAGCAAGGATGAGCTAAGCAAAGTGGCTTTAAACGAAGGCATGACGATAAAGAGGAGGATGACGGCCGCCGGAGGACGTCAGCCTCCCTGTTTAAAGAAGACCCAGGCGTCATCTATGATTAAAGTAGCTTTATAAAGTATCTTGTAGCAAAGTAGTTTGTCTAGTCAAAGATCCCATTAGGGTTTCTTGTCCTGTAAGCGACCCTCTCCCCTATATAAGGAGAGGGGGAGCCTCTTTCATACGGAAGATAGAGGGAAGACCTTGTAAGCACAAACCTGTAACTTGTGAGAATCAATGAAGATAGTGATCTAGACGAGTTCTTCCTTGTGCCTTTCTTCTTCAACCTCTGGCCAAGTCTTGAGGAAACCACCCGGAAGTTCATCCCATCTAGTCACAAACCCTCACCCGAATCCTCTAGCGTCCATTCGGCCCCAACATAAAGCCATCCCATGGCATGTTGTTTGTTCACCACCGTGACAGTTGGCGCCCACCGTGGGGCATGAAGTGGCGCTTGCCAGTTCATATTCGGGCGGGCCTCCTCGACATCAACGGCGAGCGCACGGTGTCCGCTCGTGCAATGCATCTACAACATGGACTTCATCAACGACAACGAGCTGCTTCGCCAACGGCGGCAGGTTCCCGCAGGGCGGCCGCACCATCGAGTTCGGCAGCCTCCGCGTCTATTTCGGCACCGTTCCTGTGCGCCAGCGCCTCTCGCCGGTGCTGGTGGCGCCGGATCCGCCAAGGTGGTTGTGCGCTGGCCGCGCCGCCGGCAGCGTGGAGGTCATGATGGCTGGTGCGGTCAACACCGGCAAGGGAGCTGTGGAGGAAGGAGATGAACGTGCGGCATCGACCCGCCCGGCAAAACCGCCCACTGGAGCGCGACGCAGGAGCCGCGGGAGCATCTTCAGCGCCACGGCAACACCTCTTCAAGGAGGCGATGCACACGCTGACCCACGCCCATCGCGCGAACATCGACCGGCAAAGGCTCGGGGGAGGTTGGAGGCCACGCGCCGAGCCACAGCAGCACCGGTGGCGCCGACATCATCCGAGCGCAGCGCGAGCTGAGCCTAACCCTACGTGAGTATAACGCAGCCCATGGCTTTGCTTCGATTAGTGTAAATGTCACGCTGGAATCTTTTAGGAAAACCTGACCAAGGCTGCAATCCTAGATCAGGATTTGCATGAAAGTTCTTGTAGGCAAAAGTGCATACGTATCTGTGAGCATTGTGAAAAGCCTAAGTGCGGTAGCCGGATAAAACTATAAAAGCCGCTAAAGCTGCAGTAGAGCTATGTGAATCGCTTTCCGGAGATGAGTTGGCAAAACAGCAAGAGCGTGTTAAAGAGCTGCTGAAAACTATCGAGCAGCAGAACGCTGAGCAGCTAGCTAAGCTGAACGAGGCAGTGGCCTCAAAATCCGCGCGTTCAACAAAGAATGCCGGAAGCAAGTCCCATGGGCAGGCTTCGTCCCAGAGAAGAAAGAAGCATACAGCGGGAATGAGTATGTATGATCCGTCCCTTAGCAGGAAGCAAAAGCGGGCAACAAGATCTTAGAGTATAAAGCCCAAGGGGCAGATCGGGGCTACGCCAAGGGAGGCTATGCCGGAAACAATCATGCCGGTAGATATGAAACCGGGCAAAATTATCGGACCGCAAGGGCGGCGTATGTTGATGAAGAAATGCCACCACCGGGGTACCGGCAGGCAAGAGCCGCGGAACCGGAAGGATATGATGAATCAGATTCCGAGGTGGAACGAACCAAAGCCCGCCGGAACCCTTTGGGGGAACGGCTGGGGGAAAGATGCTTGCTAGGCCAGGATGCGAGGCACAGGCTGGACAGAGTGTATCTCTCTGAAATGATTGAATCCGAGGGTCCTCCTGGCCCAAAGTGCTTTGGCCCACGAATCATGAGAGAAGAGCCACCGGTGCGCAATTTCCAGTTGCCCCGGGACACAAGAACGTATGATGGTACGACCAAGCCGGAAGACTGGCTGGCGGATTATGTCACTGCTGTTTATGTAGCGGGTGGCGGAGTAAACCGGCGTTGGGCGGTAAGACTACCTGGTAGGTCCTGCGAGGATTTGGCTTAATTTGCCGGCGGGAAGCATTAACGGATGGTTGGATTTCGAGGAAGCCTTTGTGAATAACTTCAGCAGCACTTACAAGAGGCCAAGCCCATTGTATTCTTTCTATGCAGTGGCCGGTGAGACGGACGAGATTATCTCACCGGTGGAACTCAATAGAGAAACCGTGTGAAGGAGTGATTGAGGCACAGCCATTGCTTGGTTCGATCGGGGATGCGGAGAGGATCACGCATGGCAAAAGCTGCGGGAGACGCCAACAACCTTGAAACGAAAATGATACGTGGCGGAAAATTATGCGTTGGGAGACCCAATGCAACCGACGATACAGTGAGCCGGGCTTCGATCAAATCCGCCTCGACGCGACAAAGAAACAATACGGGACAACTAGGAGCAACAAAAAGAAGGGAAGATTTCCCCGGATCGAAGGTATGCGCGCGACAAGTTCTTTGCTGTGCAAAGAAAATTATGATGCCGGCAGCAGAGACAGAAAACCGGATCGCAGCCATGGGGCGGGTCCTAAGAAGCGGTGGAGTCGAGGAAGAGCCAGGACAAAAAGAATTGGCAAGAGCCCGTGAAATACACCATGGAAGCCGCCATGGATCAACCTTGCAGTGGCACACGCCGAACCCGGATCACCCGTCAAACCATCTGACGAAGGATTGTTCTTGGACCAAGTACTTAATGCAAAAGGGGCAGTGAAAGATGCGCAAGGACAAGGGTGCGCCACAATGTTGCCGCCGCCGCAAGATATGCTGCGCCAACAACAACTACCACCACCACCACCGCTTACTGGAGCAAATGCTTTACCGGTACAACCTCAGCCAAACAGCAATACCAGGCAAGTCAACGGGGTGGAGGAGAATCGTGATCAACCACCGCCACCGGCACCTTTGGGCCGGAATGTTTACGAAGACCCACATTTGTGCACGGTTGTCTTTGTCACCGAACCAACCGACAGGCAGAGCGTGCATCGCCATTCCATGGAAGTGAACGCGGTAATGCCGGCAGTACCCAAGTACATGCTATGGTCAGATCAGGAGATCAGCTGGTCGTTCAAGGATCACCCTAAAATCATGCCGAATCCGGGCGGATACGCCCTTGTTGTGGACCCAATCATGAAGGGGCCGGAAACTCGGGTAAAATTCAGCAAGGTGCTGATAGACAACGGCAGCAGCATAAACATCATGTACAAGCATACCATGCGTACGCTGGGCATAACGGAGAATATGTTGCAGCCAACTCACACAACTTTCCATGGGATCGTTCCCGGTTTGTCTTGCGCCCCGATAGGAAAAGTTCGGGTGGATGTATCGTTTGGAGGACGTGACAATTGTCGTGTTGAGAACATTGAGTTTGAGGTGGTGGACTTAGATAGTCCTTACCATGCGTTGCTGGGAAGGCCGGCATTGGCAGCTTTCATGGCATCAACCCATACAGCTTACCTCAAAATGAAGATGCCGGCACCTCGTGGACCCTTAACCGTGGTGGGAAACTATAAGGTCTCGATGGAAACCGCTCCGCAGGATCAAACTGGCAGAATCGCTGGTGATAGCGGAGGAAAAGAAAGAATGCAAGCTGTGTTCGATGGCCCTCAAAGTTGAGCTTAGCGGCAATGAGTGGAAACTTGGCCTCACCGGCATTCAAGCCGACAAACGAAACAAAGGACATTGTGCTGGATCCGCTTACCCAGGCGCACCGTCGTATCGGTGCCGGCCTCGCCAAGCATAGGAAGCGCGCTCGTCAGCTTCCTCCGTGAGAATCGGAACATCTTTGCCTGGTCTACTGATGACTTGGTAGGAGTTCCGAGGGAGCTGGCTGAGCACTCTCTAAACGTCCGGAAGGATGCTAAGCCGGTGCGTCAACCTGCGCCGGTTCGCAGAAGATAGGAGGAAAATCATTGGAGAAGAAGTGACAAAGCTGTTGGTTGCCGGTTTCATCGTGGAGGTCACGCACACGGAGTGGCTGGCTAATCCGGTGATGGTCGAGAAGAAAAAAGATGAGAACCTGGAGGCACAAGCTCCAAAGGTGTGGCGCATGTGCATCGACTACACCAACCTCAACAAAGCTTGCCCAAGAGATCTTTCCCTTTGCCCCGAATCGATCAAGTGATTGATTCTGCTGGGTGTGAGTTGTTGTCGTTCCTGGATGCGTATTCCGGCTTCCACCAAATCCCTCTGAAAAAAGAAGATCAAATAAAAACTGCGTTCATTACCCCGCACGGGGCTTATTGCTATGTTACAATGCCTTTTGGTTTGCGCAACGCTGGTGCAACGTACCAGCGCTGTATGCAAAAATTCTTGTTTGATCAAATCGGAAAGAATGTGCAAGTCTATGTGGACGATATCGTGATAAAACTAAGGTAAAATACACCTTAATCGATGACATCCGTCAAACATTTGACAACCTAAGACGGTTCCGGATGAAACTCAATCCGGCAAAGTGCACTTTCGGTGTCCCTGCCGGTAAGCTACTCGGTTTCCTTGTATCAAGCCGGGGCATTGAGGTGAATCCGGTAAAAATCCGGGCAATAGAAAGAATGACAATACCGCAAGAACTCAAAGATGTGCAAAAGTTTACCGGAAGCTTGGCATCGCTAAGCCGGTTCATAAGTAGGCTAGGAGAAAAGGCCTTGCCGCTTTATACCCTAATGAAAAAATCCGATACTTTCGTCTGGACCCATCAGGCAGACGCAGCATTTAAAGAGCTGAAAACAATGCTAGTTACCGCACCAATACTGGCCTCACCTTTGGAAAGGGAACCTATGCTGCTCTATATAGCGGCAACAAACCGGGTGGTTAGTGTTGTGGTCGTGGTGGAAAGAGAAGAGGAAGGAAAAACCGTCCAGAGGCCGGTATACTACCTGAGCGAGGTGCTCTCCTCCTCAAAGCAGAACTACCCACACTTCCAAAAGATGACTTATGGCGTGTTCATGGCCGCCACAAAGCTCAAGCATTACTTTGAGGAGCACCCCATGAAGGTGGTGAGTGAGGCACCCATCTCCGATATCATGGGCAACAAGGACGCCAGCGGCCGGATTGCAAAATGGGCAATTCAGCTATCACCATATGTACCGGTGTATGAAAGAAGAGATGCCATAAAATCGCAAGCCTTAGCTGATTTCTTGGTCGATTGGGCGGAGATACAATACAAACCGCCAGAACACAAGATAGAATACTGGAAGATGCACTTTGACGGATCCAAACTCAAGGAGGGTCTGGGTGCCGGTGTGGTACTCACCTCACCTAAGGGAGATCACCTCCGGTATGTTCTACAAGTGCACTTCAGGGCATCAAACAATGTCGCTGAGTATGAAGCTCTGATACATGGGCTTAAAGTCGCAAAAGAAATCGGAGCGCTCCGGATCATTTGCTACGGCGATTCAGATCTGGTGGTGCAGCAGTGTTCCGGAGATTGGGATGGAAGAGATGCCAACATGCCTCATACCGGTTTCATGTGCAAAAGATTGCCGGCTTCTTTGAGGGGTGTGAGTTTCACCATGTGCCGCGGGCTGAAAATGAAGCCGCGGATACTTTATCCAAGCTAGGCTCATCGAGGCAAGAAATTCCCCCCGGAATAGCCTTGGCACACTTAAGAGTTCCATCAATCAAACCAAGTCCGGAATCGGAATCAATTTTTGTACCGGAATCGCATGTAGTACCAATGGACATCGACGAAGGAAACTCGGGGACTGCTCCAGCGAACCCGGGGACTCCACCGGTAAGCTCGGGGACTGCGGCACCCATACCGGCAGAGGTAACGCTTGTGGACAACATGGACATAGACATGCCGGTGTTTGTGGTTAGAGAAGCGCCATCTTGGGTTAAACCTATTAAGGAATTCCTGATCAACGGCACCTTGCCGGTTGACGAAAATGAATCCAGAAGGATACAGAGGAGGTCCAAAGCTTACACCATCATTAATGGTGAGGCGTACAAGAGAAGTGTTACCGGTGTCCTCCAAAGATGTGTGGAGCCGGAAGAGGGAAAAGAAATGCTCGAGGAAATTCACCGAGGAGAGTGCGGGCACCACGCCTCGTCAAGGGCACTGGTGGCAAAAGTGTTCCGGCATGGGTACTATTGGCCAACGGCTTTGGAGAATGCGGAGGATATGGTAAGAAAATGCAATGGGTGCCAGAGGTATGCCAAGCAAAACCATACCCCAGCATCCGGTTTAAAAACCATACCGCTAACTTGGCCATTCGCTGTCTGGTGCCTGGACATGGTTGGACCATTTAAAACCGCAAGGGGAAACATGACCCACATCTTGGTAATGGTGGATAAGTTCACCAAGTGGCTGGAAGTGAAGCCTATCGCAAAGTGTGATGGCCACACAGCGGTAAAGTTCCTAAAAGATGTAATCCTGCGGTATGGATACCCGCACAGTATCATAACTGACAATGGCTCAAACTTTGCTCAAGGAGAATTCAAGCGATTCTGTGAAGAAAAACATCCGGCTGGATTTGTGCTCAGTGGCGCACCCACAAGGCAACGGCCAAGTTGAAAGAACAAATGCTTTAGTGCTTTCCGGTATCAAACCAAGACTCATTGATGCAATGGAAAAATCACCGGGATGTTGGATCGATGAGCTACCATCAGTGCTGTGGAGTCTAAGAACAACTCCGAACCGGTCTACCGGATACACGCCATTCTTCATGGTTTATGGGGCAGAAGCGGTCATACAACCGACATTCTCCATGATTCACCAAGGGTGCAGCTCTATACCGAAGAAGAGGTAAAGGAGGCCCGAGAAAATGATGTGGACTTGCTAGAAGAGGCAAGAGAATTAGCTCTGGCAAGAACAGCCATTTACCAGCAAAACCTCAGACGCTATCACAGCCGGAAGGTTAATCCAAGAGTGTTCGAGAAGGGGACCTGGTGCTACGCCTGGTGCAGCGCACTGAAGGCGGCACAAGCTTTCCCCTCCGAAGGGCCTTTCATTGTGAGCAAGGCTCTCCACAATGATGCCTATTACCTGATTGATGCACAGGAATGGAAGAAAGGAAAGGCGGACAAGTCAGGAGAGGAGACCAAACGCCCATGGAATGTAGCTTTGTTGCGTCCTTTCTACTCTTGAAGTGGTGCTGTAAGAAGTTCCTTTTTGTACCTTATTTGCTATGAATAAAAAGATGTCGGAACCTCGAATGAATCTCGGGGACTACCCTTACTAAGTTGCATGAAACATGTCTATTTTTTCTGTTGCCGGTTGCCTATTGAATGTTTTTTCTTTCCGGTTTAGTAGTGTGCTAGACCATACCGGAGTCTTCGACTCTGCTGTTGTCCATAACTTGGCTTCATGGCAAGCAAGATAAACCGGTAGGGGATAAGGACATGAACTGCGGAAAGAGAGAGCAGGAAAGAACAATCCGGAAAAGTTTAACTAACCCCGGTTATACCGGTTTTTTGCAAAAATTTCGAGTTATTTCTAAGTTCAAGAAAATGCTTGCTTGGTAAAAGAACTTTGTGCTCATACGCCAAAAATACCCAGAGAAGGTAGGCAGAGCCAAGGCAAAAGAGCCAAGTATGCATCAATTGGATGCGGAAACAATTTCGGAATCATTGCAGTGCAAGAAAAAGCAAATCGACAAGCAAATATGTTAAGACAAACATAACTTAATAAGTTACCGGTATAAGCCTACCGGCATAAAATGTTGTACCACAGACCAAAAGGATAAGTTTTATCTTACATCATAAACCCCGGCATACCGGGGTAGAATTTAACGAGTTTTGTTACAAAGTAACCAGGGACAGGTAATATCTTTTCACAACACAAAGTCAGGCAGCAGGGGCTTCAGGGGGAGCAGCGCCGGCATCAGGAGCTTCCGGTGGCACATCCTCGCCTTCATCTTCCTCCTCCTCGCTCAGATAGTCCTTGACGTCTTCGGGAGGGGGATGAAGGTGCGCATGTCAGCGTACTCCGCGATATGGTACGCGCGGTCCTGCCGCTTAGCGGTAAGGACCGGGTCCAGGTCGGTGGGAGCACCTTCACGCACGCTGAGGAGGGCGTCCAGATCCAGCTCCGGATACCAGGAGCAGGCAATGCGAAGCGCTGACCGGCACGGGCAGCAGAGCACTGCCACTCCCGGATCCTTCGGCAGGCACCTTTCAAGCGGTCGCTGATGAGGGAGAAGGTGTCGGGCACCGCTTCGCCAGGCCAGAGGGTCTTGAAAAGCTGGGAGGCCACCTCAGGGATGTCGGAAAGGTTCCGATCCACTGAGCGCATGTGGGAGATCCGCGCGCTTAGAGCAACCAAGTGATCATAGGGATCCCAAGGTGCACCCAAGTTATCGCCAGCCTGCTGCGCCCGGTGCTCCGCAACCTTCTTTATAGCGTGTGCCTGGGAATCCGGAAAGAGCCCTGCAGGACAAACGAAAGCTAAGTATATGATACCGGAATGAATAAGCTTATAAGCAGAAACCGGAAAGAGAAAAGAAAAACGTACGAAGGGCAAGCGCATCAGTCCGCGTAACCAGAAGGTCGTACTCCTTCTGTTCCGCCTTCAACCGCGCGACCTCGCCCTCGGCTGCTTTCTGGGCCCTGGTGGCCTCCTCCGCGGCAGCTTTGTGCGCTTTGCGGCTTTGCCCTCGGCTGTTTTCAGCGCTTTGGCGGCCTCTTCCAGCTCGGCCTGCAACACCACATTGGCGTTGCCGGCATCCTCCAGCGCCTCGTTAAGCCTAGCCTCCGCAGCAGATTCAGCGGCCTTCAGCTCTTCAGCATGCCGGACTCCGGCCTGGATAGCCTGATCCTTGAGCTCCCTAGAGATCTCCTTCTGGGCCTCCAAGGCCTTCTGGTGATCCCGGATGAGCTGTTTCTTTTCAGCTAAAAGCCGAAAAAGAGGACGTTAGCGAAAACACAAAGACAGATGAGACACAAAGAAGCAAGTTAACCGGAAAAACAGAACTTGTACCTTGGAGTGCGGCAACCTGGGCCTTGAGGGCCTCAATGGAGGCTTCCGGGATAGCTGTTATGCAAAAAACTTGTAAGTCACAAAGAAAAGAAAACATTCCGGTAAAAAGATGCCGGAGGCGCAAGAAATTACCTTGGCACTTGCTGTGCGCCTCAGCAAGGTTCCGGTGCTCCCAAAGAAGCTCCTCGAAGAGAGCCTTCCGGGCGTCGGCCGTGCTCTGTTTAAGGAAGTAATGTTAGCAAAGAACAAAGGATTTTAACCCGAAGCTCGGGGACTGGCTATGCCGGTTTCGTGCGTTTCTAGTAAGTTTTGCGCTAATACCTACGCTCTTAACCCGAAACTCGGGGACTGGGAGTTCGCGGGATTCTTTAAAAGAAAGTTTTGCGCTAAGACCTACGCTCTCAACCCAAAACTCGGGGACTGGGAGTTTGCGGTGTCTTTAAAAGAAAGTTTTGCGCTAAGACCTACGCTCTCAACCCAAAACTCGGGGACTGGGAGTTTGCGGTATGCTATGAGAAAGATGCCGGTTTCGGAAATTCTTTAAAAGAGAGTTTTGCGCTAAGAGTTGCACTCTAAACCCAAAACTCGGGGACTGGGAGTTTGCGGTATGCTATGAGAAAGATGCCGGTTTCGGAGATTCTTTAAAAGAAAGTTTTGCGCTAAGAGTTGCACTCTAAACCCAAAACTCGGGGACTGGGAGAATAGACAAGATCTAGAAAGAAGAAAACCGGCATCAAGAAAATTTACAAAAAGGTTGGTAGAACTTACCACCACGTTGCTGGTGGCATCGTACCACGCGCTGTCGAACTCCTTCATGGCATGCTTGAGCCGCGTGAAGTGTTCTTCAGTGGACCGAGGGCCGGCAGGATCTGGCGCTGGGAGGCGGTCCTTCCCCAAGCCACGGGTAGCTGCGGAGATGTCCGCATCATTCCATTTTTGGGCATAGGGGAGAAGAGGCCCCAAGTCTTTGCCCTCGCGCTTCAGCTCAACGATCCGGCCCAGGAGGCCGGAAGGTTTGTCCTGGACCACAACGGCGGCAGGCCCGACATGCAGCACTAGAGGCTGCGAGCCGCTTGAGGCGCTGCCATCCGCGGCCTTTCCGCGGGACGCCCCCGGCTTGAGATAGTCTG
Source organism: Lolium multiflorum (assembly GCA_030979885.1). Classification (NCBI taxonomy): domain Eukaryota; kingdom Viridiplantae; phylum Streptophyta; class Magnoliopsida; order Poales; family Poaceae; genus Lolium; species Lolium multiflorum. Next base: position 118,851,363 of record CM061748.1, read on the forward strand.
TGATCTTGAGGGACGCAGGCGGCGGCTTGGGCGCAGTCGCAGGAGGTCCTTCGGTTGGTGGAGGCGTTGGCGTGGCCCCGGCTGCCTCAGGAACAGAGGCTTCCGGCGGCGTTGGTGTAGAGGTTGCCGGCACGGAAGTTTCCGGCGCCGTCTTGGAGGAAGTCTTCTTCTTTTTCTTCTTTTCAAGGACGGGAGGAACAAAAGGTTCCGCCCGCCCGGCAGGTTCTTTTCCGGCGCCCATGTTGCTGGCGCCGATGTCTTGGGTCTCTGGAGGGGAGGCAAGGTCCTCCTCCGCGCGGAGATCTGGCGGTGTAGGGGCCGCGCGCCCCAAACTTGTTGTGCCTCCCAGAGGGGAGGCAGAGGTGGCGTCGGCACCAGACGGTGCCGGGCTTGAGTGAGGAGGAGGAGTTGAGGTCCCGGCAGATCCGGCAGAGCCCTCAGGCCTGGAACCGAGCTTGAGCGCAGGGCTGAAAAAGAGAAAAGAAAAAGATTGGAAAAAAAGCAACCGGAAAGGAACTTGGTGAAAACGAAACAAGCAGAAAAGTGGGGCCTTACCCGGTAGCGGTTGGCATCTGTTTGCCCTTGTGGCGCCTCACAGCTACGACCTTACCCGCGAGAGGTTCGGTCCGGAAGCGCTTGGCAGGAGGAGCTTGGCTTGAGCCGGCGTCAGAGGCCGGCGTCTTGTTCTTCTGGCCCTGGGCCATGAGTTTGTCCACAAACTCTTTGCCTGCCTCGGCCTGCAGCGGGGCGACATGCTCATGGACCTGTGGTTTGATGTTGGCTGAGGGAACATCTACAGAAGAACAATAACAAAGGAATATGAGAGGTATAAAAGAAGAGCTACCTCAAGGATGGTCAGTTCATCAGACGAACCGGCGGGTTCCGGCGGAGACTTGCCGAGGCGCGCGGCTGGAGTCCGGCCCATCTTCAGGTCACGCCAAAAATGACGGGGTCGGGGTCAAACTTGTCGAGACCGCGCTTCCGGCAACGGCCTCGTCGGTCGGATTCGATGCCGGGGAAACGGTCCTTGGCCTGGAAGAACAAAAGAGAAAAAAGGGGTTAACCGCAATGAAAGCTTCCGGTGAACCGACCCGAGTTGTGTAATTTCTTACTTCTTGGGTCGGAGGGTTAGTAGAGCTAAGAGGCCGGAGGCCCCATTCCCAATCTTCCGGCATGGAGGTCTGGCAGATCTGCCTGGCCTTAAGGACAACATCCTTCTTGCTGAGAGGAAGTCCGGTGATCTTGGTAGGATCACCGGGGCCATACATCTCGCACATCTTGTGGGCGCGGCGCTTAAGAGGAAGCACCCGGCGCGAGATGAAGGTGCGGATGATATCATCGGAGCAGATGTTGGTGTCCTTCATCTGCTGTTTCATGAAGCGTATAATCCGGTTTGTCTCATTGTGAGACTCCTTCGGATTGTAGCTCCAATTAGTCTTGGTGGGCGGCGCCGGATCAAAAGGAGGCAGTCAATAAGATCTGCGGCGCCGTTGTTCCTAACATAAAAGAAGGTCCCTTGCCACAACCGGCATGACTCGAGACCGGAAAACTTGAAGAAGGGGCTCGCTTGACGAGAGCCAATGATGCAAGACCCGCATTGTACGGGGGGTTTGGGTTTAGGAATGTCTAAGCCCTGAACGGAATTAATCCGAAGGGCGAAGAATCGAGCAAACGTCTCGCGAGTGGGACGAATGCCGATGTAAGCCTCCATAAAGGTGACATAGCAGGAGAGGTAGAAAATGGCGTTGCCGGGAAGGTGGTGAGGTTGGAGTTTGTAAAAGTCAAGAAAACTCCGGAAAAAGGGAGAGAGGGGAGGCCGAGGCCGAAGCCGCGCTCGAAATGAGCAAGGAAGACGACGCGTTCGCCGGGGTTAGGCACCGGTTCGATCTCGTCGCCAGGAATCCGGCAGGATACTCCTTCCGGAATCCTCCGGGACCGGTATAGCCAGTCAATCTCATATTCACTAACGCTGGAGCCCATCCAGGCTCCGCGAGTGATCTCGGAAGAGTCAGCGCCGGAAGCTTGGCTAGAGCTACCGGCATCTTGCTCTTGGCCGCCGTCGGTTTCCATCTGGGCTAGATCTGCGCTAACCCCGTCGGAGGCGCGACTTTCCGGAGGAAGAGGAAGTGGAAAGGTACTGTTCGGAAGACATTCGGATTTGAGAAGTCCCGGTATCTACTCGAAAAAACAAGTTCCCCAAGAACTACCCCCGCGCGAAGATCTACGAAAGAGAGAAAAAGCAAAGAAAAAGAAGGAGTAAATACGCTTCCAACTCAAGATCTGAACAAGCAAGAGGAGTAACCTGGGGCGGCGGAGTCGCAGAGGAAGAAGTTCGCCGGTGGATGGGCGAGCTTGCTGTAGGCGAGGAAGTCCGTCGACGGTGAGGCGGAGAAGAGCTTGAAGGAGCGCCAATGTCACGGCCGCGAGAAAGGCACCACAGAAATTCTTCCCGCGGTGAAGTCCGGCGACGTTCGGCGGCGCACTGGCGAAAATTTGCTGGGCGGCGGGACTCGAGCAAGCGAACGGAGTGACGGAGGCGTACGAACAAGGAGCACTAGTGCGCGAGGAACTGAAGAATGCAAGAAGAAGAAGGAGAGGGGGCGGTTTTGCCTTATAAAGGAAGAGAGAGAAATGGGCCAAAACCGCTGAACCACGGCGGTTCGGGCCGTGGGCCGCGACGGTTTACTCCACGGGCTGCCACGTGGTGCAGCGATACACGCGAAACCACGAGAAGCCACAGGGAGGGACACATGGATCTGGAGAAGTGGTTGGGATCCGCTGTGGATCAATTAATGCGCGCGCGGAAGCCGAACGGAAGTGACCCCTGACACTGGCGCGTCAGTCACAGTGCGCATGTCACTGACAGTGCGGGGGCCGATATATTCTCGACTTCGCCGAGGAAGTATTTAATGACCGAGCTGCCGGAAGATAAGCAGCCGGAGAATGCCTTGCAAAGAAAGAGGGCATGAGTCCGGGCAAAGATGCCGGAGCCAAGCAGAGCGCCGGATAAATTAAACCGGTATGCAAGGACATGGGAACCTGGCATGGTCTGTTGGATAGAATCCGCCAGACTATACCAGCTTCGGGGACTAATGTTGGGGGGATGACCCCCGGTATGCCAAAGGCATGCCAAACCGGATGGTCTTATCCATCAAGATACCGGTTTAATATTTATACCGGAGCTCAAAGATAAGAGTTTGGCTAAGTAAGCTAAGCCGGTATCCCCAAGAGGGGTATACCGGGACCGGGTAGAAAGGATGCCGGAGACCGGAAGGGAGAGCATGTCGGCAGGACCAGTCAAAGATTCTCTCCAGAGCTAGAAGACAAGGATGAGCTAAGCAAAGTGGCTTTAAACGAAGGCCTGAAGATAAAGAGGAGGATGACGGCCAAAGAAGCCGGAGGACGTCAGCCTCTCTGTTTAAAGAAGACCCCGGCGTCATCTATGATTAAAGTAGCTTTATAAAGTATCTTTGTAAAGTAGTTTGTCTAGTCAAAGATCCCATTAGGGTTTCTTGTCCTGTAAGCCACCCTCTCCCCTATATAAGGAGAGGGGGCAGCCTCTTTCATACGCGCGGAGATAGAGAGAGAACCTTGTAAGCTCAAACCTGTAACCTGTGGAGATCAATGAAGATAGTGATCTAGAGCGAGTTCTTCCTTGTGCCTTTCTTCTTCAACCTCTGGCCTTGGCCAAGTTCTTGAGGAAACCATCCGGAAGTTCATCCCATCTAGTCACAAACCCTCCCCCGAATCCTCTAGCGTCCATTCGGCCCCAACATAAGCCATCCTATGGCATCTTTGTTCACCACGACGACACCGGAGGCGGGCATGATGATGTAGAGCCCCTCCGGTGACGATTACCCTCTCGGCGGGTGCGGACGATCTCTGAATCCCCGAGATGGGATTGGCGGCGGCGGCCTCTCGTAATGTTTTCCGTATCGTGGCTCTCGGTACGGGGGGTTTCGCGACGGAGGCTTTAAGTAGGTGGAAGGGTAGGTCAAGGCGACAGGGGCCCACACTAGGGCCGCGGCCAGGGCCTGGCCGCGCCGCCCAGTGTGTGGCCACCTCGTGGCCCACTTCGTCTCCTCGGTCTTCTGGAAGCTTCGTGCAAAAATAGGACCTGGGCGTTGATTTCGTCCAATTCCGAGAATATTTCCTTACTAGGATTTCTGAAACCAAAAACAGCAGAAAACAACAATTGGCACTTCGGCATCTTGTTAATAGGTTAGTGCCGGAAAATGTAAAATAATGCTGTAAAGTATGTATAAAACATTCAAGTATTGTAATAAAAGTAGCATGGAACATAAGAAATTATAGATACGTTTGAGATGTATCAAGCATCCCCAAGCTTAGTTCCTACTCGTCCTCGAGTAGGTAAACGATAACACAAATAATTTCTGAAGTGACATGCTACCAACATAATCTTGATCAACATTATTGTAAAGCATATGAGATGAATGGAGTGATCTGAACAAAAGATTGCTAACAAAGATAATGACTAAGCAAATGAATCATATAGCAAAACTTTTCATGAATAATACTTTCAAGACAAGTATCAATAAGACTTGCATAAGAGCTAACTCATAAGCAATAAATTCATAGTAGAATGCATTGAAGCAACACAAAGGATGATTAAGTTTCAGCAATTGCTTTCAACTTGTAACATGTATATCTCATGGATATTTGTCAACATAGAGTAATATAACAAGTGCAATAAGTAAACATGTAAGAATCAATGCACACAGTTAACACAAGTGTTTGCTTCTAAGATAGAAGGGAATGGGTAAACTGACTCAACATAAAGTAAAAGAATGGCCCTTCGCAGAGGGAAGCATTGATTACTATTTTTGTGCTAGAGCTTTTGTTTTGAAAACATAGAAACAATTTTGTCAACGGTAGTAATAATTCATATGTGCTATGTATAATACTTCCTACAAGTTGCATGTCTCATGCATAGAGTACCAATAGTGCTCGCACCTTGTCCTACTAACTCGGAGAACACGGATTCTCATCGCATAACATATGCTTCAACCAAGTGTCACAAAGGGGTACCTCTATGCCGCCTGTACAAGGAGAAAGCACGCATTGGATTTCTCGCTTTTGATTATTCTCAACTTAGACATCCATACCGGGACAACATAGACAACAGATAATGGACTCCTCTTTTAATGCTTAAGCATTCAACAATAGTTAATATTCTCATAAGAGATTGAGGTTGTATGTCCAAACTGAAACCTCCACCATGATACATGCGTCCCCAGAAAACATGGTTACCGCTCAACAAGCAACTTATAAGAATTAAGACACATAACTACATATTCATCACCACAATAGTTTTTAAGCTATTTGTCCCATGAGCTATATATTGTAAAGGTAGAGGAATGAAATTTAAAGGTAGCACTCAAGTAATTTACTTTGGAATGGCAGAAAATACCACATAATAGGTAGATATGGTGGACACAAATGGTATGAAGTTTGGCTCAAGGTGTTTGGATGCACGAGAAGCATTTCCTCTCAGTACAAGGTTTGGGCTAGCAAGGTTGTTTGAAGCAAACACAAGTATGAACAGGTACAGCAAAACTCACACAAGAACATATTGCAAGCATTATAAGGCTCTACACTGTCTTCCTTGTTCAAACACTTTACCCGAAAATATCTAGACTTAGAGAGATCAATCATGCAAACCAAATTAAACAAGCTCTACAGTAGTTCTTCATTAATAGATTAAACTACATGATGCAAGAGCTTAAACATGATCTATGAGAGCTCAAACAATTGCCAAATTGTCAAACCATATGCATCATTTTCCAATTCCAACCATATAGCAATTTAACGAAGCAATAAGCTTTCGCCATGAACATTAAAGCACAATTAAGAACACAAGTGTTCCATAAGAAAAAGCGGAGCGTAATATCTCCAATATAAGAATGGCGAGATCCAACTTTATTCAAAACAAAACAAAAATAAAAACAAACCGACGCTCCAAGTAAAGAACATAAGAATGTGACGGAATAAAAATATAGTTTCACTAGAAGTGACCTGATAATGTTGTCGATGAAGAAGGGATGCCTTGGGCATCCCCAAGCTTAGATGCTTGAGTCTTCTTAAAATATGCAGGGATGAACCACCGGGGCATCCCCAAGCTTAGACCTTTCACTCTTCTTGATCATAGTATATCATCCTCTTCTCTTGACCCTTGAAAACTTCCTTCACACAAACTTCAAGCAAACTCATGAGAGGGTTAGTGCATAACCACAAATTCATATATTCAGAGGTGACACAATCATTCTTAACACTTCTGGACATTGCACAAAGCTTCTGAAAGTTAATGGAACAAAGAAACTCATTCAACATAGCAAAAGCGGCAATGCGAAATAAAAGACAGAATCTGTCAAAACAGAACAGTCCGTAAAGATGCATCTGGACTGGGCACTTAACTTGCTCAAATGGAAAAACTCAAAACTAATGAAAGTTGCGTACATATCTGAGGATCACGCTCGTAAATTTGCAGATTTTTTCGAATTTTTTACAGAGACTTATGCCAGAATTCGTGACAGACAGCAATGCTGTTTCTGCGCAGCGATCCCAAATATAACATCAACTTTAGCATAGAAACTTTACTTGGCACAAAAACATGATAAGGAGATGTTGCTACAGTAGTAAACAAATTCCAAGACTCAACAAAACAAAAATTGCTGTAGTAAAATAAACACATGGGTTATCTCCCAAGAAGTGCTTTTCTTTAACGCCTTTCAGCTAGGCGCAGAAAGTGCAAATCAAGTAACATCAAGAGATGGAGCATCAACATTATTTTTCTTGCAAACACAACTTGTTGCAGAGGGTACTTTAGGTGCTCCATTATCTAAATTTTCTATGGTGGTGCTAGGGGTTTTAGCAATTTTAGGCCTATAATAATTCTTTTGTTTAGGCACTTTAGAGGCATACATGAATTTTTGCTCTTTACCCACATAAGCTTTCTCCTTATACTTGAGAGAAGAAAAGGTTGAACCCAAGGTTCCCATAGCTTTTTCAAGTTCATCAATCCTATTGGTTTGATTATCATGGACAACACAAGTTCCTAGGACACTAATTCTTTCATCAATTCCTCCTAAGGATTTATCAAGTTCATCAGTTTTATCAAGTAACATTTCCAATTTAGTTTCAATACTTGGAAAAATTTTCTCTATGGTTTCCAATTTTTTCATAACATCCTCAAGAGAGATTTCAATTTTAACTTCATTAACAGGTGGTATTCCAACTAGACTCTCAATGATGCAACTAGCTTCTAAAGCGGGAGTACCTAGGAAATTACCTCCCGAAAGAGTATCAAGAACATACCTATTCCAACTAGATAGACCAACATAAAAGTTCCTAAGAAGGATAGTAGTGGAGTGTTTCTTAATGCACCTATGATGAGCATTACTAATTCTGTACCAAGCATCTTTAAAACTTTCTCCACCTTGTTGCTTAAAAGAACGAACTTCAACTTCAGGATTACTCATTATAACAGTAGTAAAAAGTAACTAAGAAAATAAAGTAAAAACAAGTAACTAATTTTTTTGTGTTTTTGATATAGAGAACAAGACTGTAAATAAAGTAAAGCTAGCAACTAATTTTTTGTGTTTTGTTTAAGTGCAGCAAACAAAGTAGTAAATAAAATAAAGCAAGACAAAAACAAAGTAAAGAGATTGGAAGTGGAGACTCCCCTTGCAGCCTTGATCTCCCCGGCAACGGCGCCAGAAAAAGTCTTGCTGGCGTGTAGTCGACACGTCCGTTGGGAACCCCAAGAGGAAGGTGTGATGCGCACGCAGCAAGTTTTCCCTCAGTAAGAAACCAAGGTTATCGAACCAGTAGGAGCCAAGAAGCACGTGAAGGTTGTTGGTGGAGGAATGTAGTGCGGCGCAACACCAGTGAAACCGGCGCCAACGTGGAACCTGCACAACACAATCAAAGTACTTTGCCCCAACGTAATGAGGTTGTCAATCTCACCGGCTTGCTGAAAACAAAGGATTAAGCGTATCGAGTGGAAGATGGTGTTTGTTTGCAAAAAACAGTAAAAGCAGTAGAATGTATTCAGATGTAAAAGAATGGACCGGGGTCCACAGTTCACTAGTGGTGTCTCTCCAATAAGATAACTAGCATGCTGGGTGAACAAATTACAGGTGAGCAATTGACAAATAAAGATTCAATACATATCAACGATGATTACTATGTGATTTAATCAGGGCATTACGACAAAGTACATAGACCGCTATCCAGCATGCATCTATGCCTAAATAATCCACCTTCAGGTTATCATCCGAACCCCTTCCAGTATTAAGTTGCGAACAACAGATAATTGCATTAAGTATGGTGCGTAATGTAATCAACACAAATATCCTTAGACAAAGCATCAATGTTTTATCCCTAGTAGCAACAACACATCCACAACCTTAGAACTTTCTGTCACTGTCCCAGATTTAATGGAGGCATGAACCCACTATCGAGCATAATTACTCCCTCTTGGAGTTACAAGTATCAACTTGGCCAGAGCCTCTACTAGCAACGGAGAGCATGCAAGAACATAAACAACACATATATGATAGATTGATAATCAACTTAACATAATATTCTCTATTCATCGGATCTCACCAAACACAACATGTAGCATTACAAATAGATGATCTTGATCATGTTAGGCAGCTCACAAGATCTATAACAATGAAAGCACAAGCGGAGAAGACAACCATCTAGCTACTGCTATGGACCCATAGTCCAAGGATGAACTACTCACGCATCAATCCGGAGGCGGGCATGATGATGTAGAGCCCCTCCGGTGATGATTCCCCTCTCGGCAGGGTGCCGAGGCGATCTCCTGAATCCACCGAGATGGGATTGGCGGTGGCGGCCTCTCAGTAATGTTTTCCGTATCGTGGGTCTCGGTACAGGGGTTTCGCGACGGAGGCTTTAAGTAGGCGGAAGGGTAGGTCAAAGGGCGACACGGGGGGCCCACACACTAGGGCCGCGTGGCCAGGGCCAGGGCCGCGCCGCCCTGGTGTGTGGCCACCTCGTGGCCCCACTTCGTCTCCTCTTCGGACTTCTGGAAGCTTCGTGCAAAAATAGGACCCTGGGCGTTGATTTCGTCCAATTCCGAGAATATATCCTTACTAGGATTTCTGAAACCAAAAACAGCAGAAAAACAACAACGGCACTTCGGCATCTTGTTAATAGGTTAGTGCCGGAAAATGTAAAATAATGCTGTAAAGTATGTATAAAACATTCAAGTATTGTAATAAAAGTAGCATGGAACATAAGAAATTATAGATACGTTTGAGACGTATCAAGCATCCCCAAGCTTAGTTCCTACTCGTCCTCGAGTAGGTAAACGATAACACAAATAATTTCTGAAGTGACATGCTACCAACATAATCTTGATCAACATTATTGTAAAGCATATGAGATGAATGGAGTGATCTGAACAAAAGATTGCTAACAAAGATAATGACTAAGCAAATGAATCATATAGCAAAACTTTTCATGAATAATACTTTCAAGACAAGTATCAATAAGACTTGCATAAGAGCTAACTCATAAGCAATAAATTCATAGTAGAATGCATTGAAGCAACACAAAGGATGATTAAGTTTCAGCAATTTCTTTCAACTTGTAACATGTATATCTCATGGATATTTGTCAACATAGAGTAATATAACAGTGCAATAAGTAAACATGTAAGAATCAATGCACACAGTTAACACAAGTGTTTGCTTCTAAGATAGAAGGGAATGGGTAAACTGACTCAACATAAAGTAAAAGATTGGCCCTTCGCAGAGGGAAGCATTGATTACTATTTTTGTGCTAGAGCTTTTGTTTTGAAAACATAGAAACAATTTTGTCAACGGTAGTAATAATTCATATGTGCTATGCATAATACTTCCTACAAGTTGCATGTCTCATGCATAGAGTACCAATAGTGCTCGCACCTTGTCCTACTAACTCGGAAAACACGGATTCTCATCGCATAACATATGCTTCAACCAAGTGTCACAAAGGGGTACCTCTATGCCGCCTGTACAAGTGTCTAAGGAGAAAGCACGCATTGGATTTCTCACTTTTGATTATTCTCAACTTAGACATCCATACCGGGACAACATAGACAACAGATAATGGACTCCTCTTTTAATGCTTAAGCATTCAACAATAGTTAATATTCTCATAAGAGATTGAGGTTGTATGTCCAAACTGAAACTTCCACCATGATACATGGCTTTAGTTAGCGGCCCAATGTTCTTCTCTAACATATGCATACTCAAACCATTTGATCGCGAAGTCCACTACTTCAGACAAGACGAACATGCATAGCATCTCACATGATATCCAACAAAGATAAAGTTGATGGCGTCCCCAGAAAACATGGTTACCGCTCAACAAGCAACTTATAAGAATTAAGACACATAACTACATATTCATCACCACAATAGTTTTTAAGCTATTTGTCCCATGAGCTATATATTGTAAAGGTAGAGGAATGAAATTTAAAGGTAGCACTCAAGTAATTTACTTTGGAATGGCAGAAAAATACCACATAATAGGTAGATATGGTGGACACAAATGGCATGGAGTTTGGCTCAAGGTGTTTGGATGCACGAGAAGCATTTCCTCTCAGTACAAGGTTTGGGCTAGCAAGGTTGTTTGAAGCAAACACAAGTATGAACAGGTACAGCAAAACTCACACAAGAACATATTGCAAGCATTATAAGGCTCTACACTGTCTTCCTCGTTGTTCAAACACTTTACCCGAAAATATCTAGACTTAGAGAGATCAATCATGCAAACCAAATTAAACAAGCTCTACAGTAGTTCTTCATTAATAGATTAAACTACATGATGCAAGATCTTAAACATGATCTATGAGAGCTCAAACAATTGCCAAATTGTCAAACCATATGCATCATTTTCCAATTCCAACCATATAGCAATTTAACGAAGCAATAAGCTTTCGCCATGAACATTAAAGCACAATTAAGAACACAAGTGTTCCATAAGAAAAAGCGGAGCGTAATATCTCCAATATAAGAATGGCGAGATCCAACTTTATTCAAAACAAAACAAAAATAAAAACAAACCGACGCTCCAAGTAAAGAACATAAGAATGTGACGGAATAAAAATATAGTTTCACTAGAAGTGACCTGATAATGTTGTCGATGAAGAAGGGGATGCCTTGGGCATCCCCAAGCTTAGATGCTTGAGTCTTCTTAAAATATGCAGGTATGAACCACCGGGGCATCCCCAAGCTTAGACCTTTCACTCTTCTTGATCATAGTATATCATCCTCTTCTCTTGACCCTTGAAAACTTCCTTCACACAAACTTCAAGCAAACTCATGAGAGGGTTAGTGCATAACCACAAATTCATATATTCAGAGGTGACACAATCATTCTTAACACTTCTGGACATTGCACAAAGCTTCTGAAAGTTAATGGAACAAAGAAACTCATTCAACATAGCAAAAGCGGCAATGCGAAATAAAAGACAGAATCTGTCAAAAACAGAACAGTCCGTAAAGATGCATCTGGACTGGGCACTTAACTTGCTCAAATGGAAAAACTCATAACTAATGAAAGTTGCGTACATATCTGAGGATCACGCTCGTAAATTTTCAGATTTTTTTCGAATTTTTTACAGAGACTTATGCCAGAATTCGTGACAGACAGCAATGCTGTTTCTGCGCAGCGATCCCAAATATAACATTAACTTTAGCATAGAAACTTTACTTGGCACAAAAACATGATGAGGAGAGGTTGCTACAGTAGTAAACAACTTCCAAGACTCAACAAAACAAAAATTGCTGTAGTAAAATAAACACATGGGTTATCTCCCAAGAAGTGCTTTTCTTTAACGCCTTTCAGCTAGGCGCAGAAAGTGCAAATCAAGTAACATCAAGAGTAGAAGCATCAACATTATTTTTCTTGCAAACACAACTTGTTGCAGAGGGTACTTTAGGTGCTCCATTATCTAAATTTTCTATGGTGGTGCTAGGGGTTTTAGCAATTTTAGGCCTATAATAATTCTTTTGTTTAGGCACTTTAGAGGCATACATGAATTTTTGCTCTTTACCCACATAAGCTTTCTCCTTATACTTGAGAGAAGAAAAGGTTGAACCCAAGGTTCCCATAGCTTTTTCAAGTTCATCAATCCTATTGGTTTGATTATCCTGGACAACACAAGTTCCTAGGACACTAATTCTTTCATCAATTCCTCCTAAGGATTTATCAAGTTCATCAGTTTTATCAAGTAACATTTCCAATTTAGTTTCAATACTTGGAAAATTTTTCTCTATGGTTTCCAATTTTTTCATAACATCCTCAAGAGAGATTTCAATTTTAACTTCATTAACAGGTGGTATTCCAACTAGACTCTCAATGATGCAACTAGCTTCTAAAGCGGGAGTACCTAGGAAATTACCTCCCGAAAGAGTATCAAGAACATACCTATTCCAACTAGATAGACCAACATAAAAGTTCCTAAGAAGGATAGTAGTGGAGTGTTTCTTAATGCACCTATGATGAGCATTACTAATTCTGTACCAAGCATCTTTAAAACTTTCTCCACCTTGTTGCTTAAAAGAACGAACTTCAACTTCAGGATTACTCATTATAACAGTAGTAAAAGTAACTAAGCAAATAAAGTAAAAACAAGTAACTAATTTTTTTGTGTTTTTGATATAGAGAACAAGACAGTAAATAAAGTAAAGCTAGCAACTAATTTTTTTGTTTTTTTAAGTGCAGCAAACAAAGTAGTAAATAAAATAAAGCAAGACAAAAACAAAGTAAAGAGATTGGAAGTGGAGACTCCCCTTGCGTGTCTTGATCTCCCCGCAACGGCGCCAGAAAAAGTCTTGTGGCGTGTAGTCGACACGTCCGTTGGGAACCCCAAGAGGAAGGTGTGATGCGCAGCAGCAAGTTTTCCCTCAAGAAACCAAGGTTATCGAACCAGTAGGAGCCAAGAAGCACGTGAAGGTTGTTGGTGGAGGAATGTAGTGCGGCGCAACACCAGTGAAACCGGTGCCAACGTGGAACCACACAACACAATCAAAGTACTTTGCCCCAACGTAATGAGGTTGTCAATCTCACCGGCTTGCTGAAAACAAAGGATTAAGCGTATCGAGTGGAAGATGGTGTTTGTTTGCAAAGAACAGTAAAAGCAGTAGAATGTATTCAGATGTAAAAGAATGGACCGGGGTCCACAGTTCACTAGTGGTGTCTCTCCAATAAGATAACTAGCATGCTGGGTGAACAAATTACAGGTGAGCAATTGACAAATAAAGATTCAATACATATCAACGATGATTACTATGTGATTTAATCAGGGCATTACGACAAAGTACATAGACCGCTATCCAATGCATCTATGCCTAAATAATCCACCTTCAGTTATCATCCGAACCCCTTCCAGTATTAAGTTGCGAACAACAGATAATTGCATTAAGTATGGTGCGTAATGTAATCAACACAAATATCCTTAGACAAAGCATCAATGTTTTATCCCTAGTAGCAACAACACATCCACAACCTTAGAACTTTCTGTCACTGTCCCAGATTTAATGGAGGCATGAACCCACTATCGAGCATAATTACTCCCTCTTGGAGTTACAAGTATCAACTTGGCCAGAGCCTCTACTAGCAACGGAGAGCATGCAAGAACATAAACAACACATATGATAGATTGATAATCAACTTAACATAATATTCTCTATTCATCGGATCTCACCAAACACAACATGTAGCATTACAAATAGATGATCTTGATCATGTTAGGCAGCTCACAAGATCTATAACAATGAAAGCACAAGTGGAGAAGACAACCATCTAGCTCGCTATGGACCCATAGTCCAAGGATGAACTACTCACGCATCAATCCGGAGGCGGGCATGATGATGTAGAGCCCCTCCGGTGATGATTCCCCCTCTCCGGCAGGGTGCCGGAGGCGATCTCCTGAATCCCCCGAGATGGGATTGGCGGCGCTCTCGAATGTTTTCCGTATCGTGGCTCTCGGTACGGGGGGTTTCGCGACGGAGGCTTTAAGTAGGCGGAAGGGTAGGTCAAAGGGCGACACAGGGGCCCACACACTAAGGCGCGGCCGGGGCTGGGCCGCGGCCGTGTGTGGCCACCTCGTGGCCCCACTTCGTCTCCTCTTCGGACTTCGGAAGCTTCGTGCAAAAATAGGACCCCGGGCATTGATTTCGTCCAATTCCGAGAATATTTCCTTACTAGGATTTCTGAAACCAAAAACAGCAGAAAAACAGCAACTGGCACTTCGGCATCTTGTTAATAGGTTAGTGCCGGAAAATGTAAAATAATGATGTAAAGTATGTATAAAACATTCAAGTATTGTAATAAAAGTAGCATGGAACATAAGAAATTATAGATACGTTTGAGACGTATCAAGCATCCCCAAGCTTAGTTCCTACTCGCCCTCGAGTAGGTAAACGATAACACAAATAATTTCTGAAGTGACATGCTACCAACATAATCTTGATCAACATTATTGTAAAGCATATGAGATGAATGGAGTGATCTGAACAAAAGATTGCTAACAAAGATAATGACTAAGCAAATGAATCATATAGCAAAACTTTTCATGAATAATACTTTCAAGACAAGTATCAATAAGACTTGCATAAGAGCTAACTCATAAGCAATAAATTCATAGTAGAATGCATTGAAGCAACACAAAGGATGATTAAGTTTCAGCAATTTCTTTCAACTTGTAACATGTATATCTCATGGATATTTGTCAACATAGAGTAATATAACAGGTGCAATAAGTAAACATGTAAGAATCAATGCACACAGTTAACACAAGTGTTTGCTTCTAAGATAGAAGGGAATGGGTAAACTGACTCAACATAAAGTAAAAGAATGGCCCTTCGCAGAGGGAAGCATTGATTACTATTTTTGTGCTAGAGCTTTTTGTTTTGAAAACATAGAAACAATTTTGTCAACGGTAGTAATAATTCATATGTGCTATGTATAATACTTCCTACAAGTTGCATGTCTCATGCATAGAGTACCAATAGTGCTCGCACCTTGTCCTACTATCTCGGAAAACACGGATTCTCATCGCATAACATATGCTTCAACCAAGTGTCACAAAGGGGTACCTCTATGCCGCCTGTACAAGTGTCTAAGGAGAAAGCACGCATTGGATTTCTCGCTTTTGATTATTCTCAACTTAGACATCCATACCGGGACAACATAGACAACAGATAATGGACTCCTCTTTTTAATGCTTAAGCATTCAACAATAGTTAATATTCTCATAAGAGATTGAGGTTGTATGTCCAAACTGAAACTTCCACCATGATACATGGCTTTAGTTAGCGGCCCAATGTTCTTCTCTAACATATGCATACTCAAACCATTTGATCATGAAATCCACTACTTCAGACAAGACGAACATGCATAGCATCTCACATGATATCCAACAAAGATAAAGTTGATGGCGTCCCCAGAAAACATGGTTACCGATCAACAAGCAACTTATAAGAATTAAGACACATAACTACATATTCATCACCACAATAGTTTTTAAGCTATTTGTCCCATGAGCTATATATTGTAAAGGTAGAGGAATGAAATTTAAAGGTAGCACTCAAGTAATTTACTTTGGAATGGCAGAAAAATACCACATAATAGGTAGATATGGTGGACACAAATGGTATGGAGTTTGGCTCAAGGTGTTTGGATGCACGAGAAGCATTTCCTCTCAGTACAAGGTTTGGGCTAGCAAGGTTGTTTGAAGCAAACACAAGTATGAACAGGTACAGCAAAACTCACACAAAACATATTGCAAGCATTATAAGGCTCTACACTGTCTTCCTCGTTGTTCAAACACTTTACCCGAAAATATCTAGACTTAGAGAGATCAATCATGCAAACCAAATTAAACAAGCTCTACAGTAGTTCTTCATTAATAGATTAAACTACATGATGCAAGAGCTTAAACATGATCTAAGAGAGCTCAAACAATTGCCAAATTGTCAAACCATATGCATCATTTTCCAATTCCAACCATATAGCAATTTAACGAAGCAATAAGCTTTCGCCATGAACATTAAAGCACAATTAAGAACACAAGTGTTCCATAAGAAAAAGCGGAGCGTAATATCTCCAATATAAGAATGGCGAGATCCAACTTTATTCAAAGCAAAACAAAAATAAAAACAAACCGACGCTCCAAGTAAAGAACATAAGAATGTGACGGAATAAAAATATAGTTTCACTAGAAGTGACATGATAATGTTGTCGATGAAGAAGGGGATGCTTTGGGCATCCCCAAGCTTAGATGCTTGAGTCTTCTTAAAATATGCAGGGATGAACCACCGGGGCATCCCCAAGCTTAGACCTTTCACATTTCTTGATCATAGTATATCATCCTCTTCTCTTGACCCTTGAAAACTTCCTTCACACAAACTTCAAGCAAACTCATGAGAGGGTTAGTGCATAACCACAAATTCATATATTCAGAGGTGACACAATCATTCTTAACACTTCTGGACATTGCACAAAGCTTCTGAAAGTTAATGGAACAAATAAACTCATTCAACATAGCAAAAGCGGCAATGCGAAATAAAAGACAGAATCTGTCAAAAACAGAACAGTCCGTAAAGATGCATCTGGACTGGGCACTTAACTTGCTCAAATGGAAAAACGCAAAACTAATGAAAGTTGCGTACATATCTGAGGATCACGCTCGTAAATTTTCAGATTTTTTCGATTTTTTTACAGAGACTTATGCCAGAATTCGTGACAGACAGCAATGCTGTTTCTGCGCAGCGATCCCAAATATAACATCAACTTTAGCATAGAAACTTTACTTGGCACAAAAACATGATAAGGAGAGGTTGCTACAGTAGTAAACAACTTCCAAGACTCAACAAAACAAAAATTGCTGTAGTAAAATAAACACATGGGTTATCTCCCAAGAAGTGCTTTTCTTTAACGCCTTTCAGCTAGGCGCAGAAAGTGCAAATCAAGTAACATCAAGAGATGGAGCATCAACATTATTTTTCTTGCAAACACAACTTGTTGCAGAGGGTACTTTAGGTGCTCCATTATCTAAATTTTCTATGGTGGTGCTAGGGGTTTTAGCAATTTTAGGCCTATAATAATTCTTTTGTTTAGGCACTTTAGAGGCATACATGAATTTTTGCTCTTTACCCACATAAGCTTTCTCCTTATACTTGAGAGAAGAAAAGGTTGAACCCAAGGTTCCCATAGCTTTTTCAAGTTCATCAATCCTATTGGTTTGATTATCCTGGACAACACAAGTTCCTAGGACACTAATTCTTTCATCAATTCCTCCTAAGGATTTATCAAGTTCATCAGTTTTATCAAGTAACATTTCCAATTTAGTTTCAATACTTGGAAAAATTTTCTCTATGGTTTCCAATTTTTTCATAACATCCTCAAGAGAGATTTCAATTTTAACTTCATTAACAGGTGGTATTCCAACTAGACTCTCAATGATGCAACTAGCTTCTAAAGCGGGAGTACCTAGGAAATTACCTCCCGAAAGAGTATCAAGAACATACCTATTCCAACTAGATAGACCAACATAAAAGTTCCTAAGAAGGATAGTAGTGGAGTGTTTCTTAATGCACCTATGATGAGCATTACTAATTCTGTACCAAGCATCTTTAAAACTTTCTCCACCTTGTTGCTTAAAAGAACGAACTTCAACTTCAGGATTACTCATTATAACAGTAGTAAAAAGTAACTAAGCAAATAAAGTAAAAACAAGTAACTAATTTTTTTGTGTTTTTGATATAGAGAACAAGACAGTAAATAAAGTAAAGCTAGCAACTATTTTTTTTGTGTTTTGTTTAAGTGCAGCAAACAAAGTAGTAAATAAAATAAAGCAAGACAAAAACAAAGTAAAGAGATTGGAAGTGGAGACTCCCTTGCAGCGTGTCTTGATCTCCCCGGCAACGGCGCCAGAAAAAGTCTTGTGGCGTGTAGTCGACACGTCCGTTGGGAACCCAAGAGGAAGGTGTGATGCGCACAGCAGCAAGTTTTCCCTCAGTAAGAAACCAAGGTTATCGAACCAGTAGGAGCCAAGAAGCACGTGAAGGTTGTTGGTGGAGGAATGTAGTGCGGCGCAACACCAGTGAAACCGGCGCCAACGTGGAACCTGCACAACACAATCAAAGTACTTTGCCCCAACGTAACAGTGAGGTTGTCAATCTCACCGGCTTGCTGTAACAAAGGATTAAGCGTATCGAGTGGAAGATGGTGTTTGTTTGCAAAGAACAGTAAAAGTAGAATGTATTCAGATGTAGAAGAATGGACCGGGGTCCACAGTTCACTAGTGGTGTCTCTCCAATAAGATAACTAGCATGCTGGGTGAACAAATTACAGGTGAGCAATTGACAAATAAAGATTCAATACATATCAACAATGATTACTATGTGATTTAATCAGGGCATTACGACAAAGTACATAGACCGCTATCCAGCATGCATCTATGCCTAAATAATCCACCTTCATGTTATCATCCGAACCCCTTCCAGTATTAAGTTGCGAACAACAGATAATTGCATTAAGTATGGTGCGTAATGTAATCAACACAAATATCCTTAGACAAAGCATCAATGTTTTATCCCTAGTAGCAACAACACATCCACAACCTTAGAACTTTCTGTCACTGTCCCAGATTTAATGGAGGCATGAACCCACTATCGAGCATAATTACTCCCTCTTGGAGTTACAAGTATCAACTTGGCCAGAGCCTCTACTAGCAACGGAGAGCATGCAAGAACATAAACAACACATATATGATAGATTGATAATCAACTTAACATAATATTCTCTATTCATCGGATCTCACCAAACACAACATGTAGCATTACAAATAGATGATCTTGATCATGTTAGGCAGCTCACAAGATCTATAACAATGAAAGCACAAGCGGAGAAGACAACCATCTAGCTACTGCTATGGACCCATAGTCCAAGGATGAACTACTCACGCATCAATCCGGAGGCGGGTGCCGGAGGCGATCTCCTGAATCCCCCGAGATGGGATTGGCGGCGGCGGCCTCTCAGTAATGTTTTCCGTATCGTGGCTCTCCGTACAGGGGTTTCGCGACGGAGGCTTTAAGTAGGCGGAAGGGTAGGTCAAAGGGCGACACGGGGGCCACACTAGGGCCGCGCGGCGTGGGCCTAGCCGCGCCGCCGTGTGTGGCCACCTCGTGGCCCCACTTCGTCTCTTCGGACTTCTGGAAGCTTCGTGCAAAATAGGACCCGGGCGTTGATTTCGTCCAATTCGAGAATATTTCCTTACTAGGATTTCTGAAACCAAAAACAAAAAAGAACTGGCACTTCGGCATCTTGTTAATAGGTTAGTGCCGGAAAATGTAAAATAATGCTGTAAAGTATGTATAAAACATTCAAGTATTGTAATAAAAGTAGCATGGAACATAAGAAATTATAGATACGTTTGAGACGTATCAAACATCAAGAGCAAGACTATCAACCTTAGAAGCAAGAACATCAATTTTACCAAGTTTTTCTTCAACAGTTTTATTGAAAGCAGTTTGTGTACTAATAAATTCTTTAAGCATGACTTCAAGACCAGAGGGTACACTCTTATTATTGTTGTAAGAATTACCATAACCATTACCATTATTAGAAGGATATGGCCTATAGTTGTTGTTACCATAATTATTCCTATAAGCATTGTTGTTGAAATTATTACTCTTAATGAAATTCACATCAACATGCTCTTCTTGAGCAACCAATGAAGCTAAAGGAACATTATTAGGATCAATATGAGATCTACCATTTGCAAGCATAGACATAATAGCATCAATCTTATCACCCAAAGAAGAGGTTTCTTCAACAGAATTTACCTTCTTACCTTGAGGAGTTCTTTCAGTGTGCCATTCAGAGTAATTGATCATCATATCATCAAGAAGCTTAGTCGCGGCGCCCAAGGTGATGGACATAAAAGTACCTCCAGCAGCTGAATCCAATAGGTTCCTTGAGGAAAAATTCAATCCTGCATAAAAGGTTTGGATGATCATCCAAGTAGTCAGTCCATGGGTTGGGCAATTCTTTACCAAAGATTTCATTCTCTCCCATGCTTGAGCAACATGTTCATTATCAAATTGTTTAAAATTCATTATGCTACTTCTCAAAGATATAATCTTAGCAGGAGGATAATATTTACTAATAAAAGCATCTTTACACTTAGTCCATGAATCAATACTATTTTTAGGCAAAGAAAGCAACCAATCTTTAGCTCTTCCTCTTAATGAGAAAGGAAACAATTTCAGTTTTATAATATCACCATCTATATCCTTATACTTTTGCATTTCACAAAGTTCAACAAAATTATTAAGATGGGCAGCAGCATCATCAGTACTAACACCAGAAAATTGCTCTCTCATAACAAGATTCAGTAAAGCAGGTTTAATTTCATAGAATTCTGCTGTAGTAGCAGGTGGAGCAATAGGAGTACATATAAAATCATTATTATTTGTGCTAGTGAAATCACACAACTTAGTATTTTCAGGAGTACCCATTGTAGCAGTAATAAAGATAAACTAAGCAAATAGAATAAAGTAAAGACAAGTAACTAATTTTTTTGTGTTTTTGATATAGAGCTAGTAAATAAGACAGAAAGTAAAGCAACTAATTTTTTTGTGTTTTTAATATAAGCAAACAAGACAGTAAATAAAATAAAGTAAAGCAAGACAAAAACAAAGTAAAGAGATTGGATGTGGAGACTCCCCTTTCAGCGTGTCTTGATCTCGCAGCGCGCCAGAAAAAGAGCTTGATACGCGTAAAGCACTCGTCCGTTGGGAACCCCAAGAGGAAGGTGTGATGCGCACAGCAAGTTTTCCCTCAGAAAGAAACCAAGGTTATCGAACCAGTAGGAGCCAAGAAGCACGTGAAGGTTGTTGGTGGAGGAGTGTAGTGCGGCGCAACACCAGTGAAACCGGCGCCAACGTGGAACCTGCACAACACAATCAAGATACTTTGCCCCAACGTAACAGTGAGGTTGTCAATCTCACCGGCTTGCTGAAAACAAAGGATTAAGCGTTGATGCGCGTAGATGTACACGTCCGTTGGGAACCCCAAGAGGAAGGTATGATGCGCACAGCGGCAAGTTTTCCCTCAGAAAGAAACCAAGGTTATCGAACCAGTAGGAGCCAAGAAGCACGTGAAGGTTGTTGGTGGAGGAATGTAGTGCGGCGCAACACCAGTGAAACCGGCGCCAACGTGGAACCTGCACAACACAATCAAAGTACTTTGCCCCAACGTAACAGTGAGGTTGTCAATCTCACCGGCTTGCTGAAAACAAAGGATTAAGCGTATCGAGTGGAAGATGGTGGTTGTTTGCAAAGAACAGTAAAAGCAGTAGAATGTATTCAGATGTAAAAGAATGGACCGGGGTCCACAGTTCACTAGTGGTGTCTCTCCAATAAGATAACTAACATGCTGGGTGAACAAATTACAGGCGAGCAATTGACAAATAAAGATTCAATACATATCAACGATGATTACTATGTGATTTAATCAGGGCATTACGACAAAGTACATAGACCGCTATCCAGCATGCATCTATGCCTAAATAATCCACCTTCAGGTTATCATCCGAACCCCTTCCAGTATTAAGTTGTAAACAACAGATAATTGCATTAAGTATGGTGCGTAATGTAATCAACACAAATATCCTTAGACAAAGCATCAATGTTTTATCCCTAGTAGCAACAGCACATCCACAACCTTAGAACTTTCTGTCACTGTCCCAGATTTAATGGAGGCATGAACCCACTATCGAGCATAATTACTCCCTCTTGGAGTTACAAGTATCAACTTGGCCAGAGCCTCTACTAGCAACGGAGAGCATGCAAGAACATAAACAACACATATATGATAGATTGATAATCAACTTAACATAGTATTCTCTATTCATCGGATCTCACCAAACACAACATGTAGAATTACAAATAGATGATCTTGATCATGTTAGGCAGCTCACAAGATCTATAACAATGAAAGCACAAGCGGAGAAGACAACCATCTAGCTACTGCTATGGACCCATAGTCCAAGGATGAACTACTCACGCATCAATCCGGAGGCGGGCATGATGATGTAGAGCCCCTCCGGTGATGATTCCCCTCTCCGGCAGGGTGCCGGAGGCGATCTCCCGAATCCCCGAGATGGGATTGGCGGCGCCTCTCGAAGTGTTTTCCGTATCGTGGCTCTCGGTGCAGGGGTTTGCGACGAGGCTTTAAGTAGGCGAAAGGGTAGGTCAAAGGCGTCACGGGGCCCACACTACGGGGCCGCGGCCAGGGGCCAGGCCGCGCCGCCCGGGTGTGTCGCCACCTCGTGGCCCCACTTCGTCTCCTCTTCGGACTTCTGGAAGTTTCGTGCAAAAATAGGCCCCTGGGCGTTGATTTCGTCCAATTCCGAGAATATTTCCTTACTAGGATTTCTGAAATCAAAAACAGCAGAAAACAGCAACTGGCACTTCGGCATCTTGTTAATAGGTTAGTGCCGGAAAATGTAAAATAACGCTGTAAAGTATGTGTAAAACACTCAAGTATTGTAATAAAAGTAGCATGGAACATAAGAAATTATAGATACGTTTGCGACGTATCAAGCATCCCAAGCTTAGTTCCTACTCGTCTCGAGTAGGTAAACGATAACACAAATAATTTCTGAAGTGACATGCTACCAACATAATCTTGATCAACATTATTGTAAAGCATATGAGATGAATGGAGTGATCTGAACAAAAGATTGCTAACAAAGATAATGACTAAGCAAATGAATCATATAGCAAAACTTTTCATGAATAGTACTTTCAAACAAGTATCAATAAGACTTGCATAAGATCTAACTCATAAGCAATAAATTCATAGTAGAATGCATTGAAGCAACACAAAGGATGATTAAGTTTCAGCAATTGCTTTCAACTTGTAACATGTATATCTCATGGATATTTGTCAACATAGAGTAATATAACAGGTGCAATAAGTAAACATGTAAGAATCAATGCACACAGTTAACACAAGTGTTTGCTTCTAAGATAGAAAGGAATGGGTAAACTGACTCAACAATAAAGTAAAAGATTGGCCCTTCGCAGAGGGAAGCATTGATTACTATTTTTGTGCTAGAGCTTTTGTTTTGAAATCATAGAAACAATTTTGTCAACGGTAGTAATAATTCATATGTGCTATGCATAATACTTCCTACAAGTTGCATGTCTCATGCATAGAGTACCAATAGTGCTCGCACCTTGTCCTACTATCTCGGAAACACGGATTCTCATCGCATAACATATGCTTCAACCAAGTGTCACAAAGGGGTACCTCTATGCCGCCTGTACAAGTGTCTAAGGAGAAAGCACGCATTGGATTTCTCGCTTTTGATTATTCTCAACTTAGACATCCATACCGGGACAACATAGACAACAGATAATGGACTCCTCTTTTTAATGCTTAAGCATTCAACAATAGTTAATATTCTCATAAGAGATTGAGGTTGTATGTCCAAACTGAAACTTCCACCATGATACATGGCTTTAGTTAGCGGCCCAATGTTCTTCTCTATCATATGCATACTCAAACCATTTGATCGTGAAGTCCACTACTTCAGACAAGAAGAACATGCATAGCATCTCACATGATATCCAACAAAGGTAAAGTTGATGGCGTCCCCAGAAAACATGGTTACCGCTCAACAAGCAACTTATAAGAATTAAGACACATAACTACATATTCATCATCACAATAGTTTTTAAGCTATTTGTCCCATGAGCTATATATTGTAAAGGTAGAGGAATGAAATTTAAAGGTAGCACTCAAGTAATTTACTTTGGAATGGCAGAAAAATACCACATAATAGGTAGATATGGTGGACACAAATGGCATGGAGTTTGGCTCAAGGTGTTTGGATGCACGAGAAGCATTTCCTCTCAGTACAAGGTTTGGGCTAGCAAGGTTGTTTGAAGCAAACACAAGTATGAACAGGTACAGCAAAACTCACACAAGAACATATTGCAAGCATTATAAGGCTCTACACTGTCTTCCTTGTTGTTCAAACACTTTACCCGAAAATATCTAGACTTAGAGAGATCAATCATGCAAACCAAATTAAACAAGCTCTACAGTAGTTCTTCATTAATAGATTAAACTACATGATGCAAGAGCTTAAACATGATCTAAGAGAGCTCAAACAATTGCCAAATTGTCAAACCATATGCATCATTTTCCAATTCCAACCAAATAGCAATTTAACGAAGCAATAAGCTTTCGCCATGAACATTAAAGCACAATTAAGAACACAAGTGTTCCATATGAAAAAGCGGAGCGTAATATCTCCAATATAAGGATGGCGAGATCCAACTTTATTCAAAACAAAAAAAATAAAAACAAACCGACGCTCCAAGTAAAGAACATAAGAATGTGACGGAATAAAAATATAGTTTCACTAGAAGTGACCTGATAATGTTGTCGATGAAGAAGGGGATGCCTTGGGTATCCCCAAGCTTAGATGCTTGAGTCTTCTTAAAATATGCAGGGATGAACCACCGGGGCATCCCCAAGCTTAGACCTTTCACTCTTCTTGATCATAGTATATCATCCTCTTCTCTTGACCCTTGAAAACTTCCTTCACACAAACTTCAAGCAAACTCATTAGAGGGTTAGTGCATAACCACAAATTCACATATTCAGAGGTGACACAATCATTCTTAACACTTCTGGACATTGCACAAAGCTTCTGAAAGTTAATGGAACAAAGAAACTCATTCAACATAGCAAAAGCGGCAATGCGAAATAAAAGACAGAATCTGTCAAAACAGAACAGTCCATAAAGATGCATCTGGACGAGGCACTTAACTTGCTCAGATGGAAAAACTCAAAACTAATGAAAGTTGCGTACATATCTGAGGATCATGCTCGTAAATTTGCAGATTTTGTCGAATTTTTTACAGAAACTTATGCCAGAATTCGTGACAGACACAATGCTGTTTCTGCAAGCGATCCCAAATATAACATCAACTTTAGCATAGAAACTTTACTTGGAACAAAAACATAATAAGTAGAGGTTGCTACAGTAGTAAACAACTTCCAAGACTCAACAAAACAAAAATTGCTATAGTAAAATAAACACATGGGTTATCTCCCAAGAAGTGCTTTTCTTTAACGCCTTTCAGCTAGGCGCAGAAAGTGCAAATCAAGTAACATCAAGAGAAGAAGCATCAACATCATAAATTGTTCTAATAATAGAATAAAAATGCAACTTCATTCTCTTTCTAGGGAAGTGTTCCATACCTTTCTTGAGAGTAAATTGATATTTAATATTACCTTTCTTCATATCAATAACGGCACCAACTGTTCGAAGAAAAGGTCTTCCCAACACAATAGGACAAGATGCATTGCATTCGATATCCAAGACAACAAAATCAACGGGGACAAGGTTATTGTTAACCGTAATGTGAACATTATCAATCCTCCCCAAAGGTTTCTTTTTAACATTATCAGCAAGATTAACATCCAAATAACAATTCTTCAATGGTGGCAAGTCAAGCATATCATAAATCTTTTTAGGCATAACAGAAATACTTGCACCAAGATCACATAAAGCATTACACTCAAAGTCATTGAATTTCATTTTAATGATGGGCTCCCAACCATCTTCTAACTTCCTAGGAATAGAAGCTTCAAGTCTTAATTTCTCTTCCCTAGCTTTAATGAGAGCATTTGTAATGTGTTTTGTAAAGACTAAATTTATAGCACTAGCATTGGGACTTCTAGCAAGTTTTTGTAAGAACTTTATAACTTCAGTAATATGACAATCATCAAAATCTAAACCATTATGTTCTACAGCAATGGAATCATTGTCACCAATATTTTGAAAAATTTCAGCAGTTTTATCACAAACAGCAGTTTCAGCAGTTTCAGGCAATTTTGTGCGCTTTGCACTAGGAGTAGAAACATTGCCAACACCAATTATTTTACCATTAATAGTAGGAGGTGCAGAAACATGTGAAGAATCAACATTACTAGTGGTGGTAATAGTCCATACTTTAGCTACATTATTTTCTTTAGCAAGTTTTTCTTTTTCTTCTCTATCCCACCTAGCATGCAATTCAGCCAACAATCTAATATTATCATTAATTCGAACTTGGATGGCATTTGTTTTAGCAAACCTAGCATCTTCAACTTTCTCAGGCATAACTTTCAATTTTAAAAGATCAACATCAAGAGCAAGACTATCAACCTTAGAAGCAAGAATATCAATTTTACCAAGCTTTTCTTCAACAGTTTTATTGAAAGCAGTTTGTGTACTAATAAATTCTTTAAGCATCACTTCAAGACCAGAGGGTACACTCTTATTATTATTGTAAGAATTACCATAAGAATTACCATAACCATTACCATTATTAGAAGGATATGGCCTATAATTGTTGTTGAAATTATTGTTCTTAATGAAATTCACATCAACATTTTCTTCTTGAGCAACCAATGAAGCTAAAGGAACATTATTAGGATCAATATGAGATCTATCATTTGCAAGCATAGACATAATAGCATCAATCTTATCACCCAAAGAAGAGGTTTCTTCAACAGAATTTACCTTCTTACCTTGAGGAGTTCTTTCAGTGTGCCATTCAGAGTAATTGACCATCATATCATCAAGTAATTTAGTTGTGGCGCCCAGGGTGATGGACATAAAAGTACCTCCAGCAGCTGAATCCAATAGGTTCCTTGAGGAAAAATTCAATCCTGCATAAAAGGTTTGGATGATCATCCAAGTAGTCAGTCCATGGGTTGGGCAATTCTTTACCAAAGATTTCATTCTCTCCCATGCTTGAGCAACATGTTCATTATCAAATTGTTTAAAATTCATTATGCTACTTCTCAAAGATATAATCTTAGCAGGAGGATAATATTTACTAATAAAAGCATCTTTGCATTTAGTCCATGAATCAATACTATTTTTAGGCAAAGATAGCAACCAATCTTTAGCTCTTCCTCTTAATGAGAAAGGAAACAATTTTAGTTTTATAATATCACCATCTATATCCTTATACTTTTGCATTTCATAAAGTTCAACAAAATTATTAAGATGGGCAGCAGCATCATCAGTACTAACACCAGAAAATTGCTCTCTCATAACAAGATTCAGTAAAGCAGGTTTAATTTCATAGAATTCTGCTGTAGTAGCAGGTGGAGCAATAGGAGTACATATAAAATCATTATTATTTGTGCTAGTGAAGTCACACAACTTAGTATTTTCAGGAGTACCCATTATAACAGTAGTAAAAGTAAACTAGGCAAATAAAGTAAAGACAAGTAACTAATTTTTTTGTGTTTTTGATATAGAGAACAAGACAGTAAATAAAGTAAAGCTAGCAACTAATTTTTTTTGTGTTTTGTTTAAGTGCAGCAAACAAAGTAGTAAATAAAATAAAGCAAGACAAAAACAAAGTAAAGAGATTGGAAGTGGAGACCTTGCAGCGTGTCTTGATCTCCCGGCAACGGCGCCAGAAAAAGTTGCTTGATGCGCGTAGATGTACACGTCCGTTGGGAACCCCAAGAGGAAGGTATGATGCGCACAGCGGCAAAGTTTCCCTCAGAAAGAAACCAAGGTTATCGAACCAGTAGGAGCCAAGAAGCACGTGAAGGTTGTTGGTGGAGGAATGTAGTGCGGCGCAACACCAGTGAAACAGGCGCCAACGTGGAACCTGCACAACACAATCAAAGTACTTTGCCCCAACGTAAGGTTGTCAATCTCACCGTGCTGAAAACAAAGGATTAAGCGTATCGAGTGGAAGATGGTGGTTGTTTGCAAAGAACAGTAAAAGCATAGAATGTATTCAGATGTAAAAGAATGGACCGGGGTCCACAGTTCACTAGTGGTGTCTCTCCAATAAGATAACTAACATGCTGGGTGAACAAATTACAGGCGAGCAATTGACAAATAAAGATTCAATACATATCAACGATGATTACTATGTGATTTAATCAGGGCATTACGACAAAGTACATAGACCGCTATCCAGCATGCATCTATGCCTAAATAATCCACCTTCAGGTTATCATCCGAACCCCTTCCAGTATTAAGTTGTAAACAACAGATAATTGCATTAAGTATGGTGCGTAATGTAATCAACACAAATATCCTTAGACAAAGCATCAATGTTTTATCCCTAGTAGCAACAGCACATCCACAACCTTAGAACTTTCTGTCACTGTCCCAGATTTAATGGAGGCATGAACCCACTATCGAGCATAATTACTCCCTCTTGGAGTTGCAAGTATCACGGAGAGCATGCAAGAACATAAACAACACATATATGATAGATTGATAATCAACTTAACATAGTATTCTCTATTCATCGGATCTCACCAAACACAACATGTAGCATTACAAATAGATGATCTTGATCATGTTAGGCATCTCACAAGATCTATAACAATGAAAGCACAAGCGGAGAAGACAACCATCTAGCTACTGCTATGGACCCATAGTACAAGGATGAACTACTCACGCATCAATCCGGAGGCGGGCATGATGATGTAGAGCCCCTCCGGTGATGATTCCCCTCTCCGGCAGGGTGCCGGAGGCGATCTCCTGAATCCCCGAGATGGGATTGGCGGCGGCGGCCTCTCAATGTTTTCCGTATCGTGGCTCTCGGTACGGGGGGTTTCGCGACGGAGGCTTTAAGTAGGCGAAAGGGTAGGTCAAAGGGCGTCACGGGGCCCACACTACGAACGCGGCCGGGGCTGGGCCGCGCCGCCCGTGTGTCGCCACCTCGTGGCCCCACTTCGTCTCCTCTTCGGACTTCTGGAAGCTTCGTTCAAAAATAGGCCCCAGGCGTTGATTTCGTCCAATTCCGAGAATATTTCCTTACTAGGATTTCTGAAACCAAAAACAGCAGAAAAAAAGCAACTGGCACTTCGGCATCTTGTTAATAGGTTAGTGCCGGAAAATGTAAAATAACGATGTAAAGTATGTGTAAAACACTCAAGTATTGTAATAAAAGTAGCATGGAACATAAGAAATTATAGATACGTTTGCGACGTATCAAGCGTATCGAGTGGAAGATGGTGTTTGTTTGCAAAGAACAATAAAGAACAATGATTGCAGTAGATTGTATTCAGATGTAAAAGAATGGACCGGGGTCCACAGTTCACTAGTGGTGTCTCTCCAATAAGATAACTAGCATGCTGGGTGAACAAATTACAGGTGGGCAATTGACAAATAAAGATTCAATACATATCAATGATGATTACTATGAGATTTAATCAGGGCATTACGACAAAGTACATAGACCGCTATCCAACATGCATCTATGCCTAAATAATCCACCTTCGGGTTAGCATCCGCACCCCTCCAGTATTAAGTTGTAAACAACAGATATTTGCATTAAGTATGGTGCGTAATGTAATCAACACAAATATCCTTAGACAAAGAATTGATGTTTTATCCCTAGTAGCAACAGCACATCCACAACCTTAGAACTTTCTGTCACTGTCCCAGTTAAATGGAGGCATGAACCCACTATCGAGCATAAATACTCCCTCTTGGAGTTACAAGTATCAACTTGGCCAGAGCCTCTACTAGCAACGGAGAGCATGCAAGAACATAAACAACACATATATGATAGATTGATAATCAACTTGACATAGTATTCTAGATTCATCGGATCCCACCAAACAAAACATGTAGCATTACAAATAGATGATCTTGATCATGTTAGGCAGCTCACAAGATCTAAACAATGATAGCACAAGCGGAGAAGACAACCATCTAGCTACTGCTATGGACCCATAGTCCAAGGATGAACTACTCACGCTTCATCCGGAGGCGGGCATGATGATGTAGAGCCCTCCGGTGATGATTCCCCCTCCGGCAGGGTGCCGGAGGTGATCTCCTGAATCCCCCGAGATGGGATTGGCGGCGGCGGCGTCTCGGAAGGTTTTCTTATCGTGGCTCTCGGTACGGGGTATTCGCAACGAAGGCTTTAAGTAGGCGAAGGGTAGGTCGGGGGGGCGCGAGGGGCCCACACCATAGGGCGGCGCGGCCCACCCAGGCCATGCGGCCCTATGGTGTCGGCGCCTCGTCGCCCCACTTCGTTATCCCTTCGGTCCTCCGGAAGCTTCGTGGAAAAATAGGACCCTGGGCGTTGATTTCGTCCAATTCCGAGAATATTTCCTTTGTAGGATTTCTGAAACCAAAAACAGAAACTGGCACTTCGGCATCTTGTTAATAGGTTAGTGCCGGAAAATGTATAATAATGATGTAAAGTATGTATAAAAAATTCAAGTATTGTCATAAAAGTAGCATGGAACATAAGAAATTATAGATACGTTTGAGACGTATCACCGGCCTACCCCTAGAGATAAGATCTATCTCTAATTTAAATGGTTTAAAATCTAGAGATAAGATCTATCTCCAAAAATAAAGCGTTTAAACGAAGAGATAAGGGGAAGGCTTGAGGGGGAAGAAAACTCCCCCCCATGCGCCGGCCAAGGAAGAGGTGGGGCCCAGGGGGAACCCTAGGCCGACCCCTCCCCCTATATAAAGAGGGGAGGGGGTGGCCGGCCACACACCCTTCCACCAAACCCTGGCCGCCCCCTCTCTTCCTCCTCCATACGCTGCGCAGGCTTAGGCGAAGCCCTGCAGTAATTCTTCTCCACCACCACCACCACGCCGTTGTGCTGCTGGGATTCCGTGGAGATCTACCACACCTCCGCTGCCCGCTGGAACGGGGAGAGGACGGGCTTCATCGACACCGTATGCGCGACCGAGTACGGAAGTGCTGCCGGATTGCAGCACCGGGACGATCGTCTACACCAACAACGAGATTAATCTCGTAGGCTTTGGAATCTTCGAGGGTTAGTCTCATCTCCATCTCGTTGCTCCGATCTCATAGATTAGATCTTGGCTTTTCCATAGATTAGATCTTGGATTTATTCGTCTTTGCGGTAGGAATTTTTTGTTTTCTATTCAATGAAGATGATAGATCTTTGGAGGAGCGAAGTGCTTCTTGTGAGAAAGGAGATGCAATTCCCCCGGATGCCGTAGGAAGGATGGGTGTTGGCATTCGCTGACCTCAAGAGCTACCTTCTATGAGTACCGGGGAAGGACCAAGTTCCACCCAAGTGGAGCCATCTACACCACAAGGTCAAGCTTCTTCCATTGAGCAACCAAGTGCAAGACAACCACTACCACAACCTCTAGTTCGACATCAACAACAACAACAACCTCAAGCTCATCTACAACAATAACTGCCACCAAGTGATCAAGACCAAGCTCCAAGTTCTACACCGAATGGCTAGGGGACAATCTTTCCGGATACTATTATTCCCAATACCTCCGAGTCATCCGGCTCTCATGATGATGATGATGCCTCCTTCAACAACAATGATGGTCAAGGCGGGGATCCAAAGCATGATGAAGATCAAGTGGCCTCACAAGAATCTACTCCTATGGCCAATACTCGTCGTGAAGATACTACTACAAGACATTCACGCCTCAAGTCTCATTCCTTGTGCAATGTCATTGGAGATCTAAAGAGCAAGGTGACTACCCGGAGGCAACTAGCAAACTTTTGCGAGCACCATGCCTTTGTCTCCATGGTGGAACCACTCAAGGTCAACGATGCACTTGAAGATCCCGATTGGTTGATAGCAATGCAAGAGGAACTCAACAACTTCAAGAGGAATGATGTGTGGACTCTCATGAAGCGCCCCGATCATTGCCGCAATGTTATCGGCACCAAATGGATCTTCAAGAACAAGCAAGATGAACATGGCATCGTCATCCGCAACAAAGCAAGATTGGTGGTACAAGGCTATTCTCAAGTCGAAGGCGTGGACTTTGGCGAGACATTGGCACCCGTTGCGGCTCGAGTCCATCCGTATCCTTTTGGCCTTTGCCGCTCACTATGGCTTCAAACTCCAACAAATGGACGTAAAGAGTGCTTTTCTTAATGGTCCTTTGCATGAGGAGGTGTATGTGAAGCAACCCCCGGGGTTCGAGGACCCCCATTTCCCGGACCATGTCTTCAAGCTTAATAAGGCTCTATATGGTCTCAAACAAGCTCCTAGAGCTTGGTATGAGCACCTAAGGGAATTGCTTGAAGACCGTGGTTTCGAAGTGGGGAAAATTGATCCCACTCTTTTTACTAAGAAAGTCAATGGGGAGCTCTTCATATGCCAACTCTATGTAGATGACATTATTTTTGGCTCAACAAACACAAAGTTTAATGATGAGTTTGCCAAGTTGATGACTAATAGGTCCGAGATGTCAATGATGGGGGAGCTCAAGTTCTTCCTTGGATTCGAGATCAAGAAAATGCATCAAGGCACCTTCATCAATCAAGCAAAGTACATTCAAGAAATTCTCAAGCGCTTTGCTATGAAGGGGGCAACGGTATAGGAACCCCAATGCACCTAAAGTGTCAACTCTCCCTCGACGAGACCGGCAAGGCGGTGGATCCCAAGCTCTACCGTTCGATGATAGGTTCGCTTCTTTACCTTTGTGCTTCTCGTCCGGACATTATGTTGAGTGGTATGTGTGCACGGTTTCAAGCGAATCCGAAGGAAAGCCATATCATGGCGGTGAAGAGGATCTTTAGATATTTAGTTGATACCTGATACGTCCAATTTGCATCACTATTTTGTATCATAATTTGCTGTTATTCATTGATATATTTCATATTGGGACACAATACTTATGTTATTTCATCTATTTTGCATGTTTCATCATTATTGGAGGATCAAGCACCGGAGCCAGGATTCTGCTGGAAAAAGCACCGTCAGAACGCAATATTTCGGAAGATCAACTGTGGAAGGAAATTACACGTAAATTCCTATTTTTCCAGATGACGGAGGGAGCCAGAAGGGGAAGAAGAGGGGACCCGGTGGGCCCACCCATAGGCCGGCGCGGCCTAAGGCCTGGCCGCGCCGCCCTATGAGGAGGGGGCCCACAGCCCCTCTCGCCTCCTTTTCTTCGCGTACTCCTTCGTCCCGAAAACCTAAGCCACAGAGGGTACCTCACGGAGAGTTACAGCCGCCTCTGCGGGGCGGAGAACACCAGAGAGAAAAGAGCTCTCCGGCGGGCAGAATCCGCCGGGGAAATTCCCTCCCGGAGGGGGAAATCGACGCCATCGCCATCGTCATCGAGCTGGACATCATCTCCATCATCATCATCATCATCTCCACCATCTACACCATCATCATGCACCTCGCCACCGCTGTAACAATTTGGGTTTGATCTTGACTGTTTGACAGGGGAAACTCTCCCGGTGTTAATTTCTACTTGTTGTAGATGCTATTGAGTGAAACCATTGAACCAAGGTTTATGTTCAGATTGGTATTCATCATCATATCACCTCTGATTGTATTCCGTATGATGTCTCGTGAGTAGTTCATTTAGTTCTTGAGGACATGGGTGAAGTCTAAATGTTAGTAGTGAACTATGGTTGAGTAATATTCAATGTTATGATATTTAAGTTGTGGTGTCATTCTTCTAGTGGTGTCGTGTGAACGTCGACTACACGACACTTCACCATTTATGGGCCTAGGGGAGTGCATCTTGTATTTGGTTGCTAATTGCGGGGTTGCCGGGTGACACCCCCGTTAGTATATCGATGCAAGAGGGATCGCAGGATCTCAGAGTTTAAGGCTGTGGTTAGATTTATCTTAATTACTTTCTTGTAGTTGCGGATGCTTGCAAGGGGTATAATCACAAGTATGTATTAGTCCTAGGAAGGGCGGTGCATTAGCATAGGTTCACCCACACAACACTTATCAAAACAATGAAGATTATTTAGCTACATGAAGCGAAAGCACTAGACTAAAATCCCCGTGTGTCCTCAAGAACGTTTGGTCATTATAAGTAAACAAACCGGCTTGTCCTTTGTGCTAAAAAGGATTGGGCCACTCGCTGCAATTATTTCTCTCGCATTTTACTTACTCGTACTTTATTCATCTATTACATCAAAACCCCTTGAATACTTGTTTGTGAGCATTTACAGTGAATCCTTCATCGAAACTGCTGTCAACACCTTCTGCTCCTCGTTGGGATCGACATTCTTACTTATCGAAGATACTACGATACACCCCCTATACTTGTGGGTCATCAAGACTATTTTCTGGCGCCGTTGCCGGGGAGTGAAGCGCTATTGGTAAGTGGAATTGGTAAGGAAAACCTTTACTGTTTGTGCTGATTTTATTTCTGCCTGCTGCTATAAGTCATTATGGAGAGATCTTCTCTTCAATTTCTATTTGGGAAATCTACTACTACTGCAACGGTAGTGGATGAAGCGCCAGGTGAGGATACCATATAAAATACCTATGAAAATTATTGAACGTGTTATGGATAACCGCTATGAAGGGGATGGAACTGTTCATCCTGGTGATCATTTACTGTTTTTGCATGAATTATGCGGGTTATTCAAATGTGCAGGTATTGCTATGAATGAAGTTAGAAAGAAACTATTCACTATATCGCTGTCTGGTAAAGCGGCGCACTGGTATAAATTGCTGAAGAATGGTGATTCTATTGATTGGGAGGACATTGTGCCTTTATTTTATTCTAAATTCTATCCTCCAAGTGAAATTCACAAAGATCGGAACCGCATATATAATTTCTGGCCTCATGATGGAGAAAGTATTGCCCAAGCTTGGGGGAGATTGAAGTCTTTAATGCTCAAATGCCCCATTCATGAGCTTCCTGGTAATGTTATTATTGATAATTTCTATGCAAGACTTTCTTTTCAATACAAGACCTTGCTGGATACTTCTTGTTCTGGATCATTTACACGCAACAAAGAAGAGTTTAAAAGGGACCTTCTTGATCGGATCCAAGAAAATACTGAAGGATGGGAGAACGACAAAGATAGAGAATCAGGTATAATTTATGATTATAAATGCATTGAAGCTTTTATGGATACTGATAAATTTCGTAATATGAGTGCTACATATGGTCTTGATTCCCAAGTTGTTGCAAATCTTTATAAAGCTTTTGTCTCTCATTATGAATTGCCTAAGAAGAATTTTGATAAGTATCATGAACCATATAAAGATGGCGTAGATTCATCTGTAAACAAATGTGTAGTGATTGAAACTGTTGATAATGTTATTCCTGAAGTTTATATTGAAAAAACTCCTTTCCCTGCTAAAATGAAGGAGTACTCTGTCATATCTAGTGCGCTTAATAAAAGTGAAAAGAAACCTAAAGAACCTGAAGAACAAATTAAAATTGAACCTGCTGTTTGCAATAGTTAAAGATCTTGTGACTGAAAATGTAGAGGATGGTCATATTATTTTCTGTGAAGATGCTTCTAATATTGTTTCGCATCCTAATAAACCCAAACAAGTTAGTGTTCCTATGTTATCTGTTAGAATTGGTGATCATTGCTATTATGGTTTATGTGATATTGGTGCAAGCGTTAGTGCTATTCCTTATGAACTTTACACGGAGATTATGCATGAAATTGGTTCTTGTGAACTTGAAGATATTGATGTGGTTATTCATGGCTAATAGAGAAACTATTTCTCCAATTGGTATTGTTCGAGATGTGGAAGTTCTATGTGGTAAGATTAAATATCCTGCTTTTTGGTACTTGGTTCTGCTGCTAGTGATTATTGTCCTATCATTTTTGGTAGACCTTTTCTAAATACTTGTGGAGCTATTATAGATTGTAAGAAAGAGAAAATTTTGACTAGATTTGCTGGTGAACCTTATGAATTTAACTTTTCTAAATTTACTAAAACTCCTTATAAAGCTGACTTGCCTAGTAATGATTTTAAAATGGAGCAGTGTGCATCTATTGTTCTTGTTCCTAATAATCCTTTGCAGCAACATTTGGAGCATAGTGAAAGTGAAGCTTTTAGGAAAGAAAGAGATGAGCTTGAGGAAATTTTTCTTCGCCAACCTATTCTCAAGCATGATTTACCGGTGGAAGATTTGGGTACAACACCGCCACCAAAGGAAGATCCTGTTTTTGATTTAAAGCCTTTACCCGATAATCTTAAATATGCTCATATTGATGATAAGAAAATATATCATGTTATTATTAGTTCTAAGCTTTCAGAGATTGAGGAAGAAAGGTTATTGGAAATATTGAAGAAACACCGAGGAGCTATTGGCTATACTCTTGATGATTTGAAAGGGATTTCTCCTTCTATTTGCCAACATGCTATTAATATGGAAGATGATGCAAAGCCTGTTGTTGAACATCAGCGTCGTCTAATTCCGAAGATGAAAGAGGTGGTAAGGAACGAGGTATTAAAACTTCTTGAAGCTGGTATTATATATCCTATTGCTGATAGTAGATGGGTTAGTCCTGTGCATTGTGTTCCTAAGAAAGGAGGAATGACTGTTGTGCCTAATGATAATGATGAGCTTATTCCTCAAAGAGTAGTTGTAGGGTATAGAATGTGCATTGATTTTCGAAAAGTTAATAAAGTTACTAAGAAAGATCATTACCCTTTACCATTTATTGATCAAATGCTAGAAAGGTTATCTAAAAATACTCATTTTTGCTTTCTTGATGGTTATTCTGGGTTTTCACAAATTGCTGTTAAAGCTAAAGATCAAGAGAAAACCACGTTCACTTGTCCTTATGGAACTTATGCTTATAGGCGTATGGCTTTTGGTTTATGTAATGCTCCTGCTACTTTTCAAAGATGCATGTCTGCTATTTTTCATGCTTTTTGCGAAAGTATTGTAGAGGTGTTCATGGATGATTTTTCTGTCTATGGGAATTCTTTTGATAATTGCTTGCGAAACCTTGATAAAGTTTTGCAGAGATGTAATGCTTATAGGCGTATGCCTTTTGGTTTATGTAATGCTCCTGCTACTTTTCAAAGATGCATGTCTGCTATTTTTCATGGTTTTTGCGAAAGTATTGTAGAGGTGTTCATGGATGATTTTTCTGTCTATGGGAATTCTTTTGATAATTGCTTGCGAAACCTCGATAAAGTTTTGCAGAGATGTGAAGAAACTAACCTTGTTCTTAATTGGGAGAAATGCCATTTTATGGTTAATGAAGGAATTGTATTGGGACATAAAATTTCCGAGAGAGGTATTGAAGTTGATAGAGCTAAAGTTGAAGCAATTGAGAAGATGCCCTATCCGAGGGATGTTAAAGGTATTCGTAGTGTTCTTGGTCATGCTGGGTTTTATAGGAGATTTATTAAAGATTTCTCTAAAATTTCAAAGCCTCTTACTAATCTTCTTCAAAAAGATGTACCTTTTGTTTTTGATGATGATTGTAAGGAAGCTTTTGAAACTCTAAAGAAAGCCTTAACAACTGCTCCTGTAGTTGAACCTCCTGATTGGAATTTGCCTTTTGAAATTATGTGTGATGCTAGTGATTTTGCTGTAGGCGCTGTTCTTGGACAGCGAGTAGATAAAAAATTAAATGTTATTCATTATGCTAGTAAGACTCTTGATGCTGCTCAAAGAAATTATGCTACAACTGAAAAAGAATTGTTAGCTGTAGTATTTGCTTGTGACAAGTTTAGACCCTATATTGTTGATTCAAAAGTTACAATTCATACTGATCATGCTGCAATTAGATACCTTATGACAAAGAAAGATGCTAAGCCAAGGCTTATTAGATGGGTACTTCTTTTGCAAGAATTTGATTTACATATTATAGATAGGAAAGGTGCTGATAATCCTGTTGCTGATAATTTGTCTAGATTGGAAAATATTGCTTATGATCCTGTTCCTGTTAATGATAGTTTTCCAAATGAACAATTGGATGTAATAAAGGTGAGCTCGCGAGAGAGCCCTTGGTATGCAGATTATGCTAACTTTATTGTTTCGAAGTATTTGCCTCCAACCTTTTCAGCTCAGCAAAGGAGGAAATTCTTTTATGACTTGAGGCATTATTTTTGGGATGACCCACACTTATATAAAGAAGGAGTGGATGGTATTATGCGAAGATGTGTTCCTGAATATGAACAACAGGAGATATTGAGTAAATGCCATGGTAGTGTTTATGGAGGACATCACGCTGGAGATAGAACCGCGCAAAAGGTTCTACAATCAGGTTTTATTGGCCAACACTTTTCAAAGATGCAAGGAAATTTATTTTATCTTGTGATGAATGTCAAAGAGTTGGTAATATATCTAGACGCAATGAAATGCCTATGAATTATACTCTTGTTATTGAACCATTCGATTGTTGGGGATTCGACTTCATGGGTCCTTTCCCTTCTTCAGAAGGTAACACTCATATACTTGTCGATGTTGATTATGTTACTAAATGGGTAGAAGCTATACCTACAAAGAGTGCTGATGGTGAGACCTCTATAAAAATGCTTGTAGATGTTATATTTCCTAGATTTGGAGTACCTAGATATATTATGACTGATGGAGGTTCTCATTTTATTCATGGAGGTTTTAGAAAAACTCTTGCTAAGTATGGTATTAATCATAGAATTGCTTCCGCTTATCACCCTCAAACTAGTGGTCAAGTAGAATTATCAAATAGAGAGATTAAATCTATTTTGGGAAAGAAGATTAATAAATCTAGAAAGAATTGGGCTAGTAAATTGAAGGAAGCACTATGGGCTTATAGAACTGCTTATAAAAATCCCATGGGTATGTCACCGTATAAAATGGTTTATGGAAAAGCTTGTCATTTACCTTTAGAACTAGAGCACAAAGCTTATTGGGCTGTTAGAGAACTAAATAAAGATCCGAAACTAGCCGGTAATAAGAGGTTGCTGCAATTAAGTTCTCTAGATGAATGGAGAAGTGAAGCTTATGAAAATGCTAAACTCTTTAAAGAAAAAGTTAAGAAATGGCATGATAGAAGGATTATTAAAAGAGAATTTAATGTTGGAGATAAAGTCCTATTGTATCGGTCTCGTCTCAGATTCTTTGCAGGGAAATTACTCTCGAAATGGGAAGGACCATATGTTGTTGAGGAGGTGTATCGTTCAGGAGCAATTAAAATTAGCTCTCTCCAAGGCAATGCTACGCAAGTGGTGAATGGACAAAGACTCAAGCATTATATCTCGGGTGATTCTTATAATGTTGATGTTGATATTATTCAAGTAGAAACACCGGAGGCTTTCATCAAAGGACAAATTGACAGTCCGCGAACTCGACTTTGAATAGGTAATGGTAATAGAAAGTTCGTGTTTAGCTTTCCGAACAATATTTCTGCTGTTTTGGAAAATATGAAAAATTACGGGATCGAAACGGAGTGGAGGAGACGCACGAGGGCGTGCCCCCATAGGCCGGCGCGGCCCCGGCTGGCCGCGCCGACCTGAGAGGACCGCCTCGTCGTCCCTTTTCCACTCGTTTTCGGCCGGAACCTTCCTTTTCGTAAAAATATCTGCTATATAATCCCCCGGACCCCGGAGGTCCGTATATCGTTTTCGTCGTGTTTTGCTTCGAGCTGTTTTCTGCCAGATTTGTTTTGATCTAGATTCTAGAAGCACCATGGTCTCCAACAACAAGGACAAGGAGCCTTGGAAAGAAGAGATGGATGAAAGGATCGATAAGGAGAAGAAGAAGATAGCATCAGCAAAAGGAGAGTGGGAAACTATGGAGAGTAAGCCAATCTTGGTGGGATCGGTTAACACTGGGCGTTCTTTTTCTCATAACTTGGGGAGTTCTTCCGCCTGCTCTGGACCTCGACTCTTTCCCTTGTGTGGAGGAAGCAATACGGGTTGCTGATGAGTTTTGTGATCAATATCGTGCTCTCAAAAGGGAAGTGGAGATACTTCAAGAGGAGAACCAGCGACTTCGCAGAATGCTGGAATATTACTCAATTCCCAGCACAAGGCCGTCACCGCCACCTTCGGATAACAATAAGTCTCTTCAAATTTTGGTGCAGAATTGCAAAATTGAAAAGCTGAAGCTGAAGGAGATCCTTATGAAGCGCGAGAAGAATCCATCACCATCACCGCAGAAGGAGTAATTCATCATCGGTATTGGCATCCCCTTGGTTTGTTCCAAGCTTGGGGGAGTGCCGCGGTATCACATCATCACTACCTTTATCTTTTACTATCAAGTAGTGTCATATCATGAGTAGGGAAGTTATCATGTGGAATAGTATGCAATGTGGAAGTATCTCTTTTAGTTGGTTATCTATGTATCCGTTGGTGTGAGTTATCGTTATGGAATATTAATGAGAAGTCTTATCATTTACTTTTTGCACACCTTATTTTAGTTTGCAATCTCCATTATATGATTACTCTTGACATTAGTATTGATATCACCTTGGGAGCATCAAGTAAATCTATTTGGTTTTGGCAAACTTAGCATTGGTCAATAGCAACAACACCATGATGTTTAATTAGAAGAGAGAAATACACTTAGATATATTACTCTATGCTAATGAGTTTACTATTCTGAAGTTAAAATTGCTTGTGCTTATGAGAAAGATGCATGATTGTTTCTATCATATGTATATTTGTTTGTTTCCTTCAACCTTTATGCTTGCTATCAAACCTTGCTAGCCAAAGACCTGTATTGAGAGGGAATGCTTCTCATACATCCATAACCTTAGACCAAACTCATGCCAATTGTGTCCACCATACCTACCTACTACATGGTATTTTCGCCATTCCAAGTAAATACTTCATGTGCTACCTTTAAATAATTCAAACTATACTACTCTTTATTTGTGTCAATGTTTTATAGCTCATGAGGAAGTATGTGGTGTTTTATCTTTCAATCTTGTTGGGCGGACTTTCCCCAATGGACTAGTGGCACATCCGCTTATCCAATAATTTTGCAATAAGAGCTGGCAACGGGGTTCCCAGCCCCAATTAATAATTTTCATTAATAATTCTCTTCACATGTTTTGCCCTGATTTATCAGTAAGCAACTTAATTTTGCAATAGACACTCCTCCATGGTATGTGAATGTTGGAAGGCACCCGAGGATTCGGTTAGCCATGGATTGAGAAAGCCAAGGTTGGGGGGAGTGTCATCCATAATAAAACTAAAATACATGTGTAAACAAAAGAGAAGAGGGATGATCTACCTTGCTGGTAGAGATGTCGTCCCTCATGGGAGCCGCTCTTGGAAGGTTCGTTTGGCAAGGGGGTTAGAGTGCCCGCTACCATTCGTTGACAACAACAAACACCGCTCAAAATCTTACTTTTATGCTCTTTATATGATTTCAAAACTTGAAAAGCTCTAGCACATGATTTAATCCTGCTTCCCTCTGCGAAGGGCCTATCTTTTACTTTTATGTTGAGTCAGTAAACCTACTTCCCTCTATCTCAAGCAAGCAATTGAGTTGTTGTGAACCAACCATTTATGCTATGATTCAGTTAATCATGTCTTTTATACTTTCTTGTTTAGTACAAATTTTATCTGAATGAATATGACTTTGAAGTTATCAATGATTATGAGGAGATTGTTATGATTGAATATGAAAGCCCAGCTATATAAATTCTAATATGAAAGCTTTGTTTAGAAGATAAGTACAATCCGTTAGTAGTTCTCTGACCAAGAACAAAGTTTGCCATCACCAACTATGATTTCTTATGCACCTTTACTTGTGATTTCTCTTTACTTATTTCAAGATGAGTTATATGAGGAAGTTGTTTACTAGAATGTCTTGTGTGAATGAATATGATGCTTCTTGTCCGTATTTTATTTATCGACTCTTCACTCCATAAACATGTGGTCTTGTTTATCGAGCTCAGTTTCGCTTGGGGACAAGCGAGGTCTAAGCTTGGGGGAGTTGATACGTCCAATTTGCATCACTATTTTGTATCATAATTTGCTGTTATTCATTGATATATTTCATATTGGGACGCAATACTTATGTTATTTCATCTATTTTGCATGTTTCATCATTATTGGAGGATCAAGCACCGGAGCCAGGATTCTGCTGGAAAAAGCACCGTCGAAACGCAATATTTCGGAAGATCAACTGTGGAAGGAACACGTAAATTCCTATTTTTCCAGATGACGGAGGGAGCCAGAAGGGGAGAGAAGGGGACCCGAGGTGGGCCCACCCCATAGGTCGGCGCGGCCCAAGGCCTGGCCGCGCCGCCCTATGAGGAGGGGGGCCCAGGCCCTCTCGCCTCCTTTTCTTCGCGTACTCCTTCGTCCCGAAACCTAAGCCACAGAGGGTACCTCACGGAGAGTTACAGCCGCCTCGCGGGCGGAGAACACCAGAGAGAAAGAGCTCCGGCGGGCAGGAATCCGCCGGGGAAATTCCTCCCCGGGGGAAATCGACGCCATCGCCATCGTCATCGAGCTGGACATCATCTCCATCATCATCATCATCATCTCCACCATCTACACCGTCATCACCACCGCTGCACCTCGCCACCGCTGTAACAATTTGGGTTTGATCTTGACTGTTTGATAGGGGAAACTCTCCCGGTGTTAATTTCTACTTGTTGTAGATGCTATTGAGTGAAACCATTGAACCAAGGTTTATGTTCAGATTGTTATTCATCATCATATCACCTCTGATTGTATTCCATATGATGTCTCGTGAGTAGTTCGTTTAGTTCTTGAGGACATGGGTGAAGTCTAAATGTTAGTAGTGAACTATGGTTGAGTAATATTCAATGTTATGATATTTAAGTTGTGGTGTCATTCTTCTAGTGGTGTCGTGTGAACGTCGACTACACGACACTTCACCATTTATGGGCCTAGGGGAGTGCATCTTGTATTCGGTTGCTAATTGCGGGGTTGCCGGAGTGACAGAAACCTGAACCCCCGTTAGTATATCGATGCAAGAGGGATCGCAGGATCTCAGAGTTTAAGGCTGTGGTTAGATTTATCTTAATTACTTTCTTGTAGTTGCGGATGCTTGCAAGGGGTATAATCACAAGTATGTATTAGTCCTAGGAAGGGCGGTGCATTAGCATAGGTTCACCCACACAACACTTATCAAAACAATGAAGATTATTTAGCTACATGAAGCGAAAGCACTAGACTAAAATCCCCGTGTGTCCTCAAGAACGTTTGGTCATTATAAGTCAACAAACCGGCTTGTCCTTTGTGCTAAAAAGGATTGGGCCACTCGCTGCAATTATTTCTCTCGCATTTTACTTACTCGTACTTGATTCATCTATTACATCAAAACCCCTTGAATACTTGTTTGTGAGCACTTACAGTGAATCCTTCATCGAAACTGCTGTCAACACCTTCTGCTCCTCGTTGGGATCGACATTCTTACTTATCGAAGATACTACGATACACCCCCTATACTTGTGGGTCATCAATACCCCAAACTTTGGACTATGGTACCCAAGGGACACAGACTTCTCCTTGGTTGGCTTCACCGACTCGGATTGGGCGGGAGACAAGGTTGATAGAAAGTCTACATCCGGAGCTTGTCACTTCCTTGGGAGATCTTTGGTGTGTTGGTCCTCTAAGAAGCAAAATTGTGTCTCCGTCTCTACCGCGGAAGCTGAGTATGTTACCGCGGCGAGTAGTTGTGCACAAATCTTATGGATGAGGCAAACCTTGCGGGATTATGGACTTGAGTATAGCAAGGTCCCTCTTTTGTGTGATAACGAGAGCGCCATCAAGATCGCCTACAATCCGGTACTCCATGGCAAGACGAAGCACATTGAGATAAGGAATCACTTCATCCGGGATCACATTGCTCGAGGAGATATTGTTCTATCATTTATTGGCACCAAGGAGCAATTGGAGGACATCTTCACAAAGCCTTTGGATGAGAAGCGTTTCATTGAGTTGAGGCATGAGCTAAATATCATAGATCCGTCAAACTTTGCTTGACCATCGTGCGCACATACCACTCTTTAGCTAAATGTCTTGATGAAAAGCACGCATGAACATAGGGGGAGTGCGGTTTAAACTTATTGAGCTATCCCTCCCCACATAATGCATAAAGAAATCCAAAACATACTCTATTTGTCAAATAAGTGACTAACGAGCTTCATGTTGAGTCTTAGTAGTGAGTCCTATATATATCTACGCGGCGTCACACTATTATAGTCTTACACGGTGGCTTCGGCCACCAACCTCCTCTTTGAGGAGTTTTTGGTTCTCTTTTGAATTTTTTTTATTTTCTTTGATCTTCTTTTGGTTTCTTTCCCATTTGCATTTGGTTTTTCTTTTCTCCATCTTGGATTTTCATGATTGATTCTTGCAAGCTTGGTTGAGTAGTACCTTACCAGTTTCTCCATCTAATCCTAAGCCAATACCTACCTGTTGAGCCATTTCCATCTAAAAGCACAAGCCTACACCATAATCTGGGTTTTCTGAGTTTGGAGCCCGGTACTACCGGTCATCAGGCCGGTACTACCGCCCCGGTGCAGTGTCCTGACGACTGTCAGGATTTTGCCCTGGAGCGGTACTACCGCCTGAGGTACCGGGTAAGTACCGGAAAGCGGTACTACCGCTTTCTACTTTGACTTAAGGTACCGGGTGGGGACGGATTCAAACAAATACATCACTTCCCCCACCCACCTCAAGTCAAAGGCGACTCCAAGCTCTAAGAACCTAAGGAGACCTGCCCCGATCTACTCCTCCGACCATCCCCGGTCAAATCTCCTCCGTGGAGAAGCTTCCCCACCTTCTTCTGCATCATGGGCTCCGGTATGATCTTGAACCTCTCTCTCTAGGGTTTGTTGGATTCCCTAGATGCATAGGTTTGGGTCTGTTGGAAGTTCCTGGTGGAGAATCATCCTAGAAGCTCTTCCATGTAGAGGGATTCTAGCTAGCAACACTATGTGAAACTTCGTGCCTTTATGCCATGAATATCGACCGGATCTTGTGGTGATGTGCTCGAGCAGTAGTACCGATCATTCGTGACCGGTACTACCGGTTCAAGCGGTACTACTGGGCTGGGTCGCGGTACTACCGCTACATGCAATTTCACTTTTGTTGCTTGTTAGTGTCCTTTTGCGCTGCAATTCCGAGGCGTGTGCACTTACCCCTTTCCCCCCTATAACCTATGTTGTTCACAGGTTCA
This sequence comes from Lolium multiflorum, assembly GCA_030979885.1. Classification (NCBI taxonomy): domain Eukaryota; kingdom Viridiplantae; phylum Streptophyta; class Magnoliopsida; order Poales; family Poaceae; genus Lolium; species Lolium multiflorum. The sequence continues at coordinate 118,896,328 of CM061748.1, forward strand.
TCCAAACCTCGTGGTGGCGCCAAGGTAAAGTCTCCCGTCTCTCGTGGTCCTAAGGACCAAGAGGGATACACTTGGTCATTCTACGAGGAGTCTCCACCACCTCATGGCAAGAGCCATGTCCAAGACGAAGATGAGATTAAGGAAGAGGAGGAGGATGAGCGCACGTATGGGGATGATGAAGACAAAGACGACGAGGAATACGAGGAGGAGGATGATGACTAGGAGGAGGATGGTGACGAGTGACCTCTTTGGGGCGCTAGCATGCTTCCTCTCCCTTTTTGGTGTTCCGATGCCAAAGGGGGATAAGTTGATCTATTATGTCGGGTATTTGCATGGGGATGCCAAAGGGCTTGGTGAGCTTCATTTTGGTTTTTCGGCCTTGGCATCATATTTTATCCCTAGTATTCGAGAAACTTCTTCGTATGCTTGCTACTTTGCTACTCTATTCGTGGATCTCCCGGTTTGTAATAAGACCTATTCGTAGTAGCCTATGTTGGTTTCGGTATTCATCTATTATGGCTACACCATTTCTATGGAGGCATTGTTAATGGAATTTTGGGTTTTCTCAAGGCAAAGGTATGACACATGCACCCAAAACTCCTTGTATTGCCATATGTTGCCTCCATAGTGTGCATATGCTATATGAACATGTCAAGTATCCTTGTTGCATATGTGCATGGTTTGTAGAATCTACGGGGAGTTGTTTCTCTAGGATGTGTGTATTTGTATTCAAATGCATAGTCCAACTATGCACACATCTAGGGGGAGCTCTGTCTAGCTTTTGCAAATCTAGAACCTTATCATAATATCTTATGCTATGTTGCAAATTCTTGTGTTGTCATCAAACACCAAAAAGGGGGAGATTGAAAGAGCAAGGTCTATACCTCGTGTTTTGTGTGTTTGATAACAACACTTGAATGAATTTAACCGTGTGCATAGATTGTCTTTGATAGATTTGCAGGTGCACGGTCGCCTCGCTGAACACATCATGGTCGAAAGACTGAAGCATAGCTTATAGGTTTTCTGGTTTTGTGTGTGTGTCGCGAGGTGATGTGGTTGGAGAGGAAAAGAGGAAAAAGCAGATTCTGCCAGACCGGTACTACCGGTACCAGTACCGCTACCCTACTGGTACCGCCCAGAAGTACCGCTCTGGGTGTTTGAACACGAAAAGTCCCACAGAGTGACTTACGGTACCTCTACGGTACCATGAGCGGAAGTACCGCTCGCAAGCGGTAGTTCCAACATGGTACCGCTTAGGTACCGTAACTCAAGTTACGGCACTACCGCTTCGGTACCGCTGAGGTACCGTGTGGAGTCCGGGGCTCGCAGAGGCCGTTACGGTACCTCAAGCGGTACCTCTAGCGGTACTACCGCTTTGAGCCCACGTGGCGAATCTGTGGGGTAATTTCAAACCCAGAGCGGCACTACCGCTTGCCCAAGCGGTAGTACCGGTCGTGCGGGATCTGCACATAACGGTTGGATTAGAGGGAGCCTATAAAAGGGCCCCTTCTTCCCCAGCTCGATTTTATCTCTTCTCTCTCTCTCCTCCATTGTTGCTGAGCTCAAACCTTGAGTATCTCCCCACCCACCCAATCAATCTTGCCCAAATTTGGAGGAGTGGTGGAGGAGGCCCCGATCTATTGATCTACCAAGAGAGATTCCACCAATACCAGCAAGTCCTTAGTGGATCTTGGAGTTAGGGTTCCTATAGTGGGATATTGGAGGAAGTGCTCCTATGGAGGCTAGCTTGGAGTTGTGCTAGCCCCATAGGGTGTTGGGAACCTCCGTGTGTTGTGGAGCTTGCCCCAACCTTGTGAAGGAACCGCCGCCTCGACCGGCTACTTAGTGGAGAAGGGGAAGCTCCTTCGTGGGGCTTTCTCGAGAAAGAAGGTGAGGCCTTCCTTCGTGGTGTGGCCATCCAGCCTTCGTGGCTAGCACCTCCTCAACGCCTTTTGTGGGAGGAACTGCAGGAAACAAACCTCGCCTCACCTCCGTGTCCCCGATTGTCCCGCTCACTCACTTTACTATCTTGTTTGGTTCCTTTGCATGTTGCACTAGCCTAGGATCATACTAGGATCACCCCTAACACCAAAGCTATCACCTTTACTTCCGCATTGCATTAAAATTGAAAAATACATAAAAATTGCCTAGCGACCATTCACCCCCCTCTTGTTTGCTAAGATCCATTCAATTGTACTAATGATGCTAATAGAGAATTGTGCGAAGTTTTGTATGAAGGAAGTTTTCAAGTGTAGTGAGAGAAGAATGATGTGATGAGATGAAGAATGGACAAAAGCTCAAGCTTGGGGATGCCCTGTACCCCAAGACATATTCAAGAGGTACAAGCGTCAAAGCTCGGGGATTGTGCCTATCTTATGAAGTTTATGGCACATTTACTTTCTTGCACTTAATAAACTTGATCATTGTGCCTATCTTATAAAGTTTATATGTTTGCAAATTGCGAGTTGGGAGTTAATATAACCATGCTTTCATGGGAAACATTTCGACATTGCACTTATATTTAGTTGATGTCATGTTCTTTTGTTTATGGATGCGTAGCGGTGCGAAGTAAAATGGAAACTTATAAGTCCATAGAGTTTGTATATGAGTTAGAGAAACGCCTGGGCCACTAATCTAAGCCATGCATCATTCATGGTGGAAATTTACAGCTAAGCCATAGTGAGCATTCTATGAAGCATTTGTAATAAAAAGCTATACCCATAGTAAATAAAAGATTGTTGAGATGCTCATTGTCTGTTTATCTTGTCATTTTAGCATGGGATTGCTCCTACAAGAGTACCTCCATATCATCGGGCAAGAGGTACCCCGTTGGCGGTTCTCAATGATACATGTATACTTACAATGACAATAACTTATTTGGGACCTAAGTTGAGTAGCATGAGGTTTAGGTACTCGCATTCAAGGGGCATGAGATTTTCAACTTGTGATTTGCACGCGTATAGCTCATTTTTGACTCATATTAACTTTAACCATTCAATATGCTTATGATAGGGGCAATGAGAGCTCAAAGCTAATAAGAACCATACTTTTTGGAAGGTTTATAAAACTTGTTTATCTTGCTTACTCTGCAAAGAGTATCTCTTTTACTTTTATGTTGAGTCTTCATCTTCTACTTTATGCACCGATTAAGAGAGCATAGTTGTCATTCGTAGTGCAATGTGCATACTCCCAAATTATTATTGATTGATTCATGATTGTGATATTGCTTGTTCTTAAATTACTTGTATCTAGTCACCCTCTGAACTTTAAAGGTGTCCTTGCATTTATGTTTTGCTATTCCATAAAGGACATGTTGAGTACCACTTTGTTATGTTTACTCTATACTCATAAACAAACTGTTGCTTTCAATGCACTATTATACATGATCTTTGTTTGAGTTACTCTTCATGTTATAACATAGTTGATAAGTTCTATTGAATTATATCTATCATGCCTATGTTTAGAATACTTTGATCCCAGCTCATAATGCTTTACATGCTTGATCAAGATTGTGTTGGCTTCATGTCACCTCAAAAATTATTTTGTTATCACTTACCTACTCGAGGACGAGCAGGAGTTAAGCTTGGGGATGCTTCATACGTCTCAAACGTATCTATAATTTTGTATGATCCATGCTTGTTTTACACCAATTCATATATGTTTTGTTTACACTTCGTTGCACTTTTACATGATTTCTGGCACTAACCTATTAACAAGATGTCACAGTGCCAGCTCCCTGTTTTCTGCTGTTTTTGTATTTCAGAAAAGTTGTACATGAAATATTCCCGGAATTGGACGAAACAAAAGCCGAAGTTAATATTTTACCGAAACAAAGACATAGTCCGGGGGGGGTCAAAGAGGCGCCACAGGGCGGCCACACCTACCCTTGGCGCGGCCAGGCCTGGGCCTGCGCCAAGGCATGGTGTGCCCCCCCTAGGAACCCCACCGACCTAAATCCTCCGCCTATTTATACATCTTCTCGAGAAAACCTTGGATACCCAAGCCTCCATCCACGAAAAGTTCCATCGCGTCCGCCGTCACAGAACCCATCTTAGGCGGTTCTGAAGCTCTTCCTGGCACCCTGCCGGAGGGGGAAATCATCACCGGAGGCATCTACATTGCCATGCCCGCCTCCGAAGTGATGCGTGAGTAGTTCATCTCTGGACTATGGGTCCATAGCAGTAGCTAGATGGTTGTCTTCTCCAATTTGTGCTTCATGTATAGATCTTGCGAGGTGCCCTACATGATCAAGATCATCTTTATGTAGTCCTACATGTTGTGTCTGCTGGGATCCGATGAATATTGTATACTATGTTGAGTTCGATTATATATTCATGTCATATGTTGTTTGTGATCTTGCATACTCTCTGTTGCTAGTGAATGCTCTGGCCAAGTAGATGCTTGTAACTCCAAGAGGGGGTACTTATGCTCGATAGTAGGTTCATGCCTCTAGTTTTCTTGGAGAGTGACAATAACTTCTAAGATTGTAGTTGTGATGGGAGAAAACAACAATGTTTATCCAAGGGTATTCTATTGTTTACTTTACACACATTGCTTAATGCGATAATTTGTTGCTTGCAACTTAATACTGAAAGGGGTTCGGACGATAACCGGAAGGTGGATTATTAGTCATAGACGCAGTTGGATTTCGGTCTATGTATTATGTTGTAATGCCCAATCAAATCTCATAGTAATCATCTTGTCATGTATGGTCGATATTCTGTGAATTGCCAGCTGTAATTTGTTCACCCACCATACTATTTATCTTTATGGAGAGACACCTCCAGTAAACTGTGGACCCCAGTCCGTTTTCTTTATACTGATACAATCATCATGTTCTGTTTACTTACTGCAATTCCTGTTCTCTTTAATTACTATAAACATCTCTTTCCACTCGATACGTCTAATCCTTTGTGTTCAGCAAACCGGTGAGATTGATAACCTCACTGCAAGTTGGGGAAAAGTACTTTGGTTGTGTTGTGTGCAGGTTCCACGTTGTTGCTGACATCGGTAGTGCGCCCTGCCACTAGTCAGCTAGCAACACCTTCAGAAGTCACTCCTTTCTCCTACTGGTCGATTAAACCTTTTTCGTCGAGAAAACTTGCTGCTATGCTCATCACACCTTCCTCTTGGGGTTTCCTAATCGCTTCCAGAACAACCGCCACCAAGATTGTCTGGCGCCATCACCGGAGCACCATCAAGTACGCGCCGCCACCTTCGTAGTACGCACAGCCAGCGGAGGTCCCTGCTTGGGCGCAACAGCTCTGGGCGCCACCACCATTCGTCTACCTCGTCTCCGACGACGAAGAAGACGGCGGGGCCTGAATTAGTTTAGATTTTAGTTTACAACACAAAGCCACAACGGCATATTACATGGATGCTGAAAATAGCTTACAACACAAAAAAACTACAAGCACACAAAAGAGAAGAGTGAAGAACAACTTACAACACTAAGGTCCTCTTGAGCAAACAGAGCCCGGTGCCAGTGGAGCTTGAGGAGTTAGCTTGTGTGGTAGGACAGGGAAAGCCCCAGGGATTCAAGCATCAGCCTCAACCTTTCCATCGCCGAAGAAGGCTCCCTGCCTCCTTGTCCTGGCTCGAAGGGCGCCGAACCATCAGCCGATGGAGGCGCTCCCCTGAGCTTGGCTATGCACTAATGCCGGAAACCGAGGGAGCCGAAACCAAGCACACCGACGCCAAGCCACACACATAGAGCAACACAACAATAGACCGGAGATCGAACACCGGAACACGTCGGAGACGAAGCAGCTGGGCACGCTGGAGAAGAGCACCGGCACACCTCCAAGCATACAACCTGCGGCCACAACCTACCCGAGCTCGACCGTGCCTTCAGCAAGGTGAGCGACGCCACGGCGCCACCGCGGCTCAATCCAAGATTAGGTTTTCACCCAGGGAGGAAGGAGGAGGGGGAAGGATAGTACCTCAGCGGCGCCCCCAGTAGGGGTGGCGGCACCCATGGACGTCATCACCGTCGTGGCCGGTATCACCGGTCAAGGATATCTCACGATCGCAGAGTCCTGCCACCATCAGCTCGCTGGTGCAGGACCCGGCAAGCTTGGACGCCGTTCAGGAGAGGAGGGGCCAGCGACTTCAGATCTTGTGCCGGCAACCACCGAGGGGGCCCATGGCCCATATCCCCGCCGCCCCCTTCACCGGCGTCGCGAGGCTCAGTGGCACCTCAGGGAGCGAGGAGGAGGAAGGGAGCAGCGACTGCGGAGTTTAGGTTTGTCAAGTGAAAGGTCAGATTTTAGTTTTAATTATGTTTGAATCAATGAAATTTCTATTAAATTTTCGCGCGCTTTTTAAATTCATGCCATTTTATTTGTCCCGTGTGCGCGGACCAACTAGCCAGCGGACCGAATGGATCGCGCCGCTGCGCGCTGTCCAGTCCGGCTGAACCGTGAGACACATCTTATCCGCTGGCTGACCCAAATAGACAGAAACAGACCGCGTTTGAGTCACCGATTTGGATCGTCGTGAGAACTTGATTCAGAATTCAGAAAGGATTGGAGCATTTCTTGGATAGAGCAAAGTGAAGCGCATTTTGTGACGCTAAACGCGGCCGTTCTTTGGTTGTGCTTTTGCTGCGCGGAATTGCTCCACACACGATAAATTCTATCCGATCTTTGTACGACGACTCCTCTCAAACGAAAGCACACCTAATTAGTCCATGCGCCGTTTGTCCAAAGTCCCACCCCACTCAAGCCCAAAATCAAACCCCTTCCACTACTTCACATCTTTCTTCCATAACCTTTCACAGCATCCTCATGCTCCTTCCCGAATCTCTTCTTTGCTGATCTTTAAATCAACGATAGTAAGAGCATCTCCACTCGAGTCCCTCAAACCGGCCTCTAAAGATTTTTTGGGCGCGCCAAATATTTAACCAGCCTGGCGCGGCCCAGTACGGTGTCCGACGCCCCGAGGTCATCCCCGCTCCATAGGGGACGATGCGGACGCGCCGGACAAAGCGCGGAAACTCGTCGCGAGTGGCGGCCCCTTCCTTTACACGGAAGTTTAAACCCATCACCTACCTCTGGTCAAGCAGCGTTAATGGCCTCGCGGCTTTCCCGGGCGGCGCAGTAAAGCATCTCGTCGCGCATGACTGCATGGCCATCCGCATCAGCGTTATTACGGCCAACGCTCTCGCTGCCGATTGGCCTGCCACCGTTGTATAGAGAGGTGTCCCCTCCTTCCTTCTCGTCCCTTCCACATACCATTCGGGCCACTCTCTCGATCGCGCCCCCGTGGCGGAGGCATGGGCGATGTGCCACGCGCGGCACCCTGTCCCGCTGGACTCGCCCCCGCGCCCCCCCGTGTTCCGCATGGAGGCGGAACGCCGGAAGTTCAACCGGTCGGAGGGCGCGCGCAAGCGTAGCGCCCGCCGGTGGACGATCGCCAAGTACGGTAACGACGGCGAGGGCTCGTCGTCCGGCGGTTCGAGCCGCCCACCGCGCCCGCCGGTGCACAACAACTCCGACGAGAAGGAGCTCGTCCCCGCGCAGGAGCCCACGTTCTCCGCGGGAGATTACATGCACGGCTCCGACGAGGAGGACGCCGTGGTCGCGCAGGTGGCGGTGATCTCGGCGGCGGAGGCCCGCGCTCGCTTCCGCCGGGAGGAGGCCAACGCCGCCCACCAAGTGCGTGAGTACGAGGCGGCGCACCAGGAGGAGCGCGTCTGCCGCGTCAAGCTCGAGATAGTCGAGCTTGACTCCAAGGAGTGAAGCTCTTCACCGGCCTCCGCGTCGACGCCGTCCTCCGCCTCGACGCTCCTCCACCACCGGCACCGCTGAGCGTAGAGGCTAATCGGGTCTCCTTTTGCTCCAAATTAGTCCGCGCGGTTAGGTCTACTATGTAATTTAGGTTTGCAGTAACGATTATGTAACTTTTGATGCTCAATCGGAGCATCAAATACCATCTATATATATGATCATCGACGAATTTCCCCGCGACATTTGAATTGTGTTTTTTCAGTTCGTGTTTACAGGTTCTGTTCTGCGCCAGCTGCAAAATCTTCCTCCCCACGTTTTTAGAAGACTGAATTTAGGTTTTTGGGTTACTGCTAGAGATACTCAAGGCAAAGTAAAAAAGAAAAAAAGAATATTTGGCAGGTGGGACCAACCAAAGTCTCAGCCTAGCCCAAACCTGAAGCGCGTTTGCCTTTCGTTGTCTCGCGCGAGAAGATTCGCAGCCACATAGGATCGTACCAGCATCGGACAAAGTTTATCGTATGTATAGCAGGACTCAGTGGCACCTCAGGGAGCGAGGAGGAGGAAGGGAGCAGCGACTGCGGAGTTTAGGTTTGTCAAGTGAAAGATCAGATTTTAGTTTTAATTATGTTTGAATCAATGAAATTTCTATTAAATTTTCGCGCGCTTTTTAAATTCATGCCATTTTATTTGTCCCGTGTGCGCGGACCAACTAGCCAGCGGACCGAATGGATCGCGCCGCTGCGCGCTGTCCGGCTGAACCGTGAGACACATCTTATCCGCTGGCTGACCCAAATAGACAGAAACAGACCGCGTTTGAGTCACCGATTTGGATCGTCGTGAGAACTTGATTCAGAATTCAGAAAGGACTAGATGGACCCAGCGCGCCTTGTCGCGCCATCCTCAGATAACAACGTTTATCTTTTGTGGTGCGACTCCTCTTGCAATATAGGGTTTCGTTGCTGGTTCGCAAAGTTTTAGCCCTGGATGCAGTTCGGTGGGCCCGGCGCATTTTGTAGGATGGTGTATGGTGGATTGGTTCGGTGCATTGTTGCACGTGCGGGCAACATGTTGTTTGGGTGCGGGCGTTTGTTAGAGATGTACGCATTGTGTGTATCTGCATCAGGTTGCGGGCGTTTGTTTGTTGGAGTCTTGGAGATGTACCTGTGGGGTGTATCCGCATCGAGGTGTACGGGCCCGGTTCTATGCAAACTTGCGATTGTTTGGATATGTATGTAGAAATGCCTTGTATACGATAAACTTTGTACGATCTGTGTCCGACTACACTCACCAGGAACTTCCCATAATCTGGCCCACAAGCTGACTGATGCTAACTTGAGTAGCATTGCTCATATGTATGAGCCTTCTTAACGGTTCCTGACGGTTACTGTGGTGTGTGTAAGCGTTAGAAAAAATAGGCCTCCTTAACAGCCCTGCTGCATGCCACATTTGTGAATCCTAATAAAGAAGACCATGGTCCAGCATAGTGGGTTCTCAAAACAGATGTGAAGGTGTGGTCAAAACGAACTCAAATCAGCGTGATATCAGAAAACACAAAGCACTGGGTGGATCAGCGAGTGGTACAACAACAAAAAAATCAAACATCAGCAACTAAGTTGAATTATTCTATTGACAATTTATATTCTGATAGAAATCCTCCAGCATGACAAGACAAAATGGGTATTCTCATTCACAAGAAAATAAAACGCAGAACAGATAATTCACTCATAAGGCTTCTGATTTCAGATCGAGTTGAGCAAATTTTAGGTACTGCACATAAGTGGCGGAGCTGTAGCAAGAATTGTGGACGGGCCAGGCTGCACAAAAGCCCTTATTTTTTCAGAAACAAAACCTTTCTTGGGCCGGTCCAACAAATATAATGAAGGATTATCCAAATTCTGGGCGGGCCATGGCCCAGGTCGGCCCCAACGTAGCTCCGCCCATGTGCACATTGTTGGCTAGCCCGAGACTTTCCCATGCATCAAGTGGAACCCGCAGAGTTGGTGGCGGTGTTGCAGGTTTGGCCTCTTGGAGCTCATTCTCTCTGTCGACAAACCTGCACAATAAAAATCTCAGATACAACGTCTCAAAAAGTAGTGGAAAGCCCTGTTGATCAACAAAAAATTATGGAAAAAACAGAAGGACAAGCAGTTATCGTATCTCGAGATACCAGGGAGCGATTTTTTTATCTGGTGACAATCTTTGCCGTATTTCCTAAACCTTCAACTACCTTGGCAGAACAAGCTCTAGACCCTATCCTGAACTGGCCAGCTTTCTTCATCAACTGAATAGCTATCAAATGTACACTTCACTTCCTGTGCTTTGGATAGTATGACGATTCATTGATTTTAGAAGGTTCTTTTTTTACCTCGAATTTCAGAAGATTCTTAGCAGTGGCATCTTTCAATTAACAAAGTATCCATGAAAAATAACCTTTTTCTCAAGTAGCGACATTTTCAATGACAAGAAAAGGCAAAGTCAAAGCAGAATGTACAAGGTAAATGCACTAAAAATTACCACTCTGTGAAAATGTAAAGAAGTAAGTATGAACAAAAGAAGTATGCAAAGTCAAAGCAGAATGTACAAGGCAATTCACTAATTCGTTTTCAGCCTTACAATTCTGTTTCTAAATATATGCCATCCTACAATTTCAAGGACACCTACAATGTGTCTCTTCCTAAATACCCCTCGACCAATTAAAGACTCAATTTTCTAAAGTTCAAAGACATGCTAGACCCCCTGATGTTGGCCTTGATGAGGAACCCTAGGACTAACTAAGTTAGCCCTGTACAGTTTCTTTCTTTTTTCTTTTGCTTTCTCTGTTTTTATGTTTTTGTAGCTTTGCTACCCTTGTTTGCTCCCGTCTTCTCGGCGGCTTCTTCTAATATATAATGACGCATGCTTTGGCATGTGTTCGAGAAAAAGATAATAGCAAAACACAATGCAGGATTGAAAGTTGATACTATTTTTAACCGGTCCATGGCTAGCTAATAATGCATACTTGTAGTGGTAGGCCAGCTCTGTAAATAGCTTACGGACACCATCATCTCCCCGAACAAAAGCAGAAGCACATCTTGCCGCATCCAGTGTACCCTACATTATTTGTCAATTTGACATGAGGGTCTTAGCCTAGAGGTAAAAGTTGAATAAATCAATGTAAAATCTTGATCGGGAAACAAGACGACACAAGTTTCAGTAATTGTAGCCACAAGATAAGAGTTAACCAAACAAGTGCAAGATCTTGGTCAGATAACATGAGGCTTGAGGTCACAATGGAGGGACATAATTTGCAAAATATGTAAATAATTCAACACCAGGAATTTATGTAGCACCAACACAAAAATGATAATGAGGAGTCACACTGTATAGAACATCTATTTGGTCCTACACAAAATAGTAGGCACTATGCTGAAAAATATATTCTTTTGATATTATACATTACATAAATTACAAAAAACATTCTCATTGGTCAGTTCTCTGATGAAAGACTTCCTGCTGATTGGCTAGTTCTCCATAAGTTATAAGGTATAGTTCTAAGTGAGCCTTGATTGTAAGAAGTAATTGCAACGGAGCCAATTAAGTGTATGTTCCTGCTGATTGGCTAGTTCTAAACTGCGTGGATTTCACTGTGTCATTGACACAAAGCTACTAAGAATCATGTATTCTCCGGTGAGAAACTGTTGGGTCCTAGACTCCTAGGGGAATGGTGTTGCCTGATACTATATGAGATAGAAATTCAAAGAACATTCCCAGTAGTCCGTTCTCTGATGAGAGACTTTTCATCATTTAATTCTGCTTGAAATATAACCCTAAGCTATATAAGGTCTAATTCTAAGAGAAACCTGTAAGTTGTAGCTGCAAAAAGATTGAACGCTAGGACAATGGAGCCAATGTGCACTTGACTATGTCATTGTTATAGACATACAGCTAGACAGATTAATGGATGCTACAAAGCATGGCATGTTTTCAGGTGAAAACCCGTTGCACATTAGGGGAATGGTGTTGAGTTTACATCTTTGCCAAGCTGCACCTCTGATCCGCCTTGCGCCGCACCTCCAGCGCCTGAAAAACAACCATCACACGGGGATTCAACTTTTGCGACTACGGACACACCAAAACCGGTCTGACAAGCACCCACCACGAAGCGGTCGACAATCGTACCTTCACGGCGGTGGATTCGACGTGAACCGGCGTGAGGCACGCCACCAGAACGTGCGGTAGGCAACTAGCGCACGCGGAGAGAATATATATATGAAATCTGCTACTGTAAATGGTAAGCGTCAAATTAAGCAGCAGTGTGTTCGTAGTGAGGCTATACATCTATAAATATTTCAGAGAATTACAATATGCCATCTAATCAACCGACCTAAATATAAAATTAAACCATCAGTACAAGTACTTGGCAACAAACTATAAACATTAGTCCTGGATGTTTTGTTGGCCAATCGAACTCAAATCACCTGTTTTTCTGTGACGTTCTTCCCTTAATGTAGAAGTTATGACCATCCTTCCATACTTACTCTTTGGCATTCGGTTCCTGTACAAAAACAAAATCTGAACCGTGGTGGTCTGCAGAAATATTCTGAACCAACGGTGTTTGTTCAAGTGCATATGCTACTTAATATTTGCAAATAAAAGATACTAACAAAGAAAAAATAAATAATCCGTCATTAACATGTAAATAATGTTTGCAGGTTAAGAAGTCCTGTCAATGATTAATTATAAGATGGTGACAGAGTGCTTCCTCACCTCACGCAGTGCGGGCATCTCTAGATGATAGTCGGTGGTGGAGCTCCTCGCCCTTGGCATGCAGGAGGAGAGGAGGCGGTGCAGCAGCTCAAAAGTGAAGTTGAGGAGGACCGCCTAATATCAGAAAGATGTCAAAAATGTAAAGGCTCTTTCATTTAAGAAGATATTGAGGTTACTATAACCCACCATTAGCTCCAGGGCCGGCCCTAGGGGGGGCGGGAGGGGCGGGCGCCCCGGGCCCCCGGATCCAAGGGGCCCCAAATCCCAGGTAGCTATACATATTTAGTTAGCAATTAGAGCTGTTCCAAGGTGTGGCGGGGCCATTAGAGCTGTTCCAAGGATTTCTCTCTTCCTCGGTTGAGCGATACCAGACGAAGCGTTAAGGACGAAGGCAGTTAGCGCTTGCTCCTAGTGGACTAGATCGTGGGCCCTTTTAACTTTAGTTAGCCAGGTCCATATTACTTTGGTTAGTTTGGGCCAATTTTTCTGATCTGGGAAGAAAAACGCAGTGGCCTAGACCATGACTGGAAGATCGATCTAGAAGACCCAACAATGCCAGACATATTTTACCATACAATAAAAATGTCGGCTCATTCCTTTTTCATCTGATTTATCACCCTCAGAAAACGTCCAGCGTTGATTTATTTATTAGTTGGTAAAGTTAATTTTATTTAATAGTAGTTCCTAAAGGTGGAATTTCACGGCTGTGTGACTAGGTAGGATTCTAATTCTTCATATTTTTTTAGATGAATTCTTCATATCTTTTTGGAGGTATTGGGCGTTGTTCATGCCATAGTTCGACTGTTTTCTAGATGCAAGTGAGAGACGACCATCTGCTGGCCCACTAGTTTTCACCTCCAGAGGTCGAGTTGCACTGTCATCTAAAATTTCTGCATTAGGCAATGAAAAAACATTTGAGTTTAGTGAGCCCCATATATATTTATCAGTTGTTTAGTCTAACATCTATGAGTTATCTAATATAGAAAAGCATTCAATGCACTTTAAATACGTATAGGTAATAATTATTTTACACTACAAAACATTATTATTTTTAATAATTATATTAAGGGCCCTGAATTCTAGTTCGCCCCGGGCCCTTGAAATCTCAGGACCGGCCCTGATTAGCTCCCTTTGAAATGGTAATAATTTTTTCAACGGGCGCATAATAACAATTTCAGCACGAAGCTTGACAAAGGATGAATGATGTACCTTAATTCTTCATCCTCGGGATTAGGTTCTAAAAACAGAAGAATTGTCATCCTCTTTTTCAACTGTCCACAACCTTGACACAACACAAATTTCTCCACTGCATATGAATCGCTCTTAACCATGAACAACCTGAATTTTCTCTAGGCATCACAATATAGGCTAAAACTGGATTGTTATTTTTTTCAAACCATGCAGGAGAACTGCATGTATATATTAAGAGGAAAAAAAAGGTCGAAGAAGACCATAGTACAAGCGACCGTTCAGGGAAGAACAACACAACCACTACCCAGAGAGAAAAAGACAGTACACACTAAGACTGAACATATTGGCGAGGACAAACTTTAGGTTTGACATGAAAAACAATATATTGGCGAGGACAAACTTGATCTTATTTGCACCAGAAAACTTACATTTAGTGCAAGAAGGTAAAATTACAAATTAGGGTACAAAAAACAATGAATACATGTTTTTTCCTTTATTTGGCTATGTCTGTTTGCAACAACCCATCAAATCAAAAAAAGTGTTATACCCGAAAAAATGCATGCCTGGGCCTGTCTGGATAGATAGGCAAAAGCGCCCAGGGATTTCTTTGGGAGAGAATAACGGTCTAATCTGGCGATCGTATGGTTCATCCCCGAAGATCTATACGATCTAATTTTGGAGATTGTATGGTTCATCTCCGAAGATCTATACGATCTAATTTTGGAGATTGTATGGTTCATCCCCGAAGATCAAATCAAGCTGTGTGAGAGAGAAAGGTGGAGGGGACCGAACGCACACCTTCTCGATCTTGGCAGGGTCGAGGTAGGAGACGTAACCCTACAACGATGACGACCCGTCCAGCGCTCTTGCAACACGTCCTCATCCGGCGGCGCGGTAGGCGGTACACGTACACGGCGAGGGTCTCGGCCCCTCCTGTAGCTATGGCGCCATCCGCTCCCTCCAGCGCTTCCCAGCATGCCCCATCGCAGAAGAGGGACAAAGGTTGGGGATTCGGGTAGAGGCGATGGTAGCGACCTGTGGGCTGTGTCTGTGCTACTGCCGTGCCCGTGTGGTGGACTGGTGCCTGCCTATTTCCTTCTAACCGCCTGTAAAACGAAACCGACTTGAATCAACGCGCCGACTGACTCCCAAATAGACCAGCCAATCGCTAAATTGCTTACGGTAGGGCCCATGATAGCGACTTGTTGATCGCCTACAGACGCTCGCAACCCTGGGAGCTTAGAGCTCTTAGAGCAATTCCAATAGTGTAGCCATTTCATAATAAATGCCATGTCATTTATAAACTTTAGCCATAATAAGCTATAAAATGTAATCTTTATCAATGTATTTTTTCTCACAAAGTGTCTAGGAGCACGTCTAGAAAACAAGAGCCCACTCTCCTTCTCTCTCCTCCTCTCTCTCCTCCAACTAAGCAATAATATAATATTTTAATTTTTATAGCCAGCTGACTAGGACTTATTGTACTTGCTCTTAGGAGATTGGAGCATTTCTTGGATAGAGCAAAGTGAAGCGCATTTTGTGACGCTAAACGCGGCCGTTCTTTGGTTGTGCTTTTGCTGCGTGGGGGCCGAGGAGCAGAATTCGCGAGCTGCCCCCACATACCCGTGAGCGATACAGGCTGTCTGTCTCGCTGGTCGAGCGCACCCACGGGTCAGCTTCAGTAGTCTGTCGTGACCACTCGCTCGTTCGCTAGTGAGTGGGCCATCATCATTTTCTCGAGACTTCCTTTCCTTTGTTGCCGCGCGCGCGCTCACTTTAGTCACGCTTTCTGCGCGCCTTTGTAGCGGTCCCCGCACCGGTCGCTGGCAAGGTAGTGTGGGCGGGCAGGCTGCACGGACGTCCGCGTCGCTGGGTTGCCTTCCCACATGTTTCATGGTGGTGGGCTCGGAGGGTTGCGTCCATGAAGCCTGTGATCCCATCAGCAGTTGTGCATCGCAACCTCATGGGCCAATGTACACGGGCTTCTACGCAAATGCTGACCTAATGGCCTTCATGTCCCAAGTTCAAGTTGCTTCCCATGGTTGCGGTAAAAAAAAGAAACTTTATTAAGCTGAATTTAGGAACAATTTGCACGGCTTAACAGCTCTAATGGTCTGAGCATAACCCTCGATAAGTTTGGCAAAGATACGGGACCAATCCAACACGTTGATATCGTTGTGAGATCCTGCCATACCAAAAAACGATTGCCAAGAATGACATTGCAATCTCTCTTGTGGCCCTTGTATATTCCATTTCAAGAAAATGGACAGTTCTTTCATTTTCAATACATACGATCAATACTTCCAAACATCTCAGTGAATCCTCTTGCTTCATTGATTGTAAGGATATGAGCAGTGTCTTAGGCATTGGGTGATCTCAAGTATGTTGGTCCAAACACAACCACCACAACCCTTCATAATCTGTACATGCAATCAAGGGTGATGGACTCGGTCGTGTCACCCGGAGCTCCATATGCGAGAAACCTCATAGCCACCGTACACTATTTGGAGTGAGGAAAATCCTACCATGCCGGTGCAGTCCCTCTTGCATTTGAGGAGGAATCGTAAACTTGGAGAGCCTCCGCCGCATCGCGGCCGCTCATCAAAATGCCGCGTAAACACCGCGTCGTACAACGGATCAGTGCAAGTAGTTGGCGCAACCTGCAGCAGCCCTCCGCGAAGCCGCTTGCACTTCATTCGCGCGCGACGAGCTGCCAAGCGGTGATGATCTGCATATGCGTCCTCCGCGGCCCTCCTCTTCATTGCTGGCGAAAGCGGCTCGTCGTCGGAGCCCCATTCCATGGCCAGGCAAAAAGATTGCGGCGTCAAAACGACAACCGTGAAATTTCGTGAGTCCGGGTTCTAGGGAAGGGGGGGGGGGGGTGGGCGAGTGGAGATGTTGTAAGATAACTTAATTTTCAGTAGGTGAAAGTAAATCAAATTGTGCACATGGACGCCGAAAATCTTGTATGCGTGTAAAACCACCTATGAAGACAAACCAAATGATACACATTGAATTGTTTATGGTTCAAAATTCTGAATTAAGTGGTTTACAAGTTTGTAAAAGTGAGTTCCCTAACTAAATACACCATCCATTCATTATTTACTAACAAGATACGTTTATCAGATCTACCTTTATTTTCGTGAGGATGACCAAAACAGAGGAAATGGAAAGGGCAAGAAAATCAACGATGAGGAAACAACAAATTGTGCGAGAGACACGCGCGTGAGAAGAGACAAAGACGTCGGGACAGTTTTGCTGGGGCAAACGGCCCTCCTCGATCCATCTGGCTGTAGGCGCTTGTGCTTGCCACACACCCCAAATCCACCCCCACGCGGCCACGCCTACTCAAGCCAGCGACCCAGCCATCCATCCCCAACTCCCACCAAACCAATCCGACCAACCCGGCCAAGAAACCCCGCACGCCGCAGCGCACCTCCCACCGAGAGAACCATGGCGACCCCGTTCTGCGCCGCCGCGTTCCGCCTCACTTTTCCTCCTTCCGCACCGGTGCCGGGCTTTGGCCGCGGACGGGCCAGGCGCGGCGTCGTGGCGGTGCGCGCGGAGGCGGAGACCGCTGGAGGCAGCGGGATAAACCCGGCCATCAGGAAGGAGGAGGCCAAGGTGGTCGACACCGTCCTGGCCGGGGAGCTCTCCAAGCCGCTCACACCGTACTGCCGGTACAGCTTCCCATCGTGTTCTGCACTTCTGATTGCTTTCATCACCGTACAATAAAAACTTCTGATTGCTTCATGTTGGGGTGCAAGAAGTCACATGTTTTGTTTCAGGAGTTTCTTGTATCTGA
Source organism: Lolium multiflorum (assembly GCA_030979885.1). Taxonomy (NCBI): domain Eukaryota; kingdom Viridiplantae; phylum Streptophyta; class Magnoliopsida; order Poales; family Poaceae; genus Lolium; species Lolium multiflorum. The sequence continues at coordinate 118,913,800 of CM061748.1, forward strand.
CTTTTCTACTCGTTAGAATAACTTGATCAGTACATGTCCGTTCGGAAATAAGTGACTTGATTTTATTTAGATACGGTATCGAACACTGAAATACGTCTAAGATATCAGACAAAACTGAGTTACTTATTTCCAAAGAGAGGAAGTATGTATGTAGTACAACTCTGCAAGTATAACATGATAATGTTCCTACCTCATCAATCAACCTATTCTTATGAAGTTGTGATGGTCAAAGAGGATAAGCCATTCGAGGTATTTTGAAGAGGATAAAAGAAGTGTAGGGTTGTTAATTAATGCAATCAGAGAGAGAGAGAGAGAGAGAGAGATTGCTATCCTAGTTATAGCGAGTGAGCTATCAGTACTTTCACACTCTTAATGAACTGTTCAGGCTGCAGCCTTTCATCTCTAATTTTGTTTTAGTTGACTTGAGCGTGCAAGAAAAATAACTTCAATAGATGAAGCTCGGTTGGCCCTTTTGTGCAGGGGGAGTTTGTGTTTCTTCACTGAGTGCTTCAGTAATTGATCATTTTTACCCTTAGAATAGCCAAAGGAAAGAAAACCAAGTAAAGCAAATTAGAGGATAGTAGTCTTCAATCATCATGGCTGTGTACATGCTTTATGCACTGTTATGTAAACCATCTGATGTTATTTTCACCATCACTACATTGAAAACTATTGCACTTGTATGACTATTTCTACCGAAACATACTATATTTGCAGCTGAAACCCAGCCATAGATACCTTGCATGAACTATCAATTTGCGTCTATTGACCCAAACTACCTTGGCTAGCCACTTAATGGTCTTGATGCTGTGGATGCCTGCATTTCTCTGTGGAATACTTGATTTGCATGCCATTTCCAAGTACCAACTATTACTGATTCTAGTTTATATCTTTGTCACAAGGTGCTGGAGATCGGGAACATTTCCACTGTGCGACGGAAGCCATGTGAAGCACAACAAAGCCACGGGCGATAATGTGGGGCCCTTGCTTGTTAAGAAGTAGAATGTGTTATGTTTCTTTGGTTCATGTTGAGTGGAATATCTATTTGTGTATCGTAGTTCATATAATGTTTTGTCAAATGTAATAAAGTTCCGTGTTGGAGCAAACCTTGTTGATCAGTTATAGACCAAAACGAAGAGATAACTTGCGCAAAAACTGTTTCATGTAACAAATCGAATGTGTTGTGTAGTTCTTGTCTCGAGTGACATCTTGTGTGGCCGCCCTGGGTTCCCAACTGAGGCAGCGGCAAAGGCGCCATTGGAGCTCCAGGGAAGGTTTCTGTCTCAGAACAAGGGTACGGCAGGAAGATGAGGGCAGGGGACATGGGCTTGGATTGGCCCAGATAGAAGTGAAAAAAAGCCCACTGGAATCCTGCCAGCTAGCCCGCAGCCCCGCACGGTACTTTTCACAAATCCCCATTCACGCCGTTCATCTCGACTCCCGACCTGTCACGGCTCCGCTTGCGAACTCCTCGCCCGGGCAGCTCCGCCGCCGCGCTGCGCCTTGAGCAGCTGCAGCATATTGAGGAGCTCCGACCATATTCGCGGCTTTCCCCTCTCCGCCCTCTTCCCGAATCATCTCTGTCCCTCGTTCCCCTCTTGCCTTTTCCCCTTCAGTTATCCTATTTGCCTGATTCCAACAAGGAAACCCTAAAGCCCAAACAATCTGCGTCGCTTCTCATCATTTAGCCATGCATCTCACTCTTGAATTCGGGTAATATTCTTTCTTCCGTTAAATTGCTGTCCTATTTGTGTTCACTTTGCCTGTTGTCGTTGTTGACGAGCTGGGTTGATGTGCGGCTTTAGGGGCGGTCTGGAGCTGCTCCTGGAGAAATCCACCAAGGTGCACAAGGTGGATGTCCCGCCCATGGACGGCGAAGTCAAGGTGCTGCTCGATCGAATGCCTCGGGGGCGACTGCCTACCGCGTTTGCACTTTGGTTGTTATACACAGTAGTGTTAAACATTGGTACTTTTGCAGGCCACGATGAAAGGGTTGCTCTCTTGGGTGAAGTCCAATTTGATCAAGGAGCGGCCGGAGATGTTCATCAAGGGCGATTCCGTGTATGTTTTATTTTTGCGTTTGTTTGTTTGTGCAGATGATATGATGTTTCAATTAGTAGTACTGTTGCATGAAGGTGCTCGGAGCCTTGTGCTTAGGTGATAGTTAGTCTGAGTACTTTCATTAGTACAGATGAATAGATAGCTGTAAACAACTGTCAGTCCTTCCACTGTTATTAGAAACCGAGACTCTAAAATGCATAGGAAGTTTTGGTTCCTCAGGAGGTTTGTGGGATTTTGGTTGCTCAAGTTTTGGCCAAAAATTGGCAAGAAAATGCATGGGAAGTGACCAAGTCCAAATTAAAGCCAAGGGCCATGATAATCTTTTTACCAAATCCCAACAATGGTCAAACTCTTGCGCACTGCAGAAACATTATTATGCTTTATTTGGTAGAGAAACTAGTACATCCCCTTTAACATCATTGAAGAAATTTCAACTGCTTCTGTTGGGTTTACATATGTCACGTCTGTAGTTTTTGGTTACATGACCCATGCTATTTATCAAGTTAATATTTCACGAAAATTGGAACCTTTCTCCGTGCTGGTATAGTTAATTTTAGCTTCACGTTCTAAAATCGTCATGCTCGCAGGAGGCCTGGGGTTCTTGTCCTTATAAATGACTGCGACTGGGAGTTGTGTGGTGGCCTTGATGCAGAGTTGGAAGATAAGGATGTGGTTGTCTTCATCTCCACACTACACGGTGGCTAATTTAATGCTTTTGTTGCCTACTACATATTGTACCGTAAGAAACTGATGGAAGATACTGGATTTCGTGAGTTGTGGAAAAGAAACGAAATGCATTTTCAATGCCACTATGATTTTCTCCTTATTTCACTACTAGGTGGAAGATCCATTGGCTATTGTTGATCTATACTTGTAACCACTGTGACAATGAATAGTCCTTGTCTTTCGATATAGTTTTGGAATTGTAACAACAGTCGATAGAATTTCCATTCTTCCAGATCTTCTCATTCAAGTCACTCACTTGGTATCCACTTGTTCACAAGTATGAAGCATGCACGATAAATGGATCGGAATGTCGCACCTCTGTGTATCGTTTGATTTGCTTTTAAACCAGAGGCATCCCTGGATGCATTTTCCTTGCACCCTTGTTACAACATCCAAGGTCTCTGAAGTTCTTACCCTCCCAAAGGTGAAAGGGCATTGATGAACACAACAAACCGATGATAAGTAAATTCGTGTGTGAGCATGTGTCCAATTCACAGGAACCCTGCTTCCATTGGCTTTGCTGAATGATATTTCAGGTCTGAGATTTCTTTGTGTGTATGCCTCTGCCTCCGACAAACTCATATTGCAGCCCTTTTTCAAGATGATGTCCAGTGGTCTAAACTGAAGACGAAATGTTAATCTGGTGATCTGGACAAACGACTCCTCTTGTTTGATAGTTTGGCTTAACTGAGTACACAAATTACACAAATCTCTCAATGTGCTACTGTTCACATCTGGAACACATTCTTTTTCTTTACAGTTGGTGTCCCTTGAGAAGACAGATTACCGTGATGTGATACTCTCAATGGAGTTTCCCGAAGCAAAGTGTAAGGACATAAAGTACATGTACAGCCTTCCAGCCGGGAAGGTATCTGAAGATGTGTGTTTTTCTTACTTTTTTTATGGAAAAAAAAAAAACACACATCTTGAAGGCTTGAGGCTCATAGATACTATCATGGCCAGAGCTGAAGACTGGACTGAAACTTAGATTCATCAAATGTTCTTCGATTTCAGCAATCAACCTTGAATGTATATCTCTTCAAATTTAGTTAGTTTTAGTCTCAGAGCAATCTCAAAGTACTTCCATCATTTTTTTTCAAGTATGTGAGTCAATGGAGGCTAGTAGCATTTTGAACATAATTCTAATCTTCCAGCACAAGATGCTATGAATTCCTAACATGGTTCGAATCCCATTGGATTAAAACGACCCTGAATTGGCAGCCCTCTAATTTCTTGTCAGTTCACGTACGAAAATTAATCTTTTCAGTTCCATATAAAGAAACTAATCCCTCCGTCCAAATTAATTGTCGCAGCTCAAGAGTGCATTTGAATTCGATATAATATATGACCGCACCAATTAATTTGGATAGGAGGGAGTACATAATCAAACTCGGTAGGGCGTGCTTCATATGCTCCTATCTTAGTTATGGCTGATTAGGCTGAGCATAGCATAGAGCATTGATCATTTTCAAGGCTAACGGCATTAGTCTAAGAGCAACACATCTAGCTACTCCAAGATTACAGGTGACAACCACACTAGCTCCAAACGTTTTGTTTTTCTTCACTGTAAACATCGCACTCAATAAGGATAGAAATCCCTGCAAAAATTAACAAAAGGACACAAAGGACAGAAAGTAACGTAGAGTACTATCTATATTCACCCTTTATTTCAGAATCATCTTTGTTACGTGCATTGCACAATTCATGTATAATTTCATAAATCGTGTACAACCTTTAACCACTGTTACATGTATTTTGTAAATCGTCTACAGCCCTTTAACCTATGGTACATGTATTTTGTATATCGTCTTCAACCTTTAACCTTTGTTACATGTATTTCGTCAATAGGTGCCTATAATCTCTGTTGATTTGCATACTTGAATGCCACGTGTGGACCCAAAAAAATGTTAGCAAGGCATTACAGCATTACTCAAATGCAAGCCTCTGTGTGCCTACAAGCGATGCATAACTACCTCCCTCCGCGATCAGTTCAGCATGCGTCCCAAGTTCTATGATCTTGCCATCTGAGCAGACGGCAATTCGATGCGCATTTTGCACGGTACTCAATCTGTGGGCGATCACCAAAGAAGTCCTATCCTTCATCAAAAGATCAAGAGCTTCCTGCACAAGCCGTTCACTGGTGGTGTCCAGTGCACTTGTAGCCTGCATATAGCTTCCTTGAGTGAATACAAGGCTGGTAATCCCAATACAAGCTTATGGAAAAGGATTCTAATATGTAACTGCTTCTTGTGAAGTGAAAAAACTATTTTTTTTGGCAAGGAAATACCTCATCGAGTATTAGAATAGGAGCATTTTTCAGAAGAGCTCGTGCAATTGCAATTCTCTGCAAAACAAAGAAGTGTACATTAGTTACGATAAAGTTCCGCAATAGTATACATCAGTTGGGATAAAACACCACTGATGTAATTCCTTTATCAAAGTAACGGCAACGCAAGCAATGCCATCATGCATTCATCAATGTACATATTAAGATATCGAATTACCTGTCTCTGTCCCCCACTTAGGAGGCTGCCCCGCTCACCAACAAGAGTGTCGTAGCCCTAAATTGCAAATAAATGAAGAAATGGATTATGGACATATCATGGGATATCAGTGACTATAACTAGAGCGTCAATTAACGATAGGCTGTCGAACCTGTGGAAGGGAGATGATAAATTCATGAGCATTGGCAGCTTTAGCAGCTTTTATTATCTCATCCTTGGAGACAACGTCATCGGGAAGACCATAAGCAATATTTTCTCCCACAGATGCCGAGAATAGGACAGGGTCCTGATATTTCATACAAAAAGGACTTGACAGAATTAATAACCGTGAGATGGTGCATTTTGTATCCCTTACTGTAATTATGAATGACTGCTGACAAAATCTAGCAGTTCAAATGAATCAATGGGACAAACTGATACTTGTGTACTACTATGAACTAGGGACTAATGGTACGAAAAGATAGGTGCTTTGTAGTGGTCACCATATACCTGATTCACAAGAGATACAACTCGAGACCATTCTCTTTTATCAAATACACGAATGTCTTCTCCTGCCACCGTGATGCGACCTCGAGTAGGCTGCAAGATTGGACCAAATCTAAAATGTTGCTACATTTATAAAACACAACTAAGCAACTGTAATGTTACTATGTATATACAACAGCACCTCATAATACCGCGCTAGAAGTTGCACCACCGTGCTTTTCCCAGCACCACTAGAGCCCACAAGTGCTGTAACTTTTCCACACTCGATCTTAAGGTCAAGCCCATTTAAGACATCCACATCAGATCTCAGTGGGTAAGAGAAATGAACATCTGACAGAAATATATGAGTTTGAGTTGTATGCCAGTGAGCAAAGAATGTTGTACATTAGTGAAGCGTAGATTTTGTGCTAGCAGTAACACAACTTTTGGACATTTCAAGAAACAAACTCAAAAGGAAGAATCATTAAGCTGCTCTCATTAAAGTCAAACCCATAAAATTTCACGGTTCATAAAGATGCACTTCAATGCTCATGCAATTACAAGAAAACACCCCCCCCCCTTAAAGTACGTCTTCAACACAAATAAGTGAAACTTGAGGGTATCGTGACGAGCTTATTACAGAACAGACACTAAATTACTGATAAATTCAAACCTGAAACTAAATCTTAGAAAAATAAATTACACATTCACAATATGAAAATACAATGATGGAAATATATCAGACGGTCACATAGTTTGGAACATATTATGAATCTGTATAATATGGAAGAAACTGCTGCATTTATTGAATAAATATTTATAATGGCAAACTTACCTTCCAGGTGAATGTCGCCAGACCAGGCCAGATTACTACAGCTGCTGGATGATTTCAGCGCTGACATGTAATGTTTGTTAACAGTGCCCTTTTCGTGCACTGCACCATTGGAATCTTGGTTGTCTAGCTCTTTGGCTAAACCATATGCAAGTGAATCATCAATGTCCCTTGTTGACAGAATAGAATTTATTCTTTCTATAGAAGCAAATGTCCCACGCAGATCACCTAGGGTATTAACTGCTCCTTGAACCTAAAATGCATGTCTTATCATGTATCATATATGTAATAACAACAAATGAAGCTACAACAAATACTTAAGAACCGGAATTTGCTACTTACAGCAAAGGTCAGCGTAAATGTGTAGCCAATAAAAGATGCCATGGTTCCAATAGACAACTTGCCCTGAAATAGTAAATTAGTCATACTGTTACGATTCAGTACAAAGTTCTAAAATAAAACAAAAAGAACAGACAGTACAAGCCTTAGCGCACAAATGAAATTCGTATCATTAATGTTAGAAGTCGTTTGGAAGCCAGACTTTCATTTCGTTTGTAGCATTTTAATGAATACATGTATTCATTTCATTTACATTGTAATTTCAGAAATAGACACTTGTTTGGTTGCCACAGGAATTGCAAATGACAGCAGAATTCAATATTGAATGTGTAGAGGCTTCCATAGAGAATTGCAAATGACAGGTCTCGGCTTGGAATCATGTTTACCCATGGAGTCATTTTGCTGGAATTCCTAAATGAAATGACAGCACAATTCTGTGGCAACCAAACAGCCCACCTATGGAATTCCAAAATGAATTCCAGGATTCCAGGCCCAAATGATGGATACCAAACGACCTCTTATATGCATTTTGATGAGTAAAAGTGTAAAGCCGAGCTGTTGCATGCGTGTATCGTTGATACACATAAAATGTGTTTTCAAAGGATGACAAATGAATTATCATACTTCATTTTGGTTATGATATATTTGGATGAAGCAAGTGATGTGGTTTCAGCAGCTGAAGCCTACATGGTGCTCAGGCACTCAATTGATTCAATTTTTCATTATGATATATTTGGATGAAGCAAGTGATGTGCATTGGTGAAATTATATATTTTGACAGGGAGGAAGTTAGAGACATCCTAAGATTCGCGGTAAGTGGCTGGAACCAACAAGAGACATGCATAAATCCACAATAGTCAGGTATCCTCAAGGTTTACCATAGGTGCATCAGATTACATCGTGTAGAGCTACAAGAAACTGTCCATATCTACAAAATTTTCCGAGTATGGAACCCCTTTGCCAAAGCTAAGTCTTTGCATGTTATATAAGCAAAAGCAAAAATGACATGAAAGTAATTTTAGGATAAACTAAAAAATTCAGTAGAGCCTTCCCCCATATAATACAAGTGAAGCTACAGGGTGCTTCAAAGGATGGTATGGAACTCACCAGAACTCAACAGCACCAGTTGCAGTCTTTAGAAAACATGTCAGAAAAGTAGTATCTTATACATAATCTGTTCAGAGGCTTACCGCACTGACTTTGCTTCCACCAAGAATGTAAAGCGCCATTAGGCAAACATAAACTACCACTCGAGTCAATGACTCATTGGCAGCTTTCAGCACTCCTAGTTTTGTGCCGCTATTTTGAAAAGCAAGTGCCTATCAAATGAAAAAAATGTGTAAGAACGTAATGAAGTTAGTATAATGTCGATAAAGGAAAATAACGATCAAAAAGAATATTCAAAGATTGCAAAACACAGGAAAAGAAACCCTCCAGTACAATCAAGAAGTATTTGATAGAAGTTTGGTAAGATTTTAGGTTAGATCAGCTTAGTTTTATCTATTAGTTGCATTGTGGCTTGGGTATTCAAAGCAATCTTGCACTGCTTGGGTGTCAAGCAAAGAATAAAGAAAAGTTCCTTACTCGATTACTCCTATATTCCTTGGTCAGCAATATAGAACTAAGGAGTAACTTTAACATAATTGCAGGAATATTGGCATAACTCTCAAATGAAATATACGCTATTTTACTCCTACGAGCGGAGTGACTTATGCGTGATCTAATGATTGTAATTTTCATTTGACTCTTTTTGCTGTGATCTGTATTTTTTATTGATTAAACAGAACCATCAATAAAATGTCACGGCATTTGCTACACATTAGAAAGAAACATTGAAAAAAAAAAATATTCTACTGGTTGTACTTTATGTTTGGATCCTATCTACTGTATATGTCATCCTCACTAGAGCCCTCCCCGGTTTTCCAGGTCAAAAGAAGTGCATAGACAAAGAGACATACCAAGTTGTCAAACATAGAAATTTGTCGTTTTTCACCACCAAATGACCTAACCTGCATATTATTTTTGAGTTAAACAAGGATAATCCAAGCAGTTGAACATGTGTCTAGCAATGATATTATTTTCACTGATGTACTGACAAATATGTATGAGAAACTTGAGCACGAGTCTGACATATGTGCTTGGACAAAAAGATGGTACTCACAGTACGGATGGCTGAAAATGTTTCTGACACACAGTCTGATATATGTGCTTGGACAATTCCGTATGATTTAAAGGTAGGGACAGTTGACCTCTTGAAAATAGCTGGTTAAAGAAACTAGCGTGTCAAAGGATAAGTAAATAATTTTGAAGATATGTGAACACAAAATGCCACTTCCACAAAGCATTCCTTTCAAAGGGCGCAATATGTTTATTACTCCCTCCGACACTAAATACTTGTCGCAGGTTCAAATGAATCTAGACAAATTTCAGCCTACATTTTTTAACTAAATCTGCAACAAGTATTTAAGGACAGAGGGAGTACCAAACCTTGTAAAGTACAAACTAACTCATCTCTTTCAACCCAAGAAAATATTACCGTGCGGAAAAAAATAAAATTATTTAATATAATTGCCTAGAAACTAAATTCACTTATTCAAGACCTAAGATGTAAAATCCGGGAAGTCTGCAAAAAACATGGTGATGGTCTGTGACAACAATATCAACAAAAAGAGAAAATTGCAAATAAAACATCTTGCAGGGCCATGCATTTGTCTCTTGGCTGTTTCAAAAGACCAACTAATTCTAGGAATAACCAGCTGGCATTTGATAATTCATGATTCTAACAGAAGTTTTAACATTAAAATGTTTGAGGAACTTGTGGACACATATTTAGAAAATATTTTCGTTAGCTAAACACAGAGGACAGTTGAGGTTTTCAGCATATGATGTAATGTTCCTAGACATCCAATAGTAACGGGGAATCAGAAATCTAATACTCGTAGCAAGGTTGTTTTTGAACATGAAATCTAATACTCCCTCCGATTCATATTAATTGTTGGAAATACGGATATATCTAGATCTAGAATGTGTCTAGATACATCCATACTAACGACAAGTAATATAGATTGGAGGGAGTAACAATATTATATTCAGGCTCTTCAGAGGTTCGAAACCACAGAAAGGAACAGGACTTGCAGAATAAACTTCCAAAATTAGGTCCTACGAAACCTAATTGGCTTATTAAGCACAAATAGCAGCTTACTTTCAAAACATATTGTAACATTTCAGACTGATGAAAGTAATTCTAGCCCTGAAGCAAATGTCATGTATAGTAAGAAAAACAAAGGACACATCACATTGGCAGAGACAGCTTTTAGAAAATTACCAACTATAACGGAGACAGAGACTATGAGGAGTCCTAGAACAGGAGCAAGCTCAGTGGATAATGTGAAAAGTATACACAGTGTTCCAGTGATCTGAAAATAGAATACGAGAAACGCATTATAAGACGGTTAGACATAAATCATGATTACTAAATTAATCAAGTTTATAATATGAAAGGAATAGCAGGTAAGCAGGTTACAGGTCAACAATGGTTAGAATTGAAGTCGGTATTTAAGCAGCGTTACAAACAGCCTTGAGAGATTATGTAATTATACTGATCAAACTTTTTAGCACTTAGCAGCATCAATCTTACATTCTCATAATGTAAAGTTTCTTGCCTCAGTGAATGCCCTTAGCCCACGGTCTCTTGATATGTTGTCACTTACTACACCCTTCAAAGAACCCAAATCGGATGTCAACAAACCAGTTAACTCGCCAACCTGCCATCAAATGATAGTAAGATACTTGTGTGAAGAAATGAAGCAGACCAACTATTGCCTAGGCAATAACAATAATGTATCACCACTCTCCCTCCCATGGAAGATACAAAGAACAAAGTATCTATAGTTGACACTAAAGTTAAGTTAAACAAATCTGAAAAACATCATGGTCTGACTTGATAGAGATGAAATGATGGAATAACTTCTTGGTATCTATTAACTGGTTTGTGAGAATTCAGAACACAGGTGTATCCATCAAGACATCTATTGATTTATTTACGTAAATGTAAGAGAAGTGTACCTTCGTACGAAAGATTACGCGATACAAATTTATCAGACAAAACTAATCAATGTCATTGTGCTATGATTTGTGAAAAAGAAGCAAGATATTTTTCTCTTTATTAAATTTTTAACACGTACTATTCCTCAATTATTACTTACATAATACAATAATAGTTACATATCACAATTTAACATCTTGCCTGAGGTTATATGAGCAAGTTATATTTAACAAATTTCAATGCATTGTATTAATTAATTAACAGTACAAATATTTTGAATTGCATGGGAAACATCGTATACAAATATTTTCTCTCATTAATTATTGTGAACATCTTATAAAATTAGCATACCTTATGACGATCAAAGAATACCATCTGCAGGAAAAATAAAAAACAAATACGTTGTTAGCATTTAAAATAACATGATAAGTACATGAGAACTAATATAAATTTGTTTAGTATGCCAAAGTGGCACAAAATAACCTTGTAAAAAATGTGACGATTATTCGAGAGAAAAGGGCAATGAAATTGGCATAGCAAAAAGAGTTTAGCAGGTTATGAACTAATGTATCACTTTCCAGCAGCGTAATTAGTTAGTTACCGTTCAGGTTACATTGTATAGATAAAACCATATCACATTACATCAGCATGCACCAGAGTTGATTAGCAAACAACAGGTCCTTTCTTTCCTGGTCCTGAGTCAAAGTATGTACTCAGCTATCTTATTCTGACGAACCTGTCGATCCTCCCCCTTATGTTACCCTTATAACTACGTCCTATACAATGCCTAAGCTAAGCATAGTTGGGTCCACGGAAATACTTCCAACTTACTTTCTGCCACATATGAAGTGCATACTGCATACTATGCTGCAGTAAGAGCATCTCCACCGGCGCCCCCGCTAGCGGCCCCGATAGCATTTTGGGGGCCGGCAGCGAAAATGGGCTCACACTGGTGCGCCCCAAACAGCGCCGGCCAATTTTGGAGCCCAATAGAATCGCCGGAAACCCCGTGCCGGCCCCTTCGCCAAGGGCGCGAATCGGGCGCGCCGGCACCTCACGGCACGTCTGAAAACGAGTGTGGGCTCCGCCTGGCAGCCAGACACACCGTTTTCCCACCTCCTACACACGCCTGAGCCGACTCCCACCTCTAGATCGCCACCGTCGCCGTCGCCGCAGCGCCACCCTGCTTGCAATAGACACCGCCTTGTCTGGGAACCGCCATCCATCGACACGGCCTACACCCCCTCGACCAGCGGCGTTTCGCACGGAAGAGCTCGCCGCCACCGCGATAGTATCGCCCGCCCGCAAGGTGTTCGTCCGATGCCGCGATGGACAGCAACGACGAGATGATGGTGCAGCTGTTCACGGAGGAGCAGAACGCTCAGGCTGTTCGGCGGCAACAGCAGCAGCTGATTCTAACGAACATGTTGCGCGTTCGCCAGCCTTTCTTCATCGTGCCTCGGCGCGGCGGCTCAAAGCCAGGCAAGAGGAACATTAACCGGCATCGTGAAGCCGGCACAATGCTGCTTGACGTCGACTACTTCAACGACGACGCAACTCATTCGCCGAAGGAATTTCGGCGCCGGTTTAGGATGAACAAGGACCTGTTCTTGAAGATTGTCCACGGCGTCAGGGAGTACGACACGTACTTCATGGCCAAGAAAGATCGCACAGATTTGTGGGGCTTCACCTCAATTCAGAAGTGCACGGCTGCAATGCGCTGTCTTGCATACGGAGCTCCTCCAGATACAGCCAATGACTATCTACGGATGGCTGAGTCAACATGTACAAAGAGTCTTGCCGAGCCGTCATAGCGGTGTTTGCCAAAGACTATTTGAGTTTTGAGAGCACCAAGAGCAGATGATACAGCTCGGATCCTACAAAAGAATGTGGCAAGAGGGTTTCCTGGGATGCTCGGAAGCATTGACTGTATGCATTGGGGCTGGAAGAATTGCCCTTTTGCTTGGCAGGGGATCTACAAGGGCCATACTGGTGAGTGCAGTGTCATTCTTGAGGCGGTGGCAGACCATGAGCTTTGGATTTGGCATGCATTTTTGGCATGGCGGGAACAAACAATGATATCAACGTGTTGCGGCGCTCTCCGGTGTTTGCAGGCTAGCTGAGGGACAAGCTCCTACCGTGAACTTTGAGGTAAACCACGCATACAACAAGGGGTACTATCTAGCTGATGGTATCTACCGACGTATGCTACATTTGTCAAGAAAATTCCTCTCCATCAAACGAGATGGAAGCCTATTTTGCAACATGCCGGAAGCAGCACGCAAAGATGTTGAGCGTGCTTTTGGGTGCTTCAGCGTTTCGCCATTATCGTACCTGCTCTCACTTGGTCTGAGGCACAGATGTGGGAGGTGAGCAGCGCTTCGCCATTGTCAGGTACCCTGCTCTCACTTGGTCTGAGGCACAGATGTGGGAGGTGATGAAGGCCTGTGTGATCATCCACAACATGATCATCGAGAACGAGCGCGACGCGATGATCATCCATTTGATTATCAAGGGCCACTAGCTGAGGTAGAGCATGTGCCCCAAGAATTCGCTGCTTTTCTTCATATATGCACAATGAAATTCGAGATGCAGGTGTCCATGCACAGCTGAAGGCGGATCTAGCCGCGCATTTGTGGGCGAGGAGAGGAGCAGCCAACAATGCATGATTTTATTTCTATTTGTTTGCCTGGACGAATAATTTAAGTACTATTTGTTTGTTGGGTTGTATGAATAATTTAAGTACTATTTGTTTGATTGATTGTATGAATAATTTAATTCTATTTGTGTGATTGTATGAATAAAATGTGATCGATATGTTGTTTCAAAATATTGTAAAAAGAAAAAAAATTGGGGGCCGCCGTTGGGGAGTCGCCGGTGTGGAAACGGCTTCCCCAAATGGAGGATGCAGTGCCGGCGCCCCTGCCGGTGCCTATTTGGGGGCTACCGGTGGAGATGCTCTAAAAGAGCTGGCTCAGCCTGGGAATTGAATAGCATGGATGAACCATTTCCATCATAACGCAGAGACTAATTTTATATTTACTGTGCATTTACATGTCAAGTAACAAATCAATGTTGATCAACTGTCGGCAGCGCTAGTGGACAATCTACATATTTGCATATGAACTGAAATCACTAGCTCTGTCCATTCGTTTCGTGATGTGATACAAGCTGGAGTTCAAATAAAATAAAATAGCAAACATAATTCTGTAGCAATAGTTGGAAAAGCACACCTAGCATGCTTGACTAAGTTTGAGACCTTGGCCACGGAAACTACAGCATTATGTTCCAACGTTTACCTTTTGGATCAGAATCCTCCGAAATATCTGGCTCCGCAGTCTGCCCATCACCTTCTCCCAGATCACCGTCATGTTAATCACAAAGATGATGGTAAATATCGGCTCAAGCGTATATAACACCCCGATTTTGGACAAGAGCCTTAGTAGAGGCTCGGACCCCCTCCCTATGAGCGTTTCGAAGAACCTCCCTGCCAAAACATCCAACCGCCGCATTTGAGAAACGGGCCAGCATCCATCTACACCGGGGAGCTGAAGGCTGGAGCGTACCTGAGAAGAGCGGCATGGAGAGCGTGCAGGTGGTGCAGGCGAGGAGCGCGGCGAGGGAGATGGCTAAGCGGGCCTTGTGCTGCGAGAGGAGGGCCCAGACGCCAGCCCAGGTGACGGCGTCGGTAGTGGAGATCGCGGCGGCCACATCGGCCGCCGCCTCTGCGGCGTCGATGGAGGGGGACTGGTAGGCGTCGGGGCCGGGCGCGGGCGCCGAGATGTACGCATGGGGCGGGCGGCTCAGGCGGAGGCACTGGCGTCGGCCGGGCGCGGGGGCGCGGGACGTGGTGGTGGAGAGGGGAGGACGGCGGCTGCGGCTAGGGTTGAGGATGGGGCGGCAGGGGCTGAGGAGAAGGCGCGTGCTCCAGCTGCAGATCGCCATGGCTATGGCTTTCCCGTTTTTCCTTCTTCGCGGTGGAGTTTTGATTCGTGGGGATAGCAAGGTGGGGCGGAGAGAGCAAGTGCACAACAACAAAGATAACGGATAGTTCGAATTAGAGAGTTTCTTTTCTTTATTTAAATTATTATTATTACTCCTCCTATATTACAGTAAAATGAAATGCTCAAGGCAAATTATCTGATTCCCTAAGACTAGTCACAATGAGAAGTATCATATAGTAAGACTGCTCATAGTGGGAGTAACATAGCTAGTAAGAGCAAGTCTAACAGGCCCGTATATTTTCGCCCCGTATAACACGAGTAAAGGGCCCTGTATCCAGTTTTCGCCGGCCAAAAACTCGGACGAGCTAGCATCCCCCACCCCGTAAAACAGAATATTCTATTCTGTTTTGGGGAATCTGGCTCATATTATTCTGGGGTGGGGATACGGGCTTTGCTAGCTCGTCGAGTTTCCCCTCAAAACAGGGTTTTAGACAACAATTTGCACAACAATTTCACATCAAACATAGCACATCCAAAATATGTGATGCATAATTCATAGTTTTAACATCACAACATGATCATAGGCAATGTTCAAGCCACGGAATTCCCAAATGTGATCAACCATCAACGGATCCATCACCAACGGCGGCAGGAGGCTCTTGCGGACGGTCCATGGCAGCGGGATCCGGCCGGGAAGGTGTTGGAGATATGCCCAAGAGGCAATAATAAAAGTGGTTATTATATATCTTTATGTTTATGATAAATGTTTATATACCATGCTATAATTGTATTAACCGAAACATTGATACATGTGTGATATGTAAACAAACAAAGAGTCCCTAGTAAGCCTCTTAACTAGCTTGTTGATTAATAGATGATTAGTTTCATAATCATGAACATTGGATGTTATTAATAACAAGGTTATATCATTGTATGAATGATGTAATGGACACACCCAATTAAGCGTAGCATAAGATCACGTCATTAAGTTATTTGCTATAAGCTTTTATTACATAGTTACCTAGTCCTTATGACCATGAGATCATGTAAATCACTTATACGGAAAGGTACTTTGATTACATCAAAGCCACTGCGTAAATGGGTGGTTATAAAGGTGGGATTAAGTATCGGAAAGTATGAGTTGAGGCATATGGATCAATAGTGGGATTTGTCCATCCCGATGACGGATAGATATACTGGGCCCTCTCGGTGGAATGTCGTCTAATGTCTTGCAAGCATATGAATAAGTTCATAAGAGACCACATACCACGGTACGAGTAAAGAGTACTTGTCAAGAGACGAGGTTGAACAAGGTATAGTGTGATACCGATGATCAAACCTCGGACAAGTAAAATATCGCGTGACAAAGGGAATTGGTATCGTATGTGAATGGTTCATTCGATCACTAAAGTCATCGTTGAATATGTGGGAGCCATTATGGATCTCAGGATCCCGCTATTGGTTATTGGTCGGAGTGAGTACTCAACCATGTCCGCATAGTTCGCGAACCGTAGGGTGACACACTTAAAGTTGGATGTTGAAATGGTAGAACTTGAATATGGAATGGAGTTCGAATATTTGTTCGGAGTCCCGGATGAGATCCCGGACATCACGAGGAGTTCCGGAATGGTCCGGAGAATAAGATTCATATATAGGATGTCATTTTATGTGTTTGAAAATGATTCGGAAGGTTCTATGGAAGGTTCTAGAAGGTTCTAGAAAAGTCCGAAGAAACCACCAAGGAAGGTGGAGTCCACATGGGACTCCACCTCCATGCCGGCCAACCCTAGTGGGGAGGAGTCCCAAGTGGACTCCCCCTTAGGGGGCCGGCCACCCCCCATATGGGAGGTGGAAACCCCACCTCTAGTGGGACTCCTAGTTTGGCTAGGTTTCCCCACCATATGGAAGGTTTTTCGTTCGGGTCTTATTCGAAGACTTGGAGACTAACTCTTGGGGATCCACCTATATAATGAGGGGCCAAGGGAGGGGGCCGGCCACCTAAGACCACAAGCTGGCCGCCCCATTGAAGTGGCCGGCCCCTCCCAAACCCTAGCCCTCTCCTCCATATCTCATTAGCTTTAGCGAAGCTCCGCCGGAGTTCATCACCACCAGGCACCACGCCATCGTGCTGTCGGATTCAAGAGCTACTACTTCCGCTGCCCGCTGGAACGGGGAGGTGGACGTCGTCTTCATCAACAACCGAACGTGTGACCGAGTACGGAGGTGCTGCCCGTTCGTGGCGCCGTGATCAAGATCTTCTACGCGCTTTTGCAAGCGGCAAGTGATCGTCTACCGCAGCAACAAGAGCCTCATCTTGTAGGCTTTGGAATCTCTTCAAGGGTGAGACTCGATAATCCCCTCGTTGCTACCGTCTTCTAGATTGCATCTTGGCTTGGATTGCGTGTTCGCCGTAGGAAAATTTTTGTTTTCTATGCTACGTTATCCTACAGTGGTATCGAGCCGTGTCTATGCATAGATGGTTGCACGAGTAGAACACAATGGTTTGTGGGCGTTGATGCTCTTGTTATCTTTAGTTGAGTACTTTGCATCTTTGTGGCATAGTGGGATGAAGCGGCTCGGGCTAACTTTACATGACCGCGTTCATGAGATTTGCTCCACACTTGACATGCAACTTGTATTGCATAAGTGGCTTTGCGGGTGTCTGTCTCTCCTACTATAGTGAAGATTCAATTTACTCTTCTATTGACAACACTAGTATCACCGTTGTGGTTCATGTTCGTAGGTAGATTGGATCTTACTCGAAACCCTAAACCACGTAAAATATGCAAACCAAATTAGAGAACGTCTAACTTGTTTTTGCAGGGTTTGGTGATGTGATATGGCCATAATGTGATGTTGACTATGTATGAGATGATCATTATTGTATTGTGGCAACCGGCAGGAGCCTTATGGTTGTCTTTAAATTTCATGTTGAGTAGTATTTCAAAGTAGTTGTAATAGTTGCTACATGGAGGACGATCATGAAGACGGCGCCATTGACCTTGGTGCTTACGACGATGATGGAGATCATGCCCGTTGATGATGGAGATCATGTCCGTGCTTTGAAGATGAAGATCAAAGGCGCAAAGACAAAAGGGCCATATCATATCACATATGAACGCATGTGATGTTAATCCTTTTATGCATCTTATTTTGCTTAGATCGCGACGGTAGCATTATAAGATGATCCCTCTCACTAAAATTTCAAGATAATAAAGTGTTCATCCTTAGTAGCACCGTTGCCAAGACTTGTCGTTTGAAGCATCTCGTGATGATCGGGTGTGATAGAATCAACAAGTGCATACAACGGGTGCAAGTCAGTTTTGCACAAGCGGATACTAAGGTGGCCTTGACGAGCCTAGCATGTACAGACATGGTCTCGGAACACGTGATACCGAAAGGTAGAGCATGAATCATATGATTGATATGATGAACACTTTGAGTGTTCGCCATTGAAATTACATCTTGTCTCGTGATGATCGGGCATAGGTGTGATGGATTTGGTTCGTGTGATCACTAAGACAATGCGAGGGATATTGTTTTGAGTGGGAGTTCACCTAGTTTTTAATTTTGTTAAATTAAAATTTGAACTCAATTTGTCATAAACATTAGTCTAAACTATTGCAAATATGTTGTAGATATGGCGTCCTCAATCAATTTTAACCAGTTCCTAGAGAAAGAAAAGCTTAAGAGCAACGGTAGCAACTTCACCGACTGGTTCCGTCATGTGAGGATCTTCCTCAATGGCGGAAACCTGCAATATGTGCTTGATGCACCGCTAGGTGACCCTCCTGCAGAAACTGAAACCGATGAAGTAAAGAATGTTTACGCGACTCGGAAAACTCGGTACTCTCAAGTTCGGTGTGCCATCCTGTGCGTCTGGAAGCCGATCTTCAAAAACGTTTTGAGCACCACGATCCACATGAGTTAATCAATGAGTTAAAGACTATCTTTGAGACTCATGCGGCCGTGGAATGCTATGAAGCATCGAAACACTTCTTCGTTGCATGATGGAAGAAGGCACTCCGTTAGTGAGCACATGCTCGCCATGACCGGGCATGCGAAGAAACTTAGTGACTTGGGAATAGTGATTCCTAACAGACTGGGGATTAATCGTGTCCTTCAATCACTGCCACCAAGTTATAAGAACTTTGTGATGAATTACAATATGCAGAACATGAACAAAGAGTTACTGAACTCTTTGCCATGCTAAAATCTGCTGAGATTGAAATTAAGAAAGAGCACCAAGTGTTGATGGTCAACAAGACCACCAGCTTCAAGAAACAGGGCAAGTCTAAAGGCAAGAATAAGAGAGTGGCAAGAAAGGCCACGCCTCTGTGAAACCTAAGTCGGCCCTAAGCCTGGTCTGAGTGCTATTACTACAAGGAGAAGGGACACTTGGAAGCGTAATTGCTCCAAGTATTTGGCGGATCTGAAGAGCGGCCTTGTCAAGAAGAAGAAGGTATATCGATATACATGTTATAGATGTTTATCTCATGGTTCTCGTACTAGTACTGGGTATTTGATACTGGTTGGTTGCTCATATTTGTAACTCGAAACAGGAACTAAAGAATAAACGAAGACTACTAAAGGATGAAGTGACGATGCGCGTTGGAAATGGATCCAAAGTCGATGTGATCGCTGTCGGCACACTTCCTCTACATCTACCTTCGGGATTAGTTTTAAGCCTAAATAATTGTTATTTTGTACCCGCGTTAAGCATGAACATTATATCTGGATCTTGTTTAATGCAAGACGGTTATTCATTCAAGTCTGAGAATAATGGTTGTTCTATTTTTATGAATAATATCTTTTATGGTCGAGCACCTGAAAAGAATGGCTTATTTCTGTTAGATCTCGATAGTAGCGATACACATATACATAACATTGATGCTAAACGAATTAAATTAAGTGATAATTCTACTTATATGTGGC
The DNA here is from genome assembly GCA_030979885.1 of Lolium multiflorum. Lineage (NCBI taxonomy): Eukaryota > Viridiplantae > Streptophyta > Magnoliopsida > Poales > Poaceae > Lolium > Lolium multiflorum. The sequence goes on from CM061748.1 coordinate 118,933,651, forward strand.
ACTGTCGTCTTGGTCATATTGGAGTGAAACGCATGAAGAAACTCCATACCAATGGATTACTTGAATCACTTGACTTTGAGTCACTTGATAGATGTGAAGCATGTCTGATGGGAAAAATGACTAAGACTCCATTCTCGGGTATGATGGAGCGAGCTATTGACTTATTGAAAATCATACATACAGATGTGTGCGGACCAATGAGTGTAGCATCGCGCGGTGGTTATCGTTATGTTCTAACCTTCACAGATGATTTAAGTAGATATGGGTATATCTATTTAATGAAACATAAATCCGAAACTTTCGAGAAGTTTAAGGAATTCCAAAGTGAAGTAGAAAATCAACGTAACAAGAAGATTAAATTTCTACGATCTGATCGCGGAGGTGAATATCTGAGTTATGAGTTTGGCATGCATTTAAAGAAATGCGGAATACTTTCACAATTGACACCCGGGAACACCACAACGAAGCGGTGTGTCCGAACGTCGTAATCGAACTCTCTTAGATATGGTTCGTTCTATGATGTCTCTTACTGATTTACCTTTATCATTTTGGAGTTATGCATTAGAGACAGCCGCATTCACTTTAAATAGAGCACCATCAAAATCCGTTGAAACGACACCGTATGAATTATGGTTTAATAAGAAACCTAAGCTGTCGTTCCTAAAAGTTTGGGGTTGCGAAGCCTATGTAAAAAAGTTACAACCGGACAAGCTAGAACCCAAAGTGGAGAAATGCGTCTTCATAGGATACCCTAAGGAAACTATAGGGTACACTTTCTATCACAGATCCGAAGGCAAGATCTTTGTTGCTAAGAACGGAACCTTTCTTGAGAAAGAATTTCTCACTAAAGAAGTGACTGGAAGAAAAGTAGAACTCGATGAGATTGAAGAATCTCTACTCGTTGATCGAGTAGCGCGCAGAAGATGTTCCTGTGCCGCCTACACCGAGAGAGGAAGCTAATGATAATGATCATGAAACTTCAAATGAGATAGCTACTGAACCTCGCAGATCGAAAAGGAACGTGCCACTCCTGATTGGTATGATCCTTGTCTAAATGTCATGATTGTGGATAACAATGATGAAGACCTTGCGACGTATGAAGAAGCGATGATGAGCCCAGATTCCAACAAATGGCAAGAAGCCATGAAATCCGAAATGGGATCCATGTATGATAACAAAGTATGGACTTTGGTAGACTTACCTGATAGCCGAAAGGCTGTCGAGAATAAATGGATCTTCAAGAGAAAAACAGATGCTGATGGTAATATTACTGTCTATAAAGCTCGACTTGTCGCAAAGGGTTTCCGACAAATTCAAGGTGTTGACTACGATGAGACTTTCTCACCTGTAGCGAAGCTAAAATCTGTGAGGATTTTGTTAGCAATAGCTGCATTTTTTGATTATGAGATTTGGCAGATGGATGTCAAAACGGCGTTCCTTAATGGAGACATTGAGGAAGAGTTGTATATGGTACAACCCAAAGGTTTTGTCGATCCTAAAAATGCTGACAAAGTATGCAAACTTCAACGTTCAATCTATGGACTGAAGCAAGCATCAAGAAGTTGGAACCGACGCTTTGATAAGGTAATCAAAGACTTCGGGTTTATACGGTGTCATGGAGAGGCTGTATTTACAAGAAAGTGAGTGGGAGCTCTGTAGCGTTCCTGATATTATATGTAGATGACATATTATTGATTGGGAATGATATAGAACTATTAAGCAGTGTAAAAGGTTATTTGAATAATAGTTTTTCAATGAAAGACCTTGGTGAAGCATCATATATATTAGGCATCAAGATTTATAGAGATAGATCAAGACGTCTAATAGGGCTATCACAGAGTACACACCTGGACAAGATTCTAAAGAAGTTTAGAATGGACGAAAGTAAGAAAGGATTCTTACCTATGTTACCGGCAAGGTCTTGAGTAAGACTCAAGGTCCAGCTACGGCAGAAGAAAGAGAAAGGATGAGTCAGATCCCCTATGCCTCGGCAGTAGGCTCTATCATGTATGCCATGCTATGTACAAGACCGGATATAGCACATGCTGTTAGTTTGACTAGCGGATATCAAAGTGATCCAGGAATGGAACACTGGACAGCGGTCAAGAATATCCTGAAGTACTTGAAAAAACTAAGGATATGTTTCTTTGTTATGGAGGTGACCAAGAGCTCGTTGTAACAAGTTACACCGATTGATACGTCCAATTTGCATCACTATTTTGTATCATAATTTGCTGTTATTCGTTGATATATTTCATATTGGGACACAATACTTATGTTATTTCACCTATTTTGCATGTTTCATCATTATTGGAGGATCGAGCACCGGAGCCAGGATTCTGAAAAAGCACCGTCAGAACGCAATATTTCGGAAGATCAAGCGTGGAAGGGAATTTCACGAAAATTCCTATTTTCCAGATGACGGAGGGAGCAGAAGGGGAAGAAGAGAGGAGCCACTTGTGGCCCAGACCACGGCGCGACCTAGGGCTGGCCGCGCCACCCCGTGCTGCAGGGCCACGACCCTTTTCGCCTCCTTTTCTTCGCGTACTCCTTCGTCCCGAAAACCTAAGCCACAGAGAGGACCTCACGAAGGGTTACGGCCGCCTCTGCGGGGCGGAGAACACCGAGAGAAAAGAGCTCTCCGGCGAGAATCCGCCGGAAATTCCCCTCGGAGGGGGAAATCGACGCCATCGCCATCGTCATCGGCGGGACATCATCTCCATCATCATCATCATCATCTCCACCATCTACACCGCCATCACCACCGCTGCACCTCGTCACCGCTGTAGCAATTCGGGTTAAATCTTGATTGTTTGATGGAAACTCTCCCGGTGTTATTCTATACTTGTTGTAGATGCTATTGAGTGAAACCATTGAACCAAGGTTTATGTTCAGATTGTTATTCATCATCATATCACCTCTGATTGTATTCCATATGATGTCTCGTGAGTAGTTCGTTTAGTTCTTGAGGACATGGGTGAAGTCTAAATGCTAGTAGTGAATTATGGTTGAGTAATATTCAATGTTATGATATTTAAGTTGTGGTGTCATTCTTCTAGTGGTGTCGTGTGAACGTCGACTACACGACACTTCACCATTTATGGGCCTAGGGGAGTGCATCTTGTATTCGGTTGCTAATTGCGGGGTTGCCGGAGTGACAGAAACCTAAGCCCCGTTAGTATATCGATGCGGAGGGATCGCAGGATCTCAGAGTTTAAGGTTGTGGTTAGATTTATCTTAATTACTTTCTTGTAGTTGCGGATGCTTGCAAGGGGTATAATCACAAGTATGTATTAGTCCTAGGAAGGGCGGTGCATTAGCATAGGTTCACCCACACAACACTTATCAAAACAATGAAGATTAATCAGGTGTATGTAGCGAAAGCACTAGACTAAAATTCCCATGTGTCCTCGAGAACGTTTGGTCATTATAAGTAAACAAACCGGCTTGTCCTTTGTGCTAAAAAGGATTGGGCCACTCGCTGCAATTATTTCTCTCGCATTTTATTTACTTGTACTTTATTTATCTGCAATATCAAAACCCCCTGAATACTTGTCTGTGAGCATTTACAGTGAAACCTTCATCAACACCTTCTGCTCCTCGTTGGGTTCGACACTCTTATTTATCGAAAGTACTACGATACACCCCTATACTTGTGGGTCATCAAGACTATTTTGCGCCGTTGCCGGTGAAGCGCTATTGGTAGCGGAATTGGTAAGGAAATTTCTGTTTGTGCTGATTTTATTTCTGCCTGCTATAAATCATTATGGAGAGATCTTCTCTTCAATTTCTATTTGGGAAATCTACTACTACTGCAACGGTAGTGGATGAAGCGCCAGGTGAGGAAGTAGTACCATATAAAATACCTATGAAAATTATTGAACGTGTTATGGATAACCGCTATGAAGGAATTGTATTGGGACATAAAATTTCCGAGAGAGGTATTGAAGTTGATAGAGCTAAAGTTGAAGCAATTGAGAAGATGCCCTATCCGAGGGATTCGTAGTGTTCTTGGTCATGCTGGGTTTTATAGGAGATTTATTAAAGATTTCTCTAAAATTTCAAAGCCTCTTACTAATCTTCTTCAAAAAGATGTACCTTTTGTTTTTGATGATGATTGTAAGGAAGCTTTTGAAACTCTAAAGAAAGCCTTAACAACTGCTCCTGTAGTCGAACCTCCTGATTGGAATTTGCCTTTTGAAATTATGTGTGATGCTAGTGATTTTGCTGTAGGCGTGTCTTGGACAGCAGGTAGATAAAAAATTAAATGTTATTCATTATGCTAGTAAGACTCTTGATGCTGCTCAAAGAAATTATGCTACAACTGAAAAAGAATTGTTAGCTGTAGTCTTTGCTTGTGATAAGTTTAGACCCTATATTGTTGATTCGAAAGTTACAATTCATACTGATCATGCTGCAATTAGATACCTTATGACAAAGAAAGATGCTAAGCCAAGGCTTATTAGATGGGTACTTCTTTTGCAAGAATTTGATTTACATATTATAGATAGGAAAGGTGCTGATAATCCTGTTGCTGATAATTTGTCTAGATTGGAAAATATTGCTTATGATCCTGTTCCTGTTAATGATAGTTTTCCAAATGAACAATTGGCTGTAATAAAGGTGAGCTCGCGAGAGAGCCCTTGGTATGCTGATTATGCTAACTTTATTGTTTCGAAGTATTTGCCTCCAACCTTTTCAGCTCAGCAAAGGAGGAAATTCTTTTATGACTTAAGGCATTATTTTTGGGATGACCCACACTTATATAAAGAAGGAGTAGATGGTATTATGCGAAGATGTGTTCCTGAATATGAACAACGGGAGATATTGAATAAATGTCATGGAAGTGTTTATGGAGGACATCACGCTGGAGATAGAACCGCGCAAAAGGTTCTACAATCAGGTTTTTATTGGCCAACACTCTTCAAAGATGCAAGGAAATTTATTTTATCTTGTGATGAATGTCAAAGAGTTGGTAATATCTCTAGACGCAATGAGATGCCTATGAATTATACTCTTGTTATTGAACCATTCGATTGTTGGGGATTCGACTTCATGGGACCTTTCCCTTCTTCAGACGGTAACACTCATATACTTGTCGTTGTTGATTATGTTACTAAATGGGTAGAAGCTATACCTACAAAAAGTGCTGATGGTGAGACCTCTATAAAAATGCTTGTAGATATTATATTTCCTAGATTTGGAGTACCTAGATATATTATGACTGATGGAGGTTCTCATTTTATTCATGGAGGTTTTAGAAAAACTCTTGCTAAGTATGGTATTAATCATAGAATTGCTTCCTTATCACCCTCAAACTAGTGGTCAAGTAGAATTATCAAATAGAGAGATTAAAGCTATCTTAGGTAAGACTGTTAATAAATCTAGAAAGAATTGGCCTAGCAAATTGAAAGAAGCACTATGGGCTTATAGAACTGCTTATAAAAATCCTATGGGAATGTCACCTTATAAAATGGTTTATGGAAAAGCTTGTCATTTACCTCTAGAACTGGAGCACAAAGCTTATTGGGCTGTTAGAGAACTAAATAAAGATCCTAAATTAGCCGGTAATAAGAGGTTGTTGCAATTAAATTCTCTAGATGAATGGAGAAGTGAAGCTTATGAAAATGCTAAACTCTTTAAAGAAAAAGTTAAGAAATGGCATGATAGAAGGATCATCAAAAGAGAATTTAATGTTGGAGATCAAGTTCTATTGTATCGGTCTCGTCTCAGATTCTTTGCAGGGAAATTACTCTCGAAGTGGGAAGGACCATATGTTGTTGAGGAGGTGTATCGTTCGGGAGCAATTAAAATTAGCTCTCTCCAAGGCAATGCCACACAAGTGGTGAATGGACAAAGACTCAAGCATTATATCTCGGGGATTCTTATAATGTGGATGTTGATATTATTCAAGTGGAAACACCGGAGGCTTTCATCAAAGGACAAATTGACAGTCCGCCAGAACTGGACTTTGAATAGGTAACAGTATAGGTAATAAAAAGTCCGCGTTTACCTTTCCGAACATTATTTCTGCTGTTTTTGGAAAATATGAAAAATTACGGAATCGAAACGGAGTGGAAAAGACGCGCGGGCGTGCCACCATAGGCCGGTGCGGGCCCCACACTGGCCGTGCCGACCTATGGTCTGGCCGCCTCGGCGTCCGTTTCCACTCGTTTTCGGCCTGGAACCTTCCTTTTGTCGTAAAAATATTTGCTATATAATCCCCGGGACCCCTGGAGGTCCGTAATATCGTTTTCTCGTCGTGTTTTGTTTCGAGCTGTTTTCTGCCAGATTTGTTTTGATCTAGAAGCACCATGGTCTCCAACAACAAAGACAAGGGGCCTTGGAGGGAAGAGATGGATGAAAGGATCAATAAGGAGAAGGAGAAGATAGCATCAGCAAAAGGAGAGTGGGAAACTACGAGGAGTAAGCCAATCTTGGTGGGATCGGTTAACACTGGGCGTTCTTTTTCTCATAACTTGCAGGGAGTTCTTCCGCCTGCTCTGGACCTCGATTCTTTCCCTTGTGCGGAGGAAGCAATACGGGTTGCTGATGAGTTTTGTGATCAATATCGTGCTCTAAGGAGGGAAGTGGAGATACTTCAGGAGGAGAACCAGCGACTTCGCAGAATGCTGGAATATTACTCAAATCCCAGCACAAGGCCGTCACCGCCACACTCGGGTAACAATGAGTCTCTTCAGGTTTTGGTGCAGAATTGCAAAATTGAGAAGCTGAAGCTGAAGGAGATCCTTATGAAGCGCGAGAAGAATCCATCACCATCATCACCGAAGGAGTAATTCATCATCGGTATTGGCATCCCCTTGGTTTGTTCCAAGCTTGGGGAGTGCCGCGGTATCACATCACCACCACCTTTATCTTTTACTATCAAGTAGTGTCATATCATGAGTAGGGAAGTTATCATATGGAATAGTATGCAATGTGGAAGTATCTCTCTTAGTTAGTTATCTATGTATCCGTTGGTGTGAGTTATCGTTATGGAATATTAATGAGAAGTCTTATCATTTACTTTTTGCACACCTTATTTTAGTTTGCAATCTCCATTATATGATTACTCTTGACATGAGTATTGATATCACTTTGGGAGCATCAAGTAAATCTATTTGGTTTTGGCAAACTTAGCATTGGTCAATAGCAACAACATCTTGATGTTTAATAGAAGATAGAAATACACTTAGATATATTACTATTATCTCTATGCTTAGTATTCTGAAGTTAAAATTGCTTGTGCCTATGAGAAAGATGCATGATTGTTTCTATCATATGTATATTTGTTTGTTTCCCTCAACCTTTATGCTTGCTATCAAACCTTGCTAGCCAAAGACCTGTATCGAGAGGGAATGCTTCTCATACATCCATAACCTTAGACCAAACCTATGCCATTTGTGTCCACCATACCTACCTACTACATGGTATTTTCTGCCATTCCAAGTAAATACTTCATGTGCTACCTTTAAATTATTCAAACTATACTACTCCTTATTTGTGTCAATGTTTTATAGCTCATGAGGAAGTATGTGGTGTTTTATCTTTCAATCTTGTTGGGCGGACTTTCACCAATGGACTAGCGGCACATCCGCTTATCCAATAACTTTGCAATAAGAGCTGGCAATGAGGTTCCCAGCCTCAATTAATAACCTTCATTAATAATTCTCTTCACATGTTTTGCTCTGATTCATCGGTAAGCAACTTAATTTTGCAATAGACACTCCTCCATGGTATGTGAATGTTGGAAGGCACCCGAGGATTCGGTTAGCCATGGATTGAGAAAGCCAAGGTTGGGGAGTGTCATCCTTAATAAAACTAAAATACATGTGTAAACAAAAGAGAAGGGGGATGATCTACCTTGCTGGTAGAGATGCCGTCCCTCATGGGAGCCGCTCTTTGAAGGTTCGTTTGGCAAGGGGTTAGAGTGCCCGCTACCATTCGTTGACAACAACAAACACTGCTCAAAATCTTACTTTTATTCTCTTTATATGATTTCAAAACTTGAAAAGCTCTAGCACATGATTTAATCCTGCTTCCCTCTGCGAAGGGCCTGTCTTTTACTTTTATGTTGAGTCAGTAAACCTATTTCCCTCTATCTCAAGCAAGCAGTTGAGTTGTTGTGAACCAATCATTTATGCTATGATTTAGTTAATCATGTCTTTTATACTTTCTTGTTTAAGTACCAATTTTATCTGAATGAATATTACTTTGAAGTTATCAATGATTATGAAGAGATTGTCATGCTTAAATAGGAAGGCTCAGCTATAAATTCTAATATGAAAGTTTTGCTTAGAAGTACAATCCGTTAGTAGTTCTCTGACCAAGAACAAAGTTTGCCATAACCAATTATGATTTCTTATGCACCTTTACTTGTGATTTCTCTTTACCTATTTCAAGATGAGTTATATGAGGAAGTTGTTTACTAGAATGTCTTGTGTAAATGAATATGATGCTTCTTGTCCGTATTTTATTTATCGACTCTTCACTCCATAAACATGTGGTCTTGTTTATCGAGCTCAGTTTCGCTTGGGGACAAGCGAGGTCTAAGCTTGGGGGAGTTGATACGTCCAATTTGCATCACTATTTTGTATCATAATTTGCTGTTATTCGTTGATATATTTCATATTGGGACACAATACTTATGTTATTTCACCTATTTTGCATGTTTCATCATTATTGGAGGATCGAGCACCGGAGCCAGGATTCTGCTGGAAAAAGCACCGTCGAACGCAATATTTCGGAAGATCAACTGTGGAAGGGAATTTCACGAAAATTCCTATTTTTCCAGATGACGGAGGGAGCCGGAAGGGGAAGAAGAGAGGAGCCACTGTGGCCCAGACCACAGGGCGGCGCGGCGAGGGCCTGGCCGCGCCACCCTGCTGGGGGGCCCACGACCCTTCGCCTCTCTTTTCTTCGCGTACTCCTTCGTCCCGAAACCTAAGCCACAGAGGAGGACCTCACGAAGGGTTACAGCCGCCTCTGCGGGGCGGAGAACACCGAGAGAGAAAAGAGCTCTCCGGCGGGCAGGAATCCGCCGGGGAAATTCCCTCCGGAGGGGGAAATCGACGCCATCGCCATCCTCATCGAGCGGGACATCATCTCCATCATCATCATCATCATCTCCACCATCTACACCGCCATCACCACCGCTGCACCTCGTCACCGCTGTAGCAATTCGGGTTAAATCTTGATTGTTTGATAGGGGAAACTCTCCCGGTGTTATTCTATACTTGTTGTAGATGCTATTGAGTGAAACCATTGAACCAAGGTTTATGTTCAGATTGTTATTCATCATCATATCACCTCTGATTGTATTCCATATGATGTCTCGTGAGTAGTTCGTTTAGTTCTTGAGGACATGGGTGAAGTCTAAATGCTAGTAGTGAATTATGGTTGAGTAATATTCAATGTTATGATATTTAAGTTGTGGTGTCATTCTTCTAGTGGTGTCGTGTGAACGTCGACTACACGACACTTCACCATTTATGGGCCTAGGGAGTGCATCTTGTATTCGGTTGCTAATTGCGGGGTTGCCGGAGACAGAAAACTAAGCCCCCGTTAGTATATCGATGCGGGAGGGATCGCAGGATCTCGAGTTTAAAGTTGTGGTTAGATTTATCTTAATTACTTTCTTGTAGTTGCGGATGCTTGCAAGGGGTATAATCACAAGTATGTATTAGTCCTAGGAAGGGCGGTGCATTAGCATAGGTTCACCCACACAACACTTATCAAAACAATGAAGATTAATCAGCTGTATGTAGCGAAAGCACTAGACTAAAATTCCCATGTGTCCTCAGGAACGTTTGGTCATTATAAGTAAACAAACCGGCTTGTCCTTTGTGCTAAAAAGGATTGGGCCACTCGCTGCAATTATTTCTCTCGCATTTTATTTACTTGTACTTTATTTATCTGCAATATCAAAACCCCTGAATACTTGTCTGTGAGCATTTGAAACCTTCATCGAAACCGCTTGTCAACACCTTCTGCTCCTCGTTGGGTTCGACACTCTTATTTATCGAAAGTACTACGATACACCCCCTATACTTGTGGGTCATCACCGATGCAAGTTGGAACACTGATCCTGATGACTCTAAGTCACAATCTGGGTACGTGTTTATATTGAATGGTGCTGCAGTAAGCTGGGCAAGCTCGAAGCAGTGCACGGTGGCGAAATCCTCAGAATCGGAGTACATAGCGGCAGAGGCTTCATCGAAGCGGTATGGATGAAGAGGTTCATTGTAGAGCTCGGTGTGGTTCCTAGTGCATTGGACCCATTAGTCATCTACTGTGACAACATGGGTGCCATCGCCAATGCACAAGAACCAAGGTCACACAAGAGGCTGAAGCATATCAAGCTGCGTTATCATTCGATTCGCGAGTACATCGAAGATGGAGAAGTAAAGATTTGCAAAGTACACACTGATCTGAATGTAGCAGATCCGTTGACTAAAGCTCTCCCTAGGGCAAAGCATGACCAACACCAGAAATGCCATGGGTGTTAGGTACTTAACAATGTAATCTAGATTATTGACTCTAGTGCAAGTGGGAGACTGTTGGAGATATGCCCAAGAGGCAATAATAAAAGTGGTTATTATATATCTTTATGTTTATGATAAATGTTTATATACCATGCTATAATTGTATTAATCGAAACATTGATACATGTGTGATATGTAAACAAACAAAGAGTCCCTAGTAAGCCTCTTAACTAGCTTGTTGATTAATAGATGATTAGTTTCATAATCATGAACATTGGATGTTATTAATAACAAGTTTATATCATTATATGAATGATGTAATGGACACACCCAATTAAGCGTAGCATAAGATCACGTCATTAAGTTATTTGCTATAAGCTTTTATTACATAGTTACCTAGTCCTTATGACCATGAGATCATGTAAATCACTTATACCGGAAAGGTACTTTGATTACATCAAACGCCATTGCGTAAATGGGTGGTTATAAAGGTGGGATTAAGTATCCGGAAAGTATGAGTTGAGGCATATGGATCAATAGTGGGATTTGTCCATCCCGATGACGGATAGATATACTCTGGGCCCTCTCGGTGGAATGTCGTCTAATGTCTTGCAAGCATATGAATAAGTTCATAAGAGACCACATACCACGGTACGAGTAAAGAGTACTTGTCAAGAGACGAGGTTGAACAAGGTATAGTGTGATACCGATGATCAAACCTCGGACAAGTAAAATATCGCGTGACAAAGGGAATTGGTATCGTATGTGAATGGTTCATTCGATCACTAAAGTCATCGTTGAATATGTGGGAGCCATTATGGATCTCAGATCCCGCTATTGGTTATTGGTCGGAGTGAGTACTCAACCATGTCCGCATAGTTCGCGAACCGTAGGGTGACACACTTAAAGTTGGATGTTGAAATGGTAGAACTTGAATATGGAATGGAGTTCGAATATTTGTTCGGAGTCCCGGATGAGATCCCGGACATCACGAGGAGTTCCGGAATGGTCCGGAGAATAAGATTCATGTATAGGATGTCATTTTATGTGTTTGAAAATGATTCGGAAGGTTCTATGGAAGGTTCTAGAAGGTTCTAGAAAAGTCCGGAAGAAACCACCAAGGAAGGTGGAGTCCACATGGGACTCCACCTCCATGGCCGCCCTAGTGGGGGAGGAGTCCCAAGTGGACTCCCCCTTAGGGGGCCGGCCACCCCCATATGGGAGGTGGAAACCCCACCTCTAGTGGGACTCCTAGTTTGGCTAGGTTTCCCCACCATATGGAAGGTTTATCGTTCGGGTCTTATTCGAAGACTTGGAGACTAACTCTTGGGGATCCACCTATATAATGAGGGGCCAAGGGAGGGGCCGGCCACCCTAAAGACCACAAGCTGCCGCCCCATTGAAGTGGCCGGCCACCCCTCCCAAACCCTAGCCGCCCCCTCTCCTCCATATCTCCCGCATAGCTTTAGCGAAGCTCCGCCGGAGTTCATCACCACCACCGACACCACGCCGTCGTGCTGTCGGATTCAAGAGGAGCTACTACTTCCGCTGCCCGCTGGAACGGGGAGGTGGACGTCGTCTTCATCAACAACCGAACGTGTGACCGAGTACGGAGGTGCTGCCCGTTCGTGGCGCCGTGATCAAGATCTTCTACGCGCTTTTGCAAGCGGCAAGTGATCGTCTACCGCAGCAACAAGAGCCTCATCTTGTAGGCTTTGGAATCTCTTCAAGGGTGAGCTCGATTATCCCCTCGTTGCTACCGTCTTCTAGATTGCATCTTGGCTTGGATTGCGTGTTCGCTGTAGGAAATTTTTTGTTTTCTATGCTACGTTATCCTACAGAAGGGCGCGGGGGAGGAGATCGGTCGGCGGCGGCGGCGGTTGGCCAGCGAAATGCTTCGCGCGGTGGAGTGGGCGATGCTGGTTTCACCCACTATCCCCGCTCCCACCCCGCACAAGTAGGGCGACGACCCGCCCCGTAGTCGAAAACAAAAATCGATGCGGGGCCGTTTTCGGGGCGTGCTAGACGGCCGGGTAGACGCGAAACCCTCAAATCGGCGGTTATTATACGGGTTTGCCCCTTTTACGGGGTCTGTTAGACCTGCTCTAACATCACACATCTCAAAGCATTTTGGTGACATGGCATGCTAATAAATGAAGAAAGAGAGTGAGGTGATAACTAGCTATGTTACCATAACATCACACACCTCAAAGCAAGATGAGTCTATAATATAATAAATGATACAATGCATGACACCACATATAAGTTACTACCCACTATGAAGGTAATAACCTAGACTAGTAACATCGCATATGTTACTAGTCTAAGTTACTCCCACTATGACTAGTCTGGCTGGCTAGTCATAGTGGGAGTAACTAGACTAGTAACATGGCATATGTTACTAGTCTAAGTTACTACCTCCATAGTGGGTAGTACTTATATGTGGTGTCATGCATTGTGTCATTTACTATGGTTAGACTCATCTTGTCTTGGGATGTGTGATGTTATGGTAACATAGCTAGTTACCACCTAACTCTCTTTCTTCATTAATTGTCATGCCATGTCATGTTAGATTGTGTGACTAGCTAAGTATCACATGAGTAAGTATCATGCGTATGATACTAGTATACGATACTATCTTCACAATGCATAGTATCATGTAGTAGTATCATATGTTACATGTATCTAATGATTTGTAAAATCTCAATACAAAAGTGTGTACAAGATTTATTTGACATTAATTTTTCTAGTTGGTACGTGCTATGATAATGTGTCTATACCTATGATACTACTATCATCTCTTTCATCATTAATTGATGTGACACATCAACTTTTTGCATGCATGTAGAATATGATACTAGCTATGATACTCTTATTGTGAGTAGTTTAAGACGGTGTTTACTTCTAGTGTATTTATGAGGATGAGAGAGGATTATTTCGTATCCCGAAAAATTCCCACGGGTCTGTTTACTTTTTCGGTTTTGAACGAAATAATTCCGAGATATCCCCTCACATTCCCTCCCATCCCCATATTTTTTTGCCTAAATTAAAAACTCTCCATCATACTAGTATATTTTGGAAATGGTATTTCAGGGAATTGGATGAACACCAAATCCCCTTCCATCCACATACTCAATGGGAAGAAAAATATGAGAGAAGTAAACAAGGCCTAAGGGTCTCTTTGGAGTGGAGGAATTTTATAGGAATATTGGAGTATTCTAAGTTTCTAACCAATAGAATTTTTTATGAAAGCCTTTTGGATCATAGGATTGAGGCCATCAAATTTCTATGGAACACATTCATACTCCCTCCAATCCATAAGAATCTCAACAGCTCAAACCTCATTTATTTTTTTCCTTTGAGAACTCCAACACACTAGGACTCTATCTCTCTCTGACCCTCTCTCTCGTTCCTGCAAAATTTACTTGTTTGTTTCATGCGCACCATGCAAAGTTATTGTGTTTTAAAATCTTGTAGAAATTTGCAGTACATGGCATCTTAATCCTATATTTTTCCTATTCCTAGGTTTTGAACATCCTGCAATCCAAATAGCCCCTAAACGTATTTGGCTAGCTCGGCCGGGTAATGCATACGGTGTAAAGGAATTACAGCCCAACTCATTTCTTGGTTCTTGGCATTTTTCTGTCTAGATTTCAGAACATGTGCAATTATTCCACCTTGCTTGAATCATGCATAAAAAACAAGTACTGAATTGTCAACTCAAGAATCTTAAATTATTATCCATACAATCTGTTCTTGATTTGGTTGTTTCTTTGTTGGTGGTATGCTTTGCTGGTAACTTGTATTGTTCATGTACTTGTAGCATAGGAATCAACTGGTCATGATCATGAATTTCGAACTTGTTTTGCTAAAGCTTTTACATGTGCTTCTATTTATTGACAGAGATGAGGAGAACAAGAGAGGTTGACAAGGAACGCTGAATTGGAAGACTATTAAATAATCATGACCTAGGATTTGAATTGTCAAACTTGTTTTGCATAAGAATTGGTTTCATAAATAATAGCCCATTTAAAGTGCAATGAAACTCTGAACTTGTAATTATGGGTCTGCTCATCTACCTGTAAAGCGCTTTTTAAATTATTAGTATCTTGTTTATTTCCCAGTGCGATAAGATCTGATTACATTTGCCCATTGGTATACTTGTTTAAATAATTATTAGTATCTTGTTTGATTTGGTACTTTGAATTATTAGTATCTTGTTTATTTTCCCGTGCTTCAAATTATATACTAATTATATGCTAATAATAAAATGTTCATAAATTATTAGTATCTCTGCATTTGCACATTCCACCCCTGATAGTATACCTAGGATCTGATTACATTTCCGTTACCATTACCAAAGCTGAACTCCTAATTATATAGCTGGCACTACAAAAAAAAATTAACAGTTCCTTCTCCAAGAACAAAATTTGGAACTACAATCTGAAGCAAGTTGCGTGCCCTTTAACATTCTTGCTGGTTGGCCGGCCGCGTCTGCGCGTTTCGTCAAGGGATGCTGCAATAGAATCAAAAAAGTTACACTGCTAGCTAGCTGCTTCAGAACATATTGCCATGAGCCATGAACTACATGTGCGAGAAATCAAAACGAAGCCTGCATTTTTCCTCGCACGTACCTTGTGCAGTAGGTGACGGCGTGAGCGGTGGATACGGGCGAGACGCCGCAGAGGCCCGGCAGCACCGCGATGGCGGTCGCGTTGGACCAGTACTGCCGGACGAGCCCGGCCATGCAGCGGCACACGGACCGCCAGTTGTCCGCTGAGTCCGCCGCGACGGCGTACAGGCTCGTCACCCCATCGCAGCACGGCGTGCCTGGCCCCGGCAGGGGAGCCGCGCCGGGGCCGCGCCTGACGAACGCCGCGCAACCCACGAGCAGCGACGTCACGGTGCCGCAGTCCAGCGACGACGATGCCGATGCCGACGACGGTGTGGGCATGCCGGACGCGGCGCAGCATGACAGGGCGGCGGCCAGGGCTCCGGCAAACACTAGAAACCACCGGGTGGCCGCCATGGCCGGCCTTAGGGATCGTGGCGCGTCAGTCGGTCTATCAGTTAATCGGTGTGGGTGGCGTTTGTTAATTTAGACTTTTGATCGAGTAGGTGGATGTGGAAGTTTTTGCATTCCACTTGGCGTTTCTTTCGTGTGCGTTGCATGCGTCATCGTGGTACGATACGCTACATGTCCATGAGGGCATGATGAGCTAACCACTTCAATGAAACAGAGATGACATTGTTTCTGAATATTTCTTAGTAACTTTTTTGTAAATTTCAATCAACTTTATTGAAAAGAGTGACAACATAAATGGCATCAAATGTGTATACTATGGAACTACATTTAAAGACCAATATGGATAATAAGAGTGATACTAAATTGGTACTCCCTTCGATCCATAATAGATGTGAACTAAAACAACTACACTTCTTGTGGGTGGGAGGAAGTGATAAATGTTGTTTCTTTTCCCCATAAAATTCATCAAACTTCAAAATAGTTAACTTTAGACAAAAGCTAGAACTGCATTTATTTGAGGATGGATGAAATTCGCATGTAAGCTACTCTATTCGTAGGTATTATTGACTTTTAGACCTTGGCACGTCTCCAACGAGTGAAAGCTTTGTACCCATGATGGTAACACCCTTGTGTGTCATTCCCCCTCCTCGGGGAGTCATCGTGGCTCCCCTCCCCTTTCATCCGAGCCTAGGTGAAAACCCTAGTCCGGCTACAAGACCATAATGTACTGGCTTGGGTAATCGTTAACTCCTTGAGAATTCCTCCTCCTATGAGCTAGCTCGATCCTGATCTAGCTCTTACGCAAATGGTTCTTTACATGATGTGATCCCAAACTATGCTTGTATAATGTTTTTTTTTGTTGCCTTGCTTGGTTTTCTTGTGTGAACTCTGAATGCTTTGAAGAGGTTTCTCTCAACACAATGTATTCCTTCCCCAAAATAAGTAAATGTATTAATTTGAAGCTAGAATCCAATGCCTTTCATCAAGAATATCCGGTGCATGCATACTTCTTGTGAACCGGTGTACTAGTAGTTCGAAACGCATTTTGCAAGTTGTTAAAAAATCTGAAAATTATTTACACTGAAACCATAACATATAGATACCATATCACAAATATTTAAATCCAAATTTGATGCACAGCTTGATACTGCCTCCATTTCAATGAATAAGGAGTTCTTGTTTTCCGTGCTTTTTTCTTTGACCAAGAATCACTCCAAATAAATAAAGATTTATGGTATAAATATAGCATAATTTGAAAGTATTTTTCAATATGAATACAAATATACTAAATAAGTACAATGTAATGAAGGATTTGTTGCTTAATTTTTTAAATCAAAGTTTGTCCTAGAATACGTGTGTGTCTTATTCATCAAAACAGAGGTAGTAGACAACAATTATGTTAATGGGCCAAGTCAGGCTAGCGCGTACCTTGAGAAAAACTTTAACCATTAGTAATCCAATGGTATAGTTTTCATGGCATATATCTCATATCTTTTTAACTAAATTAATGGTCGAAGTCCTCTCTCGAAGTACATAATAACCTAATAAAGCGGTTTGGAAGGAATAACTACTATCGATCACGTGATTTAACACCTTCTTTTTAGGAGTTCTAGATTGAATTCAAACTAATTATAATTTAGTGGCATGACAAATATACATTATATATATGCTAAATTATTTTAAGATTATTTTTGCGAAACATGGTACACACGCAGATGCTTCCAACAAAACCTACATACACTCACCCTATGAACACACACCATACCCCTATCAGCATTTTTGAGAGACTGAGGCAAAGAAACTGATCCGGTGGGTCTTGAGATTGATGAAGTCACCACATGTGTCTCGCTATCGACCGGAACGTCGTTGAAAGAACATCTCTCATATTATGTTTTGAGTGTTTGATGTCAATGTATGTGATACACTAATGTTTGGTTAAGTGGTACAGGGATTATATAAATACATTTGTATGTGTGTTGGATGTGGTCAGTGCTGTCAAAAGAATCAGCAAAAAGTTCATCAGGCCGGATAATCCGGGCCGGATATTTCAAAATATCCGGCCCCCAGTTTTTCGGCTAAGGACTGAGGATTTGCGGCTCAGTATGCCTCTGGATAGAGGCCGGATATTTGGCCGGATATTGTCCTGGTTTTGTCCCAGGGCCGGATTATCCGGGCCGGACATTTCGGAAATATCCGGCCCCCTCGAAAATGACTAAGGACTGGAGGATTGGCAGCTCAGTACTAGGGCCGGACATTTGCCCGGATATTGTCTGGTTTTGTCCCAGGCCGGATTATCGGGCCGACATTTCGGAAATATCCGGCCCCCCTCGAAAATGGCTAAGGACCTGAAGAAAAGCAAGTCTGGTGTGTGGCCGAACATATTTTGCAACTTCAAATTAGGCTTGCTTCATATGATGTGCCTAGTTCCTCTACCCCTCCATGTGATCATGCAAATATTATTGAGGAAAATGCTAGGTTGAAGGATGAACTTGCTAAGGCCTCCTCTCCCCAAAGTAAACTTTCTTTGGATGATCTTTTGAGTAAGCAAAGATCAAACAATGGGAAGGAGGGCCTAGGTTATAATGCCAAGGCAAAGAAGGCAAACAATCAAAAGGCCAAGCCCGCACAAGAGAAGAAGAAAGCTATCACCAATGGTGAAGCCCCTAAGGGCAACACCATTAATGATGATGATGCGGGAAATGCTAACCCTCACTATGTTCTATTTAAAGATTATTATGGTGATGTTTATGCTAAATATGTTGGCCCATATGATGGTTATGTTGCTTGGTCTATTTGGGTCCCAAAGACCCTTGTTGCTAACAAAAGAGGACCCATTGACAAATGGGTACCTAATCCAAGAATTGATCTCATGTAGGACTATGCCGCCGGAGGTTCAAAATGGGTACTTGATAGTGGATGTACAAGTCATATGACCGGCGGCAAGAACCTCGTCAAGGAGTTGAGGCCCAACATAAACAATATCACCGTCTCCTTTGGCGATAATTCTACATCCGAGGTATTGGGTTTTGGCAAGGTTGTGGTTGCACACAACATAACACTTGTGGATGTCATGCTTGTCAAAACCCTTGGTTACAATTTGCTTTCCGTTTCCGCCCTTGGCAAGATGGGTTTCGCCGTCTTTATTGATAATGATATTGTGGTCCTCTTGTGGAGCAAGACTCTAAAAGTCGCTTTCGTTGGGTATCGCGAACATAACTTGTATGTGGTGGACTTTTCGGGGACCACCACTTCAAGTGCGATGTGCCTATTCGGAAAGGCGGATGTGGGTTGGTTGTGGCATCGCCGCCTAGCCCATGTCAACATGAGAACTTTGCAAAGTCTTCACAAGGGGAACCATATTGTGGGACTAATGGAAAATGTTTCTTTTGCCAAAGATCGTGTTTGTAGGGCTTGTGTTGAAGGCAAAATGCATGACTCTCCGCATCCAAGCAAGACTATCATCTCTTCCAAGAGGATCTTGGAGCTCCTTCATGTGGATCTCTTTGGTCCCGTTACTCATGCAAGTCTTGGTGCGAAGAAACATTGCTTGGTGATTGTTGATGATTACTCAAGATACACTTGGGTCTACTTTCTCAAGACGAAAGATGAGACTCAACAAATATTCATTGACTTTGCTACCGAGGTGCAACGCCAACACAACCTCCTCATTATGGCAATAAGAAGTGACAACGGCTCCGAGTTCAAGAACTATACACTCAATGATTTTCTTAGTGATGAGGGGATTCGTCATCAATATTCCGCTGCTTACACCCCTCAACAAAATAGTGTTGCGGAGAGGAAGAACCGGACTCTTATGGATATGGCAAGATCTATGATGGCGGAGTATAAATCCCGCTATAACTTTTGGGCCGAAGCCATCTCCACCGCTTGCCACTCTTCTAACCGGCTCTATCTCCGCAAGGGCTTGAACAAGACTCCATATGAAATACTCACCCGGAACAAGCCTAATATCTCATACTTCAAGGTGTTCGGGTGTAAGTATTTCTACAAAATCAAAGGAGTTCGTTTATCTAAATTTGCTCCTAGAGTTTTGGAGGGTATATTTGTTGGTTACGGTGCCGAATCTCACACTTATAGATGTTAGAGTTTGTATACCATACGTATTGTATACGTATATGGACACTTATGTAATCCTTTGTACACTATAAATATAATAGATCCTCACCCGACGGAGCACGTCGGGTCAGCTATCAATCTTGTTTCTCGTTATCTTTACATGGTACCAGAGCAAGTTCCTTTACCTAAGGTTTGCGCCGCCACCGTCTTCTAGCTTCCGCCGCCGCCGCCGGCGTATCTTCTGCGCCGCTGGTCCTAGGCCGCGATGGCCTCCTCTGCCCTGCCGACTGGGTCCGTGACCCTGCACGCAATCCTGCCGGCGAGTCCGCCTCTGCCGGACGCAACTGCCGCTGCCCCGACTTCTTCCGCGCTCCCAGGCGCGATGACGATTCCTACTGCTGTTGATCCGTCCGCGACTGAGTCAACCTCTGTTGTTCCTCCTGCGATGGAGCCGACAGGAACCTTCCCTCCAGCCGCGGCCATCTACACGGACAGCGCCCTAGTGGCTGCCTCCCTCGGCCATGGCGCCGGGAACCTCGGCCATGGCGCCGGGATTGGGTTTCCCTCGATGGCAGGATATCCAGGTTACTTCCCTGGGTACCCTGGGTACCCCATGATGGGCTACACGGGCTATGTGCCGCCTCCCGGCTATGTGCCGCCTCCCATGGCGCCGCCGTCTGCAGCACCAATGGCGTTGCCGTCTGCAGCCCCTCCGGGTTTTGCGCCGCCATCTGTAGCGCCGTCGGCGTCGCCCTATGGCTCTACCTCAACACCGCCGTACGGCTCTGCCCCGTCCATGCCAGCGTCTACCCTTCATCATGGTCTGCCACCTATTGTGACAATTGCCCCGTCGATCACCATTAAATTGACGAGTGAGAACTATCTCTTTTGGCGTGCTCAAGTTGGTCCGCTTCTCCGCAGTCATTTGCTTATGGGCTATGTTGATGGCACGATTCCCTGCCCTAATGCCCACGTTGTTGTTCCTCACGCCGGTGGCATGCATCATGTCCCTAATCCGGCGCATCAGCATTGGACTCAGCAGGACCAGGCTATTCTTTCTGGTTTTGTCTCTTCAATGACAGAAGGTGTCCTTGGCATGATCATGTTTTCGGGCACTTCTCGTGAGGCTTGGGAGACTCTCGGTGGAGCCTTTGCCTCTACCTCTATCGCCAGGTCCTCCGCGATTCGACAAGAGATGGCTGAACTGAAGAAGGGCACCAAGACCATCAATACATATTTTCATCAGATGAAGGCGCTCTCGGATTCCCTTACCAGCATTGGCGAGCCTTTGCGTGATGCAGAGTTTGTCTCATACATTCTCGCTGGACTTGATGAAGAGTATGATGCTCTCTATGAGGTGGTCACCAATCGAAACACTCCTATACCTATTCGCGACTTGTTCTCGCAACTTCAGAGCACAGAACATCGCAAGTTGGCTCAGCGTCGCTCAGGCAGTTCCTCGCACTATCCTGCTGCACATGTGGTTACACCTCCTGCGCCGCCCGCTGCCTATGGAGCTGGTCGTGGTGGACACCGGCCTCCTGTGCCATCCTCTTCAGGGAAGACGCCATCCCCATCCACGCCCAAAACAACTGGCGGGCACACCCCTATCATTTGCCAGCTTTGTGGTATTCCACGTCATACAGCATCCAGGTGCTACAAGCGTTTCAACCGCGACTTTCTGGGTATTGGTAATGATGGGAGTAATACTGAGAAGCAACTTGCTATGGCGATGTCTGCCTCTCATGGCTCTCAGGGTGTCTCTCAGTCCGTAGACCCGGCGTGGTATGCGGACTCCGGTGCTACACACCATATTACTCATGAGCTGGACAAGCTCACCACCCGCGAGGCTTACCACGGCACCGACCAGGTTCACACAGCTAATGGAGCAGGTATGCATATTCATAATGTTGGTCAGGCTGTTTTATCCACTCCGTCTTCTAGGTCTCTAGCTCTCAATAATGTCCTTCATGTTCCTAAAGCTACCCGTAATTTATTGTCTATGAGTAAACTTTCCCATGATAATAATGTCTTTATTGAACTCCATCCTCATGATCTCTTTGTTAAGGACCTGGACACGAGAGCACCCATTCTTAGAGGTCGATGCAGCGGAGGTCTCTATGAGATTAAAGCACCTGTCATCAAGCAAGCCCTTTCCAGTGTCAAGGTTTCGCGTGATATGTGGCACCATCGCCTAGGACATCCAGCCTTACAAGTCGTTCAACATGTCCTTCGTAGTCATGAGTTACCATCTACACATGAGTCCAATAAAATTGAGTCTGTTTGTGATGCTTGTCAGCAAGGGAAGAGTCATCAGTTGCCCTTTTCCTTGTCTACTCGTGTAACAAAATTTCCATTAGAGATCATTTATTCCGATGTGTGGGGCCCTGCCCAAACTTCAGTTAGTGGACATCGTTTTTATGTGAGTTTTGTTGATGCTTACAGTCGTTTCACTTGGCTCTATTTACTCAAACATAAATCTGATGTCTATGATGTGTTTCTCCAGTTTCAAAAACATGTTGAACGCCTCTTGAATCGTAAGATTATTCATGTGCAAACTGATTGGGGTGGAGAATATGAGAAACTCCATCCCTTCTTCCACAATTTGGGTGTCTCACACCGTGTGTCATGTCCTCATACACATCAACAAAATGGCACTGCCGAGCGTAAGCACCGTCACATTGTTGAAACCGGTCTTACTTTACTTGCACATGCATCTGTTCCATTATGCTATTGGAGTGATGCCTTTGCTACAGCCTGTTTTCTCATTAACCGGCTTCCTAGTCGTACCATCGACATGAAAACACCTCTTCAGAGGCTTCTGAATGAAACACCCGACTACACCTTTTTTAAGGTCTTTGGGTGTGCCTGCTGGCCTCATATTCGACCATACAATAATCATAAGCTTGATTTTCGCTCAAAGAAGTGGGTGTTTCTGGGCTACAGTTCTCTTCACAAGGGATATAAATGTCTTCATGTTCCGTCTAATCGTGTCTATATTTCTCGAGATGTTATCTTTGACGAGAAGGTTTTTCCCTTTGTCAACATGCCAGATTCTCAAATGTCACCACCTGTTTCGGAGTCATCTCTACTCTCAGCTGACCAATTTATGGATATTGCACATGCTTCTCCTTTGCTTGCTAACCATGGTGCAGGTGTTGGACGCGGACATCGCCTGGAGGTTATTCCGCAGCCGCCGCTGTTTCACGACGATCGCACGGTTCCGTTGCATGGCTCCGCTCCGGGCTGCGTGCAGCCATGCAGCAGCTCCATCGTGCCTGCCCCCGTCTCAGGCTCAGCAGCTGAGCCAGCCGAGCCGGCTCTCGGGCTCCTCCCAGGTGCTGGCACTCCTACGCGAGAAGGCTTCCATGTCCATGTCATCGCATGCACATGCAGAGCAGCCAGTGTGGTCCCCGCAACGCATTCTCTCTCCAACACACACGCATGCAGAGCAAATGGATTCGGCTGCCCGCGTGCATGCAGAGCAGCGCCATTCGCCTCGCGTGCATGTAGAGCAGCGCGATTCGCCGCTCTCATCCAGCGCGCCTGTCTCCTCAGTTCCAACTGTTTCATCAGCACCAACATCTGGTATGAGTGTTCCAATAGCTGAAACAGCTCCGTTGACAGCAACAACTTCAGCTCCTCCTCCAACTGGCCCTATAACACGTCGACGCCATGGAATACATCAGCCCAAACAGCGCACTGACGGTACTATTGCTTGGAATTGTGTTGTAGCAGCTCATACAGCGTTGAAACATACGCATGAACCTCGTGATTACAAAGAAGCTCTCCGCACTCCTCACTGGCGTGATGCTATGGAGGCTGAATTTTCTGCCCTTCAGGCTAATGGCACCTGGCAATTGGTGCCTCCTGTGTCTGGGGTAAATTTAATTGATTCACGGTGGGTTTTCAAAGTAAAGCTGCATGCAGATGGTTCCATTGAGAGGTACAAGGCCCGTCTAGTTGCTAAGGGGTATAAGCAGCGCTATGGTTTGGATTATGATGAGACCTTCAGCCCTGTGGTTAAGCCAGCGACTATTCGTTTGTTGCTCGGTATGGCCCTTTCTCGTCGATGGCATCTTCGTCAACTTGATATTCAGAATGCTTTTCTCAATGGTTTTCTGGATGAAGAGGTGTACATGCGTCAACCTCCTGGTTTTATCGATTCCGAGAAACCTGGTCATTACTGCAAGCTGGTCTGTATGGACTGAAGCAGGCTCCTCGTGCATGGCATGCTCGTCTCAGCTCTGTTCTTGGATCACTGGGATTTGTCTGTCATCCTCCTTATTCCTTCGACGTTCGGATGTTACATCTATCTATTGGTCTATGTTGATGATATCATTGTTCTCAGTTCCACAGCTGTTGCTATTCCCAGGTTGATCAGCCATCTTCGCTCTGAGTTTTCTGTTAAAGATCTTGGTATTCTGCATTATTTTCTGGGCATTGAGGTGTCGTCCCCTTCATCTGGTAGTCTTCTTCTTCGTCAGCGTAAGTACGCCCTGGAGCTTCTTGCGCGTGCAGGCATGTTGAAGTGCACCCCTGTGACTACACCTATGTCGTCCTCTGAGCGTCTTTGCAGTTGATGGTGATCCATTGTCTCCTGAGGAGGCTACTCAGTATCGCAGCATTGTTGGTGGTCTTCAGTATCTCACTATGACACGTCCTGACTTGTCCTTTATGGTCAACAAGGTGTGCCAATATCTTCATGAGCCTCGTACACCTCATTGGTCTGTTGTTAAGCGTATTCTTCGCTATGTTCGTCACATGGTTGACACTGGACTGCTGCTTCGGTCTTCTACATCTACACTACTTTCAGCCTTTTCAGATGCGGACTGGGCTGGCAGTATGGATGACAGGCGATCCACGGGGGGCTATGCCATCTTTTATGGAGGTAATTTGATCGCCTGGAGTGCTCGTAAGCAGTCAACTGTCTCTCGGTCTAGTACCGAGTCTGAGTATAAGGCTCTAGCTAATGCTACAGCTGAGCTTGTTTGGGTACAGTCATTACTGCGAGAGCTTGGAGTTGTTCAAGTTAGGCCTCCAGTGCTTTGGTGTGACAATATTGGTGCTACTTATTTGTCATCTAATCCAGTTTTTCATGCATGGACAAAGCACATCGAAGTTGATTTTCACTTTGTCCGCGAGCGTGTATCTCGGAAGCAACTGCAGATTCGGTTCATTTCTTCAAAGGATCAAGTTGCTGATATTTTTACTAAGCCTCTCCCCTTACCATTGTATGAACATTGTAAGCGCAATCTCAATCTTTCCCTAGTTGAGATTGAGGAAGGGTGTTAGAGTTTGTATACCATACGTATTGTATACGTATATGGACACTTATGTAATCCTTTGTACACTATAAATATAATAGATCCTCACCCGACGGAGCACGTCGGGTCAGCTATCAATCTTGTTTCTCGTTATCTTTACAATAGAGTCTTTGATATAGCCTCCGGGATTATCATCGAATCTTGTAGTGTGAGGTTCGAAGAAAATGATAGCTCCCAAGTGGGGCAAGTTGATGTATGTGCAGGTGATGAAATACCTCAAGATGCCATAGTAAGAATGGGTGTGGGATTTTTCCGCCCCATTGAGGGACACGGTGTGGCGTCTCGGGAAGAACTATGCTCTACCACGGTGGAGCCCTCATCCTCTCAACATCAACAAACCCCATCCCTTGAAGCTAATGATGCACCAACCCAAGAACAAGAAGAAAACCCTCCCTCTCATGAACAAGATCAAGGACAAGATCAACCAAGAATTCATGATGGCTCCGATGAGTATCCATTTGATATTTGCGCTTCACCAAATATTGTCCAAGATCAAGCACATGAGGATGAGCATTCTCAAGAAATTGAGGAAGCTCAAATTGAAGGTCAAGACGGGGACCCAAATGATCAAGTTGATCAAGTGACACCTCCAAGGCCTAAAAGAACCAAGGAGGAGATCGAGGCCCGTCGTCTAGCAAGAAGAGATAGGATCCTTGAAATTCGTGGACACACTCATGACAAGGTCCTTGGTGATGTTCGAGCAAAGGTCTCCACAAGAAGGCAATTGGCTAACTTTAGCAATCATCATGCTTATATCTCCGTAGTGGAACCCAAGAAAGTATTTGAAGCCCTTGAAGATTCGGATTGGGTGGAAGCCATGCACGAGGAACTCAACAACTTCAAGCGCAACAAAGTGTGGACCTTAGTAGAGAAGCCAAAGGAGTGCCGCAATGTTATAGGCACTAAATGGATATTCAAGAACAAGCAAGATGAGTTTGGAAATATTGTGAGGAACAAGGCAAGATTGGTGGCTCAAGGTTTCTCTCAAGTTGAAGGAATTGACTTTGGAGAGACCTATGCTCCCGTGGCTCGTCTTGAGTCCATCCGTATCCTTCTTGCTTATGCATCGCATCATAACTTTAAGTTACAACAAATGGATGTTAAAAGTGCATTTCTTAATGGTCCTTTGCATGAAGAGGTTTATGTTAAGCAACCCCCGGGGTTTGAGGATCTCAACTTTCCTAACCATGTCTACAAGCTTGATAAAGCACTTTATGGTCTCAAACAAGCTCCTAGAGCTTGGTACGAGCACCTTAAAGAATTGTTGGTAGACCGTGGGTTTGATGTTGGGCTAATCGATCCCACTCTTTTTACTAAGAGGGTTAATGGGGAGCTTTTCGTTTGCCAATTATATGTTGATGATATTATCTTTGGCTCTACTAACAAAGCTTTCAATGATGAATTTTCAAAGCTTATGACCGATAGGTTTGAGATGTCTATGATGGGAGAGATGAAGTTCTTCCTTGGTTTTGAGATCAAGCAATTGAAAGAAGGAACCTTCATCAATCAAGCAAAATATCTCCAAGACATGCTCAAGAGGTTCAAGATGACCGAGTTGAAGGGTGTAGCCACTCCTATGGTTACTAAATGTCATCTTGCACTTGATCCCAATGGTAAAGAGGTGGATCAAAAGGTATATCGCTCCATGATTGGATCCTTGCTTTACCTTTGTGCATCTAGACCGGACATAGTGTTGAGTGTTGGTGTGTGTGCAAGGTATCAAGCTTCTCCTAAAGAGAGTCACATGATGGCTCTCAAAAGAATCTTTCGATATTTGATTGATACCCCAAGATATGGTATTTGGTACCCCAAAGGCTCAAGTTTTATTCTCAATGGATACACCGATGCGGATTGGGCGGGGGACAAGGATGATAGGAAATCAACTTCCGGGGCTTGCCAATTTCTTGGTAGGTCCTTGGTGTGTTGGTCTTCTAAGAAGCAAAATTGTATATCTCTCTCACCGCCGAAGCCGAATATGTTGCCGCCGCAAGTGGATGCACTCAATTGTTATGGATGAGGCAAACTTTAAAGGAATACGATGTCATTTGTGACAAAGTGCCTCTATTATGTGACAATGAAAGTGCTATCAAGATTGCCTACAATCTGGTGCAACATTCAAGAACGAAGCATATTGAGATCCGGAATCATTTTATTAGGGATCATGTTGCCCGTGGTGATATTGAGCTTATCTATGTTCCTACCAAAGATCAACTTGACGATATATTAACGAAGCCTCTTGATGAAGCAAGGTTCTCTTATTTGAGGAATGAGCTAAATATCATTGATTCAAGGAGTATAGCTTGACCATCTTGCAAACACACCATTGTCTCAAAACTTTATTTGGTTTAGATGTGGGCATGGAAATAGGGGGAGTGCGGTTTAAAACTATTGAGCTATCCCTCCCCCCATAATGCCAACATTAAAGAAAATCATTCTCTTTATATCATATAATGATATGTGAGCTTCAATGATGAGTAGTGGTTTTGGGCCCAAGATATATCTTCGCGGTGCCATGCCATAACACTCATATATGGTGGCCTAGGCCACCACACTCTTCTTTGAGAAGAGTTGGAGTTATTTGGATCTTATCGCCTTTTATTTGACAACTCCATGTTCTTATGGGAAATCACTCTAGTTTGGCCTTATTTGCTCATATCTTGCAAACTTGAGTGATCATGTACCATTAACAGTTTGTACCCTCTAAACCTAAGCCTACACTCATCTATAAGCCATTTCCATCTTGCTCATATGTCGTGTTTTGGTAAAAACTTGGAGTTTGAGGTTTTTCGATCGGATGATCTAGGTTGCCCCATCTTATTGGTAAATATGCTTCCTATATGTTACGTGATACATTATTGCATCACATATGAGTTTATGCAAATAACCAACTAAAGATAGGCAGGATTTCCGGCGTTCTGGAATTTCCAGAAAACCGGATAATCCGGCCCCCTGGCAACCCGGCCCGGCCGGATTATCCGCCCTAAACTAGGGCCGGATTATCCGGCCTGGGCAGATCATGAAAGGGCTGAGGACGAGGCCGCGGGGGAGAAACGGTTCATACCACCCCCACGCGCCTCTCTCTCCTCTCTCTCCTCTCAAGGTCGCCGGAGCCTCACCTCCTCCGGAGCCGCCCCGGCCACTCCCTCCCGGAGTTTTTGGGTGGATCGGGTGCTCCTCCCTCCTAGCTACCTTCTCCTCCAAGCGGCTTTCGCAATGGATGCGGGTATGACTCACAATCCCTAACCCTAGGTGTTGTGATTTGTATGTGCTATTTTCTTGGTGGATTTGGTGTCTAGTTGTTCCAAATCGTTTGTAGTGTACTCCTCTTGCATGCTATAAGGCCGATCTGTTCATAGACAAGTTGTTGATTGCAAAATCTGCTAGATTCGCAGGGCCGGATTATCCGGCCCCCGCGAGGACCGGATTATCCGGTCAGGCCGGATTATCCGCCCCTTGGGCTTATCGCCCTGAGCTTCATTCATCTACGTTAGACTTGTACCAACTTATAGTATGTTTCTCGAGTACATTACTGTATCATACATGACTTATGAGCATCATCTTCCCTTTGCTATCCGTCTTTGCTATTCACGGGTCATGTTTCTCGGGGTATGATGACCCACAAGTATAGGGGATCGCAACAGTCTTCGAGGGAAGTATTACCCAATTTATTGATTCGACACAAGGGGAGACAAAGAATACTTGTAAGCCTTAATAGCGGAGTTGTCAATTCAGCTGCACTGGAACATACTTGCTCGCAAGAGTTTATCAGTAGTAACAGTTATGGCGTAGGAATAGTGAAATAACAGCAGCGGTGAAATAAAGACAGCAGTAGTGATTATAGTAAACAGCAGGATTAAAATACTGTAGGCACATGGACGGATTAACGGGCGTTGCATGGATGAGAGAAACTCATATAACAATCAAAGCATGGGCATTTGCAGATAATAATAAAACGGTATCCAAGTACTAATCAATCAATAGGCATGTGTTCCATATTTAGTCGTACGTGCTCGCAATGAGAAACTTGCACAACATCTTTTGTCCTACCAGCCGGTGGCAGCCGGGTGATACGCGTAGATGCACACGTCCGTTGGGAACCCCAAGTGGAAGGTATGATGCGTATAGAAGCAAGTTTCCCTCAGTATGAAACCAAGGTTTAATCGAACCAGTAGGAGCCAAGAAGCACGTTGAAGGTTGATGGTGGCGAAATGTGATGCGGCGCAACAACAGGGATTCCGGCGCCAACGTGGAATATGCACAACAAAACCAAAGTACTTTGCCCCAACGAAACAGTGAGGTTGTCAATCTCACCGGCTTGCTGTAACAAAGGATTAAACGTATCGAGTGGAAGATGTTTGCAAATAAAACAGTAAAAACAATTGCAGTAGATTGTATGCTATGTAAAGAATAGGACCGGGGTCCACAGTTCACTAGAGGTGTCTCTCCCATAAGATAAAAGCATGTTGGGTGAACAAATTACAGTCGGGCAATTGACAAATAGAGAAAGGCATAACAATGCATATACATGATATGATAAATATAGTGAGATTTAATCCGGGCATTACGACAAAGTACATAGACCGCCATCCAACCGCATCTATGCCTAAAAAGTCCACCTTCAGGTTATCATCCGAACCCCATTCAGTATTAAGTTGCTAAAACAGACAATTGCATTAAGTATGGTGCGTAATGTAATCGACAACTACATCCTTAGACATAGAATCAATGTTTTATCCCTAGTGGCAACAACACATCCACAACCTTAGAACTTTCTGTCACTGTCCCAGATTCAATGGAGGCATGAACCCACTATCGAGCATAAATACTCCCTCTTGGAGTTAAGAGTACAAACTTGGCCAGAGCCTCTACTAATAACGGAGAGCATGCAAGATCATAAACAACACATAAACAATAGATTGATAATCACCATAATCATAGTACTCTCTATCCATCGGATCCCGACAAACACAACATATAGTATTACGATAGATGATCTTGATCATGTTAGGCAGCTCACAAGATCCAACAATGAAGCACAACAAGGAGAAGACGACCATCTAGCTACTGCTATGGACCCATGGTCCAGGGGTGAACTACTCACTCATCACTCCGGAGGCGATCATGGCGATGAAGAGTCCTCCGGGAGATGAATCCCCTCTCAGGTGCCGGAGGCGATCTCCGAATCCCCGAGATGGGATTCGCGCGGCGCGTCGGAAGGTTTTCCGTATCGTGGCTCTCGCACGGGTTTCGACGGAGGCTTTAAGTAGGCGGAAGGGTAGGTCGGGGGCCACACGAGGTGCCCAGGGCCGCGCGGCCAGGGCTTGGGCCGCGCCGCCTGTCCCCTAGCTGCCTCGTGGCCCCACTTCGTTATCTCTTCGGTCTTCTGAAGCTTCGTGCAAATAGGACCCTGGGCGAAAGTTTCGTCCAATTCCGAGAATATTTCTTTACTAGTATTTCTGAAACCAAAAACAGCAGAAAACAGCAACTGGCTCTTCGGCATCTTGTTAATAGGTTAGTTCCAGAAAATGCATAAATACGACATATAATGTGCATAAAACATGTAGGTATCATCAATAAAGTAGCATGGAACATAAGAAATTATCGATACGTTGGAGACGTATCAGCATCCCCAAGCTTAGTTCTCCCGAGCAGGTAAAACGATAACAAAGATAATTTCTGAAGTGACATGCCATCATAATCTTGATCATACTATTTGTAAACATATGTAATGAATGCAGCGATCAAAACAAAGGTAATGACATGAGTAAACAAGTGAATCATATGACAAAGACTTTTCATGAATAGTACTTCAAGACAAGCATCAATAAGTCTTGCATAAGAGTTAACTCATAAAGCAATAAATCAAAGTAAAGGTGTTGAAGCAACACAAAGGAAGATTAAGTTTCAGCGGTTGCTTTCAACTTATAACATGTATATCTCATGGATATTGTCAACATAAAGTAATATAACAAGTGCAATATGCAAGTATGTAGGAATCAATGCATTCACACAAGTGTTTGCTTCTTAAGGTGGAGGAGATAGGTAAACTGACTCAACAATAAAAGTAAAAGAAAGGTCCTTCAAAAGGAAAGCATCGATTGCGTATTTGTGCTAGAGCTTTTATTTTGAAAACATGAAACAATTTTGTCAACGGTAGTAATAAAGCATATGAGTTATGTAAATTATATCTTACAAGTTGCAAGCCTCATGCATAGTATACTAATAGTGCCCGCACCGTCCTACTTAGCTTGGACTACCGGATCTTCGCATGCCATGTTTCAACCAAGTGTCACAAAGGGGTACCTCCATGCCGCCTGTACAAAGGTCTAAGGAGAAAGCTCGCATTTTGGATTTCTCGCTTTTGATTATTCTCAACTTAGACATCCATACCGGGACAACATGGACAACAGATAATGGACTCCTCTTAAATGCATAAGCATGTAGCAACAATTATTATTCTCATATGAGATTGAGGATATATGTCCAAAACTGAAACTTCAACCATGATTCATGGCTTTAGTTAGCGGCCCAATGTTCTTCTCTAACAATTTTGCATGCTCCAACCACTAAAATGATAGATCCTTCAGACAAGACGGACATGCATAGCAACTCACATGATATTCAACAATAGTTGATGGCGTTCCCCAGAAGCATGGTTATCGCACAACAAGCAACTTAATAAAATATAAAGTGCATAAGTACATATTCAATACTACGATAGTTTTTAAGGCTATTTTGTCCCATGAGCTATATATTGCAAAGGCGAATGATGGAATTTTAAAGGTAGCACTCAAGCAATTTACTTTGGAATGGCGGAGAAATACCATGTAGTAGGTAGGTATGGTGGACACAAATGGCATAGTAGTTGGCTCAAGGATTTTGGATGCATGAGAAGTATTCCCTCTCGATACAAGGTTTAGGCTAGCAAGGTTATTTGAAGCAAACTCAAGGATGAACAGGTGCAGCAAAACTCACATAAAAGACATATTGTAAACATTATAAGACTCTACACCGTCTTCCTTGTTGTTCAAAACTCAATACTAGATATTATCTAGACCTTAGAGAGACCAAATATGCAAATCAAATTTTAGCAAGCTCTATGTATTTCTTCATTAATGGGTGCAAAGCATATGATGCAAGAGCTGAAACATGAGCACAACAATTGTCAAGTATCACATTATCCAAGACTTTTTAGAATTACTACATGTAGCATTTTCCAATTCCCCCATATAACAATTTAACGAAGAAGAAACTTCGCCTTGAACATTATGAGTAAAGCCTAAGGACACATGTGTCCATATGCAACAGCGGAGCGTGTCTCTCTCCCACAAAGTGAATGCTAGGATCCATTTTATTCAAACAAAAACAAAAACGAAAACAAACCGACGCTCCAAGTAAAGAACACAAGATGTGATTGAATAAAAATATAGTTTCAGGGAGGAACCCGATGATGTTGTCGATGAAGAAGGGATGCCTTGGGCATCCCCAAGCTTAGACGCTTGAGTCTTCTTAAAATATGCAGGTGAACCACGGGGCATCCCCAAGCTTAGAGCTTTCACTCCTTGATCATAGTATATCATTCTCCTCTCTTGACCCTTGAAAACTTCCTTCACACCAAACTTCAAGCAAACTCATTAGAGGGTTAGTGCACAATTAATAATTCACACATTCAGAGGTGACACAAACATTCTTTACACTTCTGGACATTGCATAAAGCTACTGGACATTAATGGATCAAAGAAATGAATCCAACATAGCAAAAGAGGCAATGCGAAAT
The DNA here is from genome assembly GCA_030979885.1 of Lolium multiflorum. Taxonomy (NCBI): domain Eukaryota; kingdom Viridiplantae; phylum Streptophyta; class Magnoliopsida; order Poales; family Poaceae; genus Lolium; species Lolium multiflorum. Next base: position 118,966,342 of record CM061748.1, read on the forward strand.
AAAAGGCAGAATCAAAAACAGAACAGTCCGTAAAGACGAATTTAAAGTCTGGCACCAGACTTGCTCAAATGGAAAAACTCAAAACTAATGAAAGTTGCGTAAATATCTGAGGATCACGCTCGTAAATTGGCAGATTTTTTCGAATTTTCTACAGAGAACTGTGCCCAGATTCGTGACAGACAGCAATGCTGTTTCTGCGCAGCGATCCCAAATATAACATCAACTTTGACATAGAAACTTTACTTGGCACAAAAACATGATAAGGATAGGTTGCTACAGTAGTAAACAACTTCAAGACTCAAATATAAAACAAAGTACTGTAGTAAAAACATGGGTTGTCTCCCATAAGCGCTTTTCTTTAACGCCTTTCAGCTAGGCGCAGAAAGTGCAAATCAAGTAACATCGAGAGTAGAAGCATCAACATCATAACTTGTTCTAATAATAGAATCAAAAGGCAACTTCATTCTCTTTCTAGGGAAGTGTTCCATACCTTTCTTGAGAGGAAATTGATATTTAATATTACCTTCCCTCATATCAATAACAGCACCAACGGTTCGAAGAAAAGGTCTTCCCAACACAATTGGACAAGATGCATTGCATTCGATATCCAAGACAACAAAATCAACGGGGACAAGGTTATTGTTAACCGTAATGTGCACATTATCAATCCTCCCCAAAGGTTTCTTCTTAACATTATCGGCAAGATTAACATCCAAATAACAATTCTTCAATGGTGGCAAGTCAAGCATATCATAAATCTTTTTAGGCATAACAGAAATACTTGCACCAAGATCACATAAAGCATTACATTCAAAGTCATTGAATTTCATTTTAATGATGGGCTCCCAACCATCTTCTAACTTTCTAGGAATAGAAGTTTCAAGTTTTAGTTTCTCTTCTCTAGCTTTTATGAGAGCATTTGTAATATGTTTTTTAAAGGCTAAATTCATAGCACTAGCATTAGGACTTTTAGCAAGTTTTTGTAAGAACTTTATAACTTCAGAGATGTGGCAATCATCAAAATCTAAATCATTATGAGCTACAGCAATGGGATCATTGTTCCCAAGGTTGGAAAAAATTTCAGCAGTTTTATCACAAGTAGTTTCAGCAGTTTTAGCAATTTCAGGCAGTTTTGTTCGCTTTGCACTAGGAGTAGAAACATTGCCAACACCAATTATTTTACCATTGATAGTAGGAGGTGCAGCAACATGTGAAGAATTAGCATTACTAGTGGTGGTAATAGTCCAAACTTTAGCTACATTATTCTCTTTAGCTAGTTTTTCATTTTCTTCTCTATCCCACCTAGCACGCAGTTCAACCATTAATCTTATATTCTCATTAATTCTAACTTGGATGGCATTTGCTGTAGTAGTAATCTTATTATCAATATCATTATTAGGCATAACTTTCAATTTTAAAAGATTAACATCAGAGGCAAGTCTATCAACTCTAGAAGCAATAGTATCAATTTTATCAAGCTTTTCCTCAACAGATTTGTTAAAAGCAGTTTGTGTACTAATAAATTCTTTAAGCATGGCTTCAAGACCAGAGGGTACACTCCTATTATTATTGTAAGAATTCCCATAAGAATTACCATAACCATTACCATTAGCAGAAGGATATGGCCTATAGTTATTACCAGAGTTGTTCCTATAAGCATTGTTGTTGAAATTATTATTTTTAATGAAATTCACATCAACATTTTCTTCTTGAGCAACCAATGAAGCTAAAGGAACATTATTTGGATCAACATTAGATCTACCATTCACAAGCATAGACATAATCACATCAATCCTATCACTCAAGGAAGAGGTTTCTTCAACAGAATTTACCTTCTTACCTTGTGGAGCTCTTTCCGTGTGCCACTCAGAGTAATTTATCATCATATCATCAAGAAGTTTTGTAGCCGCCCCCATGTGATGGACATAAAGGTACCTCCAGCAGCTGAATCCAATAAATTCCGCGAAGAAAAATTTAGTCCTGCATAGAAGGTTTGGATGATCATCCAAGTAGTCAGTCCATGGGTTGGGCAATTCTTTACCAAAGTTTTCATTCTCTCCCATGCTTGAGCAACATGTTCAGTATCTAATTGCTTAAAATTCATTATGCTACTTCTCAAAGATATAATTTTAGCGGGAGGATAATATCTACCAATAAAAGCATCCTTGCATTTAGTCCATGAATCAATACTATTCTTAGGCAAAGATAGCAACCAATCTTTAGCTCTTCCTCTTAATGAGAAAGGAAACACTTTCAATTTAATAATATCACCATCTACATCCTTATACTTTTGCATTTCACAAAGTTCAACAAAATTATTGAGATGGGCAGCAGCATCATCAGAACTAACACCAGAAAATTGATCTCTCATGACAAGATTTAGTAAAGCAGGTTTAATTTCAAAGAATTCTGCTGTAGTAGGTGGAGCAATAGGTGTGCATAGGAAATCATTATTATTTGCATTTGTGAAGTCACACAACTTAGTATTTTCAGGAGTATTCATTTTAGCAACGGTAAATAAAACAAACTAGATAAAGTAAATGCAAGTAACTAATTTTTTGTGTGTTTTTGATATAGAGAGCAAGACAGTAAATAAAGTAAAACTAGCAACTAATTTTTTTATTTTGATTTAGTGCAGCAAACAAAGTAGTAAATAAAATAAAGCAAGACAAAAACAAAGTAAAGAGATTGAGAAGTGGAGACTCCCCTTGCAGCGTGTCTTGATCTCCCAACGGCGCCAGAAATTTAGCTTGATACGCGTAGATGCACACGTCCGTTGGGAACCCCAAGTGGAAGGTATGATGCGTATAGAAGCAAGTTTCCCTCAGTATGAAACTAAGGTTTAATCGAACCAGTAGGAGCCAAGAAGCACGTTGAAGGTTGATGGTGGCGAAATGTGATGCGGCGCAACAACAGGGATTCCGGCGCCAACGTGAATCTGCACAACAAAACCAAAGTACTTTGCCCCAACGAAACAGTGAGGTTGTCAATCTCACCGGCTTGCTGTAACAAAGGATTAAACGTATCGAGTGGAAGATGTTTGCAAATAAAACAGTAAAAACAATTGCAGTAGATTGTATGCTATGTAAAGAATAGGACCGGGTCCACAGTTCACTAGAGGTGTCTCTCCCATAAGATAAAAGCATGTTGGGTGAACAAATTACAGTCGGGCAATTGACAAATAGAGAAAGGCATAACAATGCATATACATGATATGATAAATATAGTGAGATTTAATCCGGGCATTACGACAAAGTACATAGACCGCCATCCAACCGCATCTATGCCTAAAAAGTCCACCTTCAGGTTATCATCCGAACCCCATTCAGTATTAAGTTGCAAAGCAACAGACAATTGCATTAAGTATGGTGCGTAATGTAATCGACAACTACATCCTTAGACATAGAATCAATGTTTTATCCCTAGTGGCAACAGCACATCCACAACCTTAGAACTTTCTGTCACTGTCCCAGATTCAATGGAGGCATGAACCCACTATCGAGCATAAATACTCCCTCTTGGAGTTAAGAGTACAAACTTGGCCAGAGCCTCTACTAATAACGGAGAGCATGCAAGATCATAAACAACACATAAACAATAGATTGATAATCACCATAATCATAGTACTCTCTATCCATCGGATCCCGACAAACACAACATATAGTATTACGATAGATGATCTTGATCATGTTAGGCAGCTCACAAGATCCAACAATGAAGCACAACAAGGAGAAGACGACCATCTAGCTACTGCTATGGACCCATGGTCCAGGGGTGAACTACTCACTCATCACTCCGGAGGCGATCATGGCGATGAAGAGTCCTCCGGGAGATGAATCCCTCCCGGCAGGTGCCGGAGGCGATCTCCCGAATCCCCCGAGATGGGATTCCGGCGGCGCGTCTCGAAGGCTTTCCGTATCGTGGCTCTCACCGGGGTTTCGTGACGGAGGCTTTAAGTAGGCGGAAGGGTAGGTCAGGGGCCACACGAGGTGCCTAGGGGTAGGGCCGCGCGCCCAGGGCTTGGGCCGCGCCGCCCTGTCCCCGGGCTGCCTCGTGGCCCCACTTCGTTATCTCTTCGGTCTTCTGGAAGCTTCGTGCAAAAATAGGACCCTGGGCGAAAGTTTCGTCCAATTCCGAGAATATTTCTTTACTAGGATTTCTGAAACCAAAAACAACAGAAACAAGAACTGGCTCTTCGGCATCTTGTTAATAGGTTAGTTCCAGAAAATGCATAAATACGACATATAATGTGCATAAAACATGTAGGTATCATCAATAAAGTAGCATGGAACATAAGAAATTATCGATACGTTGAGACGTATAAGGCCTCTAGGAAACTACGGAAATTAAGGTACTCCTTTTAATAGAGTACCGGAGCAAAGCATTAACACTCCGTGAACACATGTGATCCTCACATCACTACCATCCCCTCCGGTTGTCCCGATTTCTGTCACTTCGGGGCCATCGGTTCCGGACAGCGACATGTGTATACAACTTGCAGGTAAGATCATAAACACCGAATATCTTCATGAATCAATAACATGTTCAGATCTGAGATCATGGCACTCGGGCCCTAGTGACAAGCATTAAGCATAACAAGTTGCAACAATATCATAAAAGTGACATCTACGGATACTAGGCACTATGCCCTAACAATCTTATGACTATTACATGACCAATCTCATCCAATCCCTACCATCCCCTTCAGCCTACAGCGGGGTAATTACTCACACATGGATGGGGGAATCATTGCTGGTCGATGGAGAGGCGTTGGCGGTGATGGCGGTGAAGATCTCCTCCAATTCCCGTCCCGGCGGAGTGCCGAACGGAGACTTCTAGCTCTGAGACGGAGTTTCGCGATGTGGCAGCTCGGAGGGTTTCCGCGACTTCGACTTCTCTCCGTGCGTTTTAGGTCGAACCCGATAAGTAGTCCGAAGGGGGGCGTCGGAGGCCACCGAGGGGGCCACACCATAGGCCGCGCGGCCCCCTAGGCCGCGCCGCCTTATGGTGTGGGGCCCGGGCCTCCACCTCAATTGTCCTTCGGCTCCGTCGCATTTTGGGAAAATAGGCCCTTCTGTAAATTCCGAGGATTTTCCCGAAAGTTGGATTTCTGCACAAAAACGAGACACCAGCAGTTCTTGAAAACAGCGTTAGTCCGTGTTAGTTGTATCCAAAATACACAAATTAGAGGCAAAACAATAGCAAAAGTGTTCGGGAAAGTAGATACGTTTTGGACGTATCAACTCCCCCAAGCTTAGCTTATTGCTTGTCCTCAAGCAATTCAGTTAACAACTGAGCGATAAAAGAACTTTCACGAACACATTTGCTCATATGATGTATATATTCTCATGCTATGGCTAATACTTAAGCAGTTCATAATGAGATACATGCAATTAAGATCATCCAACAGCTATGTCAATCATGGAGAGGTACCAACAATTAATAATAAGCATCATGAATCATGTATATAAGCAATTGCAATGTTCATAAGAGAATATGATAAAGTGGTATCTCGCTTGCCCGTATTTGATCGGCAAAACATAAATGCCGAGGCACCTCTGGAGTTCATAGAAAGACTAGAAGTAGTGATTGTCAAAGATAAAAGCATCAAAGTTATACCACAATCAATTTTATTTTGAGACAAGCATATTATACTAAGAATGACAGTTGTGCTCTCAAGATAGTGCTCAAAGAAAGAATGGAGACACAACATAAAAGTAAAAGATTGACCCTTCGCAGAGGGAAGCAGGGATTAACATGCGCTAGAGCTTTTCATTTGTAAAGCAGGAGTAAAATTATTTTGAGAGGTGTTTGTTGTTGTCAACGAATGGTAATGGGTACACTAACTACCTCGTCAACCGGACTCCCAAGAGCGGCTCCCATTTTATTTATTTTTGGGTGGCACTCCTTCCAACCTTTCTTTCACAAACCATGGCTAACCGAATCCTCGGGTGCCTGCCAACAATCACATACCATGAAGGAGTGCCTTTTTATTTAAGTTTTATTATGATGATGACACTCCCCCCAACCTTTGCTTACACAAGCCATGGCTAACCGAATCCTTCGGGTGCCGTCCAACAATCACAAACCATGGAGGAGTGTCTATTTAAGTTAATTAATTTGGGACTGGGAATCCCATTGCCAGCTCTTTTTGCAAAATTATTGGATAAGCGGATGTGCCACTAGTCCATATGAGAGTCTGTCAAAAGTAAATGACAAGGTTGAAAGCTAAACACCACATACTTCCTCATGAGCTATGAAACATTAACACAAATTGAGAAGCATTTTGAAAGTTTTAAAGGTAGCGCATGAGAATTTACTTGGAATGGTTTGAAATGCCATGCATAGGTATTTATGGTGGACACTTTTAGAACAACTTGGTTTTCAGGTGTTTGGAAGCACGAGCAGCGATACCGCTCAGTACAAGTGAAGGCTAGCAAAAGACTAGGGAGCGACAAATCAAGAGAGCAGTAACTGTCATAATCATGCTTGCGGCAAAATAAATTAATGGAGGCATAAAAGTGATACAAGAACTCTGAAGCAATATAAATCATCGAGGCTTAATTGACTTTTTGTTCAGTCATATGCATGCGTGAGCATGTGCCAAGTCGATATAAATGAATTATTCAGAGGAGGATACCACAATGCCATACTTACTTATGAATAAAACAATGCAAGCGAACATCCATGACATGCTACTCATATTAATAAATTGGAGCTAAACATGAGAGATCATGAACTACTAGACTTTCTCAAATAACATATACCTCACATGAACCAACTAAGCATGCTCACATGGATGAGTATATGTACAAAAATGAAAACAAATAGAGTTCATACCAGCCTCTCACCACAATCAGATTGTCGTAGATCGTCATTATTGCCTTTTCACTTGTATAGCTTGGATAATATGAAATAAAACCACGCTCCAGCCACCGAAGACCATTGAACTCATGATGAACTTTACAAACCAAAGAAGAACAGCAAATATTTTTGGTGTTTTCGAATTGGAAACAAGAACAAAAGAAAACAAGCAAACAAAGCAAAATCTTTTTGGGTTTTCTCATAGCAAACCAACGATAGTAAATAAAGTAAACTAAGAGCAAGGAACCAAATAACCAAATGGTGAAGAGAAACAACAGAAATATTTTTGGTATTTTTGTGTTTTAGGAAAGAAACAAAGCGAAAACAAAAGAATGCAAACTAACAGAAACACAGAAAAGCAGGATGACAGAAATCTGCCAAATCTGACAGCAGTACAGAAATCGAAATTAACAAAAACCTTCCATTGCTCAGACCAAAAAGTGTTCAACTAATGAAAGTTAGATAACAACCTGGGGCACATGCTCAAAAATTGGCAACTCAAAATAACGTTCTGGCTGTGCGTACGATTTTTTTGGTAACAGCCCAGAATCTGTTTTTGGACAGTACTTCCCCAAATATCATCTCCTTCTCATTAGAAAACCACTCTAAGAAACTAAACAAGTATGTACAAGTATACAGCAATCATAATATGCAAAGAATGAGTGATGCCGGTATACCTCCCCCCAAGCTTAGGCTTTTGACTCTTCTTGATCATATATCATCCTCCTCTCTTGACCCTTGAAAACTTCCTTCACACCAAACTTCTCATAAACTTCATTAGAGGGGTTAGTACTCAAAAAACTTTAATCCACCTTGGCCCTGTAGTGACACATTGCAAGAACTCAATAAAACATTAGCTACAGCTCTCCACGTCTAGAAAGCCTCACTTAAAGTCCACAAGAGACAATGCAAAAAACAGAGACAGAATCTGCCAAAACAGAACAGCCAGTAAAGACGAATTTTAAAATGGTACTTCCGTTGCTCAAATCAGAAAACTCAAAACTAATGAAAGTTGCGTACATATCTGAGGATCACGCACGTAAATTGGCAGATTTATCTGAGTTACCTACAGAGAAATATGCCCAGATTCGTGACAGATAGAAATCTGTTTCTGCGCAGAAATCCAAATCTAGCATCAACCTTCTACTAGAGACTTTACTTGGCACAACAATGCAATAAAATAAAGATAAGGAGAGGTTGCTACAGTAGTAAAACAAATGGAGGGAGAAAGAAAGAAAGAAATGTTGTTTAGTTCTTTTATGCAATAAAATATACTTGTTAACAAGGTTGATCAAGTCTTGCTACCAAATAAATTTTATATGACATAAGAAGAAATAAACCTCAAATCAATCATGTTACCTTATATTGAATTGATATGGATCCAATCACAAAAGTTTGATATTCTTCTTTAGGCTCATATATAGGACAATCAATGGATCCCACTTTGATAGTTTTCACATTAAAAATTGTATTAACTCCACATACTTTATCAATCCTCTTGGGAAAATAGACAGTGTGTTCCTTATCATCAACATTGAAAGTAACCATGCCTTCATTGCAATCAATAACAGCCCCTGCAGTATTAAGAAAGGGTCTTCCAAGAATAATGGACATATTATCATCTTCAGGCATTTCCAACACAACAAAATCAGTTAATATCAAGCAATGTTGAGTAACTTGAACAAGAACATTTTCACATACACCAACAGGAATAGCAGTAGATTTATCAGCCATTTGCAAAGATATATCAGTTGGTATTAACTTATCTAAATCAAGTCTCTTATAAAGAGAAAAAGGCATTACACTAACACCTGCTCCCAAATCACATAGAGCAGTTCTAACATAATTATTCTTGATGGAACAAGGAATAGTCGGTATACCTGGGTCGCCCAACTTCTTTGAAATCTTACCATTGAAGGAGTAATTAGCAAGCATAGTGGAAATTTCCTCATTGGGGATTTTCCTTTTGTTAGTAACAATATCTTTCATATACTTTGAATAAGGAGGCAATTTAATAGCATCAGTCAAAGGGATTTGCAAAAATAAAGGTTTCATCCAATCACAAAATTTATTATAATGTTCCTCCTCCTTTGATTTTAGTTTCTTAGCAGGAAAAGGCATTTGCTTTTGAACCCAAGGTTCTCTTTCATTACCATGTTTCTTTGTAATAAAATCTTCTTTAGTGTACTTTTTATTTTTATCATGCTTTTTAGGTTCTTTTTCAACCTCTTCTTTATCAGGAGTATCATTCTTATCATTATCTTCCTCATGTTCATTACCACTTTCAGTTTCAGCATCAAATAGAAATACTATTAGGATCATTAACAGGTTCAGAGGATTCTACAACATTCTTATGTTTCTTTTTCTTTTTCTTAGATGGAGTACTAGTTTTAATTAGTTGAGAATCTTGTTCAACTCTTTTGGGATGCCCTTCAGGATATAGAGGATCCTGGGTAGAAACACCACCTCTAGTTGTTACTTCATAAGCATGTTTTTCTTTAGAATTATTTCCCAACAAGTCATTTTGCACTTTAGTAAGTTGATCAATTTGAGTTTGAACCATTTGAAAATGTTTAACAAGTATCTTAACATCATTGGAGGTTCTCTCCACAATACCATGCAATTCACTAATAGCTCGAGAATTTTCCATTAAATGATTCTCTACTCTCATATTAAAGTTTTCTTGCTTAACAATATAATTATCAAACTCATCTAAGCATTGAGCAGGAGGTTTTGAATACGGAATATCTTCCCTAGTAAAGCGTTGAAGAGAGTGTACCTCAATCATGGATGAAGGGGGAATTATCTCACATAAATCTTCTATAGGAGGTAAATTCTTCACATCTTCAGGTTTAATACCCTTCTCTTTAAGAGACTTCTTGGCTTCCCTCATATCTTCATCATTTAATTTAATCATACCCCTCTTCTTCAATATCGGTGGGGTTGGTTCAGGTGTAGACCAATCATCATGATTCCGGCCTATTTTAGCCAATAATTCTTCAGCTTCGTCTGGAGTTCTTTTCCTGAAAACACAACCAGCACAACTATCCAGGTATGCCCTAGACTCAATGGTTAGTCCACTATAAAATATATCAAGTAAATCATGCTTTTCCAAATCATGGTCAGGCTGAGCTCTAATAAGAGAGCAAAATCTCGCCCAAGCCTCAGGCAATTTCTCTCCATCTTCCTGGTCAAAATTATAAATTCTCTGCAAAGCAGCATGTTGAGCACTAAGGAAAGTATTTACGGAAGAAAACATCAAGCAATTCTTTTGGACTTTTAATAGAACCAGGAGGCAAATTATTATACCAAGTTTTAGCATCATCCTTTAATGAGAAAGGAAAATTTTTAGCGACAAAGTAAGTACGCATCTTAATATCATCAGAAAACAAGCCACTAAGAGTAGATAACTCAGTCATGTGTTCAACAACACTTTCTTTTTCAGTACCACAAAAGGGTGTTTTCTCAACAATAGCTATATGAGATAGATCACGAGAAAAATCATAATCTTTATCCCTAATGGTTATAGGAGATGTGGCAAAGTTAGGATCAGGAGATAATTTATATCTAACAGCATGTTCCGCAAGCAACTTTTTAATTTTTCTTGCATCAGTAGTAGCATTGCATTTTTCAATAAAATCATCATCAAGCTCCACATAATCTTCATCAAGATCATCACTAGAATATTCAACAGACTCAGGTGAATTAACAGGTGTAGCAGCATTTTCATTAGGAGTTTCAGTATTTTCAATTTGTCTAGACTTAGCAATTGTAGCATCTAGAAAAGATCCTAACGAACCATCATTATCAAGCACAGAAGCATCATCACAATTATGAGAGGAATTTTCAGATTCAGCAGAAGTACCAACATGTGAAGCATGTGGCGGTGAAACAAGTTTACTTATCACAGATGGTGAATCAAGAGCAGCAGAGGTACTAAGAGTTGTACCTTTTCTTGTAGTGGATGGTAATATGGCGATCTTAGTATCGCGAGGTTTACCCATGATGGAGAATTTGCAGCGAACAATATCAATCCAAGTGAACTTCCAAATAAAGCTATGCTCCCCGGCAACGGCGCAGAAAATAGTCTTGATGACCCACAAGTATAGGGGATCGCAACAGTCTTCGAGGGAAGTATTACCCAATTTATTGATTCGACACAAGGGGAGACAAAGAATACTTGTAAGCCTTAACAGCGGAGTTGTCAATTCAGCGCACTGAAACAGACTTGCTCGCAAGAGTTTATCGAGTAACAGTTTTATGGCAGTAGGAATAGTGAAATAACAGCGGTGAAATAAAGACAGCAGTAGTGATTGTAGTAAACAGCAGGATTAAAATACTGTAGGCACAGGGACGGATCAACGGGCGTTGCATGGATGAGAGAAACTCATATAACAATCAAAGCATGGGCATTTGCAGATAATAATAAAACGGTATCCAAGTACTAATCAATCAATAGGCATGTGTTCCATATTTAGTCGTACGTGCTCGCAATGAGAAACTTGCACAACATCTTTTGTCCTACCAGCCGGTGGCAGCCGGCCTCTAGGGAAACTACTGGAAATTAAGGTACTCCTTTTAATAGAGTACCGGAGCAAAGCATTAACACTCCGTGAACACATGTGATCCTCACATCACTACCATCCCCTCCGGTTGTCCCGATTTCTGTCACTTTGGGGCCATCGGTTCCGGACAGCGACATGTGTATACAACTTGCAGTAAGATCATAAACAACGAATATCTTCATGAATCAATAACATGTTCAGATCTGAGATCATGGCACTCGGGCCCTAGTGACAAGCATTAAGCATAACAAGTTGCAACAATATCATAAAAGTGACATCTACGGATAGTAGGCACTATGCCCTAACAATCTTATGACTATTACATGACCAATCTCATCCAATCCCTACCATCCCCTTCACCTACAGCGGGGGAATTACTCACACATGGATGGGGGAATCATTGCTGGTCGATGGAGAGGCGTTGGCGGTGATGGCGGTGAAGATCTCCTCCAATTCTCCGTCCCGGCGGAGTGCCGAACGAGAGACTTCGGCTCCCGAGACGGAGTTTCGCGATGTGGCAGCTCTCTGAGGGTTTCGACTTCGACTTCTCCGTGTGCGTTTAGGTCGAACCCGATAAGTAGTCCGAAGGGGGCGTCGGAGGCCGCCGAGGGGGCCACACCATAGGGCCGCGCGGGCCCCCTAGGCCGCGCCGCCTTATGTGTGGGCCCTCGGGCCTCCACCTCAATTGTCCTTCCGGCTCCGTCGCATTTTGGGAAAATAGGCCCTTCTCAGAAATTCCGAGGATTTTCTCGAAAGTTGGATTTCTGCACAAAAACGAGACACTGTAATTCTGCTGAAAACAGCGTTAGTCCGTGTTAGTTGTATCCAAAATACACAAATTAGAGGCAAAACAATAGCAAAAGTGTTCGGGAAAGTAGATACGTTTTGGACGTATCAGTACTCGGAGACGCCCAAGGGGTAATCGGTCAAGTGATGAGTTCACGCACAACGCTCCTCGCAAGTCCTCAGCATCTAGGCAGAAGAACAAGGACCCAAGGGAAAACTACAAGACCATGGACCCTATCTCCTATTCCGCTATCCGCATGAAGAACTGGTATGAAGACCTCCCAAGGGATGAAGAGACAGAGGGCAGGAAATTCTGGTGCATGGAGCAGAGTACATCTACAAGGATATTTATGAGCCCATGCCGAAAGTGCGACCCATGCAAGCAATCAATGTGGAAGACCTTTCTGAAGATGATCATTTTGCGGATGCCATCTGGGTGACTGGTAGGTTGGGCTTGCAGGATCTGATGAAGATTAAGTGTGACTATAGTCCAGAGTTGGTGAAGCAATTCTTTGCCACTTTGGCCTTCAAGAAAGATGAGGACCACACGATGGAATGGATGACTGGTTCCACTCACTGTAGCGCAACCTTGCGCCGATTTGCTGGTATTCTTGGAGTTCCTGCAGGAGGTGGTCGTCGTCTTCACGGACCACAGAAGCCAGATAAGAATGTGCGTTTGATCTCTATACCTCAGCTGGAAAAGTTGGTTCTTCTAAGGGGCTGCTTGCCATCTATAGTCAGTTACTCAGGTTCTTTCGGGCCACCATCTCTCCAAGTGGTGGCAACAATGATGCTCTCCGGGGAGCTCTTGTGGATCTTATGCACCTCAGCCTTAAGTGTGCCCGTGATACTAATGAGGATAGTGACTACAATGTTAATATCATGGAGTTCATCTTCAATGAGATTCATGATGCCATGGTTTCCCGGACCACCATACCTTATGCACCATATATACAGCTCCTCATCAACAACTCTGTGTCCATGGATGAAGACTTGAGCGGTACGCATTGGTGAAGCATTCCGTCAAGAAGGCTTACAAGCTCAAGCCAGTATCTTCTGCTGCTCCTGCACCTGACTCCTTCATGGGTGATGCTCGTTCTAGTGGTTTTGCTCCTGCTCGCCGTCCTGATCTCCCGGCTATGAAGAAAAGTGAATGAGCTTAGTTGGTTTCAGCGACACATCCTTTGCATGAACATTGAGATCCATAAGGAGAACTATGCGGCCAGCCGAGAGCGTTCTGAGATTAAGCATACTCAGGCGGTTATTCCGCACAAGCTCGGTGGTGAGCAAGGACCCCCGCCTCGGCCTCCGCTCACCCAGGTTACAAGGTGGCATGTCAGGTTCCGGAGGATCTTGACATTGCATTCAAAGGTCCAACCTCACTCGCCGCTCTCCGGATGCCCCTGACACTGATGAAGATGAAGATGAAGAGGAAGAGGAACAGGAGTACCAGTCCGAGGACGACGAGGGCTCCGAGTGATCTCCATGGGGCGAGTAGCATCGCGCTTATCCCCTTTTTGGCGTCTTGATGCCAAAGGGGGAGAAGTGTTCTATTAGGAACCCTCTCGGGGATTTGCATGGTTTGCATGGGTTTGGGCACAAGCATACGCGTTTATCATTCCTATATTGCTTGTGTTACCTCTTATTTGAACTATTTGCTTTGGTTGTGTTCCGTTTAAAACTATGTGCTATGTGGTGTGAGACATTGTTATGGTTTTCGGATTTCTATATGTTGAGATCAAGACTATTATATTATGTGTGATGCTATATCTCCGTATCATATATCTACACATGGGTATGACTTCTAGCATCCTATCTCAACTTCATATATGTATATGTCTCGTGTTAGATCTCATCATGGATACCTCTTGTGTTGAGGCACCTATGTGTTGTGTATTTGTATTCAAATGCAAATTACTTATATGCACACATGTAGGGGAGTGCCTCTATGTTTTTCCATCATGCTTGTCTCTATAGTGTTTCTCTTGCAAATCCGTATATTGTCATCAAACACCAAAAAGGGGGAGATTGAAAGAACATATCTCATATTATGTTTTGAGTGTTTGATGTCAATGTATGTGATACACTAATGTTTGGTTAAGTGGTACAGGGATTATATAAATACATTTGTATGTGTGTTGGATGTGGTCATGTCTTAAAAAGAATCAGCAAAGTTCATCAAAGCCGGATAACTGGGCCGGATATTTCAAAATATCCGGCCCCGATTCGGCTAAGGACTCGAGGATTTGCGGCTCAGTATGCCTCGGATAGAGGCGATATTTGGCCGGATATTGTCCTGTTTTGTCCCAGGGCCGGATTATCCGGGCCGGACATTTCGGAAATATCCGGCCTCGAAATGACTAAGGACCGGAGGATTGGCACTCAAGATTAGGGCCGGACATTTGCCCGGATATTGTCCTGGTTTTGTCCCAGGGCGGATTATCCGGGCCGGACATTTCAAATATCCGGCCTCGAAAATGGCTAAGGACCGAAGAAAAGCAAGTCCGGTGTGTGGCCGACATTTGGCCGGACATTGTCCCGGTTTGTACAAGCCGGATTATCCGGGCGGATTATTAGGCCCCTACTTAGGCCGGAATATCCGCCCCTAAGCCCCAACGGCTGGATTTTGGGAGGGGTATTTATACCCCTCTTCTTCTTCCTTCCCCTTTGCTCAATCATTGCAAGAAATATCTGCCAAGCTTCACCACCATTAGAGCCACCTCAAGAACACAAGATTTGCAAGATCTTCTTCCTCCCCCAACCAAAGCTCTTGATCTTTGGAGATTCGAAGGAGAAGCCACCGATCTACATCCTCACCGAAGCGATTTACATTTCCCCCTCATTTGTTTGAGAGCCCCTTGCTAGTGTTCCTCTTTGGATCCCTAGTTGATTTGTGTTGATGTATTGTTGTTGATTGTTGTGTTGTTACAGATTTGGGAGCCTCCAATTCGGTTGTGGATGTGTGCCCCAAGAACTTTGTAAAGGCCCGGTTTCGAGGAAATCCCTTAGTGGAAGTGGGCTAGGCCTTCGTGGCGTTGCTCACAGATCTGAGTGAAGCCTTCGTGGCTGTTGGTTTGGCTTGCGTAGCAACCACACTCCTCCAAACGTAGACGTACCTTCTTGCAAAGGAAGGGAACTACGGGAATCATCTCCGTGTCATCGCGTGCTACACTCTCGGTTACCTCTATCCCATTCTATCTCCTATATATTGCGTAGCTATATCTTGCTTAGTTGATAACCTTGTCATATAGGTAAATTCACTTAGTTGCATATCTAGAGAATTTACCTTTGTGTCAAGCCTAAATTGAAAAAGAACTAAAAATTGGTTAGCACCTATTCACCCCCCCCCCTCTAGGTGCGGCATACGATCCTTTCAGTCGTCTCCTGCTGAAATAACATTCCGCTTTTATGAGACACCACAGTGACAAACCTGTGATTTGAACTCTAGTGGATTGGAGGTGTCACTGCCTTCCTAAACATTCAAACACATATTAGTTCTCTATCTTAAGATTTTTTTATAACATTTAGAGTGTATTTTTAATCTTTGGTACACCGATATGATGGTTGAAGTGGATGTGGATTGTCCTCACCTTCAAAAATATGAACATAGTTTTCCCTAAAATACAATCATGAACGTGGTTTGGTCAGTAGGAGGTTTAGTATGCTATCGTGCATTCGTCACCAATGTGCCATGTGCCAAGCTTTGGTGAAATCAGGACTCCTCCTCGAAATTGGCTTTCGTCCCGCTATATTAATATAGCAACCAAGATGCAACAATTTTGCTGGGACCGCAACACAACCAGGCCCAAAAAAAACACAAAGAAAGATAAGAGAAACAAATGCCGACTACGGCCGATCGACGAACACGAAAACAACTCGCAACCGTTGCGCCCTCCGAAATAGTACCACCACGCTCCTCGCAATCCGAATCGTCGCAGACCAAGCAACACCTTCAACAAGGAAAACGATGACGACACCGCTGCTGCCCGGACAAGTCCTAGGGTTTCCCCCGGTACGCGGAGGTGATGGGGGAGAGGTACACGCGACACCCTTAAGGAAGGAATGGCGGCACCCACAGGCATCGCCGCGTCGGTGTCGGACAAGCCGACAGGGATTTCTCCCGACCCACACCGCCACCACTCCGAACAATCCGAACTGCTCCACCCCACCTGTCGTCCTCCAGCGTACGCCACCACGGTCTTGAAGCCATCCTCGCCGTCGCTCAAAGGTCACCAACGCGAGGCCTAGAAGCAGACAAGGCGAGCGCAAGGTAGGGGATAGCAGCAGCACAACCACGCGGGAGGGAACAACCTCCACCGCCCGATATGGAGGTAATCGATCGGACGTAGCAGCAAGAACCAACCAGGCCCGAACTGGCCCGACAAGCGACGGGTAAAGGCGGCCCCGCCGCCATCGAGGAGCCGCCCGCGCCCCCTCCACGCGACGGGTAAGGGGGGACCGCACCGGCACCGCACAACAAGCCCGATACCTGAAGGGCGGTAGGAGGAGGAGAGGCTAGGTTTCGTCGCCAAGGGGGGGGGCAAGCGCTGGTGAAATCAAGACTAAAAACGTTGCTATCCCGGATCACGCTGATAATTTGTTTGCTTGACTTTTAAACACGGGTTGGCTTAGTCCGTAAAATCACTTTTTCATTATTAAGCGAGGAGCTCGTGTTTGTCAAATCGTCAACGTCCATGACAAAGCCCGGCCGGGGATGCATGATGCACGTGCTGGTCTGCTAACGACCATTCATGGTTGGTTGCACCGTATGGTCCAGACGATTGACTCCAGCGGTTAGATGGCTACTAGAAGTCTAGAATACACCAGATTATCAACGAATTATGTCTCCGGTCGAGTCGCTTTCTCCGGAGTGAATACTCAACGTGGAGAGTTTCCACTCCGCATCTTTTTTTTTGACAATCAATACCACATATATTCATAGCAACAAATAGTACATGGAGAGTTTCCACTCCGCATCTTCTTCCTGTTGTAGTAGTAGTACCATATTTTCCCCCGTAGACACCTGTCTTGTAGATTACAACCTAATAAATAGTCGTATGCACATTGTTTTAAGGTTACAGAAATCAACCATGCGTGGATATGCTTTGTTAGCAAATTCATATGCGGCTCTTCTTTGAGTCAAATAATCATTTGCGTGGTGCTATTCCACATCACACAAGTTCACATCGTTAAATTTAAATCGCCTGCTTCACATGTGACTGAGAAATTTGATGCTTTATGAAATGTAAATTAATGATATCCGGATATTGGTTCCTAGATAAAAAGAAAATACAGGTTCGATTAAAAAAATAGTTACCAAGTGCAATTATACGTTCCTAAATGGATGCATGACTTTTTATACAATTTTAGGTCTTGTGTATAACTCAACTAACTCACACATAAATGTATAGAACCAAAAACGAACAAAACAAATCCAGTCACACAACATAAATCTTCATACATTCAAGATTTACACAAATATCAAAACATTAGCATTTGGGGCTAAACATAAACCTGATAGTTAGAAGTAGTGAAGTTTCCTTGTGAGATGGTTCTTACAGGCCCTTCTTGGCCTCAATGCCATAACGTGTCGTCGTGTCGTAACTTTGCCTCTTGGCCCTTCTTCTAGGAAAACGATACGTATATCCATGACGTATCTTTTGAAAAGAGATGGTTCTTATTGTCGAACAAATGGCCATATGTTTTAAACAATCCACTTAGTGTTTTAATCATGGATAGTAACCACGAATAATTTGCATAGCCTTTATGTTCTCTCTTATCCTATATATTTTCTATCTTCAAATTTTGAGTATAGTGAGAAGTGAGAACCATTGTTTTTTCAATCTTGTGTTTGTTTTCAGTTCCTAGTTTTTATAGAATTCCTATACAACCTTTAGGATGGGTAGCTAAATATGGAAATATCGCAAGGACCTGAATGTAAACGAAAGAGCGGCGCTAGAGTCGGCGAAGAGCCGCCGCAGGAAACCACACAGCGGAACTTCCCAACTGTCCAAACTCATCAGCAAACCAACTTTCCAACAGGAGAAAAAACCAACCGAGCCGAGACACAGGAAGGAGAGACCGAGAGAGAGAACCAGGCTAAGCTAGGGTTGCCATGGCGTCCAATTCCCCGCGTCGCTCCGGCGACTCCTCGCCGTCCTCGCCCCTCCTGCCCTACCCCACCTCCCCGACCGCCCGTGCGGCGCCCAACGGCCCCGGGCGGCTGCCGAGCCTCCGCGGCGCGGCGCGGTTCCTGCGCCGCACGGGCAGCCGCCGCCTGATGCGCGAGCCGTCGGTGGCGGTGCGGGAGTCGGCGGCGGAGCACCTCGAGGAGCGCCAGACGGACTGGGCCTACTCCAAGCCCGTCGTCGTGCTCGACGTGCTCTGGAACCTCGCCTTCGTCGCCGTCGCCGCCGCCGTCCTCGCCGCCTCCCTCGCCGAGACCCCCGCCGTCCCTCTCCGCTTCTGGATCGCGGGCTACGTGCTCCAGTGCCTTCTGCACGTCTTCTGCGTCGTCGTCGAGTACAGGCGCCGCCGACGGGACGCCCCTGGTGCTGGGGCTGGGGCTGGAGCGCAGCAGGATGATGCTGGAGATGGGGACGACAAGATCAGGTGAGGAAGGATTTTGCTCGGATTAGTCCAAATACTTCCAACTGCTAATGTTGGGCTTAATTTATTGCTATAGTCATCACTATCGCCGCATAAACTTTCACCAGCTCCGGGTTCAATACAACAATTTCACTGGACGAGTCAGTTCTTCATAACGTCAAACTAAGCCTAGTATGTAATAATGTTCCTAGCGCAAGATGTGTGAGTATCCCCATCTATACTAGTGCACTTTTCCAAACTAGACACTGAATTAGTGGACATGAGGTTAATTGTCAATTGAATGGCCTTCAAGGTTTTCTGTTTTGTGCCCATTACTCCATTAGGGAGGTGAACTAGGCGGGTTGCTATTCATTATTTGGATATCATTTTTGGTGTACTGAATTTGCATGGCTTGTTCGCCGGTTAGACAACTGCACATGGGGTGAAGGCAAACACTGGTTCTGGTGCATAACTGCCTGTATCAGGGATATTGTGGAGATCTGGTGTCTCATTTATGATAGCACATGTGACTTGTAAAACTGATCTAGGAAGATGTCTTACTAGTGTAGTGTAGTTTCCTGCGGTAAGTGCAGTTTCAGTGACCAGTTCACTTCTCTGCCAAAGCCTTATTGTTCTTATAGGACTCGTTCTGTTGAATGAGATTCTAAGCTCAACTATGAATGTGTGACCAGTCTTCCATTTGAATGGTCAAGATTCAGGTGCTTTCTGTTCACACTTGATTGCAATCTAATCACCGCAAGCGATTGGTTGGAAATATCATCCATTGATGACCTGCACAAATTTAAATAGGCAGTGTAGTCTGATTAGGGTTTTTGAATTTGTTAAATAGTACTGAATTATGGTTGAACCATGGAAATGGTTCCGTTGAAAATGTCCAATAGCAGATGCTAAAATGTGTATTGTTTCCATTTTTAGTATTAGTGAATTCATGTATCTGGTATTTTTCCTTGTTCTTCAAATATTTGTTCATTTCCACTAGTTCTACAATATGAGCTAGTTACTTAAATGCTTCAAGTTAATTGTTTATTACCAGCTTACCCATAATTTGTGCCCTTCTGTTCAGTATCGTCAAGCACCTGGAGTCTGGAAACACGATGTTTTCCTTCATATGGTGGATCATTGGATTCTATTGGGTATCTGCAGGTGGTCTAGCCTTGTCAGAAGACGCTCCTCAACTTTACTGGTATGTCTCAAGTAGCGTTGGCATGCAAATAATGCTATGTTTCTTATTATTTCTGATTGTTTTCTAATATAGCTTTCTCCTTGCAGGCTCTCCATTGTTTTTCTGGCATTTGATGTTTTCTTTGTGGTATTCTGTGTTGCTCTGGCGTGTGTGATTGGCATTGCTGTCTGTTGCTGCCTGCCTTGTATTATTGCCATCTTATATGCTGTAGCTGATCAGGTATGCCAGTTCTTGTGCTGGAGATTTTTTTATAGAAAGAATTGTAATAAGATTTGCGTGAGTGTTTGGTCTAATGAGCGCTTTGCCTTCTAGATGCATTTCTATCGATTGCAGTGACTGATGCCCTGTTTGAATAATGTAGATAGTTGGACATACAGTATTAAGTATCTAAACTTTTTTTCCCCTTCAGCTTATTGACCTGTATCATAATTCGTAAGAAAACAAGAACTTTCCCCATAGTAGTGTTATAACACACCTTAAATGAAAGCATTAAACATTTTTAGAATGTTACATATGCACTGGCCATTATTGTTTTCAACTCTCTTCCATAGCATATTCATTCGTTTATTTCGTGACCCGAAATCCTACCCAGTATTTACAAATGATCGATGATAAATGAGAGCCATCTTTACAAAGGTGTGAGGAAAGTGAACCATATCTTGTACTGAAGCTGTGTCTTGTTTTACCTTAAGCAGGAAGGAGCATCTGAGGACGACATTAATAGCCTATCCAAATACAAATTTCGGACAATGGGTGATGCAGACAAGCTGGTTGCTGGAATTGCAGCACCTGTGGGTGGAGTAATGACTGAGTGTGGTACCAACCCTCCAGTTGAACACATTCTTTCTGCTGAGGATGCAGTAAGTTCTTTCATAAAAATTCAGCAGTTTTAAGTATTAATTTTATCACTCCCTCAGGCCCTAAATACTTTTCAACAAGTATTTAGGGCGGGAGGGGAGTATTATTCTTCCCAAGCTGTTCGCCATTGAATTGACTGTTAGCATTAGATTGGGAGGTTTGCAAGTTCCCTTTTAAATTAAATTCGTTAAGGGTTTTTGGATATTTTTGGTCAACTAATCCTGTATTTCCTCTAGTTGGATCATGTACTCACAATAGTTGCTACAGAGTAACTTTACTTTTCAAAGTTAACAGTGCCAGTTTGTTGATTCCTAGATTGGTAGTCCATATAGAATTCACTGTTAGCATGCACTCTGCCAGACATAAAATGGTGGTTCAGTCTTGGCTCTTGGTTAAGTTTGAGAACGACTATACTTTCCTTGGAGGGGATTCTGTTTAAAAACTGGTTCCTTCTTTTTTCATAGTATTGGCTCAATTTTGGCCCTTGGTAAAATTGCACATTCTTCATTTGATTTATATTACTAGCGTATTAATAGTTCATTTCTTCACATGCTTTCTCATAATCTGCACCTTTGGGCTCTGCTTGTGATATTTAATTTGGTGTAGCTGTAGGTAGACTTACCGTTGTCAATGGTGGCCTACTGATGTCCTGCACGCTATTTATATCCTTGAAATTCTATGGTTGGAATGCTTACATTCAATAGCAGTTGGAAGTTGTGAATTTTTGTGCCTATCACCTTTCAGAATAATCTTTAAGATGGCTTAGTTTGCCCATGTTTTGAGTTATTGGTGAACCCAGTAACACGCTATGGCAGATAGAACCCGTTACCTGTAACCCCTTGTGTAGTTTGTAAGTTTGTATAGTAGATAAGAGCATCTCCAACAGTCGCGCTAAATTTTGGCGCTGTAAAAGCACTTTGCAGCGCGCTTCATCCGTGTTTCGTGCGTGAGGCCATATTCTCCTCCGACAGAAGCTCTAAATTTTGGAGCTGTAAAACTGGGTAGTTGTTTCTGCGGCGATTTGTACCGCGCGCTCTTTCCGGCGCGGTAGATATAGTGCACGAGATAGCGGGTTTGTAGCGCGCTCCACTTTACAGCACCAGTTGCAGCATCTGTTGGAGCATCAATTTGCGCCTCTCGCGCGCTAAACTAGTCGCTTTTTTGATACAGCTCCTGTTGGAGATGCTCTAACAATGGTTTGCTTCAGCCTTCAGGTTAAAGTTTGTTTGGGGCCTGAGTTTCTTAGTTTCCTGAATCAGAGTGCCAAGTGTCACGAATTATTTGCTTTGAAAGATGTCTGTGGCAAGGTTTTGATATATATATGTATGTGAGCTGAATGTCCAGCCAATAGCACTAGTCTACTCTGAGCTATAATAACACGATAGTTTTTCCAATTAGAAGAGATTATGCAATCACCTATAGACAGTATAGGGAGACGCAGAGCCCACACACACACTCCCGTCACCATATGCATACACTCCCCTAGACACTAGAAAAATATTGGAGGCTCCATGGAGCTACTTAACTTGTGTCGTATATATACTCCAAATAAATATGGCACACTATGTTGGAACATGGGTGGGTGTGAGTAACCGACTTGGCTCCAAGCACTAGTTCACAGGTC
Source organism: Lolium multiflorum (assembly GCA_030979885.1). Taxonomy (NCBI): domain Eukaryota; kingdom Viridiplantae; phylum Streptophyta; class Magnoliopsida; order Poales; family Poaceae; genus Lolium; species Lolium multiflorum. The sequence goes on from CM061748.1 coordinate 118,988,831, forward strand.
CTTCTGTGTAGACTATTGTATCAGAGGACCATATGACCTAATGAAGGTAGCTTGTGAAATTGAACCATATACTGTGTAGAACTCTGAGCATTGCTTAATTTCACTTGCCACTGTCAAAATCTGGGGTATGTACTGTAGCAACATCGTGTAATATATTACTGTCCCACACTGCCGATGTAGTTAGGAAAAATATATTGTGTTGAGTGTTGTTTTTCATGACATGCCAGGATACCACAAAGTTCACTGCTAGTATTTTCTTGTGGGCGATCAAATCTGGCAATCCCAAAATGTCTTCCTACTAGGTTTTAAAATACCTTATACTTGTGAATGCAGGAGTGCTGCATCTGCCTATGCCCATACGAAGATGGTGTTGAGCTGCGAGAACTCCCCTGCAACCATCATTTCCACTGCACCTGCATAGAGAAGTGGCTTCACATAAATGCGACATGTCCACTGTGCAAGTTTAACATCATCAAGAGCAACCTTGGAAGCGAAGAGGTGTAGGCAGCACAAGTGAGAAGGCCTCTTGATACCTTCCAGCCGAGTTCATCAGATGGATTGCATACCGGTTGTGTGGTTACGCATGGATGACTTGTTGAATTACGAGGTAGTGCACAGATGGTTCCTGAAGTGCTTTTCTTGCAGCGATACCTAGTAAAGCGAAGTGTGATGTACATTTTTTTTCTCAACTTGATCAGTTTGCATTGCGGTTTCTCATGGTTTTTGTGTAGCTAGTGTTTAAATACGTGAAAAGTAGTGATTTGTGCAAATGTTTCATGGATTGGGGCTTAGTTACATGTACATACAGAGTCAGTTTGTAGGGATACAGTGTCCTGTCTGGTTGCTGAAAATATTTGCAGATGGTGTGGTGTTGGGTGTTTCTGTACTGTCGTTTTATTAGATTTCCTAAGCATCTGATTTCTGTCTGTAATGTGCTATATGCCACTCAAATCTGATTAAGAACAGAAATCACTTAAATCTAATTAACTGTCCAGATTTTTTTTACCTGGACTACAACTTGTTATGGCATCTCGTAATCGGAAATTCTATGGTGGTTTTTATTCAATTAACTTTGCCGCCATATGAATATTCCATTTGTCACTTCCACTACAGAATCTTCTCATCAATGCACAGCACTAGGCAGATAAACAAGTACTTCCTCCGTTTCAAATTAAGTGACGCAACTTTTTATCCAAAGTAAGCGAATCTACCCACTAAAATGTGACCAAAAGCTGTGCCAGTTAATTTGGACGTAGGCAGTAGTATATTGCTCCCTTTGTTTGTCAATACATTGAATATAGGTTTTGGCCGAAGTTCCACTTTGTAAAAAATTTGACCAATCAATGTATCGAGAAATAGAGTAGTGGTCTGAATACCCGACTGCATTTTTGTCAGGAAAGGTATTTCATTTTCACAATCTCAGTATGATTTGCAATACGGTCTTCGCGTTTATTTATCAGTGCAATGACACGTACAATCATGCACAGCTTAGTCATGTAAATACAATCGTGTTCCATGTACGGTAGGAGATCATTTACAGGCTTGCCACAGGCATGATGTAGAAGGTGGCTCTAGATGTGTAGCAGAGCTTCTTGCTGTCCTTGAGCCGGAACTCAACTGTAGTAACCACGATAGATCTGCCCTTCCTGAGTATCTGCCCTTCCACTTCTACCTCAGTCTGCATAAATAAGATGAAGATGAAGGGACACATTAGTAAAACTTGTGCAGGATAGAAAAATATGAAAATGAGAGACAGAGGGTTCCATTGTCTAGATGTCGACTCTTGATAGCTTGTTGTTTGTGTAACTATGCAATGGGTACTTGAACTTGTGCAAGCAGTAGTTGGAACACATCAATTGAGTAGAACACTGAGTGCTGCTGATTCTAGCCAACTTGGCAATACATTACCTTCCCAAATCCCTACTCTGGTGAATTTTCTAGGCTGAGATAGCTCGCCATTCAGTTCCGCACTACATTTTTCTCAGATTATACATAAATACTTGAGAAGCCAAAAAACTTAGGATGTCAGTGGATCACATCAAATCGGAATTACTTATGCCTTTGATTGTTTGCAGATGAAAGTCCTCTGAAGGCTATGCTGAAAGTACTGGGAGGGCTAGGATGAAATACCTATTAGTTGTTATTCTTTAGTAAAACTTTTCAACTGCCATTAAACCATTGGTTATTTACGAGCCAGCAATGCATGAAAATAATTTCCCAGTAAAGAATAGGAAATGATCCACATATTTATACAGCACTGATGTTTTTTTTTTGAACCTTAACAGCAGTACAGCACTGATGGTTGAACACTCTAATAAGGAAAAAAAAGGTGAACCTAAACTAGTGTGGCTACAAACTGATTGCAGAAAACCTATGATGCAGGTAAACAACAGAAGGTGCAACGCTCTAATAAGGAAAAAAGTGAATCTGAACTAGTTTGGCTACAAACTGATTGAGAAAACCTGTGATGCAGGTAAACAACAGAAGGTGCATACAAGGCATCTTCACGTGGAAGCATCACAAATATTTGTCAGACATATGGCACTAAATAGGCTCAAACATTTCATGAAACAAGAACTATGTGCACTTCGTGAAAATATCTGTGATTATCTAGTGTAGCTTATGCAGTGTTTGTAGGTTTACCAAACAGTTCGAATGATCTAGCATTTCAGTCCTGACAAAATATCCGAACCAATATTTTAGCTAGAATCTTTACTTTACATATTGGTTAGAGGTTTTGTAGATCAACCGGTAACAACATAATCATAATTCTCCGTCACAAATAGCTCACTGACTATAGTAACTAATCCCCAAATTCCAGCCTCGAATTATTGTCAGAAATCGCTTCAAGGGCTCAAAGAGGCAACAAGACGAACCACGGTTTGTTAAAATGGACGAGGAAGGAGATGCAGATCTCACATCAAGGCGGGCGGCTGAGAGGTAGGCGGTGCTGAGCTCGCCGAGGAACATCTCCTTATCCCCCGCCGCGGCGCGCGCGCAAGCCATCCCGACGGCCTCCGCGACGGCCGCTACCGCGCCGCCGTGGAGCGTGTTGTAGGCGTTCTGCACAGCCGAACCCGATGGCACAATTGGTCACAGAGGCTCAGAGCAGCATCGCTACCTAGGTACAGTTTCGTGAAGGAGACGCCAACGGGACGCGGGCTCACCGTGGCGGAGGAGGAGACGAAGAGGGTGCAGGAAACGCGCGGCGTGGGGGAGGAGGAGACGGTGGCGGAGGACAGTAGCGCGCGGACGAGGGCGGAGTAGGCGTCAGGGCGCTCCGCCGACGCCGGGAGGGTCGCGTCCACTCCCAGGGCTCGGAGGAACCGTAGCGTCCACTCGCCGGACTCCGCTGGCGTAGGCTTGCGCCGCTCCTCCGGCGGCGGCGACATCTTCGACTGCGGCTCCGGGTTCCGGCGCGGTGTTAGCTAAGGATGTGTTTGGTTGGGGGAGCTGGGTCGACTCGCGTCGGGTCGCACCGGTTCGCCCGCTGTTTGGTTCGCGAGCGGGTAGGGGGCGGAGCGGCCAGGGAGGGAATATACCCAAAATATGCTGTATCGGGGGAAACGGCAAAATTGGGCGAATCACCCGGCCCGCGGAGTGGAGTCGCTCACTTTCCCCCACCTCCTCGACCAGTTCCCATCGCTCGCGAACCCTCCACGCTCGCGAACCCTAGCCGCCTCCCTCGACGTTCCCATCGATCCGCGCCGGTTCTGCGGGAAGGAGCGGCGGCGGCTGCGGCACGGCAAGGAGCGGCGGCACGGCAAGGAGCAGCGGCGGCGGCCCGGCAAGGAGCGGCGGCGGCGTCGGCCCGGCAAGGAGCGGCGGCGGAGGCGGGACGGGCGTCGGCCCGGCAAGGAGCGGCGGCGGCGGCGGGACAGGAAGGAGCGGCGCGGGACGGCAAGGCGCGGCACGGCAAGGCGCGGAGCGGCACGGCACGGCACGGCCTCAATCAACTGGTTTTCTTCTTCATCCAGGTACACGCATCATTCTCTGGAGCTTTGCTTTCTTTTTGAAATCCCTAGAAATTGCTTGCTGAAATTACATTTTGGATCTGCCATTAGATGGGAAATCAAACAAATTTGATAATTTGGGCTGCTGCTGCATATGTTTGGATGGTCATGGCTGTGGTTCTGGTTGAGTCAAAAAAAAGAAGAAGAGCACGACCACCCATTTGCTATGCACCAATTGCTGAAAGAGATAGGATGCGTATGGAGTATTTGAATAACAAAATCTGGAGGGATGAGACTACTTGCACAAACATGCTTAGGCTTGGTAAAGGAGCATTTTTTCGGTTCTGTAATGTGTTCAGGGAACGCCATTTGCTTGAAGATACTATACACTTGTCTGTTGAGGAGCAAGTTGCAATGTTCCTCAACACAATTGGCCACAATCTGAGAACTAGGTTAGTTGCGACAAATTTTGATAGGTCAACTGAAACTACAAGCAGATATTTCAACTTAGTATTGCATGCTATTGGTGAGTTGCGAGATGAATACATCAAGCCACCTTCCCTGGATATTGCACCTCAAATTGCAGGCAACCATCGATGGGATCCATATTTTAAGGTAATATGGGTAGGCAATAGATGTGAGATTTTAGAACCTGTAGAATATTACTAGGTTGCTAACTGGGTGTAATGTTGATGAATTAGGATTGCATTGGAGCAATTGATGGTACCCACGTGAGATGTTCTGTGCCTAAGGCCATGGAGCCAGCTTTTCGTGGTAGAAAGTCTTTCACTTCACAAAATGTTTTGGCTGCGGTAGATTTTGGTGGGAGGTTCACATATGTGCTGGCTGGTTGGGAGGGCACAGCTCATGATGCAACAGTGTTAAAAGATGCATTAGAAAGACCTAATGGCCTACGTGTACCTACAGGTAAAACTAATAAAATTGTGTCAATTTGATATGTAGATGACAAATAAGTACCTAGCTAATTAATGATATGTTGTAGGTAAATATTACTTAGTTGACGCTGGCTATGGGGCTAAGCCTGGATTCCTGCCTCCCTTTCGCAATACAAGATACCACTTAAACGAATGGGGACACCATCCAGTTGAAACTGCTGAGGAATTGTATAACCTTAGGCACTCTTCACTTCGCATAAGGGTTGAGTGTGCATTTGGTTCGCTCAAGAGGAGATTCAAAGTCCTTGATGAGGCCAAGCCCTTTCACCCATACCCTACGCAAGTTTACATTGTTCAAGCATGCTGCATTATACATAAATGGATGTTGACTGATGGGGCTGATGATATCTTCTTAGAAGCACAAAATGATCCACCTGAAGCCCCAACGTATGTTGTACATGCTACAACTACACGAGCCCAAGCTAGAGAACATCAAGCCACCGTCAATCTTATGAATAATATAGCCAATGAAATGTGGGCAGGGCGTGCGCAATACCTTGCCAATCAAGATGCTTAGTCCATTTTTATTGTAACATTTAGAATATTTCTGTAATGTTTGGACTATTTATGTAATGAACAATATTTGTAATATTTTGAACAATCTATGTAAAGTGTTTAGGGAATGGCTACGGATGCAACGGATGAGTCGGCAGTAGGTTCAGAGGGTCGTTCAGTGGTGTGCTGGACTACTTCCATGTCAACTTTCATGTTGAAGCACCTATGTGCAATTGTGGAAGGTGGTGCAAGGACATCTACAGGATTTAAGATGATGCACTACAATGGCTGTGCAAGGGCTTTGAATGAACACTTTCGCCAATCCTTGACTGGAGCACAGATAAGCAACCATCATAGAACTATTAAGAAAAAGTTTGCAATGATCCAAAAAATCAAAGACACAGTCAGTGGTGCACAGTGGGATGATGAAACATCCACCATAAGGCTAGAGCATGAAATGGCTTTAAACTATATTGCGGTACGTCATTCTTTCATAATATTACTTGCTGGAATTGTTATATTACTTGCAGAAATTGATGTATACTTGCTGGAATTGTTATATTACTTGCTGAAATTGATGTATACTTGCTGGAATTGTTATATTACTTGCTGAAATTGATGTATACTTGCTGGAATTGTTATATTACTTGCTGAAATTGATGTATACTTGCTGGAATTGTTATATTACTTGCTGAAATTGATGTATACTTGCTGAAATTGATGTATTACTTGCTGAAATTGCTTGCTGGAATAGTTATATACTTGCTGGAATTCTTGTATTAACAGACCATACTTGTTAATTTCAGAAGCACAAAGCTGCAGCTGAGTTTATCAACAGACCAATAGAGAACTATCGAGAGATGCAAATCATATATGGTGACCGTTTGGCAACTGGGAAGTATGCTAAAGGGTCAAGCGAACCTATTGGGACTGCTGCAACAGCAATGGACTGTGATGAGGATGATGAAGCTGTACTTGCACAATCCAACAATGAAGGGACCTCTGCCACAAGGCATGTGAAGAAGCACAAGAAGGATCCTACTGAAGAAGAAGGCCTCGTTTCCATTCTTGGTCGTGTAGGATCTGAGCTTGCGGCTGCCATCATCACAGCCGGTGAGAAATCTGCCCCTCAGCCACCTGTTGATGAAATCCCTGATGCACTATATGAAACTTTGTTGGGTATGGAAGGCTTTAGCGAGGCGCAAATTGCTCACTATTTTGCTTTTCTGGTTGAGAATCCTAAAAGTGCCAAAGCTTTCATGAAGATGGGACACACAGGTCAGCAGACTTGGATGGCTAGGTACATCAACAAAGAGTGGAAAGATTAGATAAGGTCGAGTGATCTTATGTGTGTCGAACCTTATTTGTGTCGAACCTTCTGTGTGTCGAACCTTATGTGTGTCGAACCTTATGTGTGTCCGAACCTTCTATGTATGTGACCTTATGTGTCACCGGACCTTATATTTGTCGAACGAGTATGTGTGTCGAACCCTTCTATGTTTGTGATCTTATGTGTGTCAAAAATTTCGTATTTGTGAGTCTTTATTACAATTATCGTAACAACTGGTATATAATCGGTTGCTGTTGTGTTTTGGTTTCAATTTACTCGTAGGGATCTGATTATATCTTTGCACAAATTTGAAATAACAAGTAAACTGTTTTCTCAGTTTTTTTGGTTCGCTCAATCAACCAAACATGAAAACTGGTTCGCACCATTTACTCAGACTCAAACAACCAAACACGAGAGTGGTTTGTTCCATTCACTCCCACTCACGAAACCAATCACGAAACTCGATTCGCTCCAACCAGACAACCAAACACTCAGACGAATGGGGTGGCCCGGCAAAATATGGTTGGCCCCAACCCATGCAGTCTGAATCCCCAACCAAACACATCCTAAGTTGTCGCGGTCTTGACTCTTGAGTAACTCGTGAAGTCGTGAGGAATGAGGTCTTTTTTTTTTTGAGATCGAGGAATGAGGTCGGGGCCAGTGGAACCATCAGATCTTGCTAGTGTACTGGTGTAGGAAGCAATACTCCCGATCCATAATACTTGTTGTAAATATGTATATATCTAGATATACATGTACTAGGGAAAAGTAATATGGATTAAAAGAATTACTTCTTCTTTGTATTGATTTCTCTTTTCTGAACGGGAAGGTCCCCAAGAACGCAACTCTATTCATCAGCGGAGACTTTGTAAGTTATACAAAGGATCTCAAAGGGGAAAAAAATACAACATGATCCAAAATTCTTGCCAAAAGTGTCATGTAAAGATTTGCAATAACGCCATCGAGTCATTCGTCTTCTCCGTCACTACCCGCACTGGACCTCGAATCATGACGACCTAACTTAGAAGAGAGGATAACACCACTTGATCTCAGGTAGGCTTGCTCTGCTGCGTCGAGGAAGAAGGGCCTCCATGGAAGAAGGTTGAAGATGCATAAGCCGAGAAGCTGCACCTGCAAATGGAGTGGCCGCTATCTCGGCCGAAGATCACGACAGCAGAACTTTGTTGTCATGTTGGAACTCACGGAACAACTTGGATATGCCCCCAAGATCGAGATTCCGCCGGTTGTCCCTTCACAGATTGAACAAGCTCAAAATTTTAGAGATAAATATCAAAAACTACAATATTATATCAATATCATATGAAAATATATTTCATGATGTATCTAACGATGTTGATTCTGTTTTTTTTTTGAAACGGGGCAAAAACGTTGCTCCAATCTATTAATTAAGAAGAGTTTTTACAATAAAGTTAAACAAAGTTATTACAAGGGATCACTCTCCCGGCATGATGTTGCCCAAATGCTTGGTACCCGCCCTAACCCACAACGAGCCTCCGTTTTAATTTTCTCAATATATAGTAATTTGAGAGGGCGCTTGCTTGTTACGGAAAACCCTCGCGTTACGCTCATTCCAAATTACCCAAGTGACAAGAAGCGTGAGCGAGGAAATGGCTTTTCTGCTAGGTGTCGTGCCCCCCGCCATCATGTTCCACCAAGAGTCAATGGAGAGGCCGACCCATCGCGTCAGATGAATGGATGGAATGCCAATTCACTCCTTGATGGCAACCCAAATACGAATAGTGAACCGGCAATTAATGAAGAGGTGGTCAATGGTCTTAAGTGTTTGCTTGCAAAGAGGGGCATCGGTCGCAATTAGGCCATCCTCTTGCTTGCAAGCGATCTGCCGTCTCCTATTTTACGTGAGGAGCCAAGCAAAGAACTTAACTTTCGGAGCCTCCCAAGCCTTCCACACCATCTTATTCATGTTGGAGGCTATGGAGCCTAGGAATCGAACCTCATAAGCTGATTTGGAGGAGTATTCTCCATTCGCCGTGAGCCTCCAAATTATGTCATCATCCATGTCCTCCTGCAACTAGATTGATTTGGGGTTATACATATTAGTGTTTTTTTCTAAAATCTTGGTCGAACTTTAATAATTTAACTTTTTTTAAAGGCTTATTCGTCGAAACAAAGGTAGTAGTATTTAGTATGGAGTAACAAAGTTTTTTGCACCTGTACCAACACGAATAAAATGAAACTAGTTCAACATATATACTATGGACGTGACTGGTAGCCCATATCTTTTGAAAACATGCCCTTGGGAGTCAAAAGTGGCTGGATTGGTTGCCCATTCCATGTCCATGTTGTGCCCAATGCGCGTTTCAAAAGTACCTTTATTTGGGTCTAGAGGGGACGCCCGAATCAACAGTTTTCCTAGAGGTATGCCAATGAGAGCAAAATTTTGCGTCAATGTGCCCGCCTGAGAGACGCTGTAAGTGAATATTGCCCCATGTTTGGTTTTTGTAATGAAAAGAATCCTATGAACTAATGTTTTCATTGAACTTTATATGAAGCAATATTCCATAGGTATTGCTTATTGTTTTATTCAAGTATGGATGCCATGAAGATAAAGATATACCTTAAGTATTAGCATCAAGATCACTGATTTGAAGAGAATAATATGATATAATCCAGAAGAATAAATGAAGATAGAGTTCTCATTTGAAACTCAGATAAGCCATGCTCTAGTTTATGTATTAAGCCATGGATGATCAAGATTTTGAGAGTCTGATTTCAAAATAAGAATTGAAGTTATGGCTCTAAATCGGTGTCATAATAGACTTATAAGTTGAGCTATGGTTAACCAAGATATAGAGCATGCAATTAAATGAATAGTTCTTTATATACATTAAGATATTATGATAGAGCACAAGGAGATATAAGGTTGAGCAAGACAAAGAGCGAAGATTGAATTTAAGTTGGTCAACACATGAAGCTTTGAATCGTGTGATCTTGTGGTATGATAAGATTTATCAATTATGCTTTGTGATCTAACCTGCTATATATTTTTTAATTTATGTTGTCTATCACATAAGTCATATATATTTGCATTAACCCTCTAGAGGGTCGAAAGAGGTGTGGTGGCGCGACCTGATACCCCTCCCACACCACCACAACCCGTTTCACCCTCAAGGCTCCCTTGTCATCCATCTTCGTGTAGATCTCTTTGTATTGACCTAAAACCTTATATAAAATGGTTTCAATCACGTTTTCAAAGCACGGCAAACCACGAAACATAAACATCGCTGCGAACATTGGAGGAGAAAACACCATCGACTTGCATCTCCAAACTCTCGTCTCCATGGTTAAGATGGAGTAGTCCATCCCCGAACTACAGGTTTGTGGCAGTAGCTTGATCTCTGTCTCTCTCTCTTGTTCTTCAATGATTCTAGAGTCACATGAGCAACCATCATGATTGTGAACATCTGTATGCAACCCCTTTGTGGTGGATCTTTTTTTTACTGAGATTGGTATTTGGGATCGCAATCTTCAGTTTTGTTTTCATGTATGATTAGATGTATATCATGTACCTCGTTCTTGATTAACAGTTTTGACCCAACGAGTATGATGGGGCATGTGAGGGGAAACATGTGCATTATTTGGAGTAACATGGTGACAAAGGCATCCCGGATGGGCCTACCGAAGAAGGTATCCGAAGTTCACTGAAGGCCCACGACCCGAAGTTTGTGAAGCCCGGAAGCCCATTAAAGCATCGACTAAGGTAAATAGAGATAGATTAGGAATACAGAGACCTGTAACTTTGCGGGACGGACTCAGAGAGTCTCCCGGCGTTTTGTAACTTGTGTAATATGAAACCCTCGACTCCGCCTCCTATATAAGGGGGAGTCGAGGGACAAAGAAAGGATCAATCTCATTGTCAACATAACCCTAGCTTTTAGCAGTCGAGCACCTTTTTCGGCTGAAACCTTCGAGATCTAGTTGCCCTCTACTTCCGCGAAACCCAAGTCTGCAACTTGTAGGCATTCACTAGTTAATACCTTGTCAATTGGCGCTGTATGTGGGAGTTAGAGGCGACAAGGAGCTGATCTTGATGGCATCATCAACATCTTCGACAACATCATCAACATCTTCGGTGGCAAGCAACGCGATGGATGGAGGTAAACAGATCAAAACTGGTCTTGTTGATTTTATTCCTCACCCACCCTCCCGTGTGGATGCATATGCGTATCTGGAGGAGCCCATGGAGATGACGTTCGGGAGCTTCCACTTCCGCGTCGGAAAAGAAGGATCGCACCGTCTCGTGATACCGAATTCTTCGGGATCGTTAGCGGTCGATTCCGATCTTTCGGGATCATAATCATCGTTCGAGTTAGGCGATGAAGGGATCTCGCCGTCAAGCTTCACCAAGCCTGCTTCAAGCGAAAACTAGCTGATATCTTCGGTAGAATGTCCTTCGGGTCGTCTGCGGACTCAAATATAAGCAGCGATTCAGAGAGCGTCGACAGCTTCGACTTCATCGACAGATCCACTTCTATTCGGGAGGTCTTCGCCGATCTATACGACGGTGTCACCGACCCTGAAGAGGAAGATGAAATTCCAATATATCATCAAGTCTGCAATTGGAGATTCAAGTCGTCAAGAGGATGAAAGTTCAGAGGCTTTCGATGATCTGGGAAATCCATACATCGATCCCGCTGATCTTACGCGAGGATCGGGAACCAAATATATCGGGACCGATCCTCGCCAGAAGTTGCAACTTCCACAAGCAGCTTGGGACAGAGCGTCAAGAGCCATGGATGGCACGGAGCTGATGACTACCACAGCCACGGCTGAAGAGCTGCAAGCATACCAATACAAACTCTCCCGTGCTGGACGAGAACTCGAAAAACAGAAAATTGCACTTGATCGGAGAAGAGCCGCAGCCTCTGCATCGAGTGCTAGCGTGGGAGGCAGCTCCTTGTGACGGTAAAGCACACGTCCGTTGGGAACCCCAAGAGGAAGGTATGATGAGTACAGCAAGCGGTTTTCCTCGAAGAAACCAAGGTTTATCGAACCGAGAGATGAAGGCCACGTGAAGGTTGTTGGTGAAGGAGTCTAGTGCGATTCGCGCAACGTGGAACCCGCACAACACAATCAAACTACTTTGTCCCAACTTAACAGTGAGGTTGTCAATCTCACCGGCTTGCTGAAAACAAAGGATTAAATGTATGGTGTGGAGAATTATGTTTGCTTGCAAAAACAAAGAGAACAATGATTGCAGATTGTATTTCAGATGTAAAAGAATGGACCGGGGTCCACAGTTCACTAGTGGTGTCTCTCCAATAAGATAAATAGCATGTTGGGTGAACAAATTACAGTTGGGCAATTGACAAATAGAGATGCATATACATATCATGATGACTACTATGAGATTTACTTAGGGCATTACGACAAAGAACATAGACCGCCATCCAGATGCATCTATGCCTAAAAAGTCCACCTTCAGTTAGCATCCGCACCCCTTCCAGATTAAGTTGCAAACAACAGACAATTGCATTAAGTACTGTGTGTAATGTAAACAATACAAATATCCTTAGACAAAGCATTGATGTTTTATCCCTAGTGGCAACACACATCCACAACCTTAGGGGTTCTGTCACTCCCCAGATTCAATGGAGACATGAACCCACTATCTATCATAAATACTCCCTCTTGGAGTCACAAGTATCAACTTGGCCAGAGCCTCTACTAGCAACGGAGAGCATGCAAGAACATAAATAACATATATGATAGATCAATAATCAACTTGACATAGTATTCCATATTCATCGGATCCCAACAAACACAACATGTAGCATTACAAATAGATGATCCTGATCATGATAGGCAGCTCACAAGATCTAAACATGATAGCACAAGAGGAGAAGACAACCATCTAGCTACTGCTATGGACCCGTAGTCCAAGGATGAACTACTCACGCATCGCCGGAGGCGGGCATGGTGATGTAGAGCCCTCCGGTGATGATTCCCCTCTCCGGCAGGGTGCCGGAGGCGATCTTCCGAACCCCGAGATGGGGTTGACGGCGGCGTCTGGAACTTTTCTCGTATCGTGGCTCTCGTACTAGGGTTTTCGCGACGGAAGGAATAAATAGGCGAAGGGGGTGGGGGGAGGGGCGCCGAGGCCCACCCCATAGGCGGCCGCGCCGCAGGTGGGGTCGCGCCGCCCATGGTGTGGCCGCCTCGTGTCCCCTCTTCGTCTCCTCTTCGGTGTTCTGAAGGCTCAAAATAAGACCGTGGGCTTTGTTTCGTCCAATTCCGAGAATATTCGCAAACTAACTTTTCTGAAATCAAAAACAGCAGAAACAGAACTGCACTGCGGCATCTTGTTAATAGGTTAGTCCCGAAAAATGCATAAAAACATTATAAAGTATGACTAAACCATGTTGGTATTGTCATAAAACTAGCATGGAACATAAGAAATTATAGATACGTTGGAGACGTATCAAGCATCCCTAGCTTAGTTCCTAGGCCCTCGAGTAGGTAAACGATAAAATTTCTGAAGTGACATGCTACCAACATAATCTTGATCAATACTATTGTAAAGCATATGAGATGAATGAAGTGATTCAAAGCAATGGTATATAGTTTGCTAACAAAAAGATAATGACTAAACAACTAAATCATATAGCAAAAGCTTTTCATGAATAGTACTTTCAAGACAAGTATAAAAAAGTCTTGCATAAGAGTTAACTCATAAAGCAATAGATTCAAAGTAAAAGGCATTGAAGCAACATAAAGGATGATTAAGTTTCAGCAATTGCTTTCAACTTTCAACATGTATATCTCATGGATAATTGTCAACACAAAGTAATATAATAAGTGCAACAAGTAAACATGTAAGAATCAATGCACACAGTTGACACAAGTGTTTGCTTCTAAGATAGAAAGAAGTAGGTAAACTGACTCAACATAAAGTAAAAGAAAGGCCCTTCGCAGAGGGAAGCAGGGATTACTCATGTGCTAGAGCTTTTTATTTTGAAAACATGGAAACAATTGTGTCAACGGTAGTAATAATTCATATGGGTTATGCATAAAACTTCCTATAAGTTGCAAGCCTCATGCATCGAATACTAATAGTGCCCGCATCTTGTCCTAATTAGCTCGGATTTCCATGGATTATCATTGCATTACATATGTTTCAACCAAGTGTCACAAAGGGGTACCTCTATGCCACCTGTACAAAGGTCCAAGGAGATAAATTGCATTTGATTTCTCGATTTTGATAGATCTCAACTTGAGGACATCCATACCGGGACAACATAGAAAACAGATAATGGACTCCTCTTTTATGCTTTAAGCATTCAACAACAAATAATATTCTCATAAGAGATTCTGAGGATTAATGTCCAAGCTGAAACTTCCACCATGATACATGGCTTTGGTTGGCGGCCCAATGTTGTTCTCTAACAACATGCATACTCAAACCATTTCAACTCATGGCAAATCTCCCTTACTTCAGACAAGATGCACGTTGCTCTCTGGATACTCGTGATTGTTTTGATGCACATGCTCCTTGCAAGAGGATCCACTCTCTGTCGTCTCACCTCGTTCTCCCTTGGTGTCCCGGAGTTGGACTAAGGTTGTGTGCCACTCGTCATCGCCTAGAACTTCACCACCAAGGGCCACTTCGAGGTGTTGCGAGGAGTTCAATGTCAACGTCAGTTTGGACTCTCGCTAACAAAGCCAGTTTTCCTTGCTGCACTTGGAGCTCCCTGATGCGCGTAGATGTACACGTCCGTTGGGAACCCCAAGAGGAAGGTATGATGCGCACAGCAAGTTTTCCCTCAGAAAGAAACCAAGGTTGAATCGAACCAGGAGGAGCCAAGAAGCACGTTGAAGGTTGATGGTCGCGAAATGATGATGCGCAAACACTAGGGATTCCGCGCCAACGCGGAACCTGCACAACACAACCCAAGTACTTTGCCCCAACGAAATGTGAGGTTGTCAATCTCACCGCTTGCTGTAACAAAGGATTAAACGTATCGAGTGGAAGATGTTTGCAAAGAAAACAGTAAACACAATTGCAGAGATTGTATGCTATGTAAAGAATAGGACCGGGGTCCACAGTTCACTAGAGGTGTCTCTCCCATAAGATAAAAGCATGTTGGGTGAACAAATTACGGGCAATTGACAAATAGAGAAAGGCATAACAATGCATATACATGATATGATAAATATAGTGAGATTTAATTGGGCATTACGACAAAGTACATAGACCGCCATCCAACTGCATCTATGCCTAAAAAGTCCACCTTCAGGTTATCATCCGAACCCCATTCAGTATTAAGTTGCTAAGCAACAGACAATTGCATTAAGTATGATGCGTAATGTAATCAACAACTACATCCTTAGACATAGCATCAATGTTTTATCCCTAGTGGCAACAACACATCACAACCTTAGAACTTTCTGTCACCATGTGTCAATGAAGGCATGAACCCACTATCGAGCATAAATACTCCCTCTTGGAGTTAAGAGCAAAAACTTGGCCAGAGCCTCTACTAATAACGGAGAGCATGCAAGATCATAAACAACACATAAACAATAGATTGATAATCACCATAACATAGTATTCTCTATCCATCGGATCCCGACAAACACAACATATAGTATTACGTATAGATGATCTTGATCATGTTAGGCAGCTCACAAGATCCAACAATGAAGCACAACAAGGAGAAGACGACCATCTAGCTACTTCTATGGACCCATGGTCCAGGGGTGAACTACTCACTCATCACTCCGGAGGCGATCATGGCGATGAAGAGTCCTCCGGGAGATGAATCCCTCCGGCAGGGTGCCGGAGGCGATCTCCGAATCCCCGAGATGGGATTCGCGGCGGCGGCGTCTCGGAAGGTTTTCCGTATCGTGGCTCTCGCATCGGGGGTTCGCGACGGAGGCTTTAAGTAGGCGGAAGGGCAACGCGGGGGCCACACGAGGGCCCAGGGGGCAGGCCGGCGCGCCAGGGCCTGGGCCGCGCCGCCCTATCCCCTGGCTGCCTCGTGGCCCCACTTCGTTATCTCTTCGGTCTTCCGGAAGCTTCGTGCAAAAATAGGACCCTGGGCGAAAGTTTCGTCCAATTCCGAGAATATTTCCTTACTAGGATTTCTGAAAAACAGAAAACAGCAACTCGCTCTTCGGCATCTTGTTAATAGGTTAGTTCCAGAAAATGCATAAATATGACATATAATGTGCATAAAACATGTAGGTATCATCAATAAAGTAGCATGGAACATAAGAAATTATCGATACGTTGGAGACGTATCGCATCCCCAAGCTTAGTTCTGCTCGTCCCGAGCAGGTAAAACGATAACAAAGATAATTTCTGAAGTGACATGCCATCATAATCTTGATCATACTATTTGTAAACATATGTAATGAATGCAGCGATCAAAATAAAGGTAATGACATGAGTAAACAAGTGAATCATATAGCAAAGACTTTTCATGAATAGTACTTCAAGACAAGCATCAATAAGTCTTGCATAAGAGTTAACTCATAAAGCAATAAATCAAAGTAAAGGTGTTGAAGCAACACATAGGAAGATTAAGTTTCAGCGGTTGCTAGGATAACGTAGCATAGAAAACAAAAATTTCCTATCGCGAACACGCAATCCAAGCCAAGATGCAATCTAGAAGACGGTAGCAACGAGGGGATGATCAAGACTAACCCTTGAAGAGATTCCAAAGCCTATAAGAGTAGGCTCTTATTGCTGCGGTAGACGATCACTTGCCGCTTGCAAAAGCGCGTAGAAGATCTTGATCACGATCGGTTCCGGCGCCACGAACGGGCAGCACCTCCGTACTCGGTCACACGTTCGATTGTTGATGAAGACGACGTCCACCTCCCGTTCCAGCGGGCAGCGGAAGTAGTAGCTCCTCTTGAATCCGACAGCATGACGGCGTGGTGTCGGTGGCGGGAGAAATCCGGCGGAGCTTCGCTAAGCGTGCGGGATGTGGTGGAGGAGAGAGACCGCTAGGGTTTGGGGAGAGAGGGGGCGCCGGCCCTCTAAGGGGTGCGGCCAAGGCTGAGCCAAAGAGTGGCTGCCCCCTCCCTCTCCTCCTCATTATATAGGTGGAAGCACCAAGAGTTCTAGTCCAAGTCTTCGAATAAGACCCCAACATTAAAACCTCCCATATGTGGGAAAACCTACCCAAGGTGGGAATCCCACTTGGGGTGGGATTCCCCCTTTCCATGAGGGGGTTTGGCCGGCCACCCTAGGGGAGTCCACCATGGACTCCTCCCCTTTAGGGTTGGCTGGTCATGCAAGGTGGAGTCCCTCCGGGACTCTACTTTCCATGGTGATTTCTTCCGGACTTTTCTAGAACCTTCTAGAACCTGCCATAAATGCACCGGATCATTTCCAAACTTGGAATATGACTTCCTATATATGAATCTTATTCTCCGGACCATTCCGGAACTCCTCGTGATGTCCGGGATCTCATCCGGGACTCCGAACAAATATTCGAACTCCATTCCATATTCAAGTACTACCATTTCAACATCCAACTTTAAGTGTGTCACCCTACGGTTCGTGAACTATGCGGACATGGTTGAGTACTCACTCCGACCAATAACCAATAGCGGGATCTGGAGATCCATAATGGCTCCCACATATTCAACGATGACTTTAGTGATCGAATGAACCATTCACATACAATACCAATTCCCTTTGTCTCGCGATATTTTACTTGTCCGAGGTTTGATCTTCGGTATCACTCTATACCTTGTTCAACCTCGTCTCCTGACAAGTACTCTTTACTCGTACCGTGGTATGTGGTCTCTTATGAACTTATTCATATGCTTGCAAGACATTAGACGACATTCCACCGAGAGGGCCCAGAGTATATCTATCCGTCATCGGGATGGACAAATCCCACTGTTGATCCATATGCCTCAACTCATACTTTCCGGATACTTAATCCCACCTTTATAGCCACCCATTTACGCAGTGGTGTTTGGTGTAATCAAAGTACCTTTCCGGTATAAGTGATTTACATGATCTCATGGTCATAAGGACTAGGTAACTATGTATCGAAAGCTTATAGCAAATAACTTAATGACGAGATCTTATGCTACGCTTAATTGGGTGTGTCCATTACATCATTCATACAATGACATAACCTTGTTATTAATAACATCCAATGTTCATGATTATGAAACTAATCATCCATTAATCAACAAGCTAGTTTAAGAGGCATACTAGGGACTTCTTGTTTGTCTACATATCACACATGTATCAATGTTTCGGTTAATACAATTATAGCATGGTATGTAAACATTATCATAAACACAAAGATATATAATAACCATTTATTATTGCCTCTTGGGCATATCTCCAACAGTCTCCCACTTGCACTAGAGTCAATAATCTAGTTTACATAT
The DNA here is from genome assembly GCA_030979885.1 of Lolium multiflorum. Taxonomy (NCBI): domain Eukaryota; kingdom Viridiplantae; phylum Streptophyta; class Magnoliopsida; order Poales; family Poaceae; genus Lolium; species Lolium multiflorum. The sequence continues at coordinate 119,006,971 of CM061748.1, forward strand.
GTAAAGATATAACACCTTGGCCTTCTGGTGTTTTATCATGTTTTGCTCACGGGAGAGGTTTTAGTCAACGGATCTGACATGCTCAGAAACGTATGTATTTTGTAATTCATTTGCGTCTCAACGCATCACTCATTTCCAAATGAGTCGGTATTAAATATGTTTGGTCTTCTGGTGGAACCTTAATTCCGCGGTCTGAAATATGTCACTAATATTGTCACACACAATATAGCTTCAAAGTTCTGACTCTGTCGGAACTACACCAAGTTCTCAAAGAACCTCTTGACTTAACATCCTTTGTCATTGTCAAAACAATGACATACTCTACCTTCTTTTGTAGAATCCATCACAATATTTAGAACTCTTCTAAATCTAGCATAGACAACTTCTAGCTCATTGTGCTACCTTTTAAACAACACTTAGTCTAATTTGAGATTTGAAATTATATTTTATATGTGACAAAACCAATATCGGTGTAACACCTTACAGCGATTTGTTTGTCATTTCTTCATACAAAAAAATATATATATCCTTAGTTCTTCTAAAGTACTCAAGGATATTCTTACTGTCGTTCAATGATCATCATATGAATCATTCTGGTATATGCTCATAACACTTTATAGCACATGATATCTGATTGTGTACATGTTATTCGTGATCTATAATCACTCATGTGTTTTTACTCATTGAGTGTCAAATACACTCAAGTCTTGTTAAACCTTTGTATGCAAAGAACACCTTCTTAATATTTATATATTGAACTACTTCAATATCCATTCTATGTACTTTGACTTAAACTTTATTATGTGTTTTAATCTATCTTCATAGATCTTGACACTAAATATGTTTTAGTCCATATCCTTTCATTGAAGCTAATTCTTAATGAAACCTTTTTAATCAATTATATAATTACAATATTTATAATCAACGATATGTCAGCTACATAAAGTATTACAAATATGTCTCAGCGCTCCCACTTAATTTCTTGCAAATGCAAGCCTCTTCATCGTATCTGATGAAATCAAAAACTCTTTGATTATTTCATCCGGTGAAGATTCCAACTCCGCGATACTCACTTCATCCAATTGAAGTTCGTATACCTATCTAGTATTCTACGGACTAGCAAAACAATTGGTTGTATCTTGTATACACCTTTAATACACACTTCTGTTAAGCAATGTATTTTGCCATCCTACTATCATATCTCATGAAAGAAATATGTAGCGATTACTAGAATAATCCACATAGACTATAAGCATTACTACGGAAGATCTAATCTTATCGTAGTCAACTCTTTGAACTTTGTCGTAAACAACTTTTCGACAAGTCGAGCTTATTCAAGGATATTCCATCCAAGTTCATCAATTTTATAGATCCATTTACTTTCAAAAAGTATTCATCTATCTTGGATTTCATGGCGTATAGCCATTTTAACGGAGTCAGGGCCCATCATAACTTCTTTGTTTGTAGTTGGTTTATCATTATTCAAAATCAATCCTTTGTTCACAAATCATTTATTTGATCACAAAGTAAACCATACCTACAAGGTTCAATATGTACTTCGATCTCCATGGCTAAAACACTTTGTAGTCATGGGAGCCATGATCGTCGTGGCCGCTTCCGAAACAAATTCCGATGCTGCGCTACTCTGATCATTATGCTCAGGTTCATAAACCTTATCAAATTATATTGTTCTCCCACTCAAAAACTTCACTAGAAACAATTTCTCGGAAATAAGAAACATTGACAAACACTTTTGTCTTTGTCTCGTGGGAAGAATTCCCAATTAATTCTCTGGGATAACCAACAAAGACATTCATCCGATTTTGGTTGTAAACTCTTAGACCAAAATTTAAAGAAAGACTATTAGGGTTTATACCCATACCATAACTCGTATGGTGTCATTTCAACGGATCATGATGATGCTCTATTCAGTGTAAAAGCGGTAGTCACTAAAGCATAATCCACAAAAATATAATGGCGTCATAATATTTTATCTCATCATTAATCCAACAAGGTTTGGATACATATCTTGGATACTATATCATCATTATGATACTCCAAGAAATGTGAGTTGTAGAACAATTTCATAACTCTCTTAGATGTTCGCTAAAACTTGTAATTCAAATATTTCTACCATGATCCAATCATAGATATTTGACTTTTCTATTACGATGATTTCCACTTCATGCTGAAATTTATTTGAATCCATTCAAATGTTTCAAACTTCTTCCTTATTGAATATATCAACATATATATACTCAATTCATTGTTGAAAGTTTTCATGAAGTAGAAGAATCTCCCGCACACAACTATGCCCAGTGAACCACATACATCATCATGTATTTTTTCACTAAGTTAGTTGCCCGTTCAACTTTTGGCCTATGAACGGTATTTTAATCATTCTCTTTAGAAAAGATTTGCAAGCGTCAAATGATTCAAAAATCAAGTGACTCCAAAAATCCATTTGCATGGAGTTCCTTCATGCGTTCCTTTCTAACATGACCTAAATGGCGGTTCCACAAATAAGTGGAATTCAAATCATTTGCCTTATGGCATTTTAGCGTCAGTGTTATGTATGTGTGTTTCACCATTAAGATTTATAATAACTTATCCATCATACATGGAGTAATGTCATAATTTGAACAACTCATTGTTTTCATTTGACCAGAGCAAAATAACAATTATTAAGTTCTTTATTATAAATTCTAAGGGCTAGATAGAATGCCAACGATGAACATAATAACACTTTATTTTTGTTCCAGACGTGCATACCTATCATATTCCTTGTCAGTCACTTAGGCCATTGTATTCTTGTATTGCGTTGTTTTGTATGACACTTCATACCAACCAATGTGGTACAAATACCCAAGAATTTTATTGTGTGACCAAACGAGGAATACATCCATAACATGTATATCATTTATATACACCTGAGCTAGACTTTCTAGTCTTTTCTTTCTTTCTGCCAAAATATCTTTTATAGTTTCTCTTTTAGCTTTCCTCATTATTCAGAAAAACACTTCAACATCATTGACTTCTAGGTTTGTTGGTCAAATACCAATAACCTTGAGGTTCTTACTTTGAAGTTGATCATCATATGACAAGTGTTCCAGATTTCACTATTAGTAACTTTGTAATATGATGAACAATTTCACTCATAATTTTATCCATCATATCATGACGACTTTCCGAGACCATGTCTGTACATGCTAGGCTCGTAAAGTTTAACCTTAGTATTCGCATGTGCAAATCTAGCTTGCACCCGTTGTATGCACACGTAGAATCGATAACACCCGATCATCACGAGATGCTTCGAAACGACGAGTCTTAGCAACGGTGCATACTAAGGACGATCACTTCATGGATATGCAAATATCATTAGTGCCCCAATAGTTGGAGGATTGGGACGCCGGCGTCTTCAACCTTTGTACATTCCCATAAAACTTATGAGTTTATGTAGTCTCACTAGATTATATTCTATCATCTTGTAGTAAGGTCTTAGATATCGCATATATCTCATACCTCGCTTATTTCTGAAAACAAACTTTTCAGCTCCTTACTTTTCAAACGAATTTGAACATCAAGTTTCACGGAGACAAGATAATTGTAGGTACTAATTTAAACCATAGCTCTTTGAATCAACAATGTGAGGTTTACTAAAAGTTTGCAATAGGACTTAATCAATTCTTGATTCTTTAACAATACGGTACCAATCCGTAAAGTTTCTTATCAGATTTTAACAGTATTTCTATCTCAATAATAAGACTAGCGCATGGTAGAAAAACGGATGCCAATACTACAAAATTAATTCAAAATACTACTCAGACTATGTTTATGATAATTAGTTCATGTTTTAATCTAATTACTAATGAACTCCCACTTAATACAACATCCCTCATAGTTGTTAAGTGGTACACGATCCAAATCCACTACATCAAAACCGATCATCACGTGAGATGATGTAGCTTCAATGGTGAACATCAACATGTTGATCATATCATCCATATGACTCGTGTTCAACCTTTCGGTTTCCGTTGTCCCGAGGCCATGTCTGTACATGCTAGGCTCGTCAAGCAAACCCAAGTATTCCGCATGTGCAACATGGCTTACACCCGTTGTATGTTGAGTTTATCACACCCGATCATCACGAGATGCTTCAAAACGTCGAACAATGCAACGGTGCATACGAGGGAAGAACACTTTATTATCTTGATATTAATGTGAGGGATCATCTTATAATGCTACCGTCGCGATCTAAGCAAAATAAGATGCATAAAGGATTAACATCACATGCAATTCATATGTGATATGATATGGCCCTTTTGTCTTTGCGCCTTTGATCTTCATCTCCAAAGCACGGACATGATCTCCATCATCTTCGGGCATGATCTCCATCATCATCGGCGTAAGCGTCAAGGTCCATGGCGCCGTCTTCATGATTGTTCACCTCATGTAGCAACTATTACAACTACTTTGAAATAATACTCAACATGAAATTTAAAGACAACCATAAGGCTCCTGCCGGTTGCCACAATACAATAATGATCATCTCATACATATTCATCATCACATCATGGCCATATCACATCACCAAACCCTGCAAAAACAAGTTAGACGTCTCTAATTTGGTTTGCATATTTTACGTGGTTTAGGGTTTTCGAGTGAGATCTAATCTACCTACGAACATGAACCACAACGGTGATACTAGTGTTGTCAATAGAAGAGTAAATTGAATCTTCACTATAGTAGGAGAGACAGACACCCGCAAAGCCACTTATGCAATACAAGTTGCATGTCAAGCGTGGAGCAAATCTCATGAACGCGGTCATGTAAAGTTAGCCCGAGCCGCTTCATCCCACTATGCCACAAAGATGCAAAGTACTCAAGCTAAAGATAACATAAGCATCAACGCCCACAAAACCATTGTGTTCTACTCGTGCAACCATCTATGCATAGACACGGCTCTGATACCACTGTAGGATAACGTAGCATAGAAAACAAAAATTTTCCTATCGCGAACACGCAATCCAAGCCAAGATGCAATCTAGAAGACGGTAGCAACGAGGGGATGATCAAGACTAACCCTTGAAGAGATTCCAAAGCCTATAAGAGTAGGCTCTTATTGCTGCGGTAGACGATCACTTGCCGCTTGCAAAAGCGCGTAGAAGATCTTGATCACGATCGGTTCCGGCGCCACGAACGGGCAGCACCTCCGTACTCGGTCACACGTTCGGTTGTTGATGAAGACGACGTCCACCTCCCCGTTCCAGCGGGCAGCGGAAGTAGTAGCTCCTCTTGAATCCGCAGACGGCGTGGTGTCGGTGGCGGTGGAGAAATCCGGCGGAGCTTCGCTAAGCGGATGTGGTGGAGGAGAGAGACCGCTAGGGTTTGGGGAGAGAGGGGGTTGGGCGCCGGCCCTCTAAGGGGTGCGGCCAAGGCTGAGCCAAAGAGTGGCTGCCCCCCTCCCTCTCCTCCTCATTATATAGGTGGAAGCACCAAGAGTTCTAGTCCAAGTCTTCGAATAAGACCCCAACACTAAAACCTCCCATATGTGGGAAAACCTACCCAAGGTGGGAATCCCACTTGGGGTGGGATTCCCCCTTTCCATGAGGGGGTTTGGCCGGCCACCCTAGGGGAGTCCACCATGGACTCCTCCCCTTTAGGGTTGGCTGGTCATGCAAGGTGGAGTCCCTCCGGGACTCTACTTTCCATGGTGATTTCTTCCGGACTTTTCTAGAACCTTCTAGAACCTGCCATAAATGCACCGGATCATTTCCAAACTTGGAATATGACTTCCTATATATGAATCTTATTCTCCGGACCATTCCGGAACTCCTCGTGATGTCCGGGATCTCATCCGGGACTCCGAACAAATATTCGAACTACATTCCATATTCAAGTACTACCATTTCAACATCCAACTTTAAGTGTGTCACCCTACGGTTCGTGAACTATGCGGACATGGTTGAGTACTCACTCCGACCAATAACCAATAGCGGGATCTGGAGATCCATAATGGCTCCCACATATTCAACGATGACTTTAGTGATCGAATGAACCATTCACATACAATACCAATTCCCTTTGTCTCGCGATATTTTACTTGTCCGAGGTTTGATCTTCGGTATCACTCTATACCTTGTTCAACCTCGTCTCCTGACAAGTACTCTTTACTCGTACCGTGGTATGTGGTCTCTTATGAACTTATTCATATGCTTGCAAGACATTAGACGACATTCCACCGAGAGGGCCCAGAGTATATCTATCCGTCATCGGGATGGACAAATCCCACTGTTGATCCATATGCCTCAACTCATACTTTCCGGATACTTAATCCCACCTTTATAGCCACCCATTTACGCAGTGGTGTTTGGTGTAATCAAAGTACCTTTCCGGTATAAGTGATTTACATGATCTCATGGTCATAAGGACTAGGTAACTATGTATCGAAAGCTTATAGCAAATAACTTAATGACGAGATCTTATGCTACGCTTAATTGGGTGTGTCCATTACATCATTCATACAATGACATAACCTTGTTATTAATAACATCCAATGTTCATGATTATGAAACTAATCATCCATTAATCAACAAGCTAGTTTAAGAGGCATACTAGGGACTTCTTGTTTGTCTACATATCACACATGTATCAATGTTTCGGTTAATACAATTATAGCATGGTATGTAAACATTATCATAAACACAAAGATATATAATAACCATTTATTATTGCCTCTTGGGCATATCTCCAACACTTTCAACTTATAACATGTATATCTCATGGATATTGTCAACATAAAGTAATATAACAAGTGCAATATGCAAGTATGTAGGAATCAATGCACAGTTCACACAAGTGTTTGCTTCTTAAGGTGGAAGGAGATAGGTAAACTGACTCAACAATAAAAGTAAAAGAAAGGTCCTTCAAAGAGGAAAGCATCGATTGCGTATTTGTGCTAGAGCTTTTATTTTGAAAACATGAAACAATTTTGTCAACGGTAGTAATAAAGCATATGAGTTATGTAAATTATATATTACAAGTTGCAAGCCTCATGCATAGTATACTAATAGTGTCCGCACCTCGTCCTACTTAGCTTGGACTACCGGATCTTTGCATGCCATGTTTCAACCAAGTGTCACAAAGGGGTACCTCCATGCCGCCTGTACAAAGGTCTAAGGAGAATGCTCGCATTTTGGATTTCTCGCTTTTGATTATTCTCAACTTAGACATCCATACCGGGACAACATGGACAACAGATAATGGACTCCTCTTAAATGCATAAGCATGTAGCAATGATTATTATTCTCATATGAGATTGAGGATATATGTCCAAAACTGAAACTTCAACCATGATTCATGGCTTTAGTTAGCGGCCCAATGTTCTTCTCTAACAATTTTGCATGCTCCAACCACTAAAATGATAGATCCTTCAGACAAGACGGACATGCATAGCAACTCACATGATATTCAACAATAGTTGATGGCGTTCCCCAGAAGCATGGTTATCGCACAACAAGCAACTTAATAAAATATAAAGTGCATAAGTACATATTCAATACTACGATAGTTTTTAAGGCTATTTTGTCCCATGAGCTATATATTGCAAAGGTGAATGATGGAATTTTAAAGGTAGCACTCAAGCAATTTACTTTGGAATGGCGGAGAAATACCATGTAGTAGGTAGGTATGGTGGACACAAATGGCATAGTAGTTGGCTCAAGGATTTTGGATGCATGAGAAGTATTCCCTCTCGATACAAGGTTTAGGCTAGCAAGGTTATTTGAAGCAAACTCAAGGATGAACAGGTGCAGCAAAACTCACATAAAAGATATATTGTAAACATTATAAGACTCTACACCGTCTTCCTTGTTGTTCAAAACTCAATACTAGATATTATCTAGACCTTAGAGAGACCAAATATGCAAATCAGATTTTAGCAAGCTCTATGTATTTCTTCATTAATGGGTGCAAAGCATATGATGCAAGAGCTTAAACATGAGCACAACAATTGCCAAGTATCACATTATCCAAGACATTTTAGAATTACTACATGTAGCATTTTCCAATTCCAACCATATAACAATTTAACGAAGAAGAAACTTCGCCTTGAACATTATGAGTAAAGCCTAAGGACACATGTGTCCATATGCAACAGCGGAGCGTGTCTCTCTCCCACAAAGTGAATGCTAGGATCCATTTTATTCAAACAAAAACAAAAACAAAAACAAACCGACGCTCCAAGTAAAGAACACAAGATGTGATTGAATAAAAATATAGTTTCAGGGAGGAACCTGATGATGTTGTCGATGAAGAAGAGGATGCCTTGGGCATCCCCAAGCTTAGACGCTTGAGTCTTATTAGAATATGCAGGGGTGAACCACGGGGCATCCCCAAGCTTAGAGCTTTCACTCCTCTTGATCATAGTATATCATTCTCCTCTCTTGACCCTTGAAAACTTCCTTCACACCAAAGTTCAAGCAAACTCATTAGAGGGTTAGTGCACCATTAATAATTCACACATTCAGAGGTGACACAATCATTCTTTTCACTTCTGGACATTGCATAATGCTACTGGACATTAGTGGATCAAAGAAATAAATCCAACATAGCAAAAGAGGCAATGCGAAATAAAAGGCAGAATCAAAAACAGAACAGTCCGTAAAGACAAATTTAAAGCTGACACCAGACTTGCTCAAATGGAAAAACTCAAAACTAATGAAAGTTGCGTACATATCTGAGGATCACGCTCGTAAATTGGCAGATTTTTTCGAATTTTCTACAGAGACTGTGCCCAGATTCGTGACAGACAGCAATGCTGTTTCTGCGCAGCGATCCCAAATATAACATCAACTTTAACATAGAAACTTTACTTGGCACAAAAACATGATAAGGAGAGGTTGCTACAGTAGTAAACAACTTCCAAGACTCAACAAAAAAAAATTGCTGTAGTAAAAACATGGGTTGTCTCCCATAAGCGTTTTTAACGTCTTTCAGCTAGGCGCAGAAAGTGCAAATCAAGTAACATCGAGAGTAGAAGCATCAACATTATTTTTCATGCAAACACAACTTGTTGCAGAGGGTACTTTAGGTGCTCCATTCTCTAAATTCTCTATGGTTGTGCTAGGGGTTTTAGAAATTTTAGGCCTATAATAATTCTTTTGTTTAGGCACTTTAGAGGCGTACATGAATTTTTGCTCTTTACCCACATAAGCTTTCTCATTATACTTGAGAGAAGAAAAGGTTGAACCCAAGGTTCCCATAGCTTTTTCAAGTTCATCAATCCTATTGGTTTGATTATCATGGACAACACAAGTTCCTAGGACACTAATTCTTTCATCAATTCCTCCTAGGAATTTATCAAGTTCATCAGTTTTATCCAATAACATTTCCAATTTAGTTTCAATACTTGGAAATTTTTTCTCTATGGTTTCCAATTTTTTCATAACATCCTCAAGAGAGATTTCAATTTTAACTTCATTAACAGGTGGTATTCCAACTAGACTCTCAATGATGCAACTAGCTTCTAAAGCGGGAGTACCTAGGAAATTGCCTCCCGAAAGAGTATCAAGAACATACCTATTCCAACTAGATAAACCAACATAAAAGTTCCTAAGAAGGATAGTGGTGGAGTGTTTCTTAATGCACCTTTGATGAGCATTACTAATTCTATACCAAGCATCTTTAAAACTTTCTCCACCTTGTTGCTTAAAAGAACGAACTTCAACTTCAGGATTACTCATGATAACAGCAATAAAGTAAACTAGGCAAATAAAGTAAAGACAAGTAACTAATTTTTTTGTGTTTTTGATATAGAGAGCAAGACAATAAATAAAGTAAAACTAGCAACTAATTTTTTTGGATTTTGATTTAGTGCAGCAAACAAAGTAGTAAATAAAATAAAGCAAGACAAAAACAAAGTAAAGAGATTGAGAAGTGGAGACTCCCCTTGCAGCGTGTCTTGATCTCCCCGGCAACGGCGCCAAAACAGGCTGGCGTGCAGCTGACGTGGGAGATAGATATTTTTGTGGTGTAACTTTTCTTCAGATCCCCGGCAACGGCGCCAGAAAACAGGCTTGATGCGCGTAGATGTACACGTCCGTTGGGAACCCCAAGAGGAAGGTATGATGCGCACGTGGCAAGTTTTCCCTCAGAAAGAAACCAAGGTTGAATCGAACCAGAGGAGCCAAGAAGCACGTTGAAGGTTGATGGTCGCGAAATGTGATGCGGCGCAACACCAGGGATTCCGGCGCCAACGCGGAACCTGCACAACACAACCCAAGTACTTTGCCCCAACGAAATGTGAGGTTGTCAATCTCACCGGCTTGCTGTAACAAAGGATTAAACGTATCGAGTGGAAGATGTTTGCAAAGAAAACAGTAAACACAATTGCAGAGATTGTATGCTATGTAAAGAATAGGACCGGGGTCCACAGTTCACTAGAGGTGTCTCTCCCATAAGATAAAAGCATGTTGGGTGAACAAATTACAGTCGGGCAATTGACAAATAGAGAAAGGCATAACAATGCATATACATGATATGATAAATATAGTGAGATTTAATTGGGCATTACGACAAAGTACATAGACCGCCATCCAACTGCATCTATGCCTAAAAAGTCCACCTTCAGGTTATCATCCGAACCCCATTCAGTATTAAGTTGCTAAGCAACAGACAATTGCATTAAGTATGGTGCGTAATGTAATCAACAACTACATCCTTAGACATAGCATCAATGTTTTATCCCTAGTGGCAACAACACATCACAACCTTAGAACTTTCTGTCACTGTCCCAGGTGTCAATGAAGGCATGAACCCACTATCGAGCATAAATACTCCCTCTTGGAGTTAAGAGCAAAAACTTGGCCAGAGCCTCTACTAATAACGGAGAGCATGCAAGATCATAAACAACACATAAACAATAGATTGATAATCACCATAACATAGTATTCTCTATCCATCGGATCCCGACAAACACAACATATAGTATTACAGATAGATGATCTTGATCATGTTAGGCAGCTCACAAGATCCAACAATGAAGCACAACAAGGAGAAGACGACCATCTAGCTACGCTATGGACCCATGGTCCAGGGGTGAACTACTCACTCATCACTCCGAGGCGATCATGGCGATGAAGAGTCCTCCGGAGATGAATCCCCTCCCCAGGTGCCGGAGGCGATCTCCCGAATCCCCCGAGATGGGATTCGCGGCGGCGGCGTCTCGGAAGGTTTTCCGTATCGTGGCTCTCGGTCGGGGTTTCACGACGGAGGCTTTAAGTAGGCGGAAGGGCAACGCGGGGGCCACATGAGGGGCCCAGGGGCAGGCCGGCGCGCCGGGGCCCGGCCGCGCCGCCCTATCCCCGGCTGCCTCGTGGCCCCACTTCGTTATCTCTTCGGTCTTCGAAGCTTCGTGCAAAAATAGGACCCTGGCGAAAGTTTCGTCCAATTCCGAGAATATTTCCTTACTAGGATTTCTGAAACCAAAAAAAAACAACAACCGGCTCTTCGGCATCTTGTTAATAGGTTAGTTCCAGAAAATGCATAAATATGACATATAATGTGCATAAAACATGTAGGTATCATCAATAAAGTAGCATGGAACATAAGAAATTATCGATACGTTGGAGACGTATCACTCCCTCATTTGGTTTCTAACCATGTCAAGGATGTGTCTCCCCCATTCATGAAGAGGTGGCAAGTCTCAAACTGTTGTTGGCATGCATTGGTGAGTCTTTGGAGCCGTCGGAAGCATGTTCTTTTGGTGGGTAGAAGCTCGCCACCATGCAGGTTTGGTTTCCGCTTGGCTCCACTGAGTAGAAGTCATCTGTGGTTGAGGAGGAACATATCTACAATTGTTTCTCACCTTGTGGCAGACCCTGCCAGTCGCCACATCCTGTTGTGTCCGCAAGGGCGTAGACGAGATCTTGACTCCGGTGCTACAGATCATGTTAGTGCTACAATGAGTCGTGTGGGGATTCATCTGTGGTGCTGAGCTCGTTTAAGGCCTTGGTTGTGGCCACATCACCCTCGTCACCGTGTCAGAGCCTTGCAAGTCCCACGCCTCTTTGGATCGTGGAGGAGTATTGGCGCCTAGCTCTGGGATCTTTTTGTAAAAAAACTTTGTGGCTAGTTTAGAGGCGGTAGCCCTGAATATGGCAAGGGCATTGCACGTGTCTTGACGGGGAAGGCCTAGCATGACCAGGAAGGTGGAGAAGCCTCTAAGAAAGGTATGTATCAGAAGCAGAAGAAGCAAGAGAGCCGTAGCCAAAAACATTTCAGCAGCAGGTCTTTCTTGCGGTGTTGTGCTCCTTGGATTGTCAATTTGTGGTGTTGTTTCTCTTGTGGATAGTTGTCCTGGGTATTTTGCATGGTTTTTTTGTTAATTAACTAGACATATTTTGCAATCCTGGTCTATTCTTAACCCTAGGCAGGTTTTCCACAACAGCAAAAACTAACTAATTTAGTATTCCGACTAACTGAGATGGCCCGCATGTCATACATGTCCTCTACCTTCGGACGTGTGTCCTCGACCATAAGGAGAGCACGAGACCAGTTGCCCGGATGGCGAGCTTTATCTCATTTGCAGCATATGGGCGGCATCATGTCGACGCATAGACGGTTGTCCGCCTAGGCGGTGCAGGTGCGGTCCGTCTCGGCGGCATAGGTATGGTCCTTGTCGGCAATGCAGGGCGATACAAGGGCGGTCTGCCTCGACGACGCAGCGCGGCGCTGGGGTTTGCCTAGGTGGGGAATTGAGAGATTCGACACTACTACTCTTCCTCCTTGTATCCCAGGTTGGCCATCGCTAGGGCACGTGGCAGAGTGGTGGCGGCCTTCACCACACACGAGCTCTAATCGGGATAGATTTAGGTGTTGGAGGAGGAAGATCGGGGAAAGAAAAATGTCTTACCAGTTGGGTCCACATGTCAGCAGTATGTAATCGCGGCCGGGTTTGTCACATTTTCGATGTGCCAAATATGCCTAAGATTCGATTTAGACCTGGATTGCATAGTTTAGGATACAAACGACGTGTATTTCGAATTTAGGGTTCAGCTCGGCAAACCTCTACAAGTTTAGCGTCTAAAATAAACCTTTTTTCCTACTGTACATACCAAGGTGCTCGCAAAGTCGCGAGTCACAACCTATCGTGTGTACATGTCAAGGGTCTCTGTCCCGGGGCATCGCTCCCTTTGCACGCAACGCGGAGTCCTTTTCGTTTTGGAAACTTTCATCTCCCGAGGTATCGACGGGAGGTTGGGCGTGTTCTCTCCTGCGCTTTGCACCTGGAACCGCCGCCGTGATACCGCGCCGACACGGTGACGCACACCAGTACGCACCACGTGGAAACGGAGCACTGTGCCGTCTGTACTCGTACGAACCCCATGTTGTTTGTTGCGGCGTTTCCGTCCATGCACCAAACCCCGACACGATATCAATACTCGTAGCGCGGCTGTTGGTCGCTGCCACGCGGGCCCCCGCCGCGCGCGTCTGCCCAGCGCCCCAGCCGTTAGCCAGTCCACTTCCACTCACCCAACCCAACCCACCATCAGATCTGCGTGTGTTGTGTTGTGTTGTGCTGTGCTAGCTCGCACTCACCCGCTCCGCACCGGCGTCACCGACACGAAACCACCCCCAGCTCCCTTTAACCTGCTGCGACTCTGCGAGCCAGCCAGCGCTTCTTCAGACCTCCCCCACCTCGCTCAGCACAGACAGAAGCAATGGCGTCCATCATCGTGCAGGTCTCCGCGCTCGTCCTCAACCTCATCGCCTTCGGCCTCGCAGTCGCAGCCGAGCAGCGCCGGAGCAAGGCCACGGTGACGCCCGACCTGGTCAAGGAGTACGACTACTGCGTCTACAACTCCGACATCGCCACCGGCTACGGCGTCGGCGCGCTCCTCCTCCTCACCGCCGCGCAGGTCGTCATCATGCTCGCCAGCAAATGCTTCTGCTGCGGGCGCGGACTTAAGCCGGGGGGCTCACGAGCATGCGCCCTCATGCTATTCCTCTTCTCATGGTAACACAACACTCTTTCTTCCAATCTACTAGTACGCCTCACACTTAGTATGTGCCTCCAGTCGTTAGCTAAACTTAGCTGGTGGTTAGCCGCTAACGACTAATATCCATGGGCTCACCTTCTCTCTACTCTTCGGGATCTCCTGTTGCGTTTTGTGCTCAATCGCCGCTCGTTTTCTTGGTCATTACTAGTTCAGTCTTCTGCTTTTACGGCTATCTTTAGAAATTAGTTAGATCTACCCCTGTGGTCTGAAGTTGCTGACGGCGTGCCGGCTGCACTTCAGATCTGTTTGCTGCTGAGAGGATGGGGATTCAGATCTTCTTATTGCACTTGTCATTGCGGTCTTCCTGCTAGGAAGGTGCAACGCTGTGATGCTGGGCAGCTTAGTATGTTGGATTGGCTACTAATTTGAACCTAAAACTTACATTTCTAGTACTGTACTTCGTAGAGTCGATTGGCCTTTTGAGCTGGGTGCCCACTTGCTGCCGAAATTAGGTTGCCCGGAAACATCAAAATTTACCTTGTTCGGTGTTTGCCAAGCCAGAACTGTTGGGGGCTTCCTTGTCTCTGGTAAATTCACTACTTTTCCGCAGTTCTGTTAAGGAGATGCAGAATTGAGCAGGTTCCGTAGATCTGTCAAGTTAGGTGAAACGTCTCTGGGCTAAAGAAAAATCTGGCACACACAACTGGTACTTTATTCTAGTGGCTGGGGGTGAGCTGGTTGGAGTGAGTTGTTGCACACTCACTCCGGCAATGTCTTGTCCAGCTCAAGAATATTAGTGGCAGGTTCCCACAATAGCATCGCAGCTTCCTGTGTCCTTTGCTTCATAGCAGGTTTATTGTCAGTCTAAGGTGTGAGGGTCAAACCAGTGCCACCGTGGTGTTTTGCTAGTTCAGTCGGTTCATACAAGCAACTGGCCACTTTGCTGGATTTTGAAGTTAGTATTATTACTGAGCATCTTGGTTCATTCTAGGTAGGACTAGTTGACTTCAGTGCTCATGATAGATTCGCTGGATCTACATAGGTGATTATAGATATGCCCAACTGACACAAATGTACCTGTACTGCAAAGTGCATAAGACTAGCTACTTTATCTGATTCAGTGTTTGAAAGAGTAATCATGTAGCATTTGCCCTTGATTATAACTTACAATGATTGCTGTTATTGCCCTTGAAAGAGTATGATCTGTAGTATCCTCGTGCGGCCGTGTTAATCACTAGCAACAGCTGTCCTCTTACAATAAAGTAAGGATAACATGTTAGCATATGCTTATCTCTTTTGGCCGTAGGTGTGAGCAATTAAGTTAATAGAAGCCGACGGCTTTTGATTTTGTTTACACATTACTTGGCTTCTGTTTAGTTTTTCAATGAGCTGTCAGACTAGTTCAGTTCTTTGAGCTGTGTCTGTGGCCGAATTGTTTATCTGATGTTCCTTGGAAGCGTGTATTGGGGTTTCCTAAGCAGTGCTAAAGTCAACGCCAATAAACAGCTTTGCTTTCTTTAGTGTCCTTTAGCTAGCCCAGCCTTTAACTACTATCTTGGACCAGCCACTGTTCGACCATTCTCACCACTTAATTTCATATTTCACTTCTCTTACTTTTCTGAGTTCTGCTTGTCGTGTCCCTCACCACTTATATTGGAACCTGAACTGGATGCTCTGTCAGCTTATTGCTGTCATCTGATATGATCAAATGCTTTTTCAGTAGGCATTTGTCAGTCAGATTCTGTTGCTATTTCTTCTGCTGGCTCATTGAAGTTTATTAGTACTTGTTTTAAATATCCTATCCATTCGCATATTTCTAATGATATTTGGTTGAGTAAGCCATACAAAGGCACATGGCTTAATATTTATTCTCTCTTCTCAATGCCTTTTGAACTAATCATTACTGCCTTAACTTGTGATACATAAAAATAAATAGAGAATCTATCAACAGTGTTATTTCAATTGGAATTCTCAAAGAATTTTTTACCAGCAAGATGCCCCCCTCATTTGCAGGTTGACCTTCCTCATCGCAGCGTCATGCTTGCTAGCAGGATCAGTCCGTAATGCGTACCACACCCGGTACAGGGGCATCTTTGGCGGCAACCCTCTCTCCTGCGAGACGTTGCGCAAGGGTGTCTTCGCCTCGGGTGCAGCCTTCACCTTTTTCACGGCCATCCTGAGCGAGTTCTACTACATCAGCTACTCCAGATCCAGGGATGCTGCTGGTGGCGCTCCATATGGCGGCTCGAGCATCGGCATGGGACCTTACAACTAAGGAGCTTGGTGAGGTTTATGCTATATGATTCAATCCGTTTCAGGGTTGATCGGGTGGTCCGTCGTGGAGTGCAGTGTTCTTGTTAACATTACAGTGGTAGTTACGTGTAATTGGGTTTACTGCTTTCACTAGGTTATCGTATGAGGTTATTTGGTCGGGCTGTATACTATTTGGATTATTGGATTGGATTCTCGACATGGAATACGCTCATTTGGTCATCCTAAAATGTTGATGTGATGTTGATATGCACATTTTATCATGTGAGCTTTTGCTTCAGTACACATCCTTAGCAGGATTTACGACTTAAATTGTAAATGGATGTCTCCGTTCCTAAAAGTAAGGTACTCCAATCTCATCTGGTTCAACCCGGCCTACCTCATCTGGTTCCATCAGGTTCCTGCCTGGGTTTTTGCCCTACAGTGCCGCTTAGCCGATCAGAAGTTGTATGTGCGAAAATACGAAAATACGGCTTGGGTGCTTATGTGCAAAACGAGGGCTAAGATGATCTCTTTTGTGAATAGTGAGGATACCAACTCATAGCAACAACACACTAACCCCTCCCTCCCCGTAACCCCTCCCGGGATGCTTGCGCGGCGGCGGCTCCGGAGGGCCCCAAGACCAGTGAGTAGAGCGCGTCCTCTGGAGCCTCCCTGGCCGCTGCCACCGCCCGCGCAGGCGGTGGTGGCGGCGCCCGACTGCCAAACGGCGGAGGGTGAGGAGGCGCAGCGAGGCGGAGCCCTTTCGCGCTAGGGCGATTCTTCACGGGCTGCGCGGTGGTGGTGTGTCCGGCGGCAGCCCGGGGATCCGGTGGTGTGTCCGGCGGCAGCCCGGGGATCCGGTGGTGCGGCGGCCAGGCCTGCCGGCGCGGTGCGGGCCCGATCTAGGTAGCTAAGGGCTGATCTGGGCTGTGCGGGCCCGATCTGGGTAGCGTGGGATGTGGCCTGCTGCACGGCATCTCGCCGGGTCTCTGCGGTGGAGGTTGCTTCAACCTCGTTCGTCGGCGTTGGACGGCGGATGGCGGCGTGGGGGTCTGTTTGTCTGCTTCTTTGAATAAAGCTGGTTGTCCTAGGGTTCTTGTTGTGCGAAGATGGAGATCTTTCTGAGGCTGGTTTCTCTCGATCTGGCTGAAATGTCGAGTTCCGGAATGCTCCATCGGCGAATGTACTAGTGCAAAGATGCCTGCAGTTTGCTGGATGTGAGGTATTCGATCGTGCACACCCATGCTTTTATTCCGACCGTTTGGTTCTGGATGGAGCGGCGCGAAGCTCTTTTCTGTGTTGCCACTAGATGATATTTTGTTTCATGGTGAAGTCAGAGGCGGAGAATATCATGATGGCCGGATTGGAGGAATAGCAATGGAGGTTCTAGACTGTTGAGGGGCTTGCTTGGTGTTCCAGGCTTCGCAACAACAATATGCAAGTGGGGGCAACAACACTGGTGAAGTTCAGCGTCTTACGTGAAAATCCAAGGTCTGGTCTTAATTAGTTGTGCCTGGCAATTGTCTTGTTGAAGGCATTGGTTTGAGAGCGGGGACTATCTTCAGGGTGAAAACCTAAGATCTTTGATCGGGCGACGATGGCGCTTGTGCACTGTTCCCTTCTTGGAGGTGTCGCTTTTAGAGAGCCTGGAGTTCAGGTGTTGTCTTGGTGGTGGTTGTATTGTTGCTGCTAGGGCTGGAATACTGTAGCGGGACTTTTACTTTTTTAGTTATTTTTCTCTTGTTTGGCTGTGTGCATCCACACTGCCGTTTCGGTATTTCGTTGTTGCAGAGGCTAGGTGTTTTTGGTATCTCTCGACATTAATAAATTCCCTTTATCGAAAAAAGTACTAGAACATAGTTTAAGACCCGATGCTAAATTAGGAAGTTCAGGACATGACGGTAACAACCAAATTCAGGACGACAGACAAGTCGTAAACATTGTTCCATCAACATAGATTACCAGTACCACCTTTCACTCTTTCATCATGGCAATGGCTGGATCATGTTATGGGCATTTCTTGACGATGTCGGTCATGGAGTAGTCAAAGATCGTAACCTTGTAGGCATTGCTTTTGAGCACCTTGAAGGCCATGAAGTACCGATCTTGATTTCGTGAGCAATTGCAAATCCCGCCCACCAGCCTTGATCCATGAAAATCTTCCCCTCGACTTCTCTCAGCTTGACCATGAATGAGCAACATGTGTTGATCTTAAACACAATGGTCTTGGGGACGTTACCAACGTACTACGTGGACCTTCTGGAATTGGCAACAATTCCAGGCCTGGTGACATGACGGCCTTGGCGAAACGGCTTGGACCAACATCGTCATGAAAGTGCCCCACCTTCACATGCCTTCCCCTCGGCCTCTTGCGGGCGCTGCCTTCTGCAGCTACGTTGGAGTACCCTTCTCTGAGGTTGTGGACACCAACAACAGCCACTGAGCACTACCACAAAATTAAACACACAATTGCAACCAAAGTTGAAGCCTCATATCACTTACATGCATGCCGCGTGAATGATCCTTTCAGACCGAATGCAATGCACATGCTTGAGTAACTGTACATTGCTCAAAGTCAGTAAGGATCATCTGACAACCAATTAGTGGTCACATTTTAATCATTGGCTTATAGGATGAGCAAAACGAACAATCATATGAAGGCCTCATACAATAGTCAGTGAGATGAATCTATGTCTACCTAGGTTGGCGTGCAAGAAATTTTGGTGTACAGAACGCAAGGTAGATATATATCTATCTAGTTGACATTTTAATCACTACCCAAATGATACATAAGTAATAGCTAGCCTCATTTCTGTAACATCCCAACTTTCAATGAAATGAACAAGAATGAGAATTCAAGAACCCAAAAATTGAGGCCAACAAAAACTTTTTCCATCATATAGGACTATGCATATTAGATCACCTTATTAATTATTTTGAGTGTGCTATTGCCATGATGCTTGTTTATGTGTGTTACTCTCATTCTAAAACCCTAGCAATGATCTCTTGATCACCCCTAGCCAAATAAAACTGAAATATAAAAAAATTCCAAAAATCCTTTTTACTCTCACATAAGGCCTATGCCATTTTTGCAAATCTTAACCTAGACCACTTTGGCTTGCCCCATTGGTTGAAGATGGTTGCTAAACACTTTTAAATACTTTTGGAAGTGAAGAAACTCAACCAAAACCAAAATCAAATTCAAATTCCAACATACATGCAATATGGTCACTTGTGTCATTTTTAACCTGATGGCCACTTTGAGCCCCTGGCTTTCCTCTTTCCACTTCTAAACTTTGTCAACTCTTTTCACCTCATCCAAGACAACATCAAGCACTACAACTTTGCCCAAAACCATCACCCCAAAATCTTCACCAATTTCAAATGGCAAGCAAGCAAAGTTGGAACTTTCTCACAGATTTAAGATCATATGCAAAATGTGATTTTGCATATCAAATCCATTTTGACCACCACCAACACCAAAATGCTCCACTTAATATATGATTTCAACCCACCAAAAAGAATTTCAAATTTCGAAAATAATTTTTCTTGCGGGCATTCTGTCGAACACATTGCAGGCAGGGTAAATATCTGAGCCCATACCTCATTTTTTACCTTGGACTTGGTCCAACCTGGCTTCTCTGCACCCTGGAGTCTCCCTCTCACTTCACTACATCAACCTCACCACTTGCACTGGACTTGGTTTGGATTAAACAACCCAAACCATGCCATGCCGTGGCATGGCATGCCACTTCATGCCATCTCCTCTTCTGGTCCAATCCAGCCTGCATCACCTTGTCATTCACCTCCCTCTCACTCACCTGAGCACGACCCAACACTGCCTCGACGAATTTTTTTACCGCAGCTAGTAGAAAACGTCGCGCCCAGACGCGCCCAGGACACGTCCATGCCGCGCCAGAGCGCGCCTGGCGCCGACCCTGGACGCCCAGAGCGTGACGACGCCCCGCGTCCCTGCGTCACCTCCGCCTTCACGCTCACCACCAGTAGACGCACCACGGAGCCCTGCCTCGCCTGGACACGCGCACGAGGCCGCGGGAACGCCGTGGACGACGACCGCGTCCACGACCAGCCGCCACTGTACCCCACGGACGCGTGACGCACCCCACTGTGCTTGACCACCGAACGCTATTCGGAGCTCGCCGTGACGTTCCCTGAGCTTGCCAGGACACGCCCATGACCTCGCCCACGCCGTTGATCGACGGGAGCGCGCCAGAGCCACCGTCACCATGACCGCCCGCCCTGGCTCGGAGCCGCTATAAAAGGGGCACTCCGCGCCCCAAATTGAGCACGCCAACTTCTTCCCCACCTCCTCACAGCTCTCCCCGACCTCTCAATTCCACCAATTACTCGCCGGAGGCCTCCAATCGCAAGCTCACCGCCGCCGCCAGTACACGGAGCCCGCCGGAGCAGGAGGCCACCCCAGACGAGCTGCTGCTACCAGGGAGATCCTCGCCCTCGACAACGTACCTGCGCACATCTCCGACGACCGCCGGAGCTCCGACGAGCTCGCCGACCCCCTACCGCCGCCGCGTGAGTCCCTCGCTCGTCGTCGACGACGACGCTTCTCGACCGTGCGATCGCGTTCTAATCGCACGGCTCTCCTCTCCCCGTACCGCTTCGGGCGTTACAGCTCACAGACAGGTGGCCCCCACCTTGTCAGCTGGCCCGCTGCGCTGGACGCAGTACTGGGCCGGCCCATTTCCCTCTCTCTCTGCCTAGCCCGTTAAGTTTTCCCGCGCAAGCCCACCTTTTTGAATTCAAAATTGGAAATTAGATAAAATACACAATCTGATGCAAACTTTGAAATCCAATTGTGACAAATCTACTCGGCCAAATTTTACAAACTTTATATTTTTGGAAACCTTATGAAATTATCTACACAATGCCACTGGATAGAACCCTAGATCTTTTGTAGAATTAAAATGACAAAATAAACAAGGCAGGGACTTTTCTGACTTATAATAATTCTTAAAAATCAACCATAAATGCTTTTCAGTTAATTCCACCTCCAATAATTCACATTTCACTTATACTAATTGTTTCTACAAAAATATGCCATGCTTACTTTGAATGATCATGGTTTAGTTGATTTAAATGACTTTATGGCTATTTTCTAGTAAAAGATATTGTCCAAAACTATTAAGAAATATCATGAGAGAGTTTCTCTCATTTAAATCTTGTCACCACCAAGTCCAAATGAAGTGGAGACTCTGGTTAGTTAGGTCCCATAGGATTTGTTGGTGATATTAAATCTTTGATATGTTAGAATTAAATGGTATGAGGTGCTCACCTCATTTAAATCATTTTCTCCAAATGATAAGTGTGAAGAGGTTGACTTGGGTCAACCTAGGTCACATATTATGCATAAGAGAAATTAAATCTTAATAAGATAATGAGAGGAAATTATTTCTCTAAATAATTCAAAGTAACATTAAGGATAGTATGAGAAGAAATTATTTTTCTTAAATAATAAGAAGAACACATCCACCCACCTAATAGTAATGAGTGATGCTAGTTTAAGTGTGTGAACCATGTTTGTGCTCAGTTTAATTAGATAAGTTTGGTGTGATGATTGTGTACCCCGTATTCGTATTTTAGACGCTAGTACCGAGGAGTACCAGGAGGAGGAGGAGGTCTACTTCCAAGGAGAAGAAGACCACTTTGACCAGTTTCCCAACCAAGGCAAGATAATACTCTTGCAAAGTGCAAAGCTCACTATGAGCAAGGCATTACCCTTTTACTTTATGCTTATGATCCTATTTCCCTTTTACTTTACAAGCTTTATTTACTTTTGTTTTATCAAAGTACTTTTTGATTCATGATTCACTTGGTTAGTATTGGATTAGTACAAGAGTATCAAATTTAGCCTAGAAGCAAGGCAAATACTTAGCACCCCTCATACATAGTGGCTAGTGCTAAATACTAAAAATGACTACTCTAGATGGGAACATGTGTTATGAAATGATGATGGTGAAAACCTTGGAATGATGAGTCATTTCCATTGAAAGATTTTGAAGGTGAATATGACATGAATTTGACTTGGTGATTTTGGCTAAAAACTGATGATTGAGTTGGATGCGATACCATTCCAATTTTGAGTACCCCCACAATACCTGATTATGGGTAAGGCTTAGCTGGAAATTTATGTATCTTAGCATGAGTTCCCTCCGAACACACATCATAGGGGTTATGCCGAGGCGGCCTCCGTTGTTGAGAAATGATGTGAAGTGAATTGTACGGCCAAGTGCCCTGTTGACAGTTGGTCTTCACCGGGAGGCCAAGCTCATGGGGAGAGGTGCTCATACTAGGGTTAGTAAATGAAAGGTTATGGTTGATGATCCGCGTACTGTGTTACGATGATTCGGGGAAATCCCGACGGATGAAATCAAATGTTGTGGCACAAGTGTGCAACCTCTGCAGAGTGTAAATCTATTCGAATAGCCGTGTCCACGGTTACGGACGGTTGGAAAGGCCATACAGTTTCCAGTATTAGAATTTGATCATGTTGTCGATATGAATGTTGAATGGTGAATTGAGTATTTTGAAACACAACAGAGTTGTGGGAATGACACTAATGTTCCCACTTGAGTTAGTTAGCACTTGAATAAGTCTTTAGCCATTACCTGTGAACAAAATTGGCTTTACGCAAATAAACTAGAGCTTAGTACCCCACTGCTAGAAATGTTAGCACTTACACTAGTATTAGTTTGCGAGTACATAAAGTACTCACTACGTGTCCCTGGCTATTCAAATGGCCAGACTATGAAGAGGAGCAGAAGACGAGGAGGACGGTCGGCAGGAAGTCTACAACAACTAGGAGTCTGCTAACGTCAAGCGTTGGCCTGTGGACTATAGAGTCCTTGTATCTTACGCTTCGCTATGAACTTGTGTTTGTTCGTTGATCGTTCGTTGATCGTTAGATCAACTATTTGTGTAATATGGATCATGTGATTCCAATTTGTAAGACTCTATGAGTTGTAATGAATGATGACTGTGATACTTCACTATTATGCCTCGCAACAACAATATTCCCGGGATTGCGATGTATGACATAATAGGCATCCGGACTTAAAAATCCGGTGTTGACAAGTTGGTATCAGAGCCATTGTTTGACCTTAGGAGACCCTAGTTTAGAATGGACGTTCCGAAAAATTTAGATTCTAAAACAAATTGAGTGAATACTTGGGAAAAACTTACTCATTCTCTTTTCTACCGGATCTTTTCAAAAATGATGACCATGCTCTTCTTTTTAAATACATCTAAAATATTGCCACACTTAGTCACATCTCTAACTTACTCATCCCTTTCACTTTCAGATGGAGCCCTACGTCCAGACGGAGACCTACGACCTGGAGAACGGAGGAAGTCTGGTGTTCGAGCGCGACTTGTACCTTGTGTCCGAGAGGCTCGAACGTCCACCTCCCAAGTTCCATGGAGTCCGGATCCACGACACCCCCACCGGGGAACAGCAGTGGATGATCACCGCTGACTTGAAGGGAAGTTCGGAGCCTCCCATCTCGGAGAGGATCCTTTCTCCTTCAAGGCATGCAACTGGCCGGACGGGCTTGCTCACGCTCTTCAGGAGGGACTTGCTCGGGTGTGCGGACAGCACATCGCCGCACTCCGGGGAAGCCGCTTCGCCTACTTCGCCAGGCACGACACCATGGGAGAACCCATGGCACCCTCTTCGCACCCGGTGCTCATGATCCATGTGCAGCATTTGGATCTCATGCTTCATGAGACCCGGAAGGACCTGGAGCGGACGCGGGTTTACAACCACCGTGCCCAGATGACTGTGGCTCATCATGCCGAAGCTATCCATGCTCGCCAAGGACCGCAAGATACTCCGCCGCAGCGCGCCAAGAAGGATGCCACTATCCGCCGCCTTCGCGAGAAGATCCGCACCTTGGAGGTGACTGTCCGTACCCAGCAGGACCAGATCCAGGAGATGGAGGAGGAAGGAGATGACATTCAGGGAGGCAATGACTTCCTGAGTGATGACAACGACTTTGAGGATGATGAGTTCACTGATGAGGAGGACTACGAGTTTCTAGAGGCCGCGGAAGATGGGATCATTCCCATTGATGTGGATGAAGATGACGAGTAGTAGTTGCACTAGATCACATGTGTAGGAATGGCTTGTACCCCGTCCTTTGTATCGTAGCATGAAGGGTTCTTAAAACCCTGGGTATGAGTATGTATCCGGTCCCATGTATCGTAGCTTGGAAAAGAAGGGTTCTTAAAACCCTTAGGGTGTTAGCTTGTAATCTGTGATGCTTGCTATGAATGAATGAATGTTTGTGTGTTATATGCATCATCAAAAGTCTTTAAAGTTTAAAAGTTACCCAAAACTAAGCCATAGAAAATTCCCTCTTATCTCATGATCTATCTATCTGTTCAGATGGCTCACCGCAACGCGAACTCAGATGCGATGATGCAACTGCTGCAGACCCGATGGCAGACAGGGAGACAGACGAGCTGAACGTCAAGCCAGCCTCGCAGCACTGCAACAGTTAGCCAACAACCAGCAGGGCCATGGACACCATGACCATCCAGGATCCAAACTCAAGAATTTCCAAAACACCAACCCACCTGTCTTCAGCAAGATGAAGAGCCCTTAGATGCGATGATTGGCTGCAAACAATGGAAAATAACCTGGAAGTAGCGGGAGTGGATGAGAATGAGAAAGTGCTGTTTGCTACGCACTACTTAGCAGGACCAGCAAGAGCTTGGTGGACTAGCGCCCGTGCATTAAATGCCGGACAGATGATGACTTGGGCTGACTTTAAGCTCAAATTTAGCAAGTACCATGTACCACCAGGGTTTGATCAAGAAGATGAGGGATGAATTCCGGGAACTGAAGCAAGGCCGGATGACGGTGGTAGAATACCGCGACAGGTTCCTCACCCCGTCAAGGTACGCCCCGATGAAACCGACACCAATGAGAAAAGGAAGGAGAGATTCCTGAACGGCCTGCACGACGAGATGCAGACAGCTGGTCAACATTCCCTTTGCTGACCTTGAAGCCTTAGTGGATTCTTCCATCCAAATGGAAGGCAAGTTGCACCAGGCCAATGAAAACCGCAAGCGCCGCATGATGAATCGAGTGGGCCCAGAATGCCCCGAGATACCGCCCTAGCTCAAGCAAGTGGTTTCGCCCCTAAACAACAAGCCCCGTAACCAAGTGTCGCGCCGGATTTCAACCGGACGGAGGAAACCCAAGGCCAGGAGGCCCCCACCACAACAGAACAACCCCAATTCCTATGTGCACCACAACAGCAACTTCAACCGCTCCGCCGCGAGCCCCCAACACCAACAACAACAACACCAACATCGCACCAAGGACCGGAAGCAATGCTATTCCGGTGGGAACCAAGGACAAGACCACAATCACCTGCTATGAATGTGGAGTTGTGGGACACTTTTCCAATGAGTGCCCCAAAAGGCTGGCCAAGCTCCGCAACACCGCCGCACTCGCCGCAACGCCGTGTCTCCACCGGCAAGAAGTTCGCCCCAACAACCCGCACAACCGCGGAGGTCGCCTACCACATGAACGCCGAGGAAGCCCAGGAAGCCCCGATGTGGTGCTGGGTATGTTCTCTGTTAACTCAATACCAGCAAGAGTGTTGTTTGATTCCGGAGCATCACATTCTTTTGTTACTGAAGATTTTGTGAGCACTAGTAAGATTCAACCAATCAGCTTGAAACATGTCATGATAGTTCAAATACCTGGATCAACAACTAAAGCTAGAAAATTTTGCAAAGAAGTACCCATCAGAATTCAAGAAATAATGTTTTTTGCAAACTTAATTGTTCTGGGAACAAAAGGATTGGAAGTAGTACTAGGAATGGATTGGATGGCGAAACATCATGGATTGATAGACTGCGCCAAGAAGGCCATCACCATGACTAGTAGCACTGGAATAACAATAGAACATGTGTCTGAAAACTCCCGAAATTTCACTTGCAACCAAGGAGTAGCCAAACCAACTCGGGATCGATCAGGGTCGTTTGTCGACACTGATGTGTTTCCGGATGATCTACCCGTATGCCCCTGGATCGGGATATCGAGTTTATCATCGAGTTAATTCCTGGAACAGGACCTATAGCCCAGAGAGCCTATAGCATGAACCCGGCAGAACTAAGAGAGCTGAAGAAGCAACTGGATGATATGTTGCACAAAGGTCTGATTCGACCAAGCGTCGCCTTGGAGATCACCAGTTTTGTTTGTGGATAAGAAAGATGGTGCCAATCGGTTATGTACGGATTATCGTAAACTTAACGATGTCACCATCAAAAACAAATACCCCTTGCCGAAGATAGAAGATCTGTTTGACCAACTAGCCGGTGCCACAGTATTCTCCAAGATTGACCTTAGGACTGGCTACCATCAACTGAAGATCCGTGCAACGGATATCCCAAAGACTGCCTTCACCACCAGATATGGACTGTATGAGTACAATGTCATGTCATTCGGATTAACCAATGCCCCCGCCTATTTCATGAACCTCATGAACAAGGTCTTCATGAACTTTTTGGATAAGTTTGTCGTTGTTTTCATCGATGACATTCTTATCTACTCCAAAACCGAAGAGGAACATGAACAACACTTGGAGATAATCCTAGAAACCCTGAGGCAGCACAAGTTATATGCCAAGTTCAGTAAGTGTGAGTTTTGGTTAAAGGAGGTAGGATTCCTGGGACATATATTGTCCGCAGGAGGAATTGCCGTAGATCCCGCCAAGATCAAGACGTCACAGAATGGAAAGCCCCAACCACTCAGACCGAGGTCCGCGCATTTCTCGATTAGCGGGATATTACCGCCGATTCGTTGAAGGATTTTCCAGCATAGCCCGACCCATGACAACTGCTGAAGAAGGATAAGAAGTTTGAATGGACTGCCAAATGTGAAGAAAGTTTCCAACAGCTCAAGAACAGATTGACTACAGCCCCAATACTGATCATGCCGGATATCGCCAAGCCATTTGATGTCTACTGTGATGCGTCCAAGATTGGTCTTGGATGTGTGTTGATGCAAGAAGGCAAAGTGATATCATACCTGTCCCGGCAACTGAAACAGCATGAGCAGAACTATCCAACCCATGACCTCGAACTCGCAGCCGTAGTGTTAGCCCTGAAAGTTTGGCGTCATTACCTCATGGGTAATCGATGCGAGATCTATTCGGATCACAAGAGCCCAAGTATATCTTCACCCAGAAAGAGCTGAACATGAGGCAACGCAGATGGTTAGAGTTAATCAAGGATTATGATATGGAGATCCATTATCACCCCGGCAAGGCCAATGTAGTAGCAGATGCCCGAGTAGACCTTGTCAGTTAAACTCCATGATAGCAAAGGAACAGCCTAGCCTACACCAAGAGTTTGAGCATTTCAGAATGGAGCTAGTTAGTGAAGGATACCTAGCCAGCATAGAATTGCAACCCACTTTGATTGGACAGATCAAAGAAGCCCAGAAGGGAAATGCCGCATTGACGGAATCAAGAGTCAGATAGCTGCAGGAAAGGCACCAGGATTCACCATTGATGACGAAGGAGTACTTTGGTACAACGGTCGCCTGTGTGTACCGTCAGATTCAGAATTGAAACAAGTCATTCTGCAAGAAGCCCATGACACCCTTTATTCAATCCACCCCGGAGGAACCAAGATGTACCAAGACCTGAAGGAACAATTCTGGTGGCACGGAATGAAGCGAGAGATCGGAAGCTACATCGCCAAGTGTGATATCTGTCAGAGAGTCAAAGCAGAACATCAACGACCCGCAGGACTGTTGCAACCCTTACAGATTCCTGAGTGGAAATGGGATTCTGTCGGTATGGACTTTATCACAGGATTGCCCAAATCTAGCAGAGGAAATGACTCCATTTGGGTAGTCATCGATAGGTTAACCAAGGTTGCACATTTTATCCCTGTCAAGACCACATACCAAGGCCCAAAGCTAGCTGAGTTATACATATCCAGAATAGTCAGCCTGCACGGAACCCCCAAGTCAATTGTGTCGGATAGAGGATCACAATTCACCTCAAGATTCTGGCAGAAGGTGCATGAAGGACTAGGAACCCGTCTGAATTTCAGCACCGCCTATCACCCACAGACTGACGGACAAACCGAGAGAGTCAACCAGATACTTGAAGATATGTTAAGAGCCTGTGTGCTAGAGTATGGATCCAAATGGGAAGATTGCCTACCTTACGCAGAATTCTCCTACAACAACAGTTACCAAGCCAGCTTACAGATGGCCCCCTTGAAGCCCTGTACGGAAGGAAATGCCGTACCCCTCTGAACTGGTCAGAAGTCGGAGATAGCCAAGTCTTCGGCCCCGACATTCTCCGCGAAGCCGAAGAGAAGGTGCACAAGATCCGCGAATACCTCAAGACCGCCCAATCAAGACAGAAGAGCTACGCCGACAAGAGACGCCGAGAGATGACATTCGAATCGGAGATTTTGTGTATCTCAAAGTCTCACCCCTCAAAGGAATGCAGAGATTCCAACTCAAAGGAAAGCTCGCCCCCAGATATGTCGGACCATTCAAGATTCTGAGTCGCCGAGGAGAAGTCTCATATCAGTTGGAACTGCCGGAAGAGATGTCCGCCGTACACAATGTGTTTCACATCTCACTGCTTAGAAAGTGCCTAGAAGTACCGGAAAAGACCGAAGTATTCAAGAACATCGACCACAGAGCCATTGATCTCAACCAGGATCTAACCTACCGCGAAGTGCCTATTCGCATCCTTGAAGAAGCATTCAGGACCACCCGCACCAGAAGTATCAAGTTCCTGAAGATACAATGGAGTAATCACACCGAAGAAGAAGCAACCTGGGAACGCGAGGAAGACATGAAGAAGGAATACCCAGATCTCTTTAGTACCTAGTTTTCTCTAGATCTCGGGACGAGATCTTTTGTAAGGGGGAAGGGTTTGTAACATCCCAACTTTCAATGAAATGAACAAGAATGAGAATTCAAGAACCCAAAAATTGAGGCCAACAAAAACTTTTTCCATCATATAGGACTATGCATATTAGATCACCTTATTAATTATTTTGAGTGTGCTATTGCCATGATGCTTGTTTATGTGTGTTACTCTCATTCTAAAACCCTAGCAATGATCTCTTGATCACCCCTAGCCAAATAAAACTGAAATATAAAAAAATTCCAAAAATCCTTTTTACTCTCACATAAGGCCTATGCCATTTTTGCAAATCTTAACCTAGACCACTTTGGCTTGCCCCATTGGTTGAAGATGGTTGCTAAACACTTTTAAATACTTTTGGAAGTGAAGAAACTCAACCAAAACCAAAATCAAATTCAAATTCCAACATACATGCAATATGGTCACTTGTGTCATTTTTAACCTGATGGCCACTTTGAGCCCCTGGCTTTCCTCTTTCCACTTCTAAACTTTGTCAACTCTTTTCACCTCATCCAAGACAACATCAAGCACTACAACTTTGCCCAAAACCATCACCCCAAAATCTTCACCAATTTCAAATGGCAAGCAAGCAAAGTTGGAACTTTCTCACAGATTTAAGATCATATGCAAAATGTGATTTTGCATATCAAATCCATTTTGACCACCACCAACACCAAAATGCTCCACTTAATATATGATTTCAACCCACCAAAAAGAATTTCAAATTTCGAAAATAATTTTTCTTGCGGGCATTCTGTCGAACACATTGCAGGCAGGGTAAATATCTGAGCCCATACCTCATTTTTTACCTTGGACTTGGTCCAACCTGGCTTCTCTGCACCCTGGAGTCTCCCTCTCACTTCACTACATCAACCTCACCACTTGCACTGGACTTGGTTTGGATTAAACAACCCAAACCATGCCATGCCGTGGCATGGCATGCCACTTCATGCCATCTCCTCTTCTGGTCCAATCCAGCCTGCATCACCTTGTCATTCACCTCCCTCTCACTCACCTGAGCACGACCCAACACTGCCTCGACGAATTTTTTTACCGCAGCTAGTAGAAAACGTCGCGCCCAGACGCGCCCAGGACACGTCCATGCCGCGCCAGAGCGCGCCTGGCGCCGACCCTGGACGCCCAGAGCGTGACGACGCCCCGCGTCCCTGCGTCACCTCCGCCTTCACGCTCACCACCAGTAGACGCACCACGGAGCCCTGCCTCGCCTGGACACGCGCACGAGGCCGCGGGAACGCCGTGGACGACGACCGCGTCCACGACCAGCCGCCACTGTACCCCACGGACGCGTGACGCACCCCACTGTGCTTGACCACCGAACGCTATTCGGAGCTCGCCGTGACGTTCCCTGAGCTTGCCAGGACACGCCCATGACCTCGCCCACGCCGTTGATCGACGGGAGCGCGCCAGAGCCACCGTCACCATGACCGCCCGCCCTGGCTCGGAGCCGCTATAAAAGGGGCACTCCGCGCCCCAAATTGAGCACGCCAACTTCTTCCCCACCTCCTCACAGCTCTCCCCGACCTCTCAATTCCACCAATTACTCGCCGGAGGCCTCCAATCGCAAGCTCACCGCCGCCGCCAGTACACGGAGCCCGCCGGAGCAGGAGGCCACCCCAGGACGAGCTGCTGCTACCAGGGAGATCCTCGCCCTCGACAACGTACCTGCGCACATCTCCGACGACCGCCGGAGCTCCGACGAGCTCGCCGACCCCCTACCGCCGCCGCCAGTGAGTCCCTCGCTCGTCGTCGACGACGACGCTTCTCGACCGTGCGATCGCGTTCTAATCGCACGGCTCTCCTCTCCCCGTACCGCTTCGGGCGTTACCCCACGACAGGTGGCCCCCACCTTGTCAGCTGGCCCGCTGCGCTGCTGGGCCGGCCCATTTCCCTCTCTCTCTGCCTAGCCCGTTAAGTTTTCCCGCGCAAGCCCACCTTTTTGAATTCAAAATTGGAAATTAGATAAAATACACAATCTGATGCAAACTTTGAAATCCAATTGTGACAAATCTACTCGGCCAAATTTTACAAACTTTATATTTTTGGAAACCTTATGAAATTATCTACACAATGCCACTGGATAGAACCCTAGATCTTTTGTAGAATTAAAATGACAAAATAAACAAGGCAGGGACTTTTCTGACTTATAATAATTCTTAAAAATCAACCATAAATGCTTTTCAGTTAATTCCACCTCCAATAATTCACATTTCACTTATACTAATTGTTTCTACAAAAATATGCCATGCTTACTTTGAATGATCATGGTTTAGTTGATTTAAATGACTTTATGGCTATTTTCTAGTAAAAGATATTGTCCAAAACTATTAAGAAATATCATGAGAGAGTTTCTCTCATTTAAATCTTGTCACCACCAAGTCCAAATGAAGTGGAGACTCTGGTTAGTTAGGTCCCATAGGATTTGTTGGTGATATTAAATCTTTGATATGTTAGAATTAAATGGTATGAGGTGCTCACCTCATTTAAATCATTTTCTCCAAATGATAAGTGTGAAGAGGTTGACTTGGGTCAACCTAGGTCACATATTATGCATAAGAGAAATTAAATCTTAATAAGATAATGAGAGGAAATTATTTCTCTAAATAATTCAAAGTAACATTAAGGATAGTATGAGAAGAAATTATTTTTCTTAAATAATAAGAAGAACACATCCACCCACCTAATAGTAATGAGTGATGCTAGTTTAAGTGTGTGAACCATGTTTGTGCTTAGTTTAATTAGATAAGTTTGGTGTGATGATTGTGTACCCCGTATTCGTATTTTAGACGCTAGTACCGAGGAGTACCAGGAGGAGGAGGAGGTCTACTTCCAAGGAGAAGAAGACCACTTTGACCAGTTTCCCAACCAAGGCAAGATAATACTCTTGCAAAGTGCAAAGCTCACTATGAGCAAGGCATTACCCTTTTACTTTATGCTTATGATCCTATTTCCCAGTTTTACTTTACAAGCTTTATTTACTTTTGTTTTATCAAAGTACTTTTTGATTCATGATTCACTTGGTTAGTATTGGATTAGTACAAGAGTATCAAATTTAGCCTAGAAGCAAGGCAAATACTTAGCACCCCTCATACATAGTGGCTAGTGCTAAATACTAAAAATGACTACTCTAGATGGGAACATGTGTTATGAAATGATGATGGTGAAAACCTTGGAATGATGAGTCATTTCCATTGAAAGATTTTGAAGGTGAATATGACATGAATTTGACTTGGTGATTTTGGCTAAAAACTGATGATTGAGTTGGATGCGATACCATTCCAATTTTTGAGTACCCCCACAATACCTGATTATGGGTAAGGCTTAGCTGGAAATTTATGTATCTTAGCATGAGTTCCCTCTGAACACACATCATAGGGGTTATGCCGAGGCGGCCTCCGTTGTTGAGAAATGATGTGAAGTGAATTGTACGGCCAAGCCCTGTGCAGTTCCCAGGTTGACAGTTGGTCTTCACTGGGAGGCCAAGCTCATGGGGAGAGGTGCTCATACTAGGGTTAGTAAATGAAAGGTTATGGTTGATGATCCGCGTACTGTGTTACGATGATTCGGGAAATCCCGACGGATGAAATCAAATGTTGTGGCACAAGTGTGCAACCTCTGCAGAGTGTAAATCTATTCGAATAGCCGTGTCCACGGTTACGGACGGTTGGAAAGGCCATACAGTTTCCAGTATTAGAATTTGATCATGTTGTCGATATGAATGTTGAATGGTGAATTGAGTATTTTGAAACACAACAGAGTTGTGGGAATGACACTAATGTTCCCACTTGAGTTAGTTAGCACTTGAATAAGTCTTTAGCCATTACCTGTGAACAAAATTGGCTTTACGCAAATAAACTAGAGCTTAGTACCCCACTGCTAGAAATGTTAGCACTTACACTAGTATTAGTTTGCGAGTACATAAAGTACTCACGGCTGTGTCCCTGGCTATTCAAATGGCCAGACTATGAAGAGGAGCAGCAGTACGAGGAGGACGGTCAGCAGGAAGTCTACAACAACTAGGAGTCGCCTAACGTCAAGCGTTGGCCTGTGGACTATAGAGTCCTTGTATCTTACGCTTCCGCTATGAACTTGTGTTTGTTCGTTGATCAGTTCGTTGATCGTTAGATCAACTATTTGTGTAATATGGATCATGTGATTCCAATTTGTAAGACTCTATGAGTTGTAATGAATGATGACTGTGATACTTCACTATTATGCCTCGCAACAACAATATTCCTGGGATTGCGATGTATGACATAATAGGCATCCGGACTTAAAAATCCGGGTGTTGACAATTTCCTAGAAGTGGTCATAATAACCTTAGAGGCAGAGTCAGCGAACCTAGTACGCTGCAAAAACTCCTGTTAGCACAAATATACATGGTTCTTTTACCCCTTCCTTAGGATTGTGTCATATTATAATCATTCATCGACGCAAAAAATCAAGTTCAATGAGATGCATATGTTTTGCTTTATATAATTTTGGCGCCTCATATTACAACTTCGAACAGAGGGAAGAGATGATCCTACTCGTCCGAGGGCATGATCAAATGATGCTTTATGATCATCGTACTAGGTTCGGTAGAAACATCCCTTTGCGCTGCAATAGCACATATGTAATCATTTGGCTAGAAAACAGAAATTATTGCCTCATATAAAGAGCACAAATCGATGGAATAGATTATCCTACTCAACCTAGGCCATGATGAAATCAAGGTCGATGATCAAACCACTAGGTTGAGGAGGAACCTCCCTTCTGAAAGAAGTGATACATTCATATCATCGGCATGTACAATAGAAACCTCCAAATGTTGAGGGGATCTAATCCTAAAAAGTGAATCTAACCATATTATGCAAAATTAAATCGTTCCGTGCATGTATGGACATGTAGGTCCGCTGATCAAACATCACACGAACAAAAAGAGATGAAATTATACGGGCAAACCCCATCTTAACCGTCTAAATTGACAAAAAAATTCAAATCTTTCATACATGCAAGGACGGAAGTAAGCTTGGTAACACAGATCTACGCATTTCCAAGCAGCTCAGTTTGAGAGCTTACAACCATTGATAAACCTCGAGGATCACTAAGTGAAGCAGAGAAAAATGTGCCGGCATCCGAATCGATGAACTCCTCTCGGCCGGGGGCTTCAAGTGCCTCCTATTCCGTTGTCGCAACAGTTTTCTTCGATCTACCAGCGGCAGTGGAACCGCCGACAGCGAGAGGAGGGAGAGAAGAGGAGCGGAGAGGGCGGGTGAGAAAAGGGAGTGAGATCGAAAAGAGTGGTGAGACGATTTATGGCACGCCTTATCGATGCGTACCGGTTTATGTCCTCTTTTCTCCACACGTGCAAGATTTTTCACATCATTGCGCTCGTCAGCGCCTGCCCTGCCGAGAACGCACGAATCGACCATACCTGGGGAGCAAAGTTTTGAGCCGCTTTAAGAACCGCGCGATCCACGTACGCGGAACGCCGTGGCGAACCAACCGTCCCAAACTTGGCCCAACGCATGCGTAAAAAACATTGCAAGGAACCAAACTCACCCTAGATTGTTCTCGGTGCACTCATCTCTCACATAGACTCGGAACTCCTGGCCCTCGCCCAGATGGCTACGTGCTTCCGACGCTGCACGCCATGCTCTCGATGCACAACAGGACGAGCATCAACACATCTATGTCCAACTGTCAAGCATGAAGGTCTCGCGGTCTGTGGCATGTTCTGGCATGTGGAGAGGCGGCATGTGGAGAGCGCTTCAACCATGCTTGTACATCTCCGCTGTTGACGTGGGCAACACCGAAAATGACTTTGCACTTTCTGATGAGTCTTTCGCATCAGTGATAAATCCTAGTACCATTCTTCATTGCGCAAGAGGGTTCTGAACCATTACCATAGTGCCGCTCTCTACTAGTGAATTATGCTCTATGGTTCTATAGAACAATTTTCAAGAACCGTCGGTAGATAGGGTTCTGAGGATATGACATAGAGGTTGTTTAGTCAAGCTGAGGAGGAGATGAGGAGGGAAGCCTACCATTCTCTTCCCATGCATGGACAATGAGAGGACTCTCCATGGCCGGCGATGTTGGGTGCCCCCTTACCCGGAGACAAAGCCTCGGTTGCCACACATGTCAGACATTGTCCTTTCCATAGTGGGTCCAACAACAAATGGGAGCTGAAATGACAATTTTGCCCCTGTCTAGCGAGCTAAACTAGGGGGAAACCATTGCACCGCCCAGTCCAATTTCAACACGCACATAGCACCACGTACACATGGTTGCTGACGAGCAGGCCCACTATTTATTGGGATGGTAACAGAAAGCCAAACGAACAACCAGTATCAGTTTAGCAATTTAATCAAACGGCGCCAGATCAAGCATGGCCTGAGAGTCTCCATAGTCCATTCCCTGCAAGAACGTTTCTTGATGTGCTTTATTGCGTATTTCTGTAATGTGACAATATTTTTTCTGAAACTGTACAATAGGTTTCCCTACTGCATTTTTTTATATTTTCATGAAACAGTGATGTACAGAGAGTGCGAGAACTCGTTAAATGACGGTATTACCGCGCTAACGCAAGGTCAAAGAGGGGAAAAAACATGCCACGAAACTCGGGCACGAGCTCTCTCTACTTGCTCCACGCGACCTCGCTTCCATTCTTGTCGGATAAGAAACCTCAAGAGATCCGCTGAACCACCACGTACCCTACCATGTCGTCCTTCGACTCCGTCACGGCCGTTGCCGGCGACGACGACCCGCTGATGTCACAGACTCCCTTCGATCCTACCGTCGATATCCCCGGCGTCTACAATGCCGACGACAGTGGGGGAC
This sequence comes from Lolium multiflorum, assembly GCA_030979885.1. NCBI lineage: Eukaryota > Viridiplantae > Streptophyta > Magnoliopsida > Poales > Poaceae > Lolium > Lolium multiflorum. The sequence continues at coordinate 119,043,017 of CM061748.1, forward strand.
ATACCTTGCATCGCGGCCACCGCTTCGCCACGTCCTACTCGTCCTTCGGCACCGCCCTCTCCGAGGACGACCTTGCCGGGATAGCGGGCGACGGTGGGTACGGCGCCTACGGCATGCCGCCGGACTCGAATGGCGCCGGCTACGGGTACATCGGTGTCGAGGAAGTGATGGGCGTGCAGCACGGTGGCATTGGTGCCGGTTTCCACGGTGGTGGCATTGTTGACGACGTGTTCGTCGGGGCTGTCCTGCCGCCGCCAGAGGCCATGCGAGAGGAGGGCATCCTCCGGCGTGAGTGGCGTCGGTGAGTGCTATGCATAATCTCTTCTTATATCTGTTCGACGATCCATGCAATAGACCGCAATGTAGGCAGATCTGTCTCATGCATATTCGTGATCGCCTAATTTTCTTCAGTGTCTGAACCGAGCTGAAGATTTCAAGTTGAGAACGGCTTGCTGGCTTCATCTTGCAGGCAGAACAGGTTGACGCTGGAGGAGAAAGAGCGCAAGGAGAAAGAGCGGCGCAGCCAGATCATCGCGGAGGCCGATGAGTTCAAAAAATCTTTCCTCGAGAAGCGCAAGCTGAACTGCCAGAACAAACGGACACAGAACAGAGACAGGGAGAAGGCAAGCATGCAGTTCACAGTTCACACTGACTGCACACATTTATCTTCTTATTAAGTTAGGCTGAGTGTTCATTCACATGATCGAAATCAAATGCAAATCATGTATGTATCAGCTGTTCTTGGCGAACCAAGAAAAATTCCACAAGAAGGCGGACAAGCAGTACTGGAAGGCGATTGCGGAGCTGGTCCCTCACGAGATCCCGGGGCTGGAGAAGAGGGGCGCCGCCAGAAAGAAAAAGGAGCTGGAGAAGAAGCCCAACATCGTGGTGGTGCAGGGGCCAAAGCCGGGCAAGCCCACTGATCTCTCCCGGATGCGCCAAGCCCTCATGAAGCTCAAGCAGAACCCGCCACCACACATGGTGCCGCCGCTGCCCCCGCCGGCGAAGGAGGATGCCAAGAAAGACGGTGACGCCAAGAAGGATGGCGGCAAAGACGCAAAGGAGGTGGAGCAGAAGAAGGACGGCAAGCAGGCAGCTGGAGAGGGTGAGAAGAAGGGCGCGGCCGATGGCGAAAATCCTACAGTAGGTGGCAAGGCAGCCGCAGCCCCTCCGGCGGCAACAGAGAGTACGGCGGATAAAGTACCTGAGCAACCGACGCCGGCGAAGAAGTGACCGCCATGCTGGCTAGTAGTGCCTGCCTGGAACTGAAATAAATTCTTGCTAGGAGCAGTGGTTCTGTACTCCCACAACTGCGCTCATTCGCTCCGAAACATTCTCTTCTGAGGGATTGTTTTACTTCAGTCAGTTTGTTTTTGTTTCATATGTTTTTCTTAGCTCAAGGTTTTTGTTGCTAAAGTGGATACTGCACACCGCCACATAGAAGGCTCGTGTGGTGAGTGTGCCTCCATTCGGGAACTGTTTCATATGTTATGCGTCGGTCTTTCGAGAATATGTTAAAGGAGCTTCACATAAATTTTCATGATTTGGACTGGGAGCTTCTCCAGGGAAAATGTCAATGTGAAGTGGTTAATTAAGACCCGTGGTTATTATAGTTCCAGTTATTTCTTGATCCTGTGGGGATCAGCGATAACTCTTGTCATCCAGTACCAGTACGAAAATACTCCCTCCTCTAGAAAAAAGCGTCGGAAGCTAGTTTAAATAGTTTTTTCTTTTTTGCATTTGTACCCTTACAATTTCGAAACCGAGACGATCGACTCCCTCCGCAATCCATCGATCGCGATCTACCGGCGGACTCCCGCGCTCGCGGGCTCGCGACGGCTGGCCGGCGGATTCTGTCAGGATCACGGTTGATCTTTGACGATAATCTGAAGCAAGAGGAGAAAGAGTGGAGCACTCGGGGCTCAGATCTACAACAACTACATACAGGAAAGGTAAAACATGATAAAAGTAGGATTTTGCATTGCTTGATCCTCCCAGCCTCCCCACTGGCTCCTTTATATCGAAGGAACGAGCTCAAGCAAGATTACACTTTTATCCATCGTAGCCAAGCGATACATTGTTTAAGGGTTTAAGGCTAAAACAGTAAAAGAGGTGTGGCGCGCTGATAGCCGTTGGATAGTGTCCGGGTCACTGCGCCATCATCCTGACCGTTGCTCCTTGTCTCTTAATCGCGACAATAACTGAAGAAATAGGTGTTGACGTTGTCTGATCCTGACACTGCCCCCTCCTTAAGTCAAGACATCAGGGCTTGAACCAAGGGAACGTTGCCTGTATGAATGATGCGTCTTCCCATGTGGCTTCATGTTCTTCCATGTTTTCCTAGTGGATCAACCATTGAGGTACTGGGACGTCGTACTCACCAGCATGCGAGGGACTTGGCGACGTTGCAGCAGAGCTTTCAGCGCCATTTTGATCTTGCCGTCAGCAGTTACCAGAGGCAACTTGGGGTTTGGAATAGCTGCATTTCCTAGATGTTTCTTCAGTTGGTTAACATGGAAAACGTCATGGATCTGTGTACCTTCAGGCAGCTGAAGCTTTTAGGCAACTTGACCAATGCGTTGCAGAACCTTGAAGGGACCATACCATTTGGAGGTCAGTTTCAGTGCATTTCGCAGGCCTAGAGCAGTTTCTCTGTATGGCTGCATCTTGAGATAGACCATGTCACCCACCAAAAAGGTTCGCTCTGTTCTGTTCGCATCGGCATACTTTTTCATGCGGTTCTGTGTCTGCAGTAGGTTCGCTTGTAGGATTTTTACCATGTGATCCTTTTCCTGAATAGTGACTGTTGTTTTTGCGGCCACATTGCAAGGCACCGATAGCTGGTGAAGGAGAGGTGGAGCATACTCGTAGAGTGCTTCGAAGGGCGACATTTTGATCGCAGTGTGATAGGAACAGTTGTACCACCACTCAGCGGCTGGCAACCAATGATTCCACTTCTTTGGTTCTTGGAACGCCATGCATCGCAAGTACTGTTCGAGGCACTGGTTAACACGCTCAGTCTGTCCATCTGTCTTTGGGTGGTGAGCAGAGCTGTACTTGAGGGCTATGTTGAATGAACCGAAGAGGTCTTTCCATAGCTTGCTGGTGAATATAGTATCTCTGTCACTCACAATGCTTGCAGGAGGGCCATGGAGTTTAACTATATGATCCATTAATTTATCAGCCACTGTTTGTACTGTGTAGGGGCGTGACAGTGGTATGAAGTGGGCATACTTAGTCAGACGATCAACAACAACCAGAATGACACATCCTTGCCCTGTGATTTGGGTAGCCCTTCCACGAAATCCATGCTAATTTCAGTCCATTTTTGGTGAGGAATGGGTAATGGCTGCAGTAGTCCAGGGTATTCTACTCTCTCAGTCTTGGAGATCTGACAGGTAGGGCAATCTGCTACAAGAGTGGCTATATTTTTCTTTAGTGCAGGCCAGTAGAAGAGTTGTTGTATGCGATGCAGGGTTACTCTATGACCAGAATGTCCACCATAGACTGAAGAATGAAAAGCATGGAATATTTTGGTCCTGAGGTCAGTAGAGTTGCCAATGTATATCTTTCCTTTGTATCTGATGATGCCAGCCTGGAGGGAATAAGAAGGGTTGATGTCCTTGTGAATGGCTAGCTCCTGTTGTAATTTGATGCAAGCTTCATCTGTTCTGTATGATTCTGTGACTTCATCCATCCAGGCAGGGACTAAGACAAATATTGCAGCACAGTGTTCTTCAGTAAGAATGTCTTCCTCTGGTTGATATTTCCTTGAAAGGACATCAGCCACTCTGTTTTCTTTCCCTTTCTTGTACTCAATGATGTAATCAAACTCAAGGAGTTTCAACATGAGTTTGTGTTGTATCCCTTCAAGCAAACGTTGACTGCCCAAGTATTGGAGACTTTTCTGGTCTGCTTTGATGATTACTTGGTTGTTGAGGAAGTAGTGGCGCCATTTTTTGAGAGCTTCTAGTATTGCAAGTGCTTCTTTTTCATAAACTGACTGAGCACTTGTTTTTGGTCCCAAGCTTTTGCTGTAGAAGGCCAGTGGCTTGCCATGCTGCATCAGTACTGCTCCAAGGCCAGTAGCACATGCATCATTTTCCAGAGTAAAAGGGGAAGTGAAATATGGCAAGCTAAGGAGTGGTGGAGTTGACATGACTAGCTTTAGTGTAGAGAATGCTTGTTGTTGAGCAGTACCCCATGTGAAACTATCCTTCTTGAGTGCTGCATAGAGTGGTTGGCAGATTGTGGCATATCCCTTAATAAATCTTCTGTAATACCCTGTCAGGCCCAAAAACCCTCTGAGTTTTTTGATTGTTGTAGGAGTAGCCCAGTTGACAATGTCAATAATTTTTGCTGCATCAGTAGCCACTCCCTGACCAGAGATAATGTGGCCCAAGTATTCCACCTGTGATTGACCAAATGTGCACTTACTTTTCTTGGCCTTGAGATCATGGTTTTGCATGGTATTGAGTACCATTGTCAGGTGTTCTTTGTGCTGTGTCATAGACTTGGTGTAAATGAGTATGTCATCAAAGAAAACCAGGACAAATGTCCTCAGGAAGGGGGAGAAAATGTTGTTCATAAGGTCTTGGAATGTAGCAGGTGCATTGCTAAGGCCAAAGGGCATAACCTTGTACTCATAGTGTCCCATGTGGGTGGAAAAAGCTGTTTTGTGGATATCCTTTGGGTTCATTCGAATTTGGTGATACCCAGATCTGAGGTCTAGCTTGGAGAAGATTGTGGCTCCATGGAGTTCATCCAACAAGTCTTCTATCACAGGTATAGGATATCTGTTTTTAATGTTTAAGTCATTCAGACTTCTGTAGTCCACACAGAGGCGCCATGACTTGTCCTTTTTCTTCACCAAGATCACTGGAGAGGAGAATGGGCTGGTATTGGGTTGTATCTCCTTGTTTTGCAGCATTTCTTTGATAATGGCCTCAATTATATTCTTTTGATTGTGAGACATCCTTTAAGGCCTGATATTTGGAGGAGTACACTACAAGAAAAGTTCTGATAGACAACGTCCCAAAATCGTCCACTAAGGGGTATTTTTCGTCGCCTATGGGCCTAACCCGACGATATGGGTTCTGTTGTCGAAACTGCGTCACGCAAGTCCTACGACGTTTTTTCGGTCCGTCGCGTTTGGGCGCCTTCCGCCACGGAAATTCGGACCGTTGTACAAGTGTTTCGGGAGCCCGTTGTTGCGACGTCATGCAACCGACACGTGCGACGCGTTAGCGGTAGTTAACACCGTTAACCGGGTGAAACCCCGTGGTAGATGGTAGGCCCACACGAGGCTGCCACGTCTTAAGCGGGCCGGCCCATTAAGTTTGCGGGCCGGGCAGCTGACTTAGTTTGACCCGTCAACTATATAGCTGGGCTGGTCCATTAGTTACGTGGGCCGGCCTAACCTCTAAGGTTGACTGGTCAAAACTTAAATGGGCCGGCCCACTAAGCATGTGGGCGGGCCGAATGCACTCATTTGACCGGTCAACAGGCAAAAGGGCTGACCCACAAGACATGTGGGGCCCACTTTCCTGTTATCGGGCCGACCCATTTAACAAGTGGGGTCCACCTTAAAGCAACTAGGCCGGCCCAAGAAGTTAGTGGGCCGACCCAATTAGCATGTGGGTCCCACTTTCCTGTTAAAGGGCCGGCCCATTTAGTATGTGGGGTCCACCATATAGCAAGTGGGCCGGCCCAACAAGATACTAGGCCGGGCCAAAAACACAGGTGGGTCCCACATTCCTGTTAAAGGGCCGGCCCATTTAGTATGTGGGGTCCACCATATAGCAAGTGGTGGCCCAACAAGATAGTGGGCCGGCCCAATAAGAAGGTGCCCACTATCGTGCGGGCCGGCCCAGTTAGTAAGTGGGGTCCACCATAACGCAAGTGGGCTAGCCCAAGGCGGGCCGCCCAATAATAAATGTGGGGCCCACTATCCCGTTAACCGGGTTAGAAGTGGGGTCCACCACAAAAGCGCTTGGCCCCACAAGTTAGTGGGGCCCAATAAGCTTGTGGGGCCCGCTTTTCTGTTATAGGGCCGGTTCAGTTGTGGGTGGGGTCCACCTTAAAGCAAGTGGGCCGACCCAATTAGAGGGTGGGGTCCACCATAAATCAAGTGGGCTGGCCCACTCGTTTAGGTCTGTTTATATGCGGCATAATAGGCGCTTTAGGATTTTGCGGGCCGGCGCATATGTGATTCGCTTAATTGGGCCGTTTAAGGGATGGGAATTTGTGATTTAGATATTGAGAATATTTACGCAGCACATGATTTCTGTCGGATAGCCTCACTTACCACAAGCACCATAGAAAAAATGCGCGAAAGAACTATAAAAACTAACTAAATATTACATCAGTGCAAGGCTTTGAAAAAATATTACAGAACCCAGAGAAATTGAATGGTAATTAAACCTAGCAATACAATGAAGCGATTCGGCAATCTTTTAAGTTGTCCATGCACCACCTATATCTGAAACAAAGACATCATCATTTCGTCGTTATAACAAGATCATTGTAATGCGCACAATAAGCAAACAAAGAGTGCATGCCGCATACCAACAGCCAATATAACAGAGCATGTTAGAATGAAACAGCAGACTTACTACTGTCGAGTCCCATGCAAACCAACATGTTCAGGGAGTACAAAATTGGCATGAACAACATAGTTGCAGGCTATAAATTTTGTAACAACGATTGAGCAAGATGAAGTTATGATGGTTACATCTACATAGCAGTGAATGTAAACCAAAAATAGAAGTTACAATGGCAAAAGCTAAAGAGGAGGGAATGTGAACCAACATGTGCCAAGTGCAATTACTTCAAGTTGGCCGTGAACTAAATAATACTCTTGAACTTATAGTGAAGGGGATGCAAATCAAGATGTTTTGGGATATAAACATGTAATGAGCAACACATAGAGGATAGTTAATGCTGGAGCTTAGGATAGACCAGATACAGAATATAGTGGGATCAACTGTGAACTTATATAAGAGGGAATGCAAACCAATATGTTCATCATTCCATATGTGAGCGTCATGCCAAGTCAGAGAAACAAGTCAATAATGCAACTTTTGAAGAACAAGATGGCACATCAAATTATTATCTAGTAGTATGACAAGTTTATTTGTACTACAGGCTAGATAGCAGAGTGATAGCATGCCAAACTAAGTCCTTACTTTGTTAGCTTACAATGAACTAGATACAAAACAATGGCATCACCTGTAGTACAGGGAATGCAAGCCAACATGTTCATGGAGTAAAAAATTGGCACAAACAACATTTAGCAGGCCATAATTTTGTAACAACAACTGAGCAAGATAAAGTTATGATGGCTAGATCTACAGAGCAGGGAATGTAAACCAAATATAGAAGTTACGATGCCAAAAGCTATAGAGCAGGGAATGCGAACCAACATGTGCAATTACTTAAAATTGGCCATGAACTAAATAATAGCAGGATGTTATTATAATAGCTAGGAATAAAACAGATATGAGTTATAATGGCATCACTCATAAACTTGTAGATAAGGGAAACAAATCAATTTGTTTCGGGATATAAAGTTGTAATGAGCAACACATAGAGGATAGTTAATGCTACGGCTTAGGATGGACCAGAAACGGAATATAGTGGGATCACCTGTGAACTTGTAGAAGAGGGAATGCACACCAATATGTTCACCATTCTATATGCGAGTGCCATGCCAATTAAGAGAAACAAGTTAATATTGCAGCTTTTGAAGAATCAGATGGCAGACAAAATTATGATGGAAGTAGCTGCTGTGACGAGTTCAAATAAATTTGTACTGCAGGATGGCAGAGCGATAGCATGCAGGAACTAATAGCAGGTAGTTACTTTGTTAGCTTACGACGAAGTAGATAGAAATAACAATGGCATCACCTGTAGTACAGGGAATGCAAACCAACATGTTCAGGGAGAACAAGATTGGCATGAACAAAATAGTAGCAGCCTATAATTTTTGTAACAACGACTGAGCAAGATAGAAGTTATGATGGCTACATCTACAGAGCAGGGAATGCAAACCAAAATTTTCAATCGCTTAAAGTTAGCAATGAACTAGAAAATAGCAAGGTGTTACGGTCATAGCTAGGAATGAACTAAAAGAGCTTCAGACAAACAAGCATCTGAACCCAGAACATGGCGCTAAAATAAGGGACTTACATTAGGAGAAGCACTATGTGGGAGCCACAACAGATCTTCCTGGGTTGATAGATCCGGTGATGAAGTACACTACATGTGCTACTTGGGGTTGGAGAGACGGCCATTACAATTCATGGTTAGTCATCTCATCTGCAAAAATGTAACAGCGCGTCGTTAGCACAAACAGGTTCCCCCAAGATTAAACAAGAACTTGCAGGCAAGCATTAGAAAAGCGACAGTAGAAGAGTTTAGATTATGCACGGCGCCGGAAGAAGATCTGGTTCATGCAATGGTGTTGGTGAGCAAGATCCGATGCGGTGGACGACGGATCCGAGCGGCTCGGTGGGGTGGACGATACCGCAGCTAAAGCGACTGCGGTAGACTGCTAGATGAGCATATGGTTTCGAGGTTCGGCGGGGATGATCCGGTCCGGTTGATGACGGCGTCGATGAAGCGGCTCCGGCAGGCGGATGACGAGGATCGCGAGGCCTCGGGTAGGCCAGGGAAGTCCGGCGGGGATGTTCCGGTGCGGTGGTTGTGGAGGTGGTAGAGAGAGGGACTTGAGAAGTTCCGGTGGGTGGTCTCAGAGGAGAGACTGAGGGAAATGAATTTTTTTGGGAGGGTTTCCGGGGCTAGGGAGGTGGTGATCCAAAAAATGACGGGCAGACCCCCCCACCAACCGACTATGATGTCATCTCCACAGGGCTAGAATGGGAATTTGGAAGCGTGTGAAATTTTTGTATTTTGTGGGCGGGAAGTTTTGCCGCTATGAGATTTTGAATTTCGCTAAGGTCCAAGTATAATGATAAAAAATTGTGAGACCGTACTAGTACCTCTGTTCAAGGCCGAGTGCAAAATCAAATCATCATCACCTTGAATATCGGTCACTACCATGATCATGATCTATCTCTGAAATTAGCGTATCCGCTATATCTTGCAAAGTATAATGATAAAAAATTTGTGAGACCGTACTAGTACTTCTGTTCTAGGCCGAGTGCAACATCAAATCATCATCACGTTGAAAATTTGTTACCATGATCATGATCTATCTCTGAAATTGGCGCATCCGCTATATCTTTCAAAGTATAATGATAATAAAAATTGTGAGACCATACTAGTACTTCTGTTCAAGTTTGAGTGCAACATCAAATCATCATCACGTTGAAAATTTGTTACCATGATCATGATCTATCTCTAAAATTGGCTCATCCGCCAAATCTTGCAAAGTATAATGATAAAAAATTGAGAGACCGTACTAGTACTTCTGTTCAAGCCCGAGTGCAACATCAAATCATCATCACGTTGAAAATTTGTTACCATGATCATGGATCTATCTCTGAAATTGGCGCAGCCGCTAAATCTTGCAAAGTATAATGATAAAGAATTTGTGAGACAGTAGTAGTACTTCTGTTCAAGCCCGAGTGCAACATCAAATCATCATCACGTTGAAAATTTGTTACCATCATGATCTATCTCTAAATTTGGCGCATCCGCTAAATCATGCAAAGTATAATGATAAAGAATTTGTGAGACAGTAGTAGTACTTCTGTTCAAGCCCGAGTGCAACACCAAATCATCATCACGTTGAAAATTTGTTACCATGATCATGATCTATCTCTGAATTTGGCGCATCTGCTAAATCTTGCAAAGTATAACGATAAAGAAATTGAGGCAGTAGTAGTACATCTATTCAAGCCCGAGTGCAACATCAAATCATCATCACGTTGAAAATTTGTTACCATGATCATGATCTATCTCTGAATTTGGCGCATCCGCTAAATCTTGCAAAGTATAATGATAAAGAAATTGTAAGACAGTAGTAGTACTTCTGTTCAAGGTCGAGTGCAACATCAAATCATCATCACGTTGAAAATTTGTTACCATGATCCTCTGAAAATTGTGAGACCGTACTAGTACTTATATTCAAGGTCGAGTGCAACATCAAATCATCATTACATTGAAAATTGTGTTACCATGATCATGATCTATCTCTGAATTTGGCGCATCCGCTAAATCTCGCAAAGTATAATGATAAAAAAATTGTGAGAATGTACTAGTACTTATGTTCAAGGCCGAGTGCAGGATCAAATCATCATCACGTTGAAATTTGTTACAACGATCATGACATATCTCTAAAATTGGCGCATCCGCTAAATCTTGCACGTGGCGCATCTCGGTGCGGAGCAACAAGCCGGTGCTATCAAGGTTGAGGCGTCGGTAGCGTCATCGGGCTCTCCTCTTTTGATAGATCTTCTACATGGCGTGGCGCACCGCCCCGAGAAGCAGTCACATGTGATCAAGGTGGAGACGTCGCCGCATCCTCGAGGCGCGACCGCCCTTCTACGAGCCAGAGTCGACTCAAGGTATGAATCCATGCGTTGTCGCGCCCCTTCTGCATATGAAGTGGGGTGCCTTATATTTATTGTTCTTCTCTTACGATTATTTATAGCCGAACATGTGTGCTCTTTCTTTGATATTGCCTGAAAAGCTAACCAAGTTACTTAAATTCACTTTGTTCTTAATCTTGCGTGCTAATTTTGTTATTTTTGCTGACAGTGGTGCGCGCAAGGAAATTTATTTGTGGGTGTGCTGAGCTGTTAGGCCTAAGTCGAAATCCTCAGCTAAACAAGGCCTCAGCTTAACACATAAAAAAGGTGTTCAATCTCGCCCACAATGTCCTCTTCTTTCCTCTTCCTTTATTGGAACTTGTTTTGCAGACAAGGAAAGTGGCACGTGTAATGTGAGTAAAACCCTCTTAGCCAAAATCAGCTACGAGCAAGATTTTATGTATTGTAGATTCCCCAATTGACTCTCATCCCCAATGTAGTCTTTTTTATGTCAGTATAGACTTCTTTACTGGATGTATACTATCGTACATGGCATGCATTTGCCTAATGAGGAGCATTGTATTGCCATTCTAGCCAACCTGATCGATTTGTCAAGCTTCATGCACGAGATGCCATGTTTAATTTACTCCCTCGCTCCGATCCATATTTCTTGGTGTAAAATGAATGTGAATCGGAGGGAGTACTCTTCTTAGATAGTACTATACCAGTTCAAAAAAAAGTACTACTACATCACAAATGCATCAAAAGAGTACTACATCACAAGACCACCACGGTTGTACTAGTAGAGTTTAATGCTTAACTTCCAAAGGGAATAAGATTACACATATGAACTTTAAACAGGCGATGTCCGATGTCTGCTTGTTTGGGAGCACAACATAAATAATACTACCCCCGTCCATACATAAGTGACTAAACTTTGTCTAGAGATGGTTTCATCTATATATGTTTTTAGTGTGTAGATACATCCGTATCTTGAAGGAAAAAGGTGAGCCGCTAACTTTTTGAATAGAGTGAGTAATACAATTCGGATAAACAATGGTGTAGTAAAACAAATACTCCTGCCCATCATAAAACAAAACACAGACTGACTCAAATATATGTACAGATCACAAAAAAGGTTTCATCAGAACCCGAACATATACATGCAGAGATGACCGTTTGATCACATAAAACAAAGGTTTCGTGGCATATTTATGCCCCCAAAACAAGCAGACGTCGGACAGCGCCAACGTACTAGCAGCTAGCACTATGGAGCTGCAGTACAAACAAATGGTGCAGCGACATTTCCACCAGAACGAAAACTAAAAGACATCAGACCAAACAAAAGCTGGGCTATCACTTCTTGCCCAAACAAGCCTTGCTCCTTCATATGCGACTTCCTTTTCTCTTATGGATGTTGAACTTTGAATTAGATGGGTTCCTGACAGCGCGTTCTTTTTCGTGTCCTTGATGTTGCACTCTGGATCAGGTCGGTTACTGTCAGGAAATGAACAAATTGATCAGCAAAAGTCATATGTAAATGAATGCAAAGGTTACATATGAATGACTAACCCGGTCTAACTGAGTAGGGATGTAAAGTGCACCAACGTCTAGCAGAATTGTACTTTCTCCACTGCTAGTTGCTCATATCTAATTGGAATACTCCCTCCTTTGCCCGTACAACCAGCTCATTTTTGTCCTCAAATACGCAGAGTAACCTTACTGCATGTTTCCAATTGTATGGAAATGATGTGTCAAGGCCAAGAAAAGTATCCAATTCAAAATTTATATGACATGTCCATGACTCGTGATCGCCTGTTGATGATTGATATGTCTCAAACGTATCTATAATTTCTTATGTTCGATGCTACTTTTATTACAATACTTGAATGTTTTATACATACTTTACATTATTATACATTTTCGGCACTAACCTATTAACAAGATGCCGAAGTGCCGGTTGCTGTTTTTGCTGTTTTTGGTTTCAGAAATCCTAGTAAGGAAATATTCTCGGAATTGGAGGAAATCAACGCCCAGGGCCTATTTTTGAAGCTTCAGAAGACCGAGAGGGAGACGAAGTGGGGCCACGAGGTGGCCAGACACCAGGGCGGCGCGGCCCAGGCCCTGGCCGCGCAGCCCTAGTGTGTGGGCCCCTTGTGCCGCCACTTGACCTACCCTTCCGCCTACAAATAGCCTTCGTCGCCAAACCCCCTTACGGAGAGCCACGATACGGAAAACCTTCCAGAGACGCCGCTCCACGTATCGATAATTTCTTATGTTCCATGCTACTTTATCGATGATACCTACATGTTTTATGCACATTATATGTCGTATTTACGCATTTTCTGGAACTAACCTATTAACAAGATGCCGAAGAGCCAGTTGCTGTTTTCTGCTGTTTTTGGTTTCAGAAATCCTAGTAAGGAAATATTCTCGGAATTGGACGAAATCACCGCCCAGGGTCCTATTTTTGCGGAGCTTCGGAAAGACCGAAGAGGGAAGGAAGTGGGGCCACGAGGCGCCGTCACCATAGGCGGCGCGGAGGCCCGCGCCCGACCTATGATGTGGGCCTCGTGTGGCCCCCCGTTGCCCTTTCGCCTACTTAAAGCCTCCATCGCGAGCCCCAGTACCAAGAGCCACGATACGGAAAACCTTCCGCAGACGCCGCCGCCGCGAAATCCCATCTCGGGGATTCAGGTTCGCCTCACTGCCGGAGAGGGGATTCATCTCCCGGAGGACTCTTCATCGCCATGATCGCCTCCGGAGTGATGAGTGAGTAGTTCACCCCCTGGACTATGGGTCCATAGCAGTAGCTAGATGGTCGTCTTCTCCTAATTGTGCTTCATTGTTGGATCTTGTGAGCTGCCTAACATGATCAAGATCATCTATCTGTAATTCTATATGTTGTGTTTGTCGGGATCCGATGGATAGAGAATACTATGTTATGGTGATTATCAATCTATTTTTTATGTGTTGTTTATGATCTTGCATGCTCTCCGTTATTAGTAGAGGCTCTGGCCAAGTTTTTACTCTTAACTCCAGAGGGAGTGTTATGCTCGATAGTGGGTTCATGCCTTCATTGACACATGGGACAGGAAGTTCTAAGGTTGTGATGTCTTGTTGCCACTAGGGATAAAACATTGATTCTATGTCTAAGGATGTAGTTGTCGATTACATTACGCACCATACTTAATGCAATTGTCGTTGCTGCAACTTAATGAATGGGGTTCGGATGATAACCTGAAGGTGGACTTTTTAGGCATAGATGCGTTGGATGGCGGTCTATGTACTTTGTCGTAATGCCCGGATTAAATCTCACTATATTTATCATATCATGTATATGCATTGTTATGCCCTTCTCTATTTGTCAATTGCCCGACTGTAATTTGTTCACCCAACATGCTTTTATCTTATGGGAGAGACACCTCTAGTGAACTGTGGACCCCGGTCCTATTCTTTACATAACATACAATCTACTGCAATTGTTCTTTACTGTTTTCTTGCAAACAATCATCTTCCACTCGATGCTTAATCCTTTGTTACAGCAGCCGGTGAGATTGACAACCTCACTTGTTCGTTGGGGCAAGTACTTTGTTTTGTTGCAGATTCCACGTTGGCGCGGAATCCCTGTTGTTGCGCCGCATCACATTTCGCCACCATCAACCTTCAACGTGCTTCTTGGCTCCTCCTGGTTCGATTAAACCTTGGTTTCTTTCTGAGGGCTTGTGCTCATCATACCTTCCTCTTGGGGTTCCCAACGGACGTGTACATCTCACGCGCACGAGCCGCCGCCGTCGCGAATCCCATCTCGGGATTCGGAGATCGCCTTCGGCACCCGCGGGGAATCATCACCGGAGGGGCTCTACATCATCATGCCCGCCTCCGGATTGATGCGTGAGTAGTTCATCCTTGGACTATGGGTCCATAGCAGTAGCTAGATGGTTGTCTTCTCCGCTTGTGCTATCATTATTTAGATCTTGTGAGCTGCCTAAGATGATCAAGATCATCTATTTGTAATGCTACATGTTGTGTTTGGCGGGATCCCATGAATATAGAATATTATGTTAAGTTGATTATCAATCTATCATATATGTGTTGTTTATGTTCTTGCATGCTCTCCGTTGCTAGTAGAGGCTCTGGCCAAGTTGATACTTGTAACTCCAAGAGGGATTATTTATGCTCGATAGTGGGTTCATGCCTCCATTGAATCTGGGACAGTGACAGAAAGTTCTAAGGTTGTGGATGTGCTGTTGCTATTAGGGATAAAACATCGATGCTTTGTCTAAGGATATTTGTGTTGATTACATTACGCACCATACTTAATGCAATTATCTTTTGTTTACAACTTAATACCGGAAGGGGTTCGGATGATAACCTGAAGGTGGATTATTTAGGCATAGATGCATGTTGGATAGCGGTCTATGTACTTTGTCGTAATGCCCTGATTAAATCACATAGTAATCATCGTTGATATGTATTGAATCTTTATTTGTCAATTGCCCGCCTGTAATTTGTTCACCCAGCATGTTAGTTATCTTATTGGAGAGACACCACTAGTGAACTGTGGACCCCGGTCCATTCTTTACATCTGAATACATTCTACTGTTTTTACTATTCTTTGCAAACAAACACCATCTTCCACTCGATACGCTTAATCCTTTGTTTCAGCAAGCCGGTGAGATTGACAACCTCACTGTTACGTTGGGGCAAAGTACTTTGATTGTGTTGTGCAGGTTCCACGTTGGCGCCGGTTTCACTGGTGTTGCGCCGCACTACCCTCCTCCACCAACAACCTTCACGTGCTTCTTGGCTCCTACTGGTTCGATAACCTTGGTTTCTTTCGGAGGGAAAACTTGCTGCTGTGCGCATCACACCTTCCTCTTGGGGTTCCCAACGGACGTGTACATCTACGCGCATCAAGCTCTTTTTCTGGCGCCGTTGCCGGGGAGATCAAGACACGCTGCAAGGGGAGTCTCCACTTCCAATCTCTTTACTTTGTTTTTGTCTTGCTTTACTTTATTTTATTTCTTGTTTATTAGCTCTATATCAAAAACACAAAAAAATTAGTTACTTGCATTTAATTTATTTTGTTATTCATGTCTAGTCATGTACTTGTTTTTATTTTCACTAGTTAGGCTTAATGGAAAACAACAACAAAAAAATTAGAGATCTTTATAGTATTTATCTTGAGTTAGGACATGATGTGTTTGAAGAGAAAATTAAAAAACCCATGGAACTTTGTTTGCAAAATAGTTGTAGCAATGTTATTAGCATGAACTCTTTGAACACCATTATTGCTAAAGCTATGGAAGAATTTAAGCTTGGGGAAGCTGGTTGTGATATTGTAACATCCCAAATTTCAAATAAAGGAAAAAGAACAAATCCAATTATCCAAATTTGAGAACCAACAAAAACTTTTCAAATTTCATATAGTGCCCTGCATAGGACTTGTGCATTTTGAGTGATATGCCATGATGAGTGTTATTTTGTGTATGTAATGAACTCCCTAACCCTAGAGTGATCAAATGATGATCACCAAACAAATAAATTAAAAAGAGAAAGAAATCAAATATTAATAAAACCCTAAAAACCCTAACATATGGCATATGCCATTTTTACAAACTCTGACCCTAGACCCAATTGGTCTTCATCATTAGTTGTAATATGTTATTAAATAGTTACTACAACTTTGGGAATCAAAGAAACACCATTTAAATCAAAATCAAATTCAAAATATGCTCACATAAGATAATGGTCATTTTTGACAATTACAATCTGGTCCTCACTTTGAGCCTCCCTATTTCCAAATTTCTAAACTAAACAAATCCAACTCTTTGCATGTCATCCAAGTACACAACAAAATGAACAACTTTTGTAAAGGGGACCATATCAAATTCATTTTGAATCAAGAGCTATGATCAAGTGAAGAAGAGACTTTGAAACTTTTGCAAGATCACCAATTTTCAAACTTTGATCAAACCAGGCCAATTCTTGCTCACCACTGGACCTAGCATTGACCTCTAGACCCCACCCTACCTAGCCCATGCCAGAAGACACCATGGACACGACCCAAACATGGCCGGCCATGGCCATGCCGGCCACGTTCCACCTCGACGCGCCACCCCTCTCTCTCTGCCTCTCCAGCCCACGCCACCTTGCCAAACGCGTCGCCCACGATCGCCGGAGATCGCCTGTACCCGCCCCTGGTCGCGAGGAAGCCGACACGCCCCGGACGACGCGCGCCCACGACGTCCCTGGCGCGCCGCGAGCGGCATGGTGACGTCGCCGTGCACGGACGCGCGCGACACGGCCACGCGGCGCTCGCCGTACCTCGCCGTACCCCGACCCGCTCCGCTCGCCCTGGTACTCGACGCGCCACGCGGAGCTCGCCGGACATGCTCGCGTCACCCCCTAGCCCCTACCGTCGCCGGAGAGGACAAGCGCGCCCGCCACGGCCGCGCCAGTACGCGCACGGACCCGACCACCCTAGGCACCCCCTTGCCGCGCCGTTCACGCTCCTAGCACCGCCGTGACGTCGTGAACACGACGGCGTCGTCGCCTAGCCCTCTAGCCCACCGGAGCGGCCGCGCCTTGTCGACTTGCCGCAGCACCCACGGCACCCTCACGCGCCTATAAAAGGAGGCCTCCCCTCGACGCTCCAAGCACACCACCATGACCACCACTCACCACCGCTTCGCCCAGCACCAGTAGCCACCTCGATTGACGCCGGAGCAAGCCCAATTGGACGATCGGAGCCGCCAGTACCCGGAGGTCGCCGCCGTCGATTGGAGCCGCCCCTGACGACGCCACTGCTACAGGCTGCTTCCTCGTCCTCGACAACCTCGAACGGAACACCGCCGCCGCTCGCCGGAGCTCCGACGCGCTCTCCGACCCCCTACTGCCGCCGCGCCGGTGAGTCTCTCTCGTCGGAGACGACGACGAACCACGGCCCTCCGATCCCCTTCTAATCCAACGTCGGTGAGCCCATACCGCTTCGGCGTTTTAACGTCGCTGACGGGTGGAGCCCACTGTCAGGCGGCCCGCGCGTGCACAGATGCGTGGTGGGCTGGCCTTGGGCCGTTCTAAACCTTTGGGCCCAGTTAGTTTTCCCGCCGGCCTATTTAATTCAAATTTCGTTTAATAAATTTAGTTTGAATTCAATACTGGACCCAACTTTGAAAATGCATAGATTCTGTTTGGCTTGACCAAATTTAAATTTTTTTATATATTTAGAAAGCTTAGGAAATTATCTATACAATGCCACTGGTTTGAACCCTAGATCTATTATAGAATTAAAATGGAAAAATAAACAAGGCAGGGACTTTTCTGCCTTAGAATAATTGTTAAAAATCAACCAAAATAGATATTTGAATAATTCCAACTCTTATAGCTCACAATTGACTTACACTAATTGATTATGCAATAAAATGGTGTGGTCACTTTGCATGATCATGCCCTAGATTAATTAATGGACAATATGGCTAGTTTAGTAAGTGATATTGTCCCAAAATTATTATGTAAATCATATGGAGGATTCCCCTTCATTTAAATCTTGTCCCAAATGAGTTCATGAGATGTTTGCACCCCTGGTCCAAACACTCCTATATGAATATTTGGAGATTTAAACTATTTGAGAAATTATAAAATAGTATGAGGTAATTTATCTCATTTAAATCATTTTCTCAAATAATGATAAATGAATGTTTGACTTAGGTCAATATGAATTCATATATGATTATTTGAGAAGTTAAATCTTAAGAAGATTTCAATGAGAGGAAATTATTTTCTCAAGAACTAAATGGAGATTATTAATTACATATGTAATGAGAGGAATTTACTTTCTTCAATAAAGAAAACCAATGCACCTAACTATTTTATGAGTGTGCTTAGCATAGTTTGTGTGAGATAATGATGTGCTTAGCATAGACTTTGAGTTTGTTTAGTGATTATACCTTGTATTTAAATTTAGACGCTAGCACCGGAAATTACCAAGAGGAAGGAGAATTCTACCAAGAAGAGGAAGAAGAGAACCTTGAGAACTACCAAGGCAAGATAATACTCTTGCAAAGTGCAAAGCCCACCTTGGGCAAGGCACCATGATTCTTATCTATCTTCATACAAGCTTATCCTATTTGTATACCCTACAAGTCTTACTTGTTGTGTTTTTCAAAGAGTTGAATTCAAATGGTATAGTTGAACAAAACTATTAGAGTAGCAAAGCTAGTCCTATAGATGGCAAGCAATGTAGCACCCCTCATGATTAGTGCTAGTGCTAAAATACTAAAACTTTGACTACTCTAGATGGGAACATATGACTTGATGAAATTGAAACCTTGGAATGGTGAGGCATTCCATTGAAAGTTTTGAAGTTGAATGTGACCAAGAGAAGATAGTGATTTTTGATAAAACCCTTGAAAGTTTTGAAGTTGAATATGACCAAGAGAAGATAGTGATTTTTGATAAAACGATATTGGTTTGAATGCGATACCTTTCCAAATTCAAGTACCCCCACAATACCTGATTATGGGTAGGGCTTAACTGGAAGTTTATACATCTTAGTATGGGTTCCCTCTGAACACACATCATAGGGGTTATGCTGAGGCTGCCTCCGTTGTTGAGAAAGATGTGAATTGAGGTGAAATTATCGGCCAAGCCTGTGCAGTTCCCAGGTTAACAGTTGGTTTTCACTGGGAGGCCAAGCTCATGGGGAGAGGTGCTCATACTAAGGGGTGTAAGTGAAAGGTTAGGGTTGATGATCCGCGTACTGTGTTACGGTGACTCGGAGTTATTCCGACGGATGAAATCAAATGTTGTGGCACAAGTGTGCAACCTCTGCCGAGTGTAAATCTATTCGAATAGCCGTGTCCACGGTTACGGACGATTGGAAGGGCCATACAATTTCCCGTGTCAGTCTTTTGAAAACTTTAGTGAATATGAATGGTGACTTGGTGACTTGTTAGAATGACAACCATTGTGTGGGAATGACACTAATGTTCCCACTTGAGTAGTTAGTACATGATCTACTACTTATGAACTAAAATATGGCTTATGCAAGCTAAGATAGAGTTTAACTCCAAGAGCTAGCATTTTACATTTGTATTAGTTTGCAAGTACTTGAAGTACTTACGGCTTTGTCCCTGGCTATTCAAATGGCCAGAGTACGATGATGAACAGAACTACTGCGAGGATGACCAGCAGGACGCCTATGATAACTAGGAGCTTTCTGACGTCAAGCGTTGGCCTGTGGACTACAGAGTCCCTTTATCTTTACGCTTCCGCATTGAACTTGTGTTTGTTCGTTGATCAATAGATCAACTATTTGTGTAATATGGATCATGTGATTCAAGTTGTAAGACTTTATGAGTTGTAATAAATGATGATGTGATACTTAGCTATTATATCTCGCAACAACAATATTCCTGGGATTGCGATGAATGATATAATAGGCATCCGGACTTAAAAATCCGGGTGTTGACAAGTTGGTATCAGAGCCATTGTTTGACCTTAGAAAACCTTAGTTAGAATGGGCGTTCATAAAAACTTAACTTTGAAATCAAAATGAAGCAAATATTTGTGAAAACTTACCATACTCTTGTCTTTGAGGCTTTTTCCAAAACTTGGTGATATCATGCTCTTTCTTGTTTAAATATACTTAAAAGTTTGCCACACTTAATCACTCACTAATTTACTCCTCCATTTCACTTTCAGATGGAGCCGAATGAACCCCTCAACACCAAGTTCTACCAGCTTGGGAATGGTGGAGACTTGATCTTTGAGCACGACCTCAACGCGCTCTCTGACTTCCTTGGCCGTCCTCACCCGGAGTTCCACGGGATCCAGGTGAACGACCAAGTCGGAGGCGAGTTGCAGTGGATCATCACCGCCGACCTAAGGGGCAAGCTGGAGCCTCCCACCTCGGAGAGGATCCTCTTCTCCTTCCGCGAGAGCAACTGGCTCGATGGTCTTGCACGTGGCCTTCAGGAGGGACTTGCACGCCTCTGTGGACAGAACGTGGTGCGCATACTTGCGTCCCGCTATGCACACCTCGTGAGGCGTGATGCTATGGGTGTGCCTATGGAGCTGCAGTCGCACCCACAGCTGAGGCACCATGCTGAGCATCTGGACTACATGCTGTACCACACTCAGAAGGAGTTAGACAACTCCCGTGCGTACGCGAACCAGACTCACCTCGCACTGATCACGCATGGTGATGCCATCAAGCAGCTGTCCAGGGACCGCAACAAGCTTCGCCTGAAGTGCGCGAAGAAGGATGTCACCATTACACGCCTTCGCGCACAGATAGCATCACTTGAGGCCACAGTCAAGGCTCAGGAGGAACAGCTGATGGAGATAGAGGAAGACGAGGCCGGTGCTGACCTTCGAGGAGGAGACGCCTTCCTGAGTGACGACGACGACTTCGAGGAGGACGAGTTCACTGAGGAGGAGGACTACGCGTTCCTGGAGCCAGGACCTGATGATGTCGTTCCCATCGACATCGAGGATGAGGGTAGCCGCACTTGATCACGTATGTAGGTGTGAGTTGTATCCCGTCCCGTGTATCGTAGCATGAAGGGTTCTTAAAACCCTGGGTATGAGTGTGTTTTCCATCCCTTGTATCGTAGTCTGAGAAATGGTTCTTAAAACCATGGAAGTGTGGAATGTTAGTTTGTAATGTGTGATGTGAAATGAATGAATGTGTGTTTGTCATCAAAAGCATTCAAGTTTTACAAGTTTTTAAACTCACCCAAAATAAACCTTAGACAATTCCCTCTTATCTTATAATCTTCTATATATTCAGATGGCCCCTCCCAATCGCAACAACAACGATGCCATGATGCAACTGCTGCAAACTCTGCTTCAAGACAGGGAGACGGAAAGAGCTGAACGTCAAGCCAACATAGCAGCACTGCAAAACCTTGCTCACCAAGGCCATGGGAATCATGATCACCCTGGATCCAAACTCAAGAACTTCCAGAACACCAATCCTCCGGTGTTTAGCAAGACCGAAGAACCCCTCGACGCCGACGACTGGCTTCAGACTATGTGACAAAGGATTAATTTGTCAATGCCTACAGATTGTAGACTAGGGTTTTGCTAGAAGTAGAGGGCAAGTAGATCTCGGAGGTTTAGGCGAAAAGTACTCGACGATTATGAAACTAGGGTTATGTTGACAGTGGATTCGATCCTTTCTTTGTCCCTCGACTCCCCTTATATAGGAGGTGGAGCCGAGGTTTCGTTTGTACAAGTTACAGAGTCCGGGACGGTTTCTAACTCATCCCGCGGATTACAAATAACACTTCCTATTACAACTCTAACTTTCCTTAGTATATCTTGGACTTCCGAATCTTCTTATTCTTCGGGTAGTGGGCCTTCATAAACCCCGGGTACTATCTTTGGCGGCCCATTTGGGATGCCTATGTCGGTGGCCCTTTTGCTTGAATCGTAGAGTCAGGGAAAATCTCGACTGTTTATTTTTATTCGAGAGCTTTTATTCATACTTCTTCACATAAAATTCTATATTGTACAGGGATAATGGTAGTTGGGGCTAGTTCATCTGACGGATCAGGTACTAGTTAACTGCTCTAGTGGCAATCCGCCAAAAACCTACTTCAAGATCACGTCCTGGACATGATCTCGGGATACTAGTGTAAACTTCGACAGGTGCCGCTTATAGTCTTACCATTCGAGTCCCAGTCAAATTTATCGGGTACCCTAACGCGTCCGTTAGGTTTTCTTCGTATGTTGATACGGATAAAAATGTGAGCGCAGTCTTTGGCGATGCCACGCCCAGCAGAACGGATCGGGGTCTTACCTTCGCAAATTTGCGGCATTCAGAAATTGATCGCAACTTTGGCGTTCTGAGAATATATTGTCGAGTGCTTTTCGCCTTTGGAATAGCACATTTTATCGAGTCATATTTGATGACTTATTTTGTCTTCCCGATGGGAGTATATGTAGAGTTATCTGTGTAACTCGAAATATACTCACTTATGTTTCTTTATTTTGATAAAAATTCATCGGGCACGCGAACAGCGTTCCCGATGGGAGTAGCCCCCGAGGCTACATCCAAGGACTTGTGCTTGGGTGTAGGCTCCACAGATTAGTATCCGTTGCCGCTATATTTATAATCTTTCTCGACAGTTTTATATTTATCGGGTGCGCGACCAGCGCTCCCGATGGGAGTAGCCCCGAGGCTATGAACAAATGCTTGCATTTGGTCATAGGCTCTCGCCATTTCTATCTTGTCATACTCAAAATTTTCTATTTTTCCAAAGTAGCCCCCGAGCGTTTGGGCAAAAACTTGTATTTGATCAAAGGCTCTCGACATAATCTTGTGTTGTCGATAAACTTCTGAAACCTCATAGTCGAATTTTTCTTTTATCTTGACGACGTCATTGCTGATGATAGCCACGATTTTTATTTTGGAAACTGACCATTACCGCTTGTTTCGCTGCCTTGTGGGTCCCAATTCCTTATCTGACGGACACGTCGTGCAAGTGGGGGACACATGTTCTCCCCTTTTTCTGGCACACGTTCTGTAACCTCGTCAATGTTAAAATACCATTGTACCCTTGTATCCACGTGGCGATCATCTGCTGCATTCTTTTACCATCCAACGGTTCCGTCGTTTCACCGCACCTGTATATAAGGTCCTCTTCTTCTTCCTCGAACACTTCCGCTCGCGCCGTTCCCCTGCTTTCCTCTGCAAAATTTCCTCCTGCGCTCCTCATCTCTCAAAGCTCTTCTCTTCGTAGCTACACCTCTCCGCCATTGTTGATGCCACCGCGTCGATTGACCAGGCACAGCACACCTGATTCATCGATGGCCGCCGCGGATCTGGGAGCTGCGGAGTGGGAGAGGTCCAAGATCACGAACCAGGACCTCAATCTCTTGAAGAAGCTGGGGATTACCAAGAAACCCAAAGCGGTTTGCTTCCCCAGTGAAGAAAGCTACCCAACCCCTCCAATGGGGTATCGGGTAAGTTTTGTTGATCATCTCATCCGCGGTCTTTCCGCCCCCATTCACCCTTTTCTTCGGGGTTACTTTATGTTTATGGTCTCCAACTTCACCACCTCACGCCCAACTCTATCCTTCACATTTCTATCTTTATCACCCTCTGCGAAGCCTTCCTTGGTGTCCAGCCTAACTGGGCATTATGGAAGCGCATTTTCTTTTGTCGCCGTAATGGCTCTGCCAATGTCGCCTATAATATAGGCGGCGTTGTTATTTCTGTTCGCTCCTCTGTCAACTACTTCGACGTCAAACTCCCTGACTCCGTTCAAGGGTGGCGCAAGAAGTGGTTGTACATTCGTGAAGAAAACCATGGATGCGCCAAAGACAACATTCCTCCTTTTGACGGTGCCGAGAAAATCCTTCGCCGCCGTTCTTGGGATGCAGAAGCTACCGAGGAAGAAAGGACTTCGACAGAGGCCCTGATGACTCGTATCCATGAGTTGCAAAATACTCGTGGAAAAGAATTATCAGGCATCCAAATTACGGCGTACTTCCTTAGGACTAGGGTGCAGCCTCTTCAGGCTCGCAAAAACCCTTTCTGGAATTATGCTGGCGATGAAGACGCAGATCGCCTGTCGACGAATCTGGAAGTCAAGGATTTGGATAGACTTATCCGTAGGATTTCATCTCTCAAGAAGAAAGACTCCATCCCTTCCACTTATCGCGTAAAACCATACAGCGCCGCCCATGCGCTTCCCAAGGTAAACATTGTCGCGTAATTTGTCTATTGCCTTGCTTTTTGTGTTGTTATTCATTTCTGACATCCTTCCCTCTTTTTATACAGGACCACCCAAATCTTGTTTCACTTCCTCCTCTTCCTGAAGGTGGGGATGTCGAAGAAAGGGCTGTTATCTCCGATGATAACCCAGATGCCCCCTCGTTTGCAAATGAACCCGCAGAATCTCGAAAATCTGCGGGATCCGACGAAAAAGAGGATGTCTCTGAAGCCACTGCGTCGGCACAATCTCCTCCTCCTGCTGTTTCTCCAAGGAACAAAAGGAAAAGAGATGATGCCGAAGATTCCGGCACCTCCAAAGTCGAGAAGCTGTCCCTTCTCACCAGAAGGCAGGCTATGATCCATACCTCGAGGCTCTCATCAGTTCGTAAGTACCCTTTCTTTTGTTTATTTGTACTCGAAGATTCTTGTCTATCTTGCTTTTTATATTGTCGACACTTGCTTGTAGTGATGATGAAGAAGAAGTACCAACTGCTGATGTGGCTGCTCGAACGAGTACGTCACATACATTAGTCGCCTCGGAGACGCCAGTCGAAGGAGAAGAAACGTCGCCTCCTCGACGGAATGTTGTGCTACTCCTCCGTCAAGCCCTTGTCCCTTCACCAAAAAGGGCAAGGGTTGAAATAAATCCAGAGCTTACTCTTCAATCGAGTAGCTCTTCTAACCCTCTCTTGGATGATGTAAGTTGCTAACACTCTTGTCGTTGTTTATATTTTCTCTGTTTGCTCCTATGTGTCGTCATTTTTCTCATGCCAACATTTTCTTTCTTTGTCTCTCCTTGACAGCCTATGATCAAAGAGCTTCTTCGCATCGGTGCCCAATTCGTTGGGTACCGTGATTACGCCAGCAAGACTGAAGGTAATGCCTGACTACTTTTTGCTTCCTTTCTGCATGACTGTCGACGTTTATAACTAATCTTGTCTTCCTTTTTCAGAGAAACTGGCAGAAGCCAACGAACGTGCTGACACACTTGCTCAAAAGTTAGAGCAATGTGAAGAGGCTCGTAAGAAGGCCGAGTCAGATGCAGTTGAAGCTAGGCAAGAAGCTGACAAAGCTAAGGCTGATGCTGCTGGTGTCGAAGATCTTCGGAAACGTCTGCATGACGCCGAGACTTCACTAAGCGATCACATAACTGCGCAATCTGCTCGCGAAGCGGCGATCACCAAACGCATAAAGACACAAAGTCGTCGCTTTGTCAGTAAGTATTTGCACCATTTCATACCCTTTGGATTTTTCTTTTTTGCACTTGTTTGTTGACGAGATTTTCTATTTTTGTTTTGTCAGATAGGACCTCTCAAGAATTTGAACTTGAGAATCCCGACAACGATTCTCTTCTTGACGCCGTTTCATTCCTCGAGTTTCATGGGACGGAAGCGCGTGAAGGCATGGATGAAGCCAAGGCGGGGTTGTCGAAGCTTTTCCCCTACTTCTTCCCGAAGAAAGAGGAGCCCGCGACTTTCCTTGGTCTTGCCAAATGCTTTAATCCTCCCGAAGATCTTGGGCTGAAGATGCGCCATGAGAACATGAAGGTTGCCGTTGAAAGCACTGTTGCCCTAGTTGCTGACAGTCAACAGACTATTGACTGGGCCAAAGTTGGCGACACGGAGCAAATAGAGCAAGCAAGGTGGCGATCCTTGATCAAGGCGGCAAAGCTTAACACGAAGAAAATCCTGGCCTATCTCGGGATCAAGCCATCTTCGACTCCTAGCTCTTCAAGGCCGGAGGTCTAGTTTTTGCTTTCTTTATTTCCTTTGCTATTGTCGCCATTCTAGTCTTGGCGACAATTTCCCTGCCAGTCCCTTAGGAGAACTTCTTTTGTAATGACCATGTAAATTTTCTAGAATCAATGAAATTCCTCTTGGTGCTATCATTGATCCGGGGATTTTCTTTTCCAGTTGATATTTGATAATTATTCAACAAATCCTTCCTCTCCCGATGCTGCTCCCGCGTCTTCCTTGTCGAAGAAAGTAAGAACCGATGACAATTTCCTTGAAGGTTCTTCAAGCACACCTTTGTCGGAAGATTTACAGGAACTTCGGCAACAACTTCAGTCCACGAAGAAACAAACTCTGGCAATGATGGAACAGTCTCGGAGAGCATCTGAACAAGAACAACTTGCTCGTCGACAAGCCGAAGAAGCTATGGCTGCCAAGGATGCTGCTATATTGGAAGCAAAAGGAGCTAGTGCCCGAGAAAATAGCATGCTCGAGCTGATGTTGGAAGCTAGCACGGATATGTTAGGTATGTATCTCAAACTTTCTGATGCCTTCTCTTTATTTTGCTGTGCCTTCTTCCAAGTTTCTTCCCTTGTTGTCCAATAGGCTCAGTTCTTGATGCTGCTGCCGAAGATCTAAGAGTAAATGAGAGAACGAATCTTCTTGTCAACCTTTCTCTGAACCATGGCTCTTTATTTTGGGCCACTCCTGAACGAACCCAGCAGATTGTCAGGTTCCAAGATCGTGCTTGCCAAGTACGCGAATTTCTAGATTTTTGCACGACAACGTTGACCCTTGTTTTCAAGACTTTGTTTCCTCGGAATGAGGTTCCTGCGACTCTTCCTGAATTGCTAGAGACCTTCAGAGATGCTCCTCGTATTCATAATTTCGTACGAGCCCAACTGACTGCTGGAGCGAGATTTGCCATGATTATGATAAATATTTGCCATCCAAAGTTAGACCTGTCGACGATTGTCGTTGATTGCATGGCGAAGAAAACGCGGCGGAAGAATAATATAGATGCAATCAACGAGATGGTGACTCCTGTAGCCGAGTCGATGATAGACGAGCTTCTTCGGATGGATGCAGAATTCTTCGTCAAAGGATCTTATGCCGAGCATAAAACGACCAGAGGCTTGTCAATAGATACTATTTTGGGTTCTGATTGATTTGTAAAACTTTGTCGAAAATATTTGTTGTATACCGCAGAATGTTCTATATTGTCGGAGCCCCCGAGCCTTTTTGCTGGAGTTTGTACTATTTTTCTCTTCCCAAGGTTCCTTCCTGAGCTGTAATAAAACACCTTGATGGACTGCATGATCTTGGCGTCGAAGTTCTATATTTTGTTTGTCGGGTTTTTGGACCAGAGTAATGAGATTTTCTGACGTGTGCACTATATTTAATCATGACCAACTTCCAATTTATGTATTTGGCGAGGTATTATTGTACCAAGGCGAAATATTTTCAATAAATCGAGTTTGTCTGTTTTGATATTTGAGGGTGCAGAGCCCCCGAGTATGTCGACGAATAAGAAGTATATCTTTACTATCTTTATTATATTGCAGCACCGCGAGCCCGCCTCATTAAAAACCTTCTCCGGCCCCACTCGGTGCCCCGAAAAAGGAAAAGAGTGCGTCTGAAAACTCGCGGGCGTTTCAGTACATTGTATGTTTACAAAGTAGACTATATTTCGGCATCTAAGCGTAAAAACGCCTGAGCTGTGCCACGTTCCAGGGATTTGGCTCGGCAATCCCTGTCTTCTTGTCTTTGATTCTGTATGCTCCTCCTTCGATTACCTCTGTGACGATGTAGGGTCCAAGCCATGGTGACTCGAGTTTTTCGTGACTTTTTTGGTTGAGTCGCAGAACTAAGTCACCAACTTGAAAAGACCTTGGGCGCAATCGTCGACTGTGGTAATTCTTCAGGTCCTGTTGATATTTGGCGACTCGTGACAGGACTTCATCTCGAGCTTCGTCAAGTGCATCGACATCGTCCTCCAAGGCTTCTCTCGAGGTTTCTTCATCATATTCTGTGACTCTTGGAGAATCATGCTCTATTTCTATCGGCAGGACTGCTTCGGCGCCATGGACGAACGGCGTTCCTGTGTCGCCGTATTTGGTGTTGTTCGGATACTCCACAATACACTTGGCAGCTCCTCCGGCCAAGTATGCCGTGCTTTTTCCAGTGGTCCTAGCAGGCGTTTCTTGATGCCATTGCATATGATGCCATTGGCCTTCTCGACTTGACCGTTGGTCTGTGGATGCGCAACAGACGCAAAACTCAATTTGATGCCCACTTCTGCGCAGTATGCTTTGAACTCCTTGGATGTGAAGTTACTGCCGTTGTCTGTAACAATGCTGTGAGGGACTCCAAATCTGAAGACGATGCTTTTCACGAACTTAATTGCCGACGCACCGTCCGGTGAATTTATCAGCTTTGCTTCTATCCACTTTGTTTGTACAGACGACCAGCATATACTCATAACCTCCTGGCGAGGCTTTGTGTAGTTTTCCCACCATGTCGAGACCCCATTGAGCAAAGGGCCAAGATAATGGGATTGGCATAAGTTCTGCTGCAGGAGAGTGAGGTCTGGCGGCGAATCTTTGGCACGCGTCGCAAGTTCTCACTATTTCCTTTGCATCCTCGATTGCTGTTAACCAATAGAATCCTGCTCTGAAAACCTTAGCCGCGATAGCTCGGCTGCTCGCGTGGTGCCCGCATATTCCCTCGTGCACATCTTTCAGGATGATTCTTCCTTCTTCGGGTGTAACACATCGTTGTAGCACGCCCGAAATACTTCGTTTGTACAGCTCCCCTTTTACCACAGTGAAGGCTTTTGATCTCCTGATTATTCGCCTTGCTTCGACTGGATCGTCGGGTATCGTTTTCCTTAGGATATATGATATGTAAGCCTGCATCCATGGAACTTGCACCATCATGACTAGCTCTTGCTCTTCTTCTTCTTCTGTGTCTTTGGTGATACTCGAGGTTTTCTCTTTCTTCTCCTTCTTTGTTTTTGCTGGCTTTGTTGATCTCTCGCTTATCTCTTCCCAAAACACGCCTGGAGGAATCGCGAGACACTGCGACCCGATGTTTGCAAGAACGTCGGCTTCATCGTTGCTCATCCTGCTGATGTGATTTACCTCGCAACCATCGAATAACTTCTCCAGCTCATTGTACACCTCTTTGTATGCTATCATACTTTCGTTGACTGCATCGCATTGGTTCATGACTTGCTGTGCTACCAATTGTGAGTCGCCGAAAATTTTCAGTCGGGTTGCACCACAAGCTTTCGCCATCTTCATCCCGTGTATAAGAGCTTCATATTCTGCTTCATTGTTAGATGCGTTTGGGAACGTCATCCGCAGAACATATTTCAACTTATCGCCTTCAGGTGATACCAATATCACGCCTGCTCCAGCACCTTCCAATCTTTTGGACCCGTCAAAATTCATGGTCCAAGTTCTCGATAAATCTGGGGGTCCCGTGTTTTGTAGCTCCATCCACTCTGCAATGAAATCTGGTAAGACCTGCGATTTTATTGCTTTTCTTTTTTCATACGTGATGTCCCGAGGGGAAAGCTCTATTCCCCAAAGGGAGACACGACCTGTAGCTTCCGGGTTATTCAGTATATTTGACAAGGGAGCCTCGTTGACCACTATTATCAGGTGCGCTGAAAAATAGTGTCGCAATTTTCTTCTTGTTGTGAATACTCCATATGCGGTTTCGATATTGCGGGTACCTCTTGTTTTGAGCGTGAGTACTTCGATGAAATATACTGGCCTCGAACTCCATGAAGCTTGCCTTCTTCTTCTCTCTCGACTACTAGGGCCGTGCTGACCACTTGAGGTGTGGCTGCAATGTATAAGAGGAGAGGTTCTTTTCTTTCGGTGCCACCAATATTGGTGGTGTCGAAATTGCTCGCTTGAGGTTCTCGAAGGCTCTATCTGCTTCTCGTTCCATTGAAATTTTTCCCCTTGTTTAATCAGTGCATAGAACGGCAGCGCCTTTTCTCCTAGCCTGCGACAAATCTGCTTAAAGCTGCGACTCGCCCGTTAGCTGTTGTATTTCTTTCAACTTTGTTGGCTTTCTCATAGTAACGATGGCCTGTATTTTTTCGGGATTGGCTTCAATCCCCCTTGCTGATACTAAGAACCCGAGAAGTTCTGCAAGAACTCCAAAAGAGCACTTTGTCGGGTTTAACTTGAGGCAGAACTTGTCGAGGTTGTCGAAGGTTTCCTTCAAGTCTTCGATCAGAGTCGACCCTTTCTTTGATGTTATTACGACATCGTCAATGTAGACTTGTACGTTTTTTCCAATCTGTGTTGCTAGGCACTTCGCATCATCCGCTGGTATGTTGCTCCCGCGTTTTTCAGACCAAAGGGCATTGTTTTGTAGCAAAACACGCCATAAGGTGTGATGAACATTGTCTTGGCTTCATCTTCTTCTTTTAATCTTATCTGGTTATAACCAGAATATGCGTCCAGGAAGGAAAGACGTTCACATCCTGCCGTGGAGTCGATGATTTGATCGATCCTTGGGAGGGGAAAGTGATCCTTGGGACAATGTTTGTTGAGACACGTGAAGTCGACGCACATGCGAAGGACTATTGTGTGTTTTTTCGGCACCATCACTGGGTTAGCTACCCATGTGGCTTCTGTAGATATTTCTCTGATGAAACCAGCATCTTTGAGTCGATCTATTTCTGATAACATGGCTTTGCGGCTAGGTTCCGAAAAACGCAAAAGGCTGCTTGACTGGTCGTGCGAGAGGATCCAAATTGAGGTGGTGCTCGGCAAGTTCCCTGGGTACTCCTGGCATGTCGGCTGGACACCATGCGAAGATTTTCCAGTGCTCACGGAGGAACTCGACGAGCGCGCTTTCCTATGCGACATCCATGTTTGCGGCAATGGACGTCGTTTTCTTTGGATCTGTCGGGTGGATGTGCCTCTTTTGAATCCTTGGTTGTGTTGAAAGTTGGCTCCTTGGAAGATCTCCCTACCTCTGGTAGCACATCGTAATCAGTGAACCGTGGCGCCGTATTCTGCTTGCATCCCGAAAGTTTCTGACAGTCGATGAAAATCCTTGTCGCATTTATCGGATAACGCGAAACTTCCTTTGATTGTGATAGGTCCCTTGGGCCAGGCAACCTCCACAACAGATATGTATAATGCGGCACTTGCCATGAACCTAGCATACGCTGGTCGTCCCAACAGGCGTGATATTGCGACGGGAAATCCACAACCGAACTCCAAATTCTCTATCCTGTAGTTTTCTCGGGTTCCAAACTGAACGTCGAGGTTGATCTTGCCCAATGGGTAACTTGGCTTCTCTGGTGTGATCCCATGGAAACGTGTGTCAGTTGGTTTCAGATTTGCTAGGGATATGTTCATCTTCCTCAATGTATCTGCATACATGAGGTTTAAGCTGCTGCCGCCATCTATGAAAACTCTCGACACGTCGAAACCAGCGATTACTGCGGGTAAGATGAGTGCTGATTGTCCTGGTCGAGGAACTTGCTGTGGATGGTCTGCGATTGTGAAGCCGATGTCTTGCCCCGACCAATTTAGGTACTGTTGGTGGAGGCATCTTCTCTGCCATGAACACTTGTCGCGAGATTACCTTCTGCGCCCTGTTTGATGGCCTGGCTTTCTGAATCATCGAGACCGCACCGTTAGAGTTGGGGTCAACATATGGAGGTGGATGTGGTGCTGCCGCAATTCTAAGCTGGTGTCGATTTTCTTCGGTAATTGCGGGAGGAGGTGGAAGGTGGATCTCGCTCCTTGGCTCCCGAGGGTTTCTGTTATTTGCTTGGGCATTTGCAATTCCTGCGGCTCGCAACATTGCCTGAAAATTACGGCAGTCTTTCTGGAGATGTCCTGACTGTCTTTTTCCATTGTTGTCGAGGTAAAAGTGCATTTGACACGGACCGTTCATCATCTCCTCGGGAGATACGTAAGGTCTTTGAGTCCTTGGTCCACTATTTTGCCTGTTGCCACGAAAATCACCTCTATTGTCGCCTTGTTGCTCATTACTCCTTTGATAATCATCTCGACTATTTCCTCCAGGATTTCCTCGAAAACCAGCCGATATATGGCCGGGAGCATCGTTGTTGTAGAACTGGCGAGAAAATCGCCTTCTATTTTGATAATTTCGACCACGATCCTCTTCTGGCGACCTGTGTCGCTTATTGTATATTGCGTCTTCTCCATTGCCCATTTGGCTATCTCCATGAGTGCTGATATGGTCTTAGGGTTGGTTCTCCCTAAGTCCTCGACGAAATCTCCTCGCCGGATTCCTGCCACGAATGCATCTATTGCCCTCTCGTCAGATATATCTTCTGCCGAGTTCTTTATGATGTTCCACCGCTGTATGTATTTCCTCATCGACTCGTCATGTTTCTGTCGACACGCTCTCAACTCTTCCAATGACGCAGGTTTTTTGCAGGTGGATCGGAAGTTTTTTACGAAGATGTCCTCGAAGTTATCCCAGCTGTCGATGGAACTTGGGGGGAGTTTCTTTATCCAAGATCTCGCGGCACCGCTCAAATGAACTTGGATACTTTGCATAGCTGTTGCTCTGGTTCCTCCTACCAGCTTCACCATCTCGAGATAATCCACGAGCCAATCCTCGGGATCTTGCAGGCCGTCGAATTTCTTGAAATTCTCGGGTAACTTGAACCCTTTCGGTACTCGAGTTTTTCGAACTCTTCTTGTAAAGCACGGGAGCCCACACATATCCTCGTCGGCAAGCTCTGGTGAGTGCTGACGCTCCCTTCTTTCTTGTCGCGCTCTGTCTACCCTTACTTGGACCGCTGTGTCTCTTGCTCCACTTGTTCTTGGTGGGTCTTGAACTGCTGCGGTGGGTCGTGGACTATTTTGCCTAGGATTTTCTTCGGGAGGCGTTGTTGCAAACGTTGTTCCCATTACTCCTACTCCAGCCATCGCCATATTGAACAATGGTTCTCTCGGGTCTCCAGGAGGTGGTCTGGACGCGAGGATGTAAGCCTGTGTTGCCATGTAACCTGCTTCTGGTGTTTGGGATGATATTTCCCCTTTCATCGATCGTCATGAAGGACATGTCGAGATTTTGAATTAGGTTTCCCCTCTCTCCTTCGGGTATATTTTGCAGCCGAGATCTTGCTCTCCTTCGAGCCTCTCTATGACTATCTCCCGATGTTCCTGAAAGGCGACTTAACTCTGCTCGGCGTCTGCTTATGAAGCTGCTTCTTTCCTCCTATTCAGGGATGCTGTCTGTTTTTCCAACTCTCTGCTTACCCGAGCAAGTCTATATTGATATGCTTGTAACTCTTGTACGGTAGCAGTAGTATTCATTGGTTCTGATCCATCCATGGCTCTCGCAGCCCTATCCCACGCAGCTTGCGGGAGTTGGACTTTTGCGCGAGTTGAAGATCCGGCATATTTAGTGCCTAGGCCTGTCTGAGATCAGCGGGATCGACGTATGGATTTCCCAAATCGTCGAAAGCCTCTGACGTTTGTGGTTCTGATGTACCCGCTTCTTCTATTGCACAGATCTGGTGGTACTTTGTGTTTTGATTTTTGTCAAGGTTGGTGACACCATCATACAGAGTGGTGAAGACCTTCCCGATGGCGACAGATTTGTCGATGAAGTTGAAGCTGTCGACGCTTTCGGAGTCGCTGCTTATAAAGGAGTCCGCAGACGACTCGAAGGATGTGTTGCTGAAGATCTTGGCGAGCTTTCCGCTTGCCTTGCTGTCGACGAAGCGTGGCGACGAAAACTCCTCATCACTCGACGAAAATTCCGACGAGATCGGAACTTCGAGACGATAGGATCCTTCCTTGTTGACGCCAAATCGGAATTCTCCGAACATCATGATGATGGGCTCCTCCAGATAGGCACATGCATCCATACGGGAGGGCGGGTGAGGAATAAAATTGAATAGATCAGTTTTTTCCTTGTTACCTCGATCCATCGCGTTGCTTGCTCGACGATTCTTGAACGTGCCATCGAGATCAGCTCCTTGCAACCTCTAATTCCCACGGACGGCACCAATTGACAAAGGATTAATTTGTCAATGCCTACAGATTGTAGACTAGGGTTTTGCTAGAAGTAGAGGGCAAGTAGATCTCGAAGGTTTAGCCGAAAAGTACTCGATTATGAAAACTAGGGTTATGTTGACGGTAGATTCGATCCTTTATTTGTCCCTCGACTCCCCCTTATATAGGAGGTGGAGCCGAGGGTTTCGTTTTGTACAAGTTACAGAGTCCGGGACTCATCCCGCCAGATTACAAATAACACTTCCTATTACAACTCTAACTTTCCTTAGTATATCTTGGACTTCCGAATCTTCTTATTCTTCGGTAGTGGGCCTTCAGTAAACCCCGGAACTATCCTCGACGCCGACGACTGGCTTCAGACTATGGAGAACAACTTGGAAGTCGCCGGAGTCGAAGCCAATGAGAAGGTCCTGTTTGCAACCCACTACCTTGCCGGACCAGCCCGAGCCTGGTGGACCAGCACCCGTGCCATGAACGGAGGTCAAGTCATGACTTGGGCAGATTTCAAGCTCAAGTTCAGCAAGTACCATGTGCCCCCGGGTCTCATCAAGAAGATGCGGGATGAATTCCGCGAACTGAAGCAAGGAAGGATGATGGTGGTAGAATACCGCGACAGGTTCCTTACCCTGTCAAGGTACGCCCCGATGAGACTGACACCTGAGAGAAGAGGCAAGAGAGATTCCTGAATGGACTGCATGATGAGATGCAGACGGTCCTAGTCAACATTCCCTTTGCAGACCTTGAAGCCCTTGTTGACTCCGCCATCCAGATGGAGGGCAAGTTGAACCAAGCCAATGAAAACCGCAAACGCCGCATGATGCACCAGAGTGGGCCCAGCCATACTCCCAAGTATCGCCCCAGCTCAAGCGGAGGTTTTGCCCCCAGAAACACTAAGCCCCAGATGCAGACTTCACGCCCCGGATTCCAGAACCGGAGTGGAGGAAACCCTAGGCCAGGAGGCCACCACAACAACAACCACAACTACCAGAACAACACCAACAACTTCAACCGCGCGCCAATGCGAGCCCCCAATACCAATAACAGCAACACCAACACCGCTCCAAGGACTGGGAGCAACGCCATTCCGGTCGCCAACAAGGACAAGTCCACTATCACTTGTTATGAGTGCGGTGTAGTGGGACACTACTCCAACGAGTGCCCCAAGAGGCTTGCCAAGCTCGCCGGCAACACCCCTGCACCTGCAGCAGCAACGCCGCGTCTCTACCGGAAAGAAGTTCGCCCCCAACAACCCCAATAACCGCAACGGCCGTCTCTTTCACATGGAGGCAGAAGAAGCCCAGGAAGCACCGGATGTTGTTTTGGGTATGTTTCCTGTCAACTCAGTACCTGCCAGAGTGTTGTTTGATTCCGGAGCATCGCATTCTTTTGTCACTGAAGACTTTGCATCAACAAGTAAAATTCAACCTATCAGCTTGAAACATGTCATGATAGTTCAAATCCCCGGATCAACCACTAAGGCCAGAAAATTCTGTAAAAATGTACCCATCAAAATACATGAAGTAGAATTCTATGCCAATCTGATAATTCTGGGAACCAAAGGTTTGGAGGTAGTGCTAGGTATGGATTGGATGGCCAAGCATCATGGAATGATTGATTGTGCAAGGAAAGCCATCACCATGACCAGTAGCACTGGTATTATAGTAGAGCATGTCTCTGAACTGCTACCCAGAAAATTTACCTGCAACCAGAGTTTAACCAAGCCAACTTTGGATCAGATCAGGGTCGTTTGTCGATATCCTGATGTGTTTCCCGAAGGTTTACCCGGTATGCCCCCAGATCGGGATATCGAGTTCATCATCGAGTTAATTCCCGGAACCGGACCCATAGCCCAGAGAGCCTATAGCATGAACCCAGCAGAGCTTGTGGAGCTGAAGAAGCAACTGGATGAACTGTTAGCCAAAGGTCTGATCCGACCAAGTGCGTCACCGTGGAGATCCCCAGTGTTGTTTGTGGATAAGAAGGATGGTGCCAGTCGTTTATGTACGGACTACCGTAAGCTTAACGATGTCACCATCAAGAACAAATACCCCTTGCCCAAGATAGAAGACCTGTTTGACCAGCTGACCGGTGCTGTAGTATTTTCAAAGATTGACCTCAGGACTGGATATCACCAGCTGAAGATTCGTGCATCGGACATTCCCAAAACTGCCTTCACCACCAGATATGGATTGTATGAGTACAATGTCATGTCATTTGGATTGACCAATGCCCCTGCTTATTTCATGAATCTCATGAATAAGATCTTCATGAACTTTTTGGATAAGTTTGTTGTCGTTTTCATCGATGACATTCTAATCTACTCCAAGTCCGAGGAAGAACATGAGCAACACCTAGAAGCTGTCCTGGAGACCCTTAGAGAGCATAAGTTGTATGCTAAGTTCAGCAAATGTGAATTTTGGCTGAAGGAAGTAGGATTCCTGGGACACATCCTGTCCGCTGGAGGAATTGCTGTGGACCCCGCCAAAATCAAGACTGTTGCAGAATGGAAAGCCCCAACCACCCAGACCGAGGTCCGCGCTTTTCTTGGATTAGCCGGATATTACCGCAGATTTGTAGAAGGCTTTTCGAGCATCGCTCGACCAATGACCCAATTGTTGAAGAAGGACAAGAAGTTCGAATGGACGGACAAATGTGAAGAGAGTTTTCAACAACTCAAGCTTAGACTGACCACAGCCCCAATCCTGATCATGCCGGATATCACCAAACCCTTTGACGTTTACTGCGATGCATCCAAGATTGGTCTTGGATGTGTGCTGATGCAGGAAGGAAAGGTGATATCTTATCTGTCCCGGCAACTGAAGCAGCATGAGCAGAACTATCCAACCCATGACCTTGAACTCGCAGCCGTAGTTTTAGCCCTGAAGGTGTGGCGTCATTACCTCATGGGTAATCGCTGCGAGATCTATTCTGATCACAAGAGCCTGAAGTATATCTTCACCCAGAAGGAGCTGAATATGAGGCAACGGAGATGGTTGGAGTTGATCAAGGACTATGATATGGAGATCCACTACCACCCCGGCAAGGCCAATGTGGTAGCGGATGCGCTGAGTAGACTACCATGTCAGCTAAACTCAATGATCGCCGAAGAACAACCCAGCCTATACCAGGAGTTTGAGCAGTTTAGAATGGAGTTAGTCAGTAAAGGATTTCTGGCTAGTATAGAGCTACAACCCACCCTTGGTTGGTCAGATCAAGGAAGCCCAGAAGGGCAATGCCAGCATTGACGGAATCAAGAAGCAGATAGCTGCGGGGAAAGCACCGGGATTCACCATTGATGAAGAAGGAGTCCTTTGGTACAACGGACGCCTGTGTGTACCGTCAGACTCGAGTTGAAGCAAGTCATTTGCAGGAAGCCCATGATACCCTTTATTCCATCCACCCCGGCGGTACCAAGATGTACCAGGATTTGAAGGAACAATTCTGGTGGCATGGGATGAAGAGGGAGATCGGAAGCTACATCGCCAAGTGCGATATCTGTCAACGAGTCAAGGCCGAACATCAGCGACCCGCAGGACTGCTGCAGCCACTACAAATTCCAGAATGGAAGTGGGATTCTGTAGGGATGGACTTTATCACCGGGTTGCCCAAATCCAGCAAAGGAAATGATTCCATCTGGGTAGTTGTTGATAGATTGACCAAGGTAGCCCACTTCATCGCTGTCAAGACCACCTACCAAGGCCCAAAGTTAGCGGAGCTGTACATCTCTAGAATAGTCGCATTGCACGGAACCCCAAAGTCAATAGTGTCAGATAGAGGTTCACAATTCACCTCAAGATTCTGGCAGAAGGTGCATGAAGGACTAGGAACCCGTCTGAATTTCAGTACCGCCTATCACCCGCAGACTGATGGACAGACCGAGAGAGTCAACCAGATATTGGAGGACATGCTGAGAGCATGCGTCCTAGAATATGGATCCAAGTGGGAGGACTGTCTATACGCAGAATTCTCTTACAACAACAGCTACCAAGCCAGTCTACAGATGGCCCCCTTGAAGCCCTGTACGGAAGGAAATGCCGTACCCCCTGAATGGTCCGAGTCGGAGAGAGCCAAGTCTTCGGACCTGATGTGCTTCGAGAAGCAGAAGAGAAGGTGCACAAGATCCGAGAGTACCTCAAGACCGCTCAGTCCCGCCAGAAGAGCTACGCCGACAAGAGACGCCGAGAGATGACCTTTGAGGTCGGAGATTTTGTCTATCTCAAAGTGTCCCCCCTGAAAGGAATGCAGCGTTTCCAACTTAAAGGGAAGCTTGCACCCCGGTATGTCGGACCCTTCAAGGTTCTCAGCCGCCGAGGAGAAGTCTCCTATCAACTAGAGCTACCAGAAGAAATGGCGGCTGTGCACAACGTATTCCACATCTCACTCCTCCGGAAGTGCTTAGAAGTGCCAGAGAAGACCGAAGTATTCAAGAACATCGATCACCGTTCGGTGGATATCAATCACGACCTTACCTACCGCGAAGTGCCGATTCGCATCTTGGAAGAGGCATACAGAACCACCCGCACCCGAAGCATTAAGTTTCTGAAGATACAGTGGAGCAATCATACCGAAGATGAAGCCACTTGGGAGCGGGAGGAAGATATGAAGAAGGAGTACCCAGATCTCTTTAGTACCTAGACTTGTTTCTTTTAGATCTCGGGACGAGATCTTTTGTAAGGGGGAAGGGTTTGTAACATCCCAAATTTCAAATAAAGGAAGAAGAACAAATCCAATTATCCAAATTTGAGAACCAACAAAAACTTTTCAAATTTCATATAGTGCCCTGCATAGGACTTGTGCATTTTGAGTGATATGCCATGATGAGTGTTATTTTGTGTATGTGATGAACTCCACAACCCTAGAGTGATCAAATGATGATCACCAAACAAATAAATTAAAAAGAGAAAGAAATCAAATAAGAATAAAACCCTAAAAACCCTAACATATGGCATATGCCATTTTTACAAACTTTGACCCTAGACCCAATTGGTCTTCACCATTAGTTGTAATATGTTATTAAATAGTTATTACAACTTTGGGAATCAAAGAAACACCATTTGAACCAAAATCAAATTCAAAATATGCTCACATAAGATAATGGTCATTTTTGACAATTACAATCTGGTCATCACTTTGAGCCTCTCTATTTCCAAATTTCTAAACTAAACAAATCCAACTCTTTGCATGTCATCCAAGTACACAACAAAATGAACAACTTTTGTAA
The DNA here is from genome assembly GCA_030979885.1 of Lolium multiflorum. Taxonomy (NCBI): domain Eukaryota; kingdom Viridiplantae; phylum Streptophyta; class Magnoliopsida; order Poales; family Poaceae; genus Lolium; species Lolium multiflorum. The sequence goes on from CM061748.1 coordinate 119,082,238, forward strand.
AGGGGACCATACCAAATTCATTTTGAATCAAGAGCTAGGATCAAGCAAAGTAGAGACTTTGAAATAAAAACAAGATCACCAATTTTTGAATTTGATCAAACCAGCCAATTCTTGCCACCACTGGACCTAGCATTGACCCTGGACCCCACCCTACCTAGCCCATGCCAAAGACACCATGGACACGGCCAAACATGGCCGGCCATGGCCATGCCGGCCATGTCGCACCTCGACGCCCCCCCTCTCTTCTCCTCTCCAGCCCACGCCACCGTGTCCAACGCGTCGCCCACGATCGCCGGAGATCGCCTGTACCCGCCCCTGGTCGCGAGGAAGCCGACACGCCCCGGACGACGCGCGCCCACGACGTCCCTGGCGCGCCGCGAGCGGCATGGTGACGTCGCCGTGCACGGACGCGCGCGACACGGCCACGCGGCGCTCGCCGTACCTCGCCGTACCCCGACCCGCTCCGCTCGCCCTGGTACTCGACGCGCCACGCGGAGCTCGCCGGACATGCTCGCGTCACCCCCTAGCCCCTACCGTCGCCGGAGAGGACAAGCGCGCCCGCCACGGCCGCGCCAGTACGCGCACGGACCCGACCACCCTAGGCACCCCCTTGCCGCGCCGTTCACGCTCCTAGCATCGCCGTGACGTCGTGAACACGACGGCGTCGTCGCCTAGCCCTCTAGCCCACCGGAGCGGCCGCGCCCTTGTCGACTTGCCGCAGCACCCACGGCACCCTCACGCGCCTATAAAAGGAGGCCTCCCCTCGACGCTCCAAGCACACCACCATGACCACCACTCACCACCGCTTCGCCCAGCACCAGTAGCCACCTCGATTGACGCCGGAGCAAGCCCAATTGGACGATCGGAGCCGCCAGTACCCGGAGGTCGCCGCCGTCGATTGGAGCCGCCCCTGACGACGCCACTGCTACAGGCTGCTTCCTCGTCCTCGACAACCTCGAACGGAACACCGCCGCCGCTCGCCGGAGCTCCGACGCGCTCTGCCCCCGCTGCGCCGCGCGTGAGTCTCTCTCGTCGGAGACGACGACGAACCACGGCCCTCCGATCCCCTTCTAATCCAACGTCTCTGGTGAGCCCATACCGCTTCGGCGTTTAAACGTCGCTGACGGGTGGAGCCCACTGTCAGGCGGCCCGCGCGTGCACAGATGCGTGGTGGGCTGGCCTTGGGCCGTTCTAAACCTTTGGGCCCAGTTAGTTTTCCCGCCGGCCTATTTAATTCAAATTTCGTTTAATAAATTTAGTTTGAATTCAATACTGGACCCAACTTTGAAAATGCATAGATTCTGTTTGGCTTGACCAAATTTAACAAATTTTATATATTTAGAAAGCTTAGGAAATTATCTATACAATGCCACTGGTTTGAACCCTAGATCTATTATAGAATTAAAATGGAAAAATAAACAAGGCAGGGACTTTTCTGCCTTAGAATAATTATTAAAAATCAACCAAAATAGATATTTGAATAATTCCAACTCTTATAGCTCACAATTGACTTACACTAATTGATTATGCAATAAAATGGTGTGGTCACTTTGCATGATCATGCCCTAGATTAATTAATGGACAATATGGCTAGTTTAGTAAGTGATATTGTCCCAAAATTATTATGTAAATCATATGGAGGATTTCCCTTCATTTAAATCTTGTCCCAAATGAGTTCATGAGATGTTTGCACCCCTGGTCCAAACACTCCTATATGAATATTTGGAGATTTAAACCATTTGAGGAATTATAAAATAGTATGAGGTGATTTATCTCATTTAAATCATTTTCTCAAATAATGATAATGAATGTTTGACTTAGGTCAATATGAATTCATATATGATTATTTGAGAAGTTAAATCTTAAGAAGATTTCAATGAGAGGAAATTATTTTCTCAAGAACTAAATGGAGATTATTAATTACACATGTAATGAGAGGAATTTACTTTCTTCAATAAAGAAAACCAATGCACCTAACTATTTTATGAGTGTGCTTAGCATAGTTTGTGTGAGATAATGATGTGCTTAGCATAGACTTTGAGTTTGTTTAGTGATTATACCTTGTATTTAAATTTAGACGCTAGCACCGGAAATTACCAAGAGGAAGGAGAATTCTACCAAGAAGAGGAAGAAGAGAACCTTGAGAACTACCAAGGCAAGATAATACTCTTGCAAAGTGCAAAGCCCACCTTGGGCAAGGCACCATGATTCTTATCTATCTTCATACAAGCTTATCCTATTTGTATACCCTACAAGTCTTACTTGTTGTGTTTTTCAAAGAGTTGAATTCAAATGGTATAGTTGAACAAAACTATTAGAGTAGCAAAGCTAGTCCTATAGATGGCAAGCAATGTAGCACCCCTCATGATTAGTGCTAGTGCTAAAATACTAAAACTTTGACTACTCTAGATGGGAACATATGACTTGATGAAATTGAAACCTTGGAATGGTGAGGCATTCCATTGAAAGTTTTGAAGTTGAATGTGACCAAGAGAAGATAGTGATTTTTGATAAAACCCTATTGAAAGTTTTGAAGTTGAATATGACCAAGAGAAGATAGTGATTTTTGATAAAACCCTGATATTGGTTTGAATGCGATACCTTTCCAAATTCAAGTACCCCCACAATACCTGATTATGGGTAGGGCTTAACTGGAAGTTTATACATCTTAGTATGGGTTCCCTCTGAACACACATCATAGGGGTTATGCTGAGGCTGCCTCCGTTGTTGAGAAAGATGTGAATTGAGGTGAAATTGTACGGCCAAGCCCTGTGCAGTTCCCAGGTTAACAGTTGGTTTTCACTGGGAGGCCAAGCTCATGGGGAGAGGTGCTCATACTAAGGGGTGTAAGTGAAAGGTTAGGGTTGATGATCCGCGTACTGTGTTACGGTGACTCGGAGTTATTCCGACGGATGAAATCAAATGTTGTGGCACAAGTGTGCAACCTCTGCAGAGTGTAAATCTATTCGAATAGCCGTGTCCACGGTTACGGACGATTGGAAGGGCCATACAATTTCCCGTGTCAGTCTTTTGAAAACTTTAGTGAATATGAAGGGTGACTTGGTGACTTGTTAGAATGACAACCATTGTGTGGGAATGACACTAATGTTCCCACTTGAGTAGTTAGTACATGATCTACTACTTATGAACTAAAATATGGCTTATGCAAGTAAGATAGAGTTTAACTCCAAGAGCTAGCATTTTACATTGGTATTAGTTTGCAAGTACTTGAAGTACTTACGGCTTTGTCCCTGGCTATTCAAATGGCCAGAGTACGATGATGAACAGAACTACGCGAGGATGACCAGCAGGACGCCTATGATAACTAGGAGCTTTCTGACGTCAAGCGTTGGCCTGTGGACTACAGAGTCCCTTTATCTTTACGCTTCCGCATTGAACTTGTGTTTGTTCGTTGATCAATAGATCAACTATTTGTGTAATATGGATCATGTGATTCAAGTTGTAAGACTTTATGAGTTGTAATAAATAATGACTGTGATACTTAGCTATTATATCTCGCAACAACAATATTCCTGGAATTGCGATGAATGATATAATAGGCATCCGGACTTAAAAATCCGGGTGTTGACATTTTAGTCCCCCAAGCATGGAGGAGAAAATTTACTTGGATGATACTTTACCTCCTATATATGATGTTTGCAATGATGAATATGATATTTTCAGTCCACCTACTATTGAGGAGAAAATTAATTATGATTACAATATGCCTCCTATATATGATGATTATGGTGATGAGAATAATAATGATAGCTACTTTATTGAATTTGCTCCCACTACAATTAATAGTAATGATTATGCTTATGTGGAGAGTAATGATTTTATGCATGTAGCTCATGACAAGAATGCTTTATGTGATAGTTATATTGTTGAGTTTGTTCATGATGCTACTGAAAGTTATTATGAGAGAGGGAAACATTGTTATATGCATCTTAATAATATTAAGTTTCCCCTCTTTATGTTGAGAATCTTGAAATTGCGCTTGTGTTGCTTTTCTATGCTTGCCACTTTGTTCCTCATGAATTTATTTGTGTACAAGATTCCTTTTCATAGGAAGTGGGTTAGGCTTAAATTTGTTTCATACTTGCTTTTTGATGCTTCATCTCTTGAAAACACTTGATTTGCACTTTCTGCGCCGTTAAAGAAAAGCACTTCTTGGGAGATAACCCAAGTTTCATTTTATTTACTGTATTGTTGAGTCTTGGAAGTTGTTTACTATTGTAGCAACCTCTCCTTATCATGTTTTTGTGCCAAGTAAAGTTTTTATGTTAAAGTTGATGATAGATTTGGATCGCTGCGCAGAAACAGCATTGCTGTATGTCACGAATTCTCGCAGAAGTCTCTGTAAAAAAATCTAAAAAATCTGCAAATTTAAGAACGTGATCCTCAAATATGTACGCAACTTTCATTAGTTTTGAGTTTTTCCATTTGAGCAAGTTAAGTGCCCCTGCCAGATTCATCTTTACGGACTGTTCTGTTTTTGACAGATTCTGCCTTTTATTTCGCATTGCCGCTTTTGTTAAGTTGAATGAGTTTCTTTGTTCCATTAACTTTCAGAAGCTTTGTGCAATGTCCAGAAGTGTTTAGAATGATTATGTCACCTCTGAATATGTGAATTTTTGGTTATGCACTAACCCTCTAATGAGTTTGCTTGAAGTTTGTGTGAAGGAAGTTTTCAAGGGTCAAGAAGAGGATGATATACTATGATCAAGAAGAGTGAAAGGTCTAAGCTTGGGGATGCCCCAGTGGTTCATCCCTGCATATTTTAAGAAGACTCAAGCATCTAAGCTTGGGGATGCCCAAGGCACCCCCTTCTTCATCGACAACATTATCAGGTCACTTCTAGTGAAACTATATTTTCATTCCATCACATCTTATGTTCTTTACTTCGAGCGTCGGTTTGCTTTTATTTTTGTTTTGGTTTGAATAAAGTTGGATCCCACCATTCTTATATTGGAGATATTACGCTCCGCTTTTTCATATGGAACACTTGTGTTCTTAATTGTGCTTTAATGTTCATGGCGAAGGCTAAATTGCTTCGTTAAATTGCTATTTGGTTGGAATCGGAAAATGCTGCATATGGTTTGGTAAATTTGGCAATTGTTTGAGCTCTCATAGATCATGTTTAAGCTCTTGCATCATGTAGTTTAATCTATTAATGAAGAACTACCGTAGAGCTTGTTTAATTTGGTTTGCATGATTGTTCTCTCTAAGTCTAGATATTTTCGGGTAAAGTGTTTGAACAACAAGGAAGACAGTGTAGAGCCTTATAATGCTTGCAATATGTTCTTGTGTGAGTTTTGTTGTACCTGTTCATACTTGTGTTTGCTTCAAACAACCTTGCTAGCCCAAACCTTGTACTGAGAGGAAATGCTTCTCGTGCATCCAAACACCTTGAGCCAAAACCCATGCCATTTGTGTCCACCATATCTACCTACTATGTGGTATTTTTCTGCCATTCCAAAGTAAATTACTTGAGTGCTACCTTTAAAATTTCATTCCTTTACCTCTACAATATATAGCTCATGGGACAAATAGCTTAAAAACTATTGTGGTGATGAATATGTAGTTATGTGTCTTAATTCTTATAAGTTGCTTGTTGAGCGGTAACCATGTTTCTGGGGACGCCATCAACTTTACCTTTGTTGGATATCATGTGAGATGCTATGCATGTTCGTCTTGTCTGAAGTAAGTGCGATTTCATGATCAAATGGTTTGAGTATGCATATGTTAGAGAAGAACATTGGCCCCTAACTAAAGCCATGTATCATGGTGGAAGTTTCAGTTTGGACATACAACCTCAATCTCTTATGAGAATATTAATTGTTGTTGAATGCTTAAGCATTAAAGAGGAGTCCATTATCTGTTGTCTATGTTGTCCCGGTATGGATGTCTAAGTTGAGAATAATCAAAGCGAGAAATCCAATGCGTGCTTTCTCCTTAAACACTTGTACAGGCGGCATAGAGGTACCCCTTTGTGACACTTGGTTGAAACATATGTTATGCGATGATAATCCGTGTCTTCCGAGCTAAGTAGGACAAGGTGCGAGCACTATTAGTACTCTATGCATGAGACATGCAACTTGTAGGAAGTATTATGCATAGAACATATGAATTATTACTACCGTTGACAAAATTGTTTCTATGTTTTCAAAAAAAAAGCTCTAGCACAAAAATAGTATGCTTCCCTCTGCGAAGGGCCAATCTTTTACTTTATGTTGAGTCAGTTTACCCACTTCTTTCTATCTTAGAAGCAAACACTTGTGTTAACTGTGTGCATTGATTCTTACATGTTTACTTATTGCACCTATTATATTACTCTATGTTGACAAATATCCATGAGATATACATGTTACAAGTTGAAAGCATTCGCTGAAACTTAATCATCCTTTGTGTTGCTTCAATGCATTCTACTTTGAATTTATTGCTTATGAGTTAGCTCTTATGCAACTCTTATTAATACTTGTCTTGAAAGTACTATTCATGAAAAGTTTTGCTATATGATTCATTTGCTTAGTCATTATCTTTGTTAGCAATCTTTTGTTCAGATCACTCCATTCATCTCATATGCTTTACAATAATGTTGATCAAGATTATGTTGGTAGCATGTCACTTCAGAAATTATTTGTGTTATCGTTTACCTACTCGAGGACGAGTAGGAACTAAGCTTGGGGATGCTTGATACGTCTCAAACGTATCTATAATTTCTTATGTTCCATGCTACTTTTATTACAATACTTGAATGTTTTATACATACTTTACAGCATTATTATACATTTTCCGGCACTAACCTATTAACAAGATGCCGAAGTGCCAGTTGCTGTTTTCGCTATTTTTGGTTTCAGAAATCCTAGTAAGGAAATATTCTCGGAATTGGACGAAATCAACGCCCGGGGCCTATTTTTGAAGCTTCGGAAGACCGAGAGGGAGACGAAGTGGGCCACGAGGTGGCGGACACCAGGGCGGCGCGGCCCTGGCCCTGGCCGCGCGGCCCTAGTGTGTGGGCCTCGTGCCGCCTGACCTACCCTTCCGCCTACAAATAGCCTTCGTCGCGAAACCCTGTACGAGAGCCACGATCGGAAAACCTTCCGAGAGACGCCGCCGTCGCGAATCCCATCTCGGGGATTCGGGAGATCGCCTCCGGCACCCTGCTGGAGAGGGGAATCATCACCGGATGGGCTCTACATCATCATGCCCACCTCCGGATTGATGCGTGAGTAGTTCATCCTTGGACTATGGGTCCATAGCAGTAGCTAGATGGTTGTCTTCTCCGCTTGTGCTATCATTGTTTAGATCTTGTGAGCTGCCTAACATGATCAAGATCATCTATTTGTAATGCTACATGTTGTGTTTGGCGGGATCCGATGAATATAGAATATTATGTTAAGTTGATTATCAATCTATCATATATGTGTTGTTTATGTTCTTGCATGCTCTCCGTTGCTAGTAGAGGCTCTGGCCAAGTTGATACTTGTAACTCCAAGAGGGAGTATTTATGCTCGATAGTGGGTTCATGCCTCCATTGAATCTGGGACAGTGACAAAAAGTTCTAAGGTTGTGGATGTGCTGTTGCTACTAGGGATAAAACATCGATGCTTTGTCTAAGGATATTTGTGTTGATTACATTACACACCATACTTAATGCAATTATCTGTTGTTTACAACTTAATACTGGAAGGGGTTGGGATGATAACCTGAAGGTGGATTATTTAGGCATAGATGCATGCTGGATAGCGGTCTATGTACTTTGTCGTAATGCCCTGATTAAATCACATAGTAATCATCGTTGATATGTATTGAATCTTTATTTGTCAATTGCCCGCCTGTAATTTGTTCACCCAGCATGTTAGTTATCTTATTGGAGAGACACCACTAGTGAACTGTGGACCCCGGTCCATTCTTTTACATCTGAATACATTCTACTGTTTTTACTGTTCTTTGCAAACAAACACCATCTTCCACTCGATACGCTTAATCCTTTGTTTCAGCAAGCCGGTGAGATTGACAACCTCAATGTTATGTTGGGGCAAAGTACTTTGATTGTGTTGTGCAGGTTCCACGTTGGCGCCGGTTTCACTGGTGTTGCGCCGCACTACACTCATCCACCAACAACCTTCACGTGCTTCATGTTTCCAATTGTATGGAAATGATGTGTCAAGGCCAAAAAAAGTATCCAATTCAAAATTTATATGACATGTCCATGACTCGTGATCGCCTGTTGATGATCTTGTACTGGCCCATGTTTGTAGGGTGAAGTCTCTTATAACAGCAAGGGCAACATCTCCATTATGTCCCTTGAAGATGTGAATGTTAAGCATGAATATATCATGCGTCTCATGAGGGCACTGAATATATTTCAGAGCCTTCTTTGCATGGTCAAGCTCAATGATATATCTAGACTTCGTTGGCCAGTACAAAATACCCCCTATGAGAGTTGCCGGTCTACGGTCAATCTCTGACAGCATCGGAGTTGATCGAGCTAGAAACTCCCATTCTTTTGAATCTGGTGAGTAGATATGAGCCTGTGCATCGTAACGTTTAGTTGTTATCCAAACAACCGAGAACTTGCAACAATGTGTAAACGGTTCAGAGTTGTTTCTCGAACAGAGAATTGAGCCGCTGCTTTCAATTGTGTGATTGCGCCACAATGGTGGTTCTGGTATCGCTGTGAGAACTTGCCTAATTGGATCCCAGACTGATATATACCCACTGGATACATTAGAATGGAGTAGCACCATACCATCGCGGCATCCCAGGACATAGATTTTGGGACCGTTCACTTGAGACGGGATTGCCAGCATCTTCAAGATGGCCGGGTGAAGATCATGCTCTGTGATGAATCGATTGTCCTCGGAGTTGTTGGTGAAAAACCCTAGCAACGGGTTTCCTCCGTTGTGTGACACAGTTAGCTTTCTGAAATAATTGCTTCCCATACATTGCCTCCATGCTTTCTTGGTGCCTGATGCAGCTAGTAAGCAGGTTGGATGGGGAGGAAGCCTGACAAGAATCTGAGAGACTACATCTCCAGGCAGATCGTTGATTGTTGTGGGTGTCCTTCGACTGAAGCTGGTAGGATTATGCAAATCGCACGATGCATCGTCAAAATTATGTAAACAGCACACTGCATCATCTATTTTTTTAAACAAAATGCAACATCTAATTTGACTAAGCAGCAAAATGCATCATCTAATTCATCATCAAAGTTTCCTAAACTGCACGGTGCATCAGCAAAATCAAAATAGTGTAAACAGCACAATGCATCAGCAAAATCAAAATAATGTAAACAGGACAATGCATCAGCAAAATCAAAATAATGTAAACAGCACAATGCATCAGCAAAATCAAAATAATGTAAACAGGACAATGCAAAAACACCACAAAAATAGGACGCACCAACGGAAGGCAATCTCGCATCTACAGTAATAATTGCTAACGTGTCAACACGATTGGAGGAAAAAGAGACCTCTACAGGACCCAAAACGCTGTGGTAACATCAGATGGGGTTAGCTTTGATATAGGTAATAAAATGTAAACAGCACAATACATCATCTAAGTTGACAGCAAAATTCTTCATCGAAATTTCCCACACTGCTCAAGGAATCAGAAAAATTACCTAAAAGGCTAAAAGAGCAAAATGCATCATCAGAGTAAAATATATGTAAACAGTACAATGCATCATCCAACTTTTGGCTAAACAGCAGAGAGCATTAGCTAGGTTGACGAAAAAAAAACAAAAAAAAACCATGAAAAATTCCTGAAGAGGTGAGTGCATCAGAAAAATTACTACCTAAAAAGCATAATGAATCACCCAAATTACAAAAGAAGCAGAATGCATCATCAAAAATACAAAAACATCTCAATGCATCATCACGTCTGGTTTGGGCAAAAAACCCAATCCACCAGATCTAACCTCATTGCAGTTGGGGAAGGTAGAACTTACAAAGGGGTTGACGAGTCATGATCATATGCAACAAGCGCCGCCTTAGATGAAGTCACCATCCAAGCTCTCGACGCGTTCAAAGCAGCCAGCTTCGAAGCCTCCGACGGTTCTCCCGGCTGCGCCGCCAAAACTCTCGAAGCACGCGCCAAGACTTTCCAACAAAATGCAGCTTCGATACGAGCATTTGCCAGCGCCACAGCGCCCGGGCCCGTCCTAGCCACCGCCTTCGCCTTTGCCTCCGCATCCGCTTTACATGTCTCCGCCGATGCATGCAGAGCATCCGTCTCCGCTTTCCATGTATCCGCCGACGCAGTGTAGGCATCGAGCGACGCCGTTTTCATTTCCTAGAAAACCCAGTAAGTTACTCACATTGCAATCCCCAAATTAAGGTTATATCAAACACAATGAAGATCGGTCCGGTGGTGCTTGACGGTGGTGCGTCGGGGACGGGGGAGAACTCGGCGGGGAGAATGGTGGCGCGGCCCAAGACGGCGGCGCGGAGAGGGGCGACGGTGCGGTCATCGAACCTCGGCAGACAGTATTTTGTATATATATATATGAGAAGAAGAATAAAGTCTGGTCGAATGAGGCAGCGCGACCGGCAGAGTACAACCGAAGGCTACTAGTGCTACCTTGGAGTATTGTAGTAATATAACATAATAAAAATAATGGCCTTGTTTAAACCACTCTTGTCAGTGTGGCATCGCGTCCAAATTTAATGCATTCTGTGGAAATCGGAATAATGCTGTAAAAACTCTCATATATAGCATGCACCGACACTTTTCAACAAAATGTCGTCTCCATTTCATAGGAGACTGCTTGCACACTGGGATACGATGCTGACATGACGAAGGGCGCAGAAGTATTTTGGAGTATTTCATTCGAGCAGATCGGGGCGACGGTGCGTCTTTGGAGGGAATACCGTGTGGTGTGTCTTTGGAGGGAATACCGTACGTACTTAGGAGTATTTCATTCGAGCAGACTGCTTGCACACTGGGATACGATGCTGACATGACGAAGGGCGCAGAAGTTTGCGAAAATGGTTGTACTACCATCCGACCATTAGTATAATCATTGCGCGATAGCTTACACGAGAAGGAAAAGAGCCGAACAGCTGTGGATAATAAAAGCATTTGGCTCTTCGAGGATCCTTCTTCTACTGCCTTCTCAAAGGAGTACTACTATTGTAATCTTTTTTGTTTTTCTGGGACCTTCGGGTCCCTTCCCCGTTGAAAAGTGAAGTGTTTCGAATACATTCATATGCCTATGTTTCTATTTTTACAAGCAAATAAATAACAAAGGATGACTCAATGCACAAGTTGATCTCATTTTGAATTTTTTTAAAACTTCTTCTATTGTATTCAAATTTGATTAGAAGGAGTCGATCGATTGTACATGCCAATCGTATAGCTTGGTGGGTGGATTGGCATTTGAAGTTTGGTCATTGTGTTCTTGTTTGTTACCACCCTCGCAAGGCACGTCCAAGTATTTCCTGTCAGAATTTATGGCATGTATGTAGTTAAATAACCTACATTATTTCAATTATGAGTTTAATTACTAGGCAAAAGCTTAAAAATCCATATATAGTTGCAGATTAAGATGAACAAATCCTTGAACCTATATCTACAAAATTGATGGCACTAACACATCCTACCAAGCGGAAAGCATGTCTACCCTACTGCTTCCAAAAGGTGGAATTATGACAATAATGTGCAACTGTTAAAATTTGGTAGCCCTCCTTCACAAATAACACACATCTAGCCATTTTTGTACAGTAATAAAAAAGGGAAATCATTCTTTCATGCATGCATATAATTGTTAGAATCTCTTGTTTGTGAAGTTGCTTAAAATACGATCTCTTCCAAACTTGAGGTCATATGATAACTAAAAAGTTTTGTATGGCGGGATTTTGCATCAAAGTACATGCGCACAATACTCACTTGTGGGCAGAAAGCCAAACAAACTCATATTACTAGGTTTGTATTAATTTGTTCTAGAAATTTCACCATCACACATGATTTTGTGCTTGCGTTAATTTTACTTAAAAAACTTCTTCCAAATTCAAATTTTCTTCAAACATGCCAACGGTACATGTCTACCAATTAATAATTAAGGGTACACCACACGTACTGCCTCGTAGGGTACATAAAAAATTACTATATTTTATGGCATGTACTAATTTCACATAATCTACAACTCAATGTTGAGTTTAATGATCAGCCCAGAACTAGAAAACAAATATACATATAGTTGCAAATTAACCTAGAAAAGCTCTAGTATCCTTTAAAACCCTAGAAAATGGACATGCATGCATGCATCCTACCCATAATAATTAATTAAGGTCTCGATCTCTATACTGCTCACGAAGTTTGGAATATCTACTTTCCCGAACACTTTTGCTATTGTTTTGCCTCTAATTTGTGTATTTTGGATACAACTAACACGGACTAATGCTGTTTTCAGCAGAATTGCTCTGGTGTCTCGTTTTTGTGCAGAAATCCAACTTTCGGGAAAATCCTCGAAATTTATGCAGAAGGCCCTATTTTCCCAGAATCGGAGAAGGACAAGTGAGGTGGAGGCCCGAGGGCCCCACACCATAAGGCGGCGCGGCCTAGGGGGCCCGCGCGGCCCTATGGTGTGGCCCCCTCGGTCGGCCTCCGACGCCCTCCTTCGGACTACTTATCGGGTTCGACCTAAAAACGCACGGGGAGAAGTCGAAGTCGGCACAAACCCTCCAGAGAGCCGCCACATCGCGAAACTCCGTCGCGGGAGCCAGAAGTCTCCGTTCTGGCACTCCGCCGGGACGGGGAATTGGAGGAGATCTTCACCGCCATCACCGCCAACGCCTCTCCATCGACCAGCCATGTTTCCCCCATCCATGTGTGAGTAATTCCCCCGCTGTAGGCTGAAGGGGATAGTAGGGATTGGATGAGATTGGTCATGTAATAGTCATAAGATTGTTAGGGCATAGTGCCTAGTATCCGTAGATGTCACTTTTATGATATTGTTGCAACTTGTTATGCTTAATGCTTGTCACTAGGGCCCGAGTGCCATGATCTCAGATCTGAACATGTTATTGATTCATGAAGATATTCGTTGTTTATGATCTTACCTGCAAGTTGTATACACATGTCGCTGTCCGGAACCAATGGCCCCGAAGTGACAGAAATCGGGACAACCGGAGGGAATGGTAGCGATGTGAGGATCACATGTGTTCACGGAGTGTTAATGCTTTGCTCCGGTACTCTATTAAAAGGAGTACCTTAATATCCAGTAGTTTCCCTAGAGGCCCGGCTGCCACCGGCTGGTAGGACAAAAGATGTTGTGCAAGTTTCTCATTGCGAGCACGTACGACTAAATATGGAACACATGCCTATTGGTTGATTAGTACTTGGATACCGTTTTATTATTATCTGCAAATGCCCCTGCTTTGATTGTTACATGAGTTTCTCTCATCCATGCAACGCCCGTTAATCCGTCCCTGTGCCTACAGTATTTTAATCCTGCTGTTTACTATAATCACTACCGCTGTCTTTATTTCACCGCTGCTGTTATTTCACTATTCCTACTGCCATAAAACTGTTACTACTGATAAACTCTTGCGAGCAAGTCTGTTTCCAGGTGCAGCTGAATTGACAACTCCGCTGTTAAGGCTTACAAGTATTCTTTGTCTCCCCTTGTGTCGAATCAATAAATTGGGTAATACTTCCCTCGAAGACTGTTGCGATCCCCTATACTTGTGGGTCATCAAGACTATTTTCTGCGTTGCCGGGGAGCATAGCTTTATTTGGAAGTTCACTTGGATTGATATTGTTCGCTGCAAATTATCCATCATGGGTAAACCTCGCGATACTAAGATCGCCATATTACCATCCACTACAAGAAAAGGTACAACTCTTAGTACCTCTGCTGCTCTTGATTCACCATCTGTGATAAGTAAACTTGTTTCACCACCACAAACTTCAAATGCTGGTACTTCTGCTGAATCTGAAAATTCCTCTCATAATTGTGATGATGCTTCTGCTGTGCTTGATAATGATGGTTCGTTAGGATCTTTTCTAGATGCTACAATTGCTAAGTCTAGACAAATTGAAAATACTGAAACTCCTAATGAAAATGCTGCTACACCTGTTAATTCACCTGAGTCTGTTGAATATTCTAGTGATGATCTTGATGAAGATTATGTAGAGCTTGATGATGATTTTATTGAAAAATGCAATGCTACTACTGATGCAAGAAAAATTAAAAAGTTGCTTGCGGAACATGCTGTTAGATATAAATTATCTCCTGATCCTAAATTTGCCACATCTCCTATAAACATTAGGGATAAAGATTATGATTTTTCTCTTGATTTATCTCATATAGCTATTGTTGAGAAAACACCCTTTTGTGGTACTGAAAAAGAAAGTGTTGTTGAACACATGACTGAGTTATCTACTCTTAGTGGCTTGTTTTCTGATGATATTAAGATGCGTACTTATTTTGTCGCTAAATTTTTCCTTTCTCATTAAAGGATGATGCTAAAACTTGGTATAATAATTTGCCTCCTGGTTCTATTAAAAGTCCAAAAGAATTGCTTGATGTTTTCTTCCGGAAATACTTTCCTGCTAGTGCTCAACATGCTGCTTTGCAAAGAATTTATAATTTTGACCAGGAAGATGGAGAGAAATTGCCTGAGGCTTGGGCGAGATTTTGCTCTCTTATTAGAGCTCAGCCTGACCATGATTTGGAAAAGCATGATTTACTTGATATATTTTATAGTGGACTAACCATTGAGTCTAGGGCATACCTGGATAGTTGTGCTGGTTGTGTTTTCAGGAAAAGAACTCCAGACGACGCTGAAGAATTATTGGCTAAAATAGGCCGGAATCATGATGATTGGTCTACACCTGAACCAACCCCGACACCGATAGTGAAGAAGAGGGGTATGATTAAATTAAATGATGAAGATATGAGGGAAGCCAAGAAATCTCTTAAAGAGAAGGGTATTAAACCTGAAGATGTGAAGAATTTACCTCCTATAGAAGATTTATGTGAGATAACTCCCCCTTCATCCATGATTGAGGTACACTCTCTTCAACGCTTTACTAGGGAAGATATTCCGTATTCAAAACCTCCTGCTCAATGCTTAGATGAGTTTGATAATTATATTGTTAAGCAAGAAAACTTTAATATGAGAGTGGAGAATCATTTAATGGAAAATTCTCGAGCTATTAGTGAATTGCATGGTATTGTGGAGAGAACCTCAAATGATGTTAAGATACTTGTTAAACATTTTCAAATGGTTCAAACTCAAATTGATCAACTTACTAAAGTGCAAAATGACTTGTTGGGAAATAATTCTAAAGAAAAACATGCTTATGAAGTAACAACTAGAGGTGGTGTTTCTACCCAGGATCCTCTATATCCTGAAGGGCATCCCAAAAGAGTTGAACAAGATTCTCAACTAATTAAAACTAGTGCTCCATCTAAGAAAAAGAAAAAGAAACATAAGAATGTTGTAGAATCCTCTGAACCTGTTAATGATCCTAATAGTATTTCTATTTCTGATGCTGAAACTGAAAGTGGTAATGAACATGATAAAGATAATGATAAGGATGATACTCCTGATAAAGAAGAAATTGAAAAAGAACCTGAAAAGCATGCTAAAAATAAAAAGTACACTAAAGAAGATTTTATTACTGAGAAACATGGTAATGAAAGAGAACCTTGGGTTCAAAAGCAAATGCCTTTTCCTGCTAAGAAACTAAAATCAAAGGAGGAGGAACATTATAATAAATTTTGTGATTGGATGAAACCTTTATTTTTGCAAATCCCTTTGACTGATGCTATTAAATTGCCTCCTTATTCAAAGTATATGAAAGATATTGTTACTAACAAAAGGAAAATCCCCAATGAGGAAATTTCCACTATGCTCGCTAATTACTCCTTCAATGGTAAGATTCCAAAGAAGCTTGGAGACCCAGGTATACCGACTATTCCTTGTTCCATCAAGAATAATTATGTTAGAACTGCTCTATGTGATTTGGGAGCAGGTGTTAGTGTAATGCCTTTTTCTCTTTATAAGAGACTTGATTTAGATAAGTTGATACCAACTGATATATCTTTGCAAATGGCTGATAAATCTACTGCTATTCCTGTTGGTTTATGTGAAAATGTTCCTGTTCAAGTTACTCAACATTGCTTGATATTAACTGATTTTGTTGTGTTGGAAATGCCTGAAGATGATAATATGTCCATTATTCTTGGAAGACCCTTTCTTAATACTGCAGGGGCTGTTATTGATTGCAATAAAGGCATGGTTACTTTCAATGTTGATGATAAGGAACATACTGTCTATTTTCCCAAGAGGATTGATAAAGTATGTGGAGTCAATACAATTTTTAATGTGAAAACTATCAAAGTGGGATCCATTGATTGTCCTATATATGAGCCCAAAGAAGAATATCAAACTCTTGTGATTGGATCCATATCAATTCAATATAAGGTAACATGATTGATTTGAGGTTTATTTCTTCTTATGTCATATAAAATTTATTTGGTAGCAAGACTTGATCAACCTTGTTAACAAGTATATTTTAATGCATAAGAGAGCTAAACAACATTTCTTTCTTTCTTTCTCCCTCCACTTATTTTACTTGCTGTAGCACCTTTTTGTTTTGTAATATGCTTTAGTTGTTTAAGATTTTAGAAATCATTTTCCTGCGCAGTAATCATTAATTTAATACCCAGAAATGTGCATTTTTCGAAGTTCTCTAAAAATTACAAAAATTACACCGTTGGTCCTATTTTTCGACGAGGCACCTGGGAGTACCAGAGGATGACCTGTGGGGCACCAGAGGGCGCCACACCACAGGCCGGCGCGGCCAAGGAGGTGGGCGCGCCACCCTGTGGTGTGGGCCCCTCCTTGCCCCACTACTTCATCTCTTCCTCCCAGCATCTTCTCTCTCCCGAAAAAACTCGCACCAAGTTCCTCTCACTCGTGTTTCTGCTCAAGAACTCGCGATTTTTCGATCTCCTTGCTCAGCCCAGATTTCTGTCTGAAATTTGGCACATTTACTCCTTGGTATGTGACTCCTTTGATTGTCCAATTAGAATTTTGTTTGGTTGAGTATATCTTGAATATTTTGCTGCTGTAGATAACATGTTTAGTGAGCTTGCATGCTTGTTCTAAGTGGAAGAAACTAGTTTTGATGCATGTTTAGTACTCTAGCAAGTTCCTATAGTAGTTCCCTTCAATTATATACCTTGAAATCAAATTTTATAATGATTGTTGAAAATTTCAGAAAATGGAGGGGAGTATGCACCAACTTAACCAACAAGAGTTGGAGGTACAGCAAGTCATGAGAGTTCATCGTGAAGAGGGAGTATACCCCTCTTATTACCCATGCACGGATTTTATGCGGAATGCAGGAATCCTGCAAGATGTTCAAACACTGATTTCCAATGCAGGGTTGGAAGGTTTTACTGTTGGTGAACCTCACCAATATGCTAAACTAACGGTGTCGGTTGTGCAGGATTTCGAATTTCATCGGTCTCAAACTAACCCCATGGTCCGGTACAAGATTTATAACAAAACTATCAACTTGCCTTTCAGTGATTTCTGTACAGCAATTAGAGTGCCGCGTGGGGATCCTGCGAGAAGATCAGGGGAACGCCGCGGGAGCTCTCAAATCTTTATACAATGATTTGTAATGGGAGGAGCTTCTCCAATGATAGTGGTAAGATTAGTAGCATTCAACAGCCAGCTATCCGCTACTTTGCTTATTTCGTTACAAAGTGCGTTCTTGCGAGAAAGACTGGAGGTAAATTATCTGTCCAAGATTTGGCTTTCTTAGCTGCTGCTTTGCAACAGGATAGGACTTATAATTTGGGTGCTTTAATAGCTTGTAGACTTGCTACTAACCGTGAGAAAGGAGGAATTTGTGGAGGTCTTATCGCCTCTCGCTTATTAGCTATGCATGGTGTAGGACCTCACCATTTAGATATTCCGCTTTCTATAGAGAAGCTTGATGTTGTTTCCATGATTAAACATGAATTTATTTCAGATGCATCTAATTTGAACAACCTGCATTATAGGATAACTTTGTATAAGAAAAATTGGAGTATAACTAAGAAAATTGAAAAACTAGTACGATTGCCTGCACCTGCTTTGTTTAACCTTGATGCCAGGAAAGGGTGGTCGATCACAGAAAATGAGCTAAACGCATACATAGAAAGGGAAAGCCGTCGTGCAAGGGAAGGTGAGGAGGAGGCCGAGGAGCACCCCGACTCTTCATCCGATGCAGCGAGCTCCTCATATCAACATCATGGTCATGTGGAGCCTCCACGATATTCTTCTGCGCAGGGGCCTTATTATCACTCCATGTATGACCCACCGGCGTGGAACTCCGACCCTCGTTGGGAATGAACTCCACTTGGGCCAAAAGCCTAAGCTTGGGGGGAGGTATACCGGCATCACTCATTCTTTGCATATTATGGTTGCTGGATACTTGTACATACTTGTTTAGTCTCTTAGAGTGGTTTTCTAATGAGAGGGAGATGATATTTGGGGAAGTGCTGTCCAAAAACAGATTCTGGGCTGTTACCAAAAAAATTCGTACGCACAGCCAGAACGTTATTTTGAGTTGCCAATTTTTGAGCATATGCCCCAGGTTGTTATCTAACTTTCATTAGTTGAACACTTTTTGGTCTGAGCAATGGAAGATTTTTGTTAATTTCGATTTCTGTACTGCTGTCAGGATTTGGCAGATTTCTGTCATCCTGCTTTTCTGTGTTTCTGTTAGTTTGCATTCTTTTGTTTTCACTTTGTTTCTTTCCTAAAACACAAAAAGACCAAAAATATTTCTGTTGTTTCTCTTCACCATTTGTTTATTTGGTTCCTTGCTCTTAGTTTACTTTATTTGCTATCGTTGGTTTGTTATGAGAAAACCCAAAAAGATTTTGCTTTGTTTGCTTGTTTTCTTTCGTTCTTGTTTCCAATTCGAAAACACCAAAAATATTTGCTGTTCTTCTTTGGTTTGTAAAGTTCATCATGAGTTCAATGGTCTTCGGTGGCTGGAGCATGGTTTTCATTTCATATTATCCAAGCTACACAAGTGAAAAGGCAATAATGACGATCTACGACAATCTGATTGTGGTGAGAGGCTGGTATGAACTCTATTTGTTTTCATTTTTGTACATATACTCATCCATGTGAGCATGCTTAGTTGGTTCATGTGAGGTATATGTTATTTGAGAAAGTCTAGTAGTTCATGATCTCTCATGTTTAGCTCCAATTTATTAATATGAGTAGCATGTCATGGATGTTTGCTTGCATTGTTTTATTCATAAGTAAGTATGACATTGTGGTATCCTCCTCTGAATAATTCATTTATATCGACTTGGCACATGCTCACGCATGCATATGACTGAACAAAAAAGTCAATTAAGCCTCGATGATTTATATTGCTTCAGAGTTATTGTATCACTTTTATGCCTCCATTAATTTATTTTGCCGCAAGCATGATTATGACAGTTATTGCTCTCTTGATTTGTCGCTCCCTAGTATTTTGCTAGCCTTCACTTGTACTGCGGGGGCCGCTGCGTGCTTCCAAACACCTGAAAACCAAGTTGTTCCAAAGTGTCCACCATAAATACCTATGCATGGCATTTCAAACCATTCCAAGTAAATTCTCATGTGCTACCTTTAAAACTTTCAAAATGCTTCTCAATTTGTGTTAATGTTTCATAGCTCATGAGGAAGTATGTGGTGTTTAGCTTTCAACCTTTTCATTTACTTTTGACGGACTCTCATATGGACTAGTGGCACATCCGCTTATCCAATAATTTTGCAAAAAGAGCTGGCAATGGGATTCCCAGGCCCGAATTAATTAACTTAAATAGACACTCCTCCATGGTTTGTGATTGTTGGACGGCACCCGAAGGATTCGGTTAGCCATGGCTTGTGTAAGCAAAGGTTGGGGGTGTCATCATCATAATAAAACTTAAATAAAGGGCACTCCTTCATGGTATGAGATTGTTGGCGGCACCCGAGGATTCGGTTAGCCATGGTTTGTGAAAGAAAGGTTGGAAGGAGTGCCAACCAAAAATAAATAAAATGGGAGCCGCTCTTGGGAGTCCGGTTGATGAGGTAGTTAGTGTACCCATTACCATTCGTTGACAACAACAAACACCTCTCAAAATAATTTTACTCCTGCTTTACAAATGAAAAGCTCTAGCGCATGTTAATCCCTGCTTCCCTCTGCGAAGGGTCAATCTTTTACTTTTATGTTGTGTCTCCATTCTTTCTTCGAGCACTATCTTGAGAGCACAACTGTCATTCTTAGTATAATATGCTTGTCTCAAAATATGATTGATTGTGGTATAACTTTGATGCTTTTATCTTTGACAATCACTACTTCTAGTCTTTCTATGAACTCAAGAGGTGCCTCGGCATTTATGTTTTGCCGATCAAATACGGGCAAGTAAGATACCACTTTATCATATTCTCTTATGAACATTGCAATCCTGCTTATATACATGATTCATGATGCTTATTATTAATTGTTGGTACTTCTCCATGATTGACATAGCTGTTGGATGATCTTATTTGCATGTATCTCATTATGAATTGCTTAAGTATTAGCCATAGCATGAGAATATATACATCATATGAGCAAATGTGTTCGTGAAAGTTCTTTTATCGCTCAGTTGTTAACTGAATTGCTTGAGGACAAGCAATAAGCTAAGCTTGGGGGAGTTGATACGTCCAAAACGTATCTACTTTCCCGAACACTTTTGCTATTGTTTTGCCTCTAATTTGTGTATTTTGGATACAACTAACACGGACTAACGCTGTTTTCAGCAGAATTGCTCAGTGTCTCGTTTTTGTGCAGAAATCCAACTTTCGGGAAAATCCTCGGAATTTATGCAGAAGGCCCTATTTTACCAGAATACTGACGGAGCCAGAAGGACAAGTGAGGTGGAGGCCCGAGGCCCCACACTAGGCGGCGCGGCCTAGGGGGCCCGCGCGGCCCTATGGTGTGGCCCCCTCGGCCGGCCTCCGACGCCCCCCTTCGGACTACTTATCGGGTTCGACCTAAAAACGCACGGGGAGAAGTCGAAGTCGCCAGAAACCCTCCAGAGAGCCGCCACATCGCGAAACTCCGTCGCGGGAGCCAGAGTCTCCGTTCGGCACTCCGCCGGGACGGGGAATTGGAGGAGATCTTCACCGCCATCACCGCCAACGCCTCTCCATCGACCAGCCATGTTTCCCCCATCCATGTGTGAGTAATTCCCCCGCTATAGGCTGAAGGGGATGGTAGGGATTGGATGAGATTGGTCATGTAATAGTCATAAGATTGTTAGGGCATAGTGCCTAGTATCCGTAGATGTCACTTTTATGATATTGTTGCAACTTGTTATGCTTAATGCTTGTCACTAGGGCCCGAGTGCCATGATCTTAGATCTGAACATGTTATTGATTCATGAAGATATTCGTTGTTTATGATCTTACCTGCAAGTTGTATACACATGTCGTTGTCCCCAATGGCCCCGAAGTGACAGAAATCGGGACAACCGGAGGGAATGGTAGCGATGTGAGGATCACATGTGTTCACGGAGTGTTAATGCTTTGCTCCGGTACTCTATTAAAAGGAGTACCTTAATATCCAGTAGTTTCCCTAGAGGCCCGGCTGCCACCGGCTGGTAGGACAAAAGATGTTGTGCAAGTTTCTCATTGCGAGCACGTACGACTAAATATGGAACACATGCCTATTGATTGATTAGTACTTGGATACCGTTTTATTATTATCTGCAAATGCCCTGCTTTGATTGTTACATGAGTTTCTCTCATCCATGCAACGCCCGTTAATCCGTCCCTGTGCCTACAGTATTTTAATCCTGTTGTTTACTATAATCACTACTGCTGTCTTTATTTCACCGCTGCTGTTATTTCACTATTCCTACTGCCATAAAACTGTTACTACTGATAAACTCTTGCGAGCAAGTCTGTTTCCAGGTGCAGCTGAATTGACAACTCTAGTTAAGGCTTACAAGTATTCTTTGTCTCCTTGTGTCGAATCAATAATTGGGTAATACTTCCCTCGAAGGTCTTGCGATCCCCTATACTGCTCACGAAGTTTGGAATTCTGGCAAATATGCAACTTGTTTCATTAATTTACCATGGCGAGATAGATGCATGCACATCGATCTCTTAAAAAATGTGGTCATATATGTTAAATATAAGTTTGTAAAGGATTTGGCATCCATATATGCTCACCGGATATATAGATAAGGCCAAGCAAACACATCGAATATTTGTGAAGAAATGTTTTTGCTAGAACCTTCAAATTTTTAGATTTACATCACACACAAAGAACACACCTTTAATTTCGCCAGGTTTGTGCACTAATAAAGTACTCCTACAGTACTAGAAATTGGATTGTTCTACTCCGGAGTGATATGCTCACCGGAGTATTTTTGGATCTTAGCTGGAGCGGCGTTTGGCGGTTGCACGAAGCCGTGCTGGATGTTAAGCCTGTCGAGGCACGCCTGGTGGAAAGCGTGCGCCACCTTAGCCTCATCGGCGCGCCGCTGCAATGCTGCGTCCCTGGGATTTGCCGCCGCCGCATTCTTAGCCTGCACGAAAGCTTGCAGAGCATCCCGACATCTATAGAGTGCCGGGAACATCACGTTATATACGAGCTCCTTGGCGGTGTTGCTCCTGCAAAGGGCGTCGCCGTGATGCGCTTCGAAAGAACGGCCTGGCTCCACGGCCGGCACCGCCTGAAGTGCGGTCGGATTAGGCGGCTGGCCACGGGAGCTCCCTGCCTCCGCATCGTTCGCGCCGGCCGGGAAGGGGATCTCACCTGCTGGCAAAGAAAACCATGCGGCATGCGCGGGCGGAAAAGCCGGCCAGGGCCGAGCGGGCGTCGCATGCGGGGTTGCGTGGGAGATCCCTGCCTCTGCATCCATCGGCCCGCACGGGAAGCGGCTGGCGAGGGGCTCCACGGCCAGCGCCGCCGCCGCGGGCTGAACAACCGGCCAGTGCAGAGCGGGCGGGTTATGCCTTGGTGCGCGATGGACGAAGCGAAGGCGGCGCTGATGCTCCGCTTCCTCGTCGGTGGTAGGACTACGCGCGCGGCGACCAGAGCCAAGTCGGAAGGCCATAGCTATGTCGATTGGTCACTTAAGCTGGAGAGGTTCTCTTACCATTTCGGAGAAGCGGAGTAAGAGGAAGTTGTTGCTTATACGGGTTCACTGCCACGTTGGGTTAAGAGGGGCAAAGTTGGTCAATGCCTAGGAAGTTGGAATCGTTTTGGCCCCAATTTTTTAATTACCTTGCGGTTCATCTCTCGGTCTCTCCCACCTCTTCACTATCCCTCCCCTTGCCTCCTTTCATGCTTCATCGTAGTGCATCTTGTTTTTCTAGCACCTTCACAAAAATCATACACATTTGGCCGATTCTGTCATTGTGTGCACTAATAAAGTAAAAAAATCCATTATATGTGAATAAACGTTTAATACACTAGCTCGCAAAGATGTTTCTCAAGGCGATATGCACAATGCCTGCCAAAAATGGGTCATGATAACTAAATTTCGTGTTAATTTTTGCATGACATGTACTCACTTGTGTATGAAGCCAAGCAAACTCATAATCTATACCAAAAAAATGTGAAAGAGTTCTTTTTAGTATCCTTCATACATGGGGTTCCTATTTTTACTTTCTATTTTTACTAGTTACAAGTACTCATGCATGAAAACTTTTGAAAATATGTGCATTTTGGGCTGTGTGGAGACATGGTACAATAATATATTCAAGTTGATATACAAAGTCTAGACATATTCAAACTAGACAAATCATGTATCTAACCCCCTAACCCTAAACTC